>JAIUZE010068997.1:0-697735 GCA_022085475.1 Heliosperma pusillum | reverse complement strand
TTGTATGATTTTAACCCCCACTTTAGCTCGGTTTTGTTTGTCATTTGTGCTTTGTTAAACCATTTTATGAGCTAATATCGTCTTCTAGGCGAATTCCTGTGTTCTAACTTGTTTTGTAGGGAAAGTGACGTTTCTACGCCCTTTTTCTATATTTCCGAGCATTTGCCTAGAACCCGACGATTTAAAGATGCAAGCTTCACCATGTGTAAGGCATTTCGAGAAGGTTCACTAACTTAAGGGAGAGAAGAAGCAAAGACGGTTTCGTAGTTGTCGGAAGACTAATCAATTAGACAGAAGAATTCATCGCTTTACATCATATCCAAGCAACAAACCCGATTGTAGAGTCAAAGGGGGATGTTGTAAGTCAAGTCAAAGCGAAGGAAGTTGAAGCGTTAGTCAAGAGCTTCCAGAAGACGACTTACCCGATCGGGTAAGTGTGTACCCGATCGGGGATGTGTGCTGCTCAATGCATTGCGGCTCCTTCTTCCTAAATTTGCCCTATGTATTTAATGCCCGACCTCTTCTCCACGAAACCCTAATACTATAAATAGATGTGCCAAGCTCCTCATATGAACATCCATCATATACACTATCTTACACAATCTAACCTATATTTCATATAATCTTCTTATTAGTTTTCTCTTTAGTTTAGTCTTTCTAGTTTAGTCTATCTTCTTCTTTTGTCTTTTGTTTTAATTCATTTCTGTCCATTTCATATCAAAACATTAGCTTAGTTCAATAAGAATTTCAATCTTTGTATCTACTAGTTGGGTTCAAGAGTTGTAATTCAAAGTACGGTATTTCTATGCGAGGGATTCCTATTATTGTTATCGCTTTCATCATTGATCATCACCTAGGTATTCCTAATTTATCCTTTGCTTATTGTTCTTTATTGCTTTCCATTTGATTGTCATTTTTCATTAGATTCATTTTCATGTTGTTATAATCATAGTTTCATTGCATAGATTGTCATATAGCGTCGTTATTATCGCCACATAGAGAGTCTAAAGTATTGTCAAAATCAACTAAATATGCCTATCTTAACTTTCATTGTTAATATCATCTTAGTCATAAACATAATCATGAGTGAGTAGTCACCTTTCTAGGGTGTAGGGTAGCCATGTTAGATTGATTAAAATATGATAATTGGATAAAGGAAATTGTGCTTTGAAAACATTGTGTCTATGCATGTTTGGACTTTAACGATAGTTGACGATTCTTGATCACAATCTTTGACTAGTGTGGAATTCTTTTCCAAGGTAGATATACAGGAATTGAATAGACAAAGTGTGACATAGTGGATTAAGACCTAGTAAATCGCACTAAAAGGCTGCTAGACCATCTGATCTATGATTGTAATGAACACACCATTCTTACGAACGCTCAATGAATTTTTGCATATCCTAAATCCAATTTCATTAATATGTCAATCTACATGTGTGAACCTATTTCCCTAGATGCTTCTCATTATTGTTAATTTATCAATTGCTTTATTGTTTTCATTTCAATTTGTTTTTATTTTGTTTTTATGCCTTTCGTTAGTATAGACATCACAAATTCCAATACCCAGAAAATCATTAGATAAAACTCAATTGTGAGACGATTCACAATCCATAGGAAACACCATCTCCCTGAGGATCGACCCCTACTTCCCTAATTACATTAAATTGTTATTAGCCTAGTCTGGGTAATTTATCTTTGTATTGGGCTTGCGACAGGCACGATCACCTTGTAAAAGTTTTCTTGTAATTTCTTTAAAACCAGGACTATTGCTTGACACTTTAGTTTTCTACTCTCAAGTTTCGAGGAGGAAACCTTTTTAAACAGGTGGGGTTGAGTTGTAACACCGCCAAATGTACCCTATTTTTCTAGTAAAAATATTTTACGGATACTTTTCAGCAAATTTTAGTTTTAATTTAGAATTTAATTTTCCGAGTCGAATTTAGAATTTCCGAGTTCGTATTTGGAATTTCCGCGAGATTTCAAGAAAAACCCGTCTTGAGCCGTCTTTGACATTATTGACTTTTCCCTTGACTTTTCCACTTAATCTTCATATACTCCCTCACAACCCTAACACCCTCATTCAATCTTCTTCTTACTTCATCACTAAGTAAACCCCAAATCCCTAGCCTCCATATTTGATCCATCTTCGAATCATCGCTACACTTTCATTTCTTGCTCAAATTCATCTAGGTTCGTCTTATTCTTCCCCTCTTAGCTTCCTCTATCCGTATTGGTAATAAAATTACCGTCTTTCTCGCTTTTTAAATTATCCGACTTTCTCAAGGTGAATGATATTCATCTTTTATTATCTAATTGTAATTAGGTGGAGACTAGGAAAGTTTAGAAACCGTTTAAAGACGCGAAAAGGTAACGGTGAAGGGTTACTCGATATCATTTACGTGTTTTATGTGTTTTCTAGGCTAGTAATCGTATTTAGATTATGGTTAGTATGCTTAGCACTTGTGTTGTTGTTGTTGGTTGTTGTTAGTTGTTAATTGATATGAGAATTGATGGTTTGTGATGATAAATGAGGATTTTTGTGTTGGTAACTTGTTGATATTTGATCGTTCCTAAATCCCGTGTAGGACGCAGGCTGCGTCGTGGGACGCAGGCTGCGTCGTAGGACGCAGGCTGCGTCGTGGTGACGCAGGCAGCGTCACTCGCTGCCGACAGTAATTTTCCTGCACTGACCCCTTTTTGTAAAATGATCACATCTCCTTTGTTGCTTGCTTGTTTTGGGCCTATGACATCCCGTTGGAACCGCAAGAGGATAAGATATCACCTCCATTTGGAATTTCTGCATTTGCATGTCTAGAACTCTAGTTATGACCGTTTGAAGTGGACCCTTGTTTTCGTTGGTTTCCAAACAACGTTGTTTTGGAGAGGTGATCTATGTTTTTATTCATTATGCTTCATACACTTGTTCTAATGCTTATGTATCATGTATTGACTCATGTTTATCATATTTAAACTTATATGATTCCCTATTCTCATGTTTTGTGACGGTTTTTGGTATGTTCCCACTTTGAGTCGGTTTTTACAAATGATACGGTTTGAGCACTATTTTGTCTTCTGCTTTGTACTCTCATTCCCTTGGCTACCTCCACGTTCGTAAGGCTGGAATGTCGGAACGGGGAGGTATCCTACTGCTTAAATTCATGTGTTAGTGGGCATACGACGACGTTGTTGGGAGTTGAACGCATTGCGTTGATCGACCCGGCCGTCAAATGTTGTGTACTTGCGAGGTGGTGTTATTTGCATGTAGCGTACCGCATGTTATGAGGCTTGAGCTCTTTTCCGCCTTTTTCGTGAATTGATCTACCGAGAATGTGGGTACTCGGCGTCTATATGATTGACCGAGTCTTGGATGCGAAACGTGATCGCATGTCGAATCGGAAAATGTGATTCCGAGAATCTGGCCAGGTTTAGATTAGGAGCCTTATCGTTCCTACCAGGAGGAAATTAGTCTACATAGGCGAAATGTAAGCATCGCGTATGAGTTCAGGGAAATGTGATCCCGTGGATTCCTTTAATCATACTTGCCATGTACGATGCTAGTGCGTTTCATTTACCGTGAGAGATGTCGTCTTTGAGTCGTCGTTCTTTGAATGCGTGATTTCATGATATTATTCATGGTCATTGCATGATTGGACACCGTCAATGTCTGGGTTCGTGAATGGATGATAATATGTTGGATTTATTGTGATCATCGCATGACTTGACTTGGTTTGTCTGTCGAGTCTCAATCTTATCAATCTTATACCGCTAACGGTGAGATGCAACCCCTAGTGAGCGTATTCGGTTGCCTAAGAGTGTCTTCCCCGAGTCTTTGAATAGCATGATGGATTCGGATTTGATTTCCATATAATCTTATCATTATATATTGGATTGCCTATCTATTCTTATCGTATCTCACATGTATATCTCTATATGCATGATTTTACTTTTGTATTTCCTTTGATGTACGTTTAATGTGATATGGCTGGGAGAACCCGGAGTTACTCCCCACTGACTGTGGCGTTCAGGTTTTTCATGGATGAACAGGTTGCTTGCATGGATGGCTTTTTGCTTATGCTATTTTGGGTTCGGGTGTGAGCTAGCGGGCGTTGTCCCTGGAAGTTTCACCTCTAGACGATTTAGCTAGTTTTGTTAAACACTTGTTCTTTGCTAACATTTTGAGAGACCCCTTCTCTTTGTTATATTTCGTACTTAGTTTGTAATATTTTGACACTCCTCGTATTCTTTCCTTGCATGTATAAAAGTTTTAAAAACTTCTTATTTCCGCTATATAATTCACATGCTTGTATGTTTTATCTTTCTGCATTCGCGAGGGTTGTCACATACTACTAATTGGGAATGATATTCCAATGCTCACTTCTGTAAAAGAGTGGCTAGGAATACATTTCCAAATGAAAGACTTAGGAGAGGCCCAGCGCATCTTAGGTATCCGGATCTATAGGGATAGATCTAAAAGGATACTAGCATTAAGTCAAAAAACTTATATTGATAAGATTCTTGATCGGTTCAACATGAAAGACTCTAAGAGAGGCTTTATTCCTATGGGAAGTGGGATCACTTTGAGCAAGTCAGAGTGCCCTACGAAACCCGAGGAGATTGAACGCATGAAATTGATCCCTTACGCATCAGCTGTTGGATCAATCATGTATGCTATGATGTGCACTCGTCCCGACGTTGCATATGCTTTGAGCATGACAAGTCGTTACCAAGCAAATCCAGGTGAGAGTCACTGGATAGCCGTAAAGAACATCCTTAAGTACTTGAGAAGGACCAAGGATTCGTTCTTAGTGTTTGGAGGCGAGACTGAGTTACGTGTAAAGGGTTACACAGATGCCAGTTTCCAAACAGATAGGGATGATATGAAATCCCAATCCGGCTACGTTTATATGATGAATGGAGGAGCTGTTTGCTGGAAGAGTTTCAAGCAAAGCGTTACAGCGGATTCTACAACAGAAGCAGAGTACCTTGCAGCGTCTGAAGCTGCAAAGGAAGCTGTGTGGATTCGGCAATTTTTGGAAGGACTAACAGTAGTCCCTACTGCCAAAGATCCTATCACAATTTATTGTGATAACAGTAGGGCTATTTTTCAGGCAAAAGAGCCCAAGTCTAGTAACAAGTCTAGACATGTACTTAGGAAATATCATGTAATTAGAGATTACGTGGACAGAAAGAAAATTGACATTTGTAAGGTTGGGACAGATGACAACATTGCTGATCCTTTAACCAAGCCTTTATCAAAGGCTAAGCATGATGGTCATGTCGTCACAATGGGATTGAGACGTGTACCAGAATTCCTTTAGATTATGTAATATGTAATAATTGAATGTTGTATTAATTATTTCATATATGATAATTGCATTCATTGTTCGAGTATCATTTTAAACTCTTTTATTTAGTTTGACTAAATTTAAAACTTTGTTTATCCGAATAGATTGTAAGACAATGTTGGACCCTATTCAAGTGAATAGGACGAACTTAGTATTTTGTCCCTAGTCACTCAATGAGGTGACGTCTCGAAATGACTAGATTGTAAGTCGATCGATGGTTGGTTCAGCACCATGGGGTCATGGAGATGACTGGTCGTTTACATAGACAGACTGTATGACACTCTGTCGGACAGTGACATTGTAGAGACCCTTAAATCAATTATTTGATGCCTGGTCGTGGCAGGGTCTTCTATCTTATTCCTATAAGTCGATTCTTTTGACTGGCGACCGTCTATCTGAGTCGGTGCAGTTTCCGATTGGTTTTGGTTGATGTTCTAGGTCGTGCCGTAAAAGGAGGCCGATGGACTTCTTCTGGATCATGGTGATCTGCATCATACAGAGTAGATGGATCAACAGGAATTGTCCACCCACGTTGGGTACAAACATCTTTAGGCCACTCGAGGAGAAGTTACTGTAAATGCGTGGCCACGCTCGGAAAGAGATCTATGGTAGATTTTCCGGTCAGACAGTTACTCTCCCTATCGAGAAAACCACTCTAGATATAATCAATCGCAAGTGCGACCTGAAAGACACCTTGCGTTGAGTGGGAGATGTGATAAAGAGACAAGAGAATTGGTGACGCACACTTGTGTCAGACAAGTAGGAGATTGTTGGAGTAGGTGTCCTCCACAATAGTGCGCCACATGATAAATCTTATTAAGGAATATAATTGGGATATTTATTGACTATATATATGATTAGTCAGTTGATTAACGTAAATCAATAACGGTTGGCTGACTAGAGTTTGACGTTATTGTCGTTTGACGGCGGTGATCAACTGATCCCTTTCGGTCACACCTAAAGGATGAAATCCAAATAGTAACTAATTATTTGTATACGATACAGTTAATTAGTACATTACATATATTCGATATGTACGAGAGTTAATTGTTAGAAATTGAGTTAAGAACTCAAATTCGATTAAGTTTATTTTTCAATTATGCGATAATTGACTAATAAATTTATATCTTATTTTAATACGATTAAATAAGATTTAACTTAGTAATTAATCGTTAAATTACTAAATTAGTTGAGGTTTTGAGATAGAGGTAATTAGTTAATTATATTTACAAAGAGTTGTAAAATAAATTAACTAAGCATTGTGGGACCCATTATATATTGATATAATGGTAGAATATTACTTAAAATGTTAAGTACATATTATTCATTTATTTGTGTCATATAATTGTTATATGATCAAATTAACACTTAATTATACAAGATAATTAAGCATATGATTAATAAGTATTTGTGGGACAAATATCAAAAATCAAAATGGATCAAAATAGGCCTCACATGGCCGGTTATAGTGTAGTGGATGGTGATGATGGTTGCTCTTATTCATAATCACAAGCAACATGTGATTATGACATGAATAGTAAACCTAAAATCATTTTACTCACTACAACACACCACCACTTTGCATGGCAATAAAATAAGAAGAAAAATCACTCTTTTGGTGATCACTTGGCCGGCCCTCTTGGTTATAAATAGAACAATTGTTGTTCAATTTATCACTAGTTCATTCTTGCTTATTTCATACATTTCTCAAAAACTCTTCTTCTCTCTAAAAACTCTCAAATACTAATATTTACTAAGTATTACTAGTGTAGTAATATATTCTAATATTACTAGTATAATATCTATCTTATTATCTAGTTAATAATAAGAGTAGATTATTTGGTGTCATCTTGGTGCAACTTGAATGAGGTCTTCTAGTTTGGAGATTTTTCTTGATCATCCATATTAATAGCTCAAGAACAACAAGAAGGAGTTATTGTTGTGCCCATTTAATTTCCATATCAATGTGAGGAAATTTCTTCTTTTATATAAATGTCTTTATATTTGCATGCATGTTACATAGATCATTAAATACTAAATTAACAAGTAATTTAGTAACTAATTAGAGGAGTCTAATTAAGGTCTATGGACTTTCAGGCCCGCCACTAGAGAGGACGTGCATGTTCTATGGTACGGGGAGTGGTCGAAGAACCAAGTGATGCCTTGTGATTGTAGCAAGCATCGAGATGCCCTGTGATTTGTAGCAAGCACCCTTGATATTGAATGAGTTCATACTTGTGTTGATATTGGATTTGATTTATGTTGTAATGCATTTGTATGATCGTATGGACTTGTCTATTGTGTATTGATTTCTCTACTCAACTTTGTTTGACGTGTGTTATCTCTTGTATATATCTTTTAAAACCTATCTAACTTGATCCACTTGACAATTTCTGGTCTTGTTGTGAGTACACTAGTATTTCAGGTATAACATATATACCTCGTTGATGTCGATGCTTGTGGTGGGCTTGGGTGACCAACGTATTCCCTTACCGTCAAGTCGTGTTTTTGGTAGAAGTGTCTAGCTGCCGCCTTTAGACTTCCCCTTGAACTTTAATTATTGAGTACTTGATTTTGGGAACTTGTATTTATGAATTTGGATACTTTGATTTGAGTTTGTAATAGATAACTTAACTTATGCTATTTAAATGTTTATTTATGGTTGTATTTGATGCACGACCTCCGGGACACCGAGGGAGCAACACCCATGTACCTTAGTCGGGTCATTGAGGGTGTTAAAAAGTGGTATTAGTGCGACGATTTTGGAACCTAAATACTTAATGCACCTAAATGAACGTAGAAATGAACCCGGAACAAGGGTCCGAGTAGCTTGTGACATGGTTGGGGAGACGTTCTCAACTATGCTATGGCTCTTGCTATCAAGCTTGTCCGAGTTTGAAATTAATGTGTTTTGCTATCAAACTTGCGAGCTTGAGCCAAAATCGAGCTCAACTCGAGCCCATATATAATTGTTCATTTTTAGATTTTTGTTTTGTTCTGATATTTTCAATAACGAGTCTCGAATGTTATATGTAAAGACATTTGGCAAATTAGTGAGACATTTGATGCGTGTGATACAAATATGTAATCATGAGAAAATATTCTTGTAAAATATAAGTAATGTCTTATCTAATTGCATAAGTTTGAGCCGCTCGCCCGCAAGCTTTTCGAGTCGAGCTAGCATTTGCTCGGCTTGAGTCGTTGAGCTCTCGCGCCGAGCCTGATCCGAGACAAGCTCACACGATATGAGATTTGACCGAGTCAATCTGAAGTCGATCTCGAGTTGCTCGCGGCCTGTCTCGTCTCATTATCACTCCTAATCGGAGTAACAATGTTCACTTCGTCTTAGAGGATAATTTTAATGTTTGTAATTCTTCTGAGTCCGTTAGTTAGTCCTTTGTGAAGAGAATTGACAATTCTATGGTACATATGTTAGCACATGTGACACAGTGAGCTATAAGTTAATGTTGTTGTAGCTACTACTAATGATTTACGATCAAGGAATTAGTACCTTTTGGGTTATTTCAAAAATAAAATAAAATATGATGGTGGGTTTTTTTTGGCAACTGTAAAAAGAGTGTAATTACATAATGTTATGGCCTATATGACCATAGTTACATCCATAATTATTCAACAGAAATACAAGTTTTAATACTAAAGAAGCTGGTACTACGTCACGACTAAAGATACGACTGGTAACATAAACATGCTTGATGAGCTAGGTAGATTGGGGACGACGGTCAACTTCTTCAACGTCTTCAGTGATACTAAGAACTCCAAAGGCCAACGAGTTGAACTATGTGTACTTATGCGACTAGAGCGTAGAAATGGATGGTGGAATGCGAACCAAACAGGCTTGCCTCCGATGGAGAGGGTTCTCCTACACCTAGTTGAATCTCCACAGTCTATAGACCAACAACTCAAGGAGTCAAGCAAACTAATAACGAGGAAACAAAAGCTCCGCATATCCAAACTCCCAGCCAAGAACCTCATAGGCAAATCTGAGGCACATCCCGCACAAACCGGACAAATAGTCATTTTCAGCGACGAATACCAACTTAAAGCACGAAATATGAAATTATACGACCTAAGGGAAAGTCTTTCGAAAGAGACGATTATTTGGAAAAGCATTAAATAAAAGGAAGTTGAAATAAGTGACATTACTTAATTAGGGAAGACCACCTCATCCAACCCAACCAACATCACCACCCAATCCCTACTCGACACTACCACTTCACTTCCAACGCGAAAGCCCTGCTTATGTTTATCTCACTCCAACTAAATAACCGACGGATCAAAAGACCGCAAAAACCGACCTCACTCCAACAAACGGAAAGACGGGCCTAACAACCACAATAACAAGACCAGTCCAGACAACCTGACATTCATCACACCCGAGCCAAATCCATCCAGAAGCCCCAAATAAACTCGCAGAACCGCAACCATACATGCAACAAGACCAACTTGACCAAGCCACAACACAAAAACAGAACCCGACATCCACTTACGGAGACAAAATAATGGGCCGACATGTGGGGGAAGGGGGCGAGGGGGAGGGTGAGCACCTAATCTACCCAGACCCATAACCGTAAAGGAAACACCTAAGACACAAATCAAATGGGCTATACCCATCGACCAGACTTGGATCAGAAAGTCATAACCAAGCGTGGGGGAAGGGGGCGAGGGGAGGGGGAACACATATTGGGTTATATGCAAGACCGACGACAAAACAAAGGATTGAAGGAGGAGGATACTGACAACCACCAGACCAGCTACCCAAACCACTAGACGGTCGGTCGGCGTAGTGAGAATCGTCCAAATGGGAGCCAAGAAGGAGGAGTGAGGTTAAAACAAAGGCAAGGAAAAGGAAGGGGAGTGACGATTCGCCAGAGATAGGCTAAGGGATAGACCCATCTCCGACGAAAAGGTAGGGGGAGGAAGGGGGTAGTGTGCGGATGACAGAGGCGGCGGCTCAAAGGATTAGATTTAGAGTTTTTTTTAAGAGAGAGGGAAGAGAAAGATTAGAGATAGAGATTTTAATGGAAGCTAGGATAATAATTCATGATAGTGGGATGAGAATTTAAGATATCGTCAACTTATTTCTTAAACCTATGTATGAGAATTTGTGTACAAAATTATCCTTTCTAATGATAAATGTTTACATTTCCAATCCTCGTTTAATGGATACGGAGTATTAATTATTTCAGCTCAATATTCATACTCCCTCCTAGTCGGTCATTTCTTCCCTCTTTCCTTATTGGGTAAGTCGGATTTTCTTCCCTCTTTCCCTTTTTGGATGTGGGGTTGTGTGTTTTGTGTGGTCCAAATTCATTTCCTTAATTTTTGTGTAAAAGGGAAAGGGGAAGAAATGAGTGACTAGGAGGGAGTATTTCATAGCAAGACTAAGATTCTCCCCAAAAGCTCGAAGAGAAAGACCCCCAAGCATTTCAAAAAATCGGTCATCTCACTAAATACGGACACTGTTCGTTATAAGTTGAAGACGGATAGCGCTCCTCTCACAATTTGTAAGTGGGAGGGCAAGTGGGAAAATCATTTGTCCTACACTTGTCCTCCTCACTTGCATATCGTGAGAGAAACACCATCCATCATTGACTTATGGTGAATAGTACCCGTTTTTAATAAGAATTTGTGTTAAAAAAAACACTACCTACATCCACCTTCCCAAGTTTACCAATTGGAGCCCATCAATATTTCAGATTCTTGGGCAATCCACCATTGTCACAAAAGAAAAATTAAGTTTCACTTCGTTTCTTAAGATGAATTTGTGATCATCTAACAGTGGGTCTTGCTTGCGATGGATCGGATCTTGCGACGGGTATTTTGTGAGAGGAAATGGGTAGAGGGAACAAGGTGGGCACCCCCCATGTGCTTCTCCACTCACCCTTAATGGGTATTTTGTGAGAGAATATGGTATCCGTCTTAAGCTTGTGACGGATAGTGTCCGTCACAAATGAGAATTTGTGATCATCTAAAGCTTAAAACAATCCGAATATTTAAATAGAACTCCACTCGGATCGATGGGACAATCCTTTTTATAGTCCATAGGTATTTCGCTTTTGTCCCATTTATCCCACTGACTCGTTTTAAAATTTAAAACAGACATATCGATCTTAAACAAAAAATTGTGATTAAGATTTTATTGATATGCGAAAAAAAAAAAGATTTTTTAAAGACGGATATACACATCTTAAACAAGAAGTTATGATTAATTTCTATTGATATGCCAAAAAAAAATTGATAATCCGTTCACAAATTTTGATTTGTGATGGATCATATATTCATATATGTTACAAGTTTATAACAGGTCAAATAAAACCCACATGGATAGACAAAGACGGGGGTGTTTGTAACACTCTAAGCACTCTAATTTTATCTTATTTATCCAGATAAATGATAACAAATTTGTAACTGATATATCCATTTATAATGACTTATTATAAGGGTGGCTTACCGTATAACTTTATCGTCCTAAATTCAATGTCCCTAGTCTCCACATATCACTCACCGCCCTCCACTAAATAACATAAAATACTAAGGCCATTGTGTAGAAAATGTCAAGAATTCCTACCAATTGAATTACTAATCGACAACTATATTAATAAAGTAACCCATTCGTCTCACTAAAGACGAGCATTATTCGTCATAAGTTGAAAATGGATAGTACTCTTTTTTACAATATGCAAGTGAGAGGACCCTTTATTTACCCTCCTCACTTGCACATTATGAGAGGCCACTATCCATTTTTACCTTGTGAGGGTTAATATCCGTCTGAGAATTTGTGTAAAACAATATGTACTTATCTTATATCACAAATTCTTATTTCAGACGGAGATATCCGTCTTAAGCTTAAGACGGATACCATATTCTCTCACAAAATACCCATCAAGGATGAGTGGAGAGCACATGGGGGGAGCCCACCTTGTCCCCTCTACCCATTTCCTCTCACAAAATACCCGTTGTAAGATCCGACCCGTCTTAAGCAAGACCTACTGATCTTATATACTTCCAAGTTATACATGTAATGATTCAAAGAAGATTGAGGTTGTTGCGACCCACGACACATTTCCAATAGTTGTTGGCGTATCATTTTGACTTTGTCTTATAAAAATTTGGAGTACTAACTAACTACTAGTCAATATGTACATTGTCTTCTACCGCGTTACCTAATACAATTACACCACTTCCTTTTCATTAATTATTTTCTTATTGATAGAGTGATACTTTATAAAATATTCATAATAAATAATCTTAATCATTCTTATCATATCAACAAATAATAAAGGTACAAATAATTGAATTATTGTCAATTAGCTTAATTAATAAAGTTATACTTCGTACAGGATAATACAAATGATACGAGCTCAACACTTCAACCGTTCAACCCTTTTAATATCATATTCAGCTTAATAGCTCCCGTCTTAAACTTAAAGCTTATTGATCGTAGTTTTAAAGCAATTCTTTTATTTGACACATGTTTTCATATAAAAGTACTTATTTTACCTTAGATCGTGAATATGTGATCATTTTTATTAGTAAATTATTTCGTATTTGTACCAGTTGTATTCCTTTTATACTTTTTTTATTTCAATTTTCAAATTGTAAATTAGTCTTTATTAACTTATTGAAAACCCGTTCCTCAAAATGCTGCTTCATACTCGTACTAGTTATGACCATTCTTCGATACTTTCAATAATAATAAACAAGTATTTTACCAAAAACGCAGAGTCATCTAATACAATAATACGGTTTTATTTTATAATTTGTATACCCTTATTACCAAAATTTCCTTTTCATTAATTATTGTTCTTATTGATTAGGCTTATAAAACACTCATAATAATTCAACCATTCTTATCATATTTAATACTGTAGGATTACTTGTGTAAGGCACAAATTATCATAACATCATAACATAAACTTTAAACATAAACATTTCTCTCTCTCTTTCTCTCTCTTGTTAATTCTCCTACCAAGGTTTTTCTTTTGATTTCTTCTCTTTTTCTTTGATCTTATTTCATCAAGAAAGAAAAACCAACAAAGGAGAATTAATTTCCCACAAAAATTGATAATAACCCAGAAAAATTAGGTTAATTATGTGTCCTTTAAGATTCATTTTGGTATTTTTTTCAGCAATTTTAGCTGGGTATTTTGCCTGGAGATCTTTCCGTTGTTCAGATGATGATGAGCTGAATAATGCATTGTTTTCTGAAGATTTTTCTGCAGAAAAAACTGCATCTTCTAAGGGTGATCAACAAGAAAGAAACTTTAAAATGGTAAATTATTTTTTATTTCTACCCTTTTTTTCAATTTAATTTTTGTGTAATTTGGTTGTCATTCATATTAATTTGATTAAAAGACGATGAGACACAAGATGAGACACGAAAGCGGGATTCTAGGGATTATAATATTGATTTTTTATATGGTTATGATTTCTAAAAATTGGATTTTTATGTTTTTTTTGTTGAAATATTGCAGATGATACAAGATGGTTTTTGGGTATTTGTTGATATGGCAAGTGGGAAATATTTGTGGAGGAATTTGAGAGGGATGAAAACAGAAGAAAAAGTTAAAAACTTGTAGTAAATCTTCTTGTTTTTTTTACCTTCTTGTGATGTTATAATCTTTGTAATTTCTGTTTGTTGTCTAAAGTTCAATGTTTTAGGTTGCTTTGTTAACTGCAAAGTTACAAGATTGTAAATTTTGTGCCAGAAATTACATTACATTACATCCAATTGAATATGATGACATTTTGTAACTTCCTTATGGGATTTTGTGTTGAGAATTGAGATAAATGCTGTGTGTATTTGGAGTAGTTTTCCCTATTTACCTTCTCCTTTCGATTTCTCTTGTGAATGCAATGTACGAGGGTGAAAAGAGCAAGTCGATAGCATTGCTTGTAATTCGAGACGGCACTTTGTCCGCGATTTTGGGAAGAGCCTTTATTTTAGGTTGATCAGTCACAATTTTGAGCAAAGTAGCTGAGTGTAAGGTACTCATAGAGTCAGTGTCTGAAATGAATTGCTGGTTCATAAATCAGGGAAAGTTATCAGTAATATTAAGCAAAGGGGACTTTGCTTGAATTCGACAGTTTTTTTCCGTATGAATCGATACAGCAGAATGTTGCATTCTGATACAGCAGAATGTTGCATTCTTATGATGATTTCTTCAATACAGATCACAATCACAGCTTTGAACCAATCACCGTCGCAGAATGTTGCCTGAAATTAGAAAGAAAGATTGGTTCAAAGCTTTGAACTTTAGAATGCAGTTTAATAGACATGTGCAGAAGGGCGAGAAGAGTACCCTGTAGAAAGCGGAACTCAACAAGTTTTTGCTATGACGACATGAATGAGGACACTCAGTCGGGTTATTGTGGTTGGATTTGTTGAATTGGCAAATTTGGTGGGAAAGGAAGAGCAGGAAGAGGAAGAGATACAAATCTCCGCTTAGGTTAACTAATAGGGTAGGAGGAAAAATAGAGCGGGACTCAGTCCGGTGGACTATGGCGTTTCCGCAAGGCGAGGATCCGAGGGGACGGTCCCACCATGAGGGTGGAATAGGGGGCGAGCCTTACCTTGCCATCTTCGCAAGAGGCCACTCCAAGGGCTTGAACCTATGACCTTACGGTCACTTGGCAACACCTTAATCGATGCACCAAGGCTCCTACTCTATATAGGCATAAATTTGGGATCACCTTAATCTAACTTTAAAACTTGGCCTATCAAATGAAATTTACTATCATTACTTGAGTTGGATTGCACTGAGCTTAATTAAAGACAAATGATGCCATTGAACTAGAGAAATATCTAATTACCAACAGCCTTATTTGACATTTTTGGGAGAAAATTATAGTGTACCAGTAATTCTTCTATCAATAAGTCTCTCTTGAGACGGATATTCGTCTTAAGTTAAATCGGATATAACAGTATACAACTTGCATTGGTAGGATAAGTTTTTTTGTTAATATCTAACCATTATGTGTTTGACTTATCTATGAAAGTGGTATGTGATTTCGCCCGTCTTAACCTTTGAACATATACTTTCGTTTTAAATGAGAATTTGTGTTCTCCTTTGTACCATTTTCATGCACCATGTTGTGATCATAGCTTCTTATGACACATAATCATCGGTTATAGAAAATAATGAGTAACCCACGTTTAATGAATGATACCCGTATGTCATAAGACAAAGCGGATGATCCGTTCACTTCAATTCATTTAACTTCCAATATAAATGAGAGGCATGAATATTAGACCGTCATAGGCCAAACAACGATCTTAAACAATAATTTGTGATATTGGAGTTAATGCAGATGAATCAATTGAACTGAAAACATAATTTTATTACATTTTAAAGAAGAAAAGTCACATTTGAAAGTGGGGGTGGCTAGCCTTGTGGCCACTTATCATCCTAATCTTTCACTAAATGTTAAGCTTGACTGAATATAAGCATCATCAAACACTAGTTCCACTCTTAATATTCATTGTATTTATTTAATTTCATACAGAAAAGTTGCATAAGGCTTATAAATGAGTCTACATTCAAGCAAGACATATATTCTGTTCAATTTTTGATCGTCTAATATTATAAATGCACTTCTTTAGAGCCGAGGACACAACCATCATGTTTTCCCGGTGTCAAATGCGACGCAAAATAAATATAATATATACGGTGCGGGAAGATTCGAACTCGTAACCTATTATTAGAATACCTTCGTCATAACCACTATATACAAAGACCTTTTTAGTTCATGACCCATTATGTACAATATGTTTTTAAAATTCATTAACTAAAGTCAAAATGTGGATACATTCTAGACAAGAGCTTGTAGTCAACTATGATGAATTATACGAAGTATGTCTCATTTTACTTTGAATTTTAAAGGGTGAACTAATGGGGGAATAAAAGTTCATGATCTTTGCTTTCATTCAAGGCTGACCCATTTAAAGGGTGAACCCGATTGACCCATTTGCTAGGTCTACTGAGATCCCACTAATGTGACCATGGATTTCCACCCTAATATTTCTCTATGTGTATATATTCATGTATGTTTTGAGTGTTATCAAATCACATATTGCACAATTTAGGTCGAGTTTCTTGAACCGAATCAAATCAAATTAATGTCTAGAAAGGTTAAAAACTAAACCGAGGAAAACTGACTCGAGCCCGATCAACACTAAAACAAATACCCCAAATATGACCCCAACTCGAGTTCCATACCTCCTATGATTCGACCCGAAAGTTTATTACCGCAAACTGACCATTATCTCTGAACTAACTTGAGCACAACACTTTTAAAACTGACCTGGAAACGAATTGACTCTACTTTAGGCGATCTCAACACGAATTGACTCTACTATATTAAGGGTTATCCCCAACGAATTGACCTGAACATAAATTAAGGGTTGTGATAACGTCACTCAAACATCCCCTATGTCACCCAATTTTAATAGTTCGGGAATAAAATACTGTAAATATATGCTCTCACAAAATTGATCAGCATAAGAAATTTTGAAATGACCTTATCATCACCCTAAATTAATCCGACCTGATTGACCCGTCTCAAGCTCTCAGGTCTATTCAAAAGCCATGGTAGTGGCGCGGCTCCCAGCACCTTGGAAATGAAAGTCATGAAAGCCATGTATGTACCTACCATTCAAATACATGTCCATTAATCTCTGGTATTTAACTACTTATATGTTTCACGATTTTAATGCTCATAATGTCACCTTACATACATGTCCATTAATCTCTCTCTTTCATTTACTATATTTACATTACAATCTAAATTTTCCATCTTTCTTTTACCCTGAGATCCCCCATTTTCACCCTCTCAAAATTTAATTCTGGGTAATTTTTTTTCATCCTGTTTTTGATTTATGAATTAAACTTTCATGCATGATTTGTTTTATTCTGTCATTGTTTGTTAGCTTACTTGATTTGCAATTGCTTTTGCCTTTTGTATTTGTTTGTGTATTGTAGAAATTTGTGTTGTGTTAATTAGCATGTTTAAGTGGGTTTTTCTAACATTAAAGATTGATTCTTTTATGGGATTTGATGCAAATTTGATATGTTTAAATTAAACAATGATATTATTGTACTAGTTGATCAATTGGGTTCTTAATTTAAGGATTAATGATGATTTTTTGGTGGAGAAATGGTGGGAAATAGTTGTATCTTGCATAAATGCATA
This sequence comes from Heliosperma pusillum, assembly GCA_022085475.1. Taxonomy (NCBI): domain Eukaryota; kingdom Viridiplantae; phylum Streptophyta; class Magnoliopsida; order Caryophyllales; family Caryophyllaceae; genus Heliosperma; species Heliosperma pusillum. Next base: position 680,174 of record JAIUZE010068997.1, on the reverse strand, counting down.
ATCTATCAAAACCCAATGAAGGTATCTTGTATGGATTCTTATAGGCTCATCGAGCGGCGGAGTCAGGATTTGTAGTTAGGGGGCGTGAATGAGTAATACAATAAGGTAAATTCGAATTGTTTGTGAAATGAACTAAAATTTTCAAATGTTTTCTCCACTAGGCTCATCCCCAAAATAAAAAGAAAGGGATTGATGATTTTAGGTAGAAATAGGTGATGAAGTATCTAAGGGCTTGAGACACGGATTCGTAAATTTGATGAGAGGTTGCATTGTTCAGTACCATTGTCTCAATGCCTATAGTCCTATACACATTTCAGGAGCTTTATGTAGGGTGAATTGTTAATTAGGTAGGTAATTTGTGTTTTGGCAAAGCAGTTCTCAATCAATGGCGGCACACGTTAGTTGCTTGAGAAAATGAGTGCTCAAAGTGTATCCAACCGTGTAGCCTTAAGATTACATTGCAGTAGAGTTTTATCGCATTTTCCACTCAATTTTGAATTGGATGTCTAATTTTTTTTTTCAGTAGCCTGCATTGTTCTTAGCTCAGCAGAAAAGAGAAACCCTTTCAATCTTAGATGAGGAATTTGTCGAACAAAAGTTTAAACCTTCATGTGAATTTTGTCTTCAGAATTTGAATTTATGCCTCTTTGCAAAATCTAAAATAGGGTTGTCGAAGCCTGCATGGTTATGACTTATGAATATATTCATTATTGTGAAAAGATGGTTTTATTTTGTACCCGCGGCCTCTTAGCAAGGACTGTGTTCATTTTGTGATTAGTTTGTTCTCGTACCATATTGCATGGCAGTTGCTGATTTCCACTAACCGTGCCTCGTGACTTTATCTATTTTACACTCGGTGATGGTTATTATGTCCGGAGACACATAGAACAAAACGCCCTCAATTTAGTGACTTAGTTAGTAGTTGAGAACCTTCACATTAGTTCGAAGCCGGCAAACTTGTGTTTTCTGGAATGATAGGGTTAGCAATGGTAGCACCCTATTGATCAACAAGGTCTAGGTGAAAGGCTTGTATAGCTTTACTATACGCAGCCCGTAATTATGGTAAATTGGTTATTTGCATATGCTCAGCTTGCAGGTTAATGTTGTCTTTATTGCTATGATGGTAGTGAATTGCTGTCAAATATTTGCTACTCCTTTCCAGCTTTCAATCACCAATATAAAATCCAGAGCCATTTCTTGTTCTTGTTTTTAGTGAAAGCCTTCCCCTTCTATGCTCTAACCGTTCTCGACACTAATATGTCTTTGGACTTGAACTAGGGCGAAGTCATGAATTCCCTCATGTCGTCCGTGGGTAATTCAACCAATATTTTCTGGCATGAGTGCGCGGTTGGAAACACTGACAGGCAAAAGCTAATTAATCAAAAAGGATGCCTCGTGTGGATCACCGGTCTCAGTGGATCAGGTAATTTGTCAGTTATCCTTTCTGGCACTCTGTCGTGCAAATAATAATTTTCCTTCTTTTGAAGGGTACTGTTAACTTACAACATTTCTACTGCTCAGAACAATTGTAGGGCCTGTTCTAACCGGAATCATATCTTTTACGGATATATGTTAAACTCTTTTGATTTGTTAATCTACTTCATATTAGTTTTTGGCTTGATGGTTGTTGAATAAATCATTTGATTAGATTTTTGTAGAACAATCCATTTTTAATAGTGTCTTAAGGACTTCATTCAACTGCGGTATTATGGCAATCTTTTTATTTTATCATTAGTATTGTGTATAGGGTTTTGAACGAGACAGTTCATGTACTGTTGTAACTTATTAGCATGGTTTAGATGTAATATTTTTACGCGGAAGTCAACAATGAGATTGGCTCTAACAATTAACTAACATTAAAACTAAATAAGTAAAGAGCAACAAGATGTGTAACAAAGAGGTTCAAATCAATGAGATAAATCTTGAATCCCTCCGTAGCATGCAGTAATAAAAATCATGATTACTATCACTTGGTATTAATTATTTCTTTGCGTACTCCCATTTCTAATCAATAGCATCGTTATAGGCTCTATCTGTGATTAAAAAAGCTGAATAGAAGTAGTTAGCCGCAGTGCCACTTCACGCTTCCTCTAACGTCTAGTGTTGAAAGTGCAAGGCCAAATCCTGAAGTACATGGCCGCACACTAGACTGTCGTAAGTAGAACTGGGTCATCAAGACTCGATGGACTTCTGTATTTTCTTATAATTCACGTGGTGTGAGAAAGGGTTTGGAAATCATGTGGTAGTATAGGTATAAAAACCATACCTAAAGCATAATGTCACAAAAACCAACAAGAGATTTATCTGTATAACATGTTAGGAGCGAAGTAGTTTATTGAGGCATTCCGTTCCATCATATTACAATGTCAATGAATTTATCTTTCAATACGTTGGAAATGGAATACCTGCACAGTTATATCACACACGCTACATTACTGAAGGCAAAATCACCAAGAAATTGATCCAACGCCGAATTGAAGAGAGACACCATGCCTTGTAAATAAGGCTACATTGTAGCAAAGTTGATTTGTACTAGCATCTAACATCTTTAGTATATTATGAGATTTTAAATCGTTTTCTCTACTTCGTATGCAGGAAAAAGCACACTAGCTTGCTCATTAGGTAGAGAATTGCATTCGAAAGGGAAACTATCCTATATTCTTGATGGAGACAATCTTCGACATGGTTTAAACAAGAACCTAGGATTTAGCGCAGAGGACCGTGCTGAAAACATACGTAGGGTTGGTAAGTTCATTTTGATAGCAAACTTCTTTAAGAGTATGTTTTATTTCACATACCTCTGTAACTTCCGTAGATCTACTTCGATGATATGTTTTTGATATCATATATACTAATATACATTTTATATAAATCTCTCTCAATATATTGCCTGTTCAAGTCGTATAAGTGGAGATTGGATATATGATACGGAGTATCAAAAACGTACTTGGAAGTCTGCTAATATTTCAAACATATATACCTTTATTTTTATGTTATCTCTCCATATATGATTTCAAACATATATGCTAATCATATATGGAGAGAAATCATATAAACGTACCAGGAGGTCTCACCTCTTTTGCTGTTTTATGTTTGAAATTGATCTGCTAAGTTGATGGGGAAAATGGAATTATTTTCTATTTTTTGTTTTGTCAAAATTGTAGCATTTACATTCCTGAATATTGAACATATTAAAAACAGAACGCCCAAGGGTTACACCACGAGAAGATGAAAACAGAAAAAGAAACAAGACGGTAAAAAAGAAAACTAGGACAAACCCAAATAAGAACACAGTAGGTCTCTCTGAGTTTTCTGCTAAAGCAACATTCTAAAACAATATACTTATGTGGATAAGTCGGATAACTATTTGGGGAGTATGGATTTAGAGTATGTGCACACTTTGTAGTTCCTTTCTGTAAGGAGCTTTCTCCATGCTAAGGATTTAAAGCATACTAATTCTGACATTGATAAAATGGTTTGAGGAATATGAATTGACTGCTAATTTTACTTTTAATGACCTGTTGACCTATGTGATGTTTTGAGGTACAGGAGTTCAATCCCCCGGGGCCTGTTTCCCTATAATCAGTCTTTATGTAGCGAATTTTGAACCCAAGTCATGAGTCCTGAACTAAGCTGGCAGTTGCAGTAATTAAGCTATTCAACAAGTGTAACTGCTCTGATGTTGAGTTTGTGATGCAGGGGAAGTAGGGAATTTGTTTGCAGATGCTGGCTTGATTTGTATAGCAAGTTTGATATCTCCTTATCGAAAAGACCGTGAAGCTTGTCGTGCAATGCTCCCCGATGGAAGTTTCATTGAGGCAAAGCTCTTCTTGACCATATTTTATTTTTATGTTGATTACTCAGGCTCAAGATGCTAATATTTTGGTTCATCAGCAGGTTTTCATGAACATGCCGCTGGAAGTCTGTGAAGAAAGAGATGCCAAAGGCTTGTACAAACTCGCCCGGGCCGGAAAGATCAAAGGTTACATTCCGTCTTTTGTCTTTTTGTCAATTTCTGATAAAGTTCTTCAAATGTTCTTTTCCCAAGATATGAAACTGTACTGACTGCTGATCATGCTGGATATATTGTGCCCGAGTCTAAATGCTGTATGACTTGCAGGTTTTACTGGAATTGATGATCCTTATGAACCACCATTGCATTCCGAGGTATGTTGAAACCAAACCACGTCTTTGATATTGCTCCCTTCATTCACTGATTATTCCTTCTTTGAGGCAATCGATCAGTTTATTACATTTTATTTTGGGTATAGATAACACACCTGTTATTGTGCTCCCGGGACTCTAGGAGAGTAGGAGTATGCTACTCCCTTCTCCTATTTATCATATTCATTAATCAGGATGAGTTTTTTCATATTCATGTTGCTTTAATGAATTAACCCTTTCGGGTTGTTTTCAAAAACGACATATCCCACAGACACACATTGTCTTTTTCATCTACTCATACGATCATATATAATTGTGGGAGTCTTGGAGAACTATGTAATTTGCGTATGTTCATCTAAAATGTTGCTGCAAAGGCAAATGTAGTATGTTAGACATATGCTACTAAGAACCTGTTAGATGTACACAATATGGATGCTGGTTCAAGTTACGGGGTTGGGTCAATTATAAAAAAATTCGCTTGTTTTGGCGTTAATTTAAGTGTTCAGATTTCATGCCAATGTGGCAATGTTTGAGAGGCGACTGCCATACAAGGCTACATGAGGTAATAAGAAGAGCGAAGGTAAAATAAGAGTAAAATACAGTTTGCATGAATGGAGTGACCTTAATTTCGGTCTAAAACTTGGTCACTCCGTGTCTGTTGTCCTGGCCTGACGGCCTGATGTTCGTTAATTTACTACAGTTGCTTGGATCGGGCTCAACTTGTCTTATTAATGTGTGATCTTAGTAAAATGTTTTCTAAGTAACACAATGATTTCAAAATCGATTGTCGCAGTGTTTGTGTTCTGAACCATATACTATGATATTCACAGATAGAACTGAAAATGGTGAATGGAATTTGCCCAACACCATCAGAAATGGCAGGGCAAGTGGCATCTTATTTGGATGAAAAGGGTTTCTTGCATCATGAATGATCAACTTCACTCTTAAACGTGTTTGTAGACGATTAGTCCGGTTGATCACTGACTTAATCAAAGATTCTCAACCTGGTCTTGTGGATCTGAGTGATGGCGTTTGTTTCAAGTTACCTATAGGCCATAGATGACGATATTTGATCGACACAATGCTCTGTAGGTTTCTGAATATGGTAGAACTGTATCTATAATATTATTTGTCCTTATAATTCCCGTGGTTGCTCTTGTTCCTGCTGCAGCCCGTTTTTGTAGAGATAATACCAAGTTTAGCCTTAGTCTTGTACGGTTGGTTTCAATTTCCTGCTGTTTTTCGTGTTTTATTACTAAGAATTTGTAACTCTATCGGTATTAGTGTATTACGATGATAATGCTTCTTTTGGTGTTGTGTGAACGTCTAAGAAAACTCTATGGGCATCGTTATCTTTTACATTTTAACAAATATCGCGATCTTTCCCATTGTTAAGATCACCCGCGGCTCCAATACCATTGAAATCTCCATGCCTCACTCTATTCCATGCTGGACGCTTAAGTCGCCACCCTCTCCTTCTCCACGCAACGTATTGTGTATTATGTATTGCATATGAAGTACTATATGAAATAAAACAACATTAATATTTTTGATGTTGACGGGTTTCGAACTTAGTTAATGACTTGTCCCTTGCAATTGGGAACAATAAGCTCCATTAATTGGGGGTTTATGTGGTGCACCATAAATATAGGAGATTGGTGGTTGTCCTAAAATGACTAGGAAGATGGATTGTTTCATCAGCAATGCCAGTGCATTGTCTATGTACAATTGTGCATGTCTAGACTTTGTAGAATCTGAGATAGACTTCCATCTTAAGATTCCTTGTTTTTTCTTTTATAAAAGAAAAGATTCCTTGTTTTCTAGTATCCCGTTTATCATAAATTCTTTTAAGACTGGCCGTCTTGAACGATAAAATGAGTCGAATAGATGGATGTGATAAAAAGCAGAATACTTTTGAAATGGTAAATTCTTGTCTCATTCATTTGTATGGAGTAATATTTGAATCGATTTACATTTAAGATGGATGTGACCATAAACGACTCGTTTATTTGCCTGTTCTATGCGGTCGGATCTTAATTGGGTAGACGCTAATTGAGGCCACATTCCACTAACTATGGTCTATGGTGCCGCTCTTAGCAAAGGAAATCATAAGGACATCTCCAATGGTAAGCTAGTTGATACTAGGTTACACTTGCCACATAATATTTGTAAGTTACAACAACTTTAAGCTACAGTTTACCCAAATGGTTTTGCCAACATACAACTAGCTCAATTGGACGCACATAACACATTTATCTATTTATTTATCCTATTTCTAAATTTCCAACATAAAATTAACTTTTTTAATTATATCATTATTTCCTATTGGTCAAAATTTCGTGTGAGTCCATTTAAGCAAGTAGCTCCATAGAATTACTAGCTCGAAATTTTGGTGGATCCTTTTGAGTAAAGCTAATCTACATGGACTACTTCAATAATTGGGCTAATAGCTTACAATTTTATGCTTTATAAATCATATCTCATCAAACAACTTGTCATATCTTGTACGAGCACAATTGTAGGCAATTAGGCATTAAACCATTATTTTGTGTTGGGAGTTTGGGACCGCCGCTTTTACCACTCTGTCACATTAGTATAATATTGTCCGTTTTAGGTCAAGTTTGCACGGATTTGTTTGTTTATCCATTTCCGAAAGACCTCATATTGATGGAGTGACGAAAACTGTTATAAATAAGGCAAGACTTCTCTACTTGTCCCATGCGGAACTTGGGTTGCTACCAGGGGCGAACCCAAGATTTTAACTCCGGGGTAGCAAAATTATCAAGACTATAAATATTCACAAAAACGGAAAGTCACCAAAATATGTGTTGCATACATATAAAAATACAAAATACAAACGCACAACCAACAATCAAATGAACGCTCGATAGTAACTTAAAATTTTCATTTTATAATCTATAACTTATCTTTATTTTATTTTTCAACTATAACTTTTATTATATAACCTTATGATACAAATAAAAAGCGCTTAACCATTGCAACGTAATGTTTTCACATTATAATTCGACAATTTATTTTGATTTTATTTTTCGATACAATTTTGATACTTTATTATTTAATTAAAAAAGTTTAACCATTATAATAAACATAATCATGAAGTAAAATAGAAAACAAAGTCCCTAGTGTACAAATATAATGGAATCAACAATCAAAAGAATCTCCTTATTATAAAAGCTAAGTCTTTTCTTGGATTCCTATTGGTCCTTGATTTTTAAGGCTTTAATTTCTTTTTTTTTTCTTTTAAAGTAGGACCCACCATATTCTTCTTATATGTTTAATTACCCCCTCTCTTACTTTCATTATTTAGTTATTCTTTTTTTCTCTTCAACTAATGGAATTACATACAATCAAAACCATACATGAAAATGATAATTTGCTAAAATATTACAAATAATCACCCAAATGTAAATAAAAACAAGTTTAAAGTCTTAAATTACAAAATAAAATAATAAAAAGTTTCTTCAATCTTAAGACGCCAGAAATTTAAAAATGCATATATAAACCAGAAATTTTAATGAAGGACAAATCAAAAATATTAAAAAATCAAATATGTTAAGTTGAAGTTACTACAACAAACTCAACTGATTAATATTATATATAAACTATAGATATATATGTAACTACACTTTTAGTCTTTTAGCTAAATAAAATGCTTTGGATCGCCGTACCCCGTATTTCTAACATGGAACAAGGAGGCCGGCCTAAAACATACACTAATAAACATACTATAATGGAATTTAAATGTAAATGATTACCTATATATGTGTAATCTTGATAAATGGGTATATTTTTTCATTATATGAGAGTACCGTCAACTACTTCCGCTACTACGGGTTCATTAAAAGTATGAACCATAAATGAAATATTTAACATATTGAGTACACGTTTTAAATTTTAAACTATCTAGCTCATATATTTAATGATAATGTCTGCTATTATGACAATAAAAGCCGTGCATTTTTGCACGGGTTTAAAACTAGTTGCAATAAATAACAAACTAACGAAATGGCGATAAGCTAATTATGAAAACAAGAAAAAAAAATTAGTGGCTGCATAACCAACTACTTCACCATTGAATCACACAAGGAATGATGTCTAGTTTGTGCGTTCAATCTTACTTATTCTTACGCTGAGATTGGGGTAGCAGAATACAACAATCAAAACTGATTTTTTTTTTCTTTGGGGTAGCGGGTGCTACCCCTTGCTACCAATTGGGTTTGCCCCTGGTTGCTACGGCAACATTTTGGACAATCATGCTTAAATATGACAAATGACTCTGATGAGTTATGAGTCTTGTGACCATATGTACATGAACCTCTTCCTGTACTCCTCATCACATGTTATCCCGTTCATTTCTTCTAATAACTTCATATAATATACTTTTTCATATTTAAGATAATGTTCTCCATTTAAGAATAGAACAAAAATTAAGAAAATTGAATTAAATAAGCTAAAGTATTGTGGTGGGGTGAGAAGATTCAGTTCATGGATTGTACATCTGAGATAGTACATCTGATAATGTAATTTCAGAGTTTCATTATCAACTTTTTGAGTTTTATTATAAAGTTTTTGAACTCCTTTATTTAAACATTAAGCTACAAAAATATCAACATTGCTCAAAAACTATACCTAAAGATACAATTAATTTTGATTTTTGTCATAAAAAAATTATTATATTACTAGTAAATTTTATATACTCGGAAAAAATACAAATAAACTCAAAAACTAGTAAAAGCGTGAAGTATTACATCCGATGTATAATTCTTTTTTCCGAGAAGATTGGAGAGAGAATGTATAATTGGGTATTATTGTGGGGTGAGGTGATTAAAATAAGTATTGTTGTGGGTAAAGTGATTAAAATAAGAAAAAATATGGGTATTGTGGGCTATTGTTGTGGGGTGAGATGATTAAAATAAGTATAAAAGTTTACTAAATAAGAAAATAGGCAATAAGTATACCATATTACTCTCTTCGTCTCACTTATTTGTTTGCCTTTGAATAAAATACCTCTCACAAAGAATATAAAAGGCAAACAAATAAACGGGACAAAGGAAATATCATTTTTCACTTGCACAATCTATTTTTTTTTACACAAATTCTTATTTAAGACGGAGGTATCCGTCTTAAGCTTAAGACGGATACCATATTCTCTCACAAAATACCCATCAAGGGTGAGTGGAGAGCACATGGGGGTGCCCACCTTGTCCCCTCTACCCATTTCCTCTCACAAAATACCCGTTGCAAGATCCGACCCATCTTAAGCAAGACCTACTGTTTTTTTTATGTATGTGAAGATTTTATTCTCGGTTCTCTAAGCTAACCAAAGTGACGTTTGCATATATGTTGTTCTACAAATTCTCATTTGTGACGGTCACTATATGTCACAAGCTTGTGACGGGTCGAATCTCTCTCAAAAGCTTGCAACTGGGAGGGCAAGTGGGAAACCATTGATTTTCTACTTGCCCTCCAACTTGTAAGAGATATCCGACCCGTCACAAACTTATGACGGATAGATCCGTCGCAAACAAGACTAATTGATATTGTTCTACTTATAAATTATACGGAGAAATAAAAGTTCTAAGAGCTAATCATGATGAATATGATGTTGGAATTATGCCCCACAACCGATCGGATCGGTAACGTTAATTACTAGTGACTTAATGTTGTATCTAGATGGTCACACACTTACGGGTTAACGTTTACACTTAAAATAACTTTATATTATTATATGATAATAATTAATGTATCTAAAAAACATATTATTGTATTAACGGCTAACACAAAAGATACATTTAATAAAAGAAAAAAGTATTCCATAGTTTTAAAATAAAAAAATAAAATAAAGAGTTTATTTTATTATTCCTTATAAATATTTGGTATCTCAATTGATTGAGTTAGTTTTCCACCAAAAAGATAGAGAGAAAAAGAGTTTTTTCAAGGGCTCTCATATCTCCAAGTCGGTCTCAAAGGTTGAGAGTTTAGATCGTACCCGGTGTGGATACTCTACTTTTGAAGTTAATTGTTAATCCGTCTTAATTCCAAGTAAGTGAATTAATCGCTTTTATTTACATCAGTTTGAATGCAATAGATCTATTAAAGAATCGTATAATTATTATTTCCGTTGGGCATACCGATCCTTCATATGAAACCAACAATTAAATTAAACTTCGAAGTATAACACGTTTATTGTTTACATTATATATATAATCCGCTCGTCTCACCTAAATATTGGAACCAGGATTCGAATTGAACTTAACCTGCCAGCCTTTCAATTCTTAATTAGTAGTAGTCCGTAAGCGTATAAAAGATGATGTCAAGAATCATACATTAAGCAACGTCCATCGACTTCCAACTTCCAAGTTCCAACCATGGATAAACATAATTACGGAGTATTATGTTAGCGTAAACGTGGATATATATATAAAGTTGACCTTGTTATATTTATCATATTGATAAATTGATAAATTGATTGTACCAAAAAAAAAATTGATAAATTGATAAATTAGTAGTTGATCTTTTTCTAGTTGATTAAAAAAGACAAGTTAACTTTTATCAGTTTCAACTAAGGCACGGTTTGGCGGCGCGCTTCACATACCTTTTATTCATCAAAGTAGTATCTTTTGTCAAAAATTCTAGGTAGCTTATTTTCTTGGGAGTGTTTGAAGTGGTAAGTAGCATTTTGTAGTAAATAAGGTACCTGGAATTAAATGTTACCTAGGTACCATTTGCGGTTTCAGGTACATGATTTTATTTTCTCTACCTTATTTACCTTTCAACATAAAGAATAACAATAAATGATGCTCTTTTACGTCATTTGACCACATATCAGCTACCTATTGAGCCTGTTTTTCAAACAATTTCAATAAAACCAATTACCTTATCAACTCTTGATTTTCAGTTACTTTTTCAACTTCATTTTTCAGGTTTTAGGTACTTTTTACGTTAATTTTATCAAACAGAGCCTAAGTTCTAACATTTTACAGGAATACTATGTAGTTACTAGAATTATGCAGTACTACTTGAGCTAAAATATATTGCATCCAGGAAATAAGAAACACGCATCTGATGTATTACATCAGACCAATTTACTAATAGAGCTTATATGTCTTTTTCTTAGTTTTTAAAATTTATAAGTAATATTTTAATTTTTTTACATCAAAACTCAAAATTAACTTTATATGTTTAGTCTTTTAGCAATACTGTACAAGTATTTGTTTTAGCTAATTGTTTAAGTGAACGAGCTCGTTCAAAAGCTTTATAGTTTAACTCACAATTATTAAAACAAAACACAAAAACTTTATTATAAAACTAAACATTCCAATTGTATTACATCTAATATATAATTTATGAATTGTTACTTTAGTAAGAAAAATAATCAGACATAAATACATTAATTGAGTCTCCACCATTACCTAAGATTTTGGTCAAAATAGTTCATATAAATGGACAAATTGTTTTGCAGAGTTGGTGGTGGTGCAAATCATGGAAGGATAGGGTAAATGATAACTCTTCGACTTGGAATATGATAATACTGTTACACTTTTCTTTTCCACTCTAAATAAGGGTTAATTTGTGTTGTTATTCTTTTTTGCAAATTTGTGTGAGACTCGACTCATCTTATAACTCTGAATTTATCCCTTCTTATTAATAAAAAAACAGCTTTTATAAAAATTTGTGCCGCTAATTACTTATTCGTACAAAAATACTTATAATTGATCAATTATTTGTAATATGTGCACCCAACCACCCATAGATGTTTTCCTCAAAAAAAAAAAAAAAATTTGTGGCGTCATGTGCATGGAGTACGTATTGCAATAAAGATCGATAAACGTTTTAATTTTATTTTTGAGATGAGAATTGCAAGATAATCGTAATAAACAAACTTAATGTAGGTTTATTGTATCACTATTGGCTTATGGTTTCCTAGTGGGTGTTAGTGCTTAATTAGTGGGAGTGGAGGCTGTATGTCCCCTACAAATGTGAGGTCACTTAGCTCACGTATCATGAGGAGGTCAAGTATCAAATGAGGCATAAATTCTCGTTTCTGATGTACAGGCCCGTCATAAACTTGCAACGGGTCAAATTTTCCTAACAAAGAGCAAGTAGGAGTAAGTGGGTGCAAATGGATCCCCCTACTTACCTTTCCGCTTGCTCTTTGTGAGAGGGATTTGACCCGTCGCAAGCTTGCGACGGATCATCCCGTCACGAGTAAGACTTATTGCAAATGGGGTGAGAATGGGTGACAAAAAAATTCTTAGGTCATCGGAAAGGACCGTACTCTTTTAAGTAAATTGAGTTCACTAAACGAGTTATTATAATTTATAAAAGCAATAGGTTTAAAGAGTACAATTCTTTTTAAGGTTTTCAAGATTTTTCATGGTAGCATCAATCATGATAAATAAAAATAATTTTATTTTGGTATCTTTGAACTTTGGCTAATTTTCTTTTGCTTAGTTAAAGTCTTATCTTTAATTTATATGGAGTTGAAGAGGTCATGGCACAGGCTAAGCATGAAGTTTAACCATTCTTTGCAAAATATAAAAAGGTTAGGGGTACAATTTTAAAAAAATTATATATTTGTATAATTTTATCTTGCAAATTTGCTAAATTTGTCTAGTTTTTAAATTTTGAATTATTTTTTTTCGTAACATTAACGTGGTACCCCTAAACTTTGTCATTTTTTACATAGTACCCCAGTAAGTGGATTGTACCTCTGAGGTACTACCATATGTAATATAGTTTTTGAGCTTTAGAATAAAGTTTTTGAGTATAGTATAGTTTTACTATAAAGTTTTTTGAGTTTATTAATTTAAAAATTAAGCTCAAAAAAATTACAATAACACTCAAAAAAACATCATATATAAGATATAAAATTTAATTTATTAACTTTAAAAAACTCGAAAAAAATGCACAAAAACTCAAAATCATAATACTCTGAGGTAGTACATCCGATGTATAATCTTTTTTCTCATAGTACCCTGTATTTTAAGTTTGTACACATGTCATCCTTCACGTTTTATTTTTATGCACAACATGTCCTTTTCGTCGCTTTAAAAAACTTCAATTGAGCATAACCCTTGCACCAGAATTCGGATTTGACCAATTTTTTGTCTTGAAAACATTTTCTTCTAATAATCTACGATTTGTGGGGAAAAAAATTGTCGACTAACATTTTCTAAGGTTTTTTTCTCGCGAAACCTAAAATCGTCCATTATTTCGATCTTAAATATTCGAATGACCATTTTTTGTTTGAACAAATTATAGATCTCGAAGAATAAATCAATTTAAAATTTTGTTTTGGCAAATTCTGATTTCTGGTTTACGATTTACGCTCATTTGAAGATCTTAAAAACGATTAAAAAAAACCTCAAGGTTACTATGTGCACAAATTTAAAAAAATATATATCACGTGCAAAATGACAAAGTTTAGGGGTATCACCTGAATTTTTTTTTTTATAAGGTGGTGGACCATTAGTGATTCACATTGATAACACTAGTGTCACCAATATAAAAATAGTATTAATTACTTTTTTTCAATCAGAACCATCTTTATTTATTAAAACAACAACCACAGAGCCTACGTGTCACTCTGTGGTTGAAAGTCAAAATGTCAAAGGCTGATTTTTAGGCCCACTTCTTATATATGAATTAATTAGAACTTCATTCTTCATCATACAATACTTCAGATACAAAATTCATATAAGTATGACATATTATACAATGGCATATATTATATAATTACATATTATACTAAATTTAAATAATTATAATTACAACAATTATCTCAATCATATTTAATTGACTATAGTCACAATTATATTACAATGTAGTCGCACAAAATACAAAACATTGAAGGCTTCTGCTGTTATTATAAAAACTTGAAAATAATTACTGTCAAAAGTACTAATATTATAAAAAAACAAAATCATAACTATACTACAACAAAAATTTTAATGAAAGAACATAATGTTCTATAAAAGTAAATACTTTACAAAATATAAAAATTGTAGATCTACTTTTTTTTTCTATTTGCATGAAATACTTTGATTATATAAAAATAATCCAATATTTAATTATGGTTGAAATTTATGAATAAAAGTATGAAAAAACCAAAAAAAAAATGAAAAAACGAAGAAAGAAATACTAGAGAATAAATATGAAGTAAAAAAAAAATAAACAAAAAAATTGCAACAATTTTTACTAAAATCGAATAAGTAATAAAATTAGATTATAAAATTCTTTAAACTGATATTACTAAAAAAAGGAAACAAAACATCATTACATACAAATAGCCGATGAGTATCATATTCAAGAAATAGTTATTAATTGTGGACTACTCCGTCCTATTTTTAAAGATTTGGGTTGAGAATTACAGAGGTTCCAGAGAGCTAAGAGAGTAAGGGAGGATGAGAGACGAGAAGGAGAGTAATTTGTGTATGGAGTAAGATATGGCTTTTTTATATCCGACGAGTATCATATTCAGATATGTAGTATATGAATAGATACGAAGGTTTTGTTTGGGTAGTAGATAGTCCATAGACCATGGTTTATAGATCAATATAAAATTTGCTATTTTTTTTTGTTTTTATATCAAGTCTTGCTTAAGACGGGCACTAACTGTCTTGACGTTTTAAATACTATTACATGATACCAATAAAGACAATTTTTTTTGGTATTTTTTAGGCAACAAATTGGGTGATTTGGTACGTATTTGATTTGTTTAAAGGTTAAGACGGATAATGCCCGTCATAAATGAGAATTTGTGAAATTTTTACACCGTAAGTCTTGCTTAAATTGGTATTATCAGTCTTAAACTTAAGACTGGTCAAAAACTACCACATAATATAATGGTAATATAGACAAAGCTTTTAGTATTTCTTATGTAACAAGTAGATGATTTGGAATTTATTTGACATGTCTTATACTTAAGACGGATAGTATCTGTCTTGAATGAGAATTTGTGTTTTTTTATATGAGCTCTTAGTGGAGTAAGAATCCTCGCCATTTCCTCAAAAGAAATGAAGGTCATTATCTATCAATGGTCCGCATCGGAGGTTGTAAATATACTTGAGTAGAAAAAGATAAATGAATGAAGCGAAATATATAATATAATATGTGTGTATTTAAAAGGAAATGAAGGTAAAGAAATAAAGAGGATTCAATTGGCTCTTAGAGTACCACGTAAAAGTTTGAGTGAGAAATATTAATTTGTTAATTATTTTACCAGATTGTAAAACATCGACGACGTTTTAGTAAACATCGACGACGTTTTTCATAAAAAAGACGATACTTGCCCTTTTCCTTTATCTCTCTAAACACATTCTCTCCCAAATTCATCAAAACCCACTAAATTAAAACACTCATCCTCTCCCACCACCCCCACCGCCACCACTGCCACCACTGCCGCCGTCCCCCCTTGCCGTCTTCCCGCCGGACGACCGCCGTCCACCTGCTCCGGTATGTATTTCTTCTCTTTTTTTTTTTTTTTTTTGTAGATCTACTTATATTGTTCTTGTATTTGTGTTTACTATGTTTAAATTTGTTTGTTGTTAGTTTTTGTATTAATTAAAGTTGTAGTTATTTGGTTGTTGTTGTAATTAGTTGTTGTAATTTGTTTTGTCTTAGTTTTTAATTATTTCATAATATGTTTGTTTTTGTTCTTGTTAGATTTGTTGTAAAATCAATTTGGTAGTAATTTGTTGTTAGTAATTTGTTGTTAGTAATTTGTTGTTAGTAATTTGTTGTTTGTAATTTGTTGTTAGTAATTTGTATGAGAAATATGTATAAAGATAGAATTAATCGGTTTTATTTTCGAGTTTTTCATCCCGATATGATGAAATTTGGAGGAAAAAAAATTTTCCCCCATGGTTGGACAACCAAATCACACGTCCAACCATGGAGGAAAAAAAATTTTCCCCATGCTCCACCATGGTGGGACGTGTGGTTTGGTTGTCCTACCATGGTGGGATTAAATTTCTGGAAATCCACCATGGCTAGACAACCAGATCCAACGTCCCACCATGGTGGAAATTCCAGAATTTTCATCCCACCATGGTGGGACGTGTGATCTAGTTGTCCAGCCATGGTGGGATTTCGAGAATTTAAATCCTACCATGGTTTGAATTTTTTGATTAAAAGTCCGTCCATGGTTAACCCAAATTTTTTTTTTTAGTTTGTTAATTAAGTTGATTAATTTAATTTTTTCGATGCTAATATGTTTTTGGAATATTATTAACGCTTATTTGAATGTTTTAATTGTGTAATGCAGATGGGTGATCGAGGAAAGAGCGTTATGGTTCCCGAAGATCGTACGGTGAACCGTAGAGTCACGGCTTCAAAGCGTCGTATTGTTGTTCGGTGTAGTAGATCTAATCCCGTTAGTAGCGGTATTTCTGACATGGAGAGGTCGGAGGAGGTAGGAGGTAGTGTTCCTCAGATTGTTCATGGTCACGAGGAAGCGGAAGATGATATTGTTGACGAGGGTTTGGTGGACACCGAGTCTGAGGGCGAGGAGGATATTGTTCAGCGGTCCGTACCTTTATCGAGATTGGAGGTCCCGTTGTCTCAGAGGTTAGCTCGGGACTCCTTTGGTCGCTATTCTAGGTTGGATGATGGTTCGCAGAGGGAGCCGCGGAAGAAGCCGCGCAGCGATAGTGATTGGCTCCTTAGAGACCCAGTTTCTGGTGGGCCCCGTAACATATCGGTGTTACGCAGTTTTGGGGGGCATGTGGCATATAGTAGTTGGATTGAGACCGAGGAGGCTAGGTCCTTTCTTAAGTGTTACGAGAGGCTGAGTTATGTGGATGGGTTAGGGAGCATGGAGGTGCCGGTTGATGTTGTTAGGAGGTTTCAGCTGACTGGGTTGACTGGGTTGACGATGTGCTGCACGACAGCTTTGGATGAGAACCTTCTTAGCGCTTTCATAGAGAGGTGGCAGCCGGATACCAACACTTTTCATATGCCTTTCGGGGAGATCACTATTACGCTTCACGATGTGGAGGAGATTCTTGGGATCCGGCCTACTGGTACGAGGGTGTTTGTTCGAGGTACCTCTGTTGCCGGTTCTTCGAGGGAGGAGGCGGGGTTGAAGAGGGCCGTGGCAGGTTTTTTTGGCAAACCTCCCGGAGAGGTGGCACCACCGTTATATAAGGGTGGTGGGTTGTTGGTGTCAGCTTTGAGGGCTCATATCAAGGAAGGGACTGAGCAGGACTCCCTACGTGCTTATTTGATATTGTTGTTGGGACAGACTTTGTTTGTGGACAAGTCTGGTGATAGGGTGTCAGCTCAGTTGTTACCCTTACTTGATGATCTGGAGCAGGTTGGAGAGTATGCTTGGGGTGCCGCTTGTTTGGCATATCTGTACCGGCAGCTAGGCATGGCATCGCGACGGGAGGCTCGCGGTGTTAGTGGGTGTCTGCCCTTATTGCAGGCATGGATTTACGAGTACTTCCCCCAGTGTCGGCCACACGGGGGAGATTATTTGGAGGGCAGGCCACGGGTGGATGCTTGGAGGCACGTTCCTCGGTTTAAGGGCGACATTGACCATTTTCAGATGTGGCGTGTTAGGTTGGACGGGTTTACCAGGGAGCAGGTTAGATGGACGCCTTATTGGACGCGTATGCCGAGTTCTGCGAGATATTCTCGCTATTCCGGCTATATTCGATATCAGTCCATTGTTGAGCCGTACCAGCCTGATCGTTGTATGCGCCAGTTTGGGTACATTCAGACTATCCCGATGCCTATGCCTATCCCATGTACCGAGTACCGTCCAGCAAAGAACGGTTATAATGTGGAGTTTGGTCGGGAGCCCGATACGATGTGGGGCCACGAGACTTCCTTGGTGAACTTCAAGAGTCGGTCTCGACGAGCTACGATGCCTTTCGAGGTATCTCGAGACTATGAGAGATGGTACGATGATATTTCTCACCGATTCTATTTTCCACCATCGGACCGTCTTCATTTTATGCGTCCACCTTTCCACGCTGAGCCAGAGGTAGCCGTTGCACTTAGTAGGCAGTTCTCAGAAGTCTATCGTTTACCTACTCCGGAGATGCAGCAGCAGCAGTTGGATATTTTGTTTAGTCAGATGAGCATGTACTACGATACCCATGATCAGGGTAACTAGTACCGGATATTTATGCATTGTATTTGTTTTCTTCGGTTTTTATGTAGTATTGACTTAACTTTTATTTAATTAGTTATTTGTTTTTATTGGTTTTGTTGATTTATTTACTTTTATTTATATTATTGTTGTATTGGCCACAACATGAAAACCCTAAAATTTTGTCTATTTAAACCCTTTACCCAACAATTTATTTCCACACAACTCACTATCTTCTCTCTACTCTTAAAATATATTACTCCTCTTATACTACACTTTAATCATGGTGATGACTAACATTCAATTAGTGAATTATTATCAAAATAAAATTAACGAGATAGTTAACGAGTTTCCCTTACTATTCGACCGCCTTATGATTGTTTTGAATAATCATGTACTTAATAATTTCATTAGTCGTCACAATCCTCCCCTATCTTCGCTTCAACTAATGCATGGACCTATTTACGGTCTGAACAACCCTTCCATTCACCCTAGGAACGTAACAGAAGGTATGGTTACTTTTAATCCATTGTCTAATTTTTCCATTCAAAAAAATTGCAAAAATTATTATGAAGTTTTGTTTTTGTATTTTCAGAAACTGTCATCTTGAAGCGATGTGAGTGGGAGAAAGTGAAGTTGGAGATAGTTGAACTGTTTAAGAGGTGTTTGTTAGTTATCCCATATAGGACCTTACACTCTCTATGTGAAGGGGACGGCCGGATGTTCGTGGGGCCATTTCAGAGTCTTAAAACCTTTGAAATGTATGTAACTTACATAGAGGAGGAGTTTTATAGGCCTAATGGTTCTTCTTCCGAAGGATATTCAACTGATTAAGTGTTAATGAAATGTATTTAACGATGATTAATTGTTGGTTCTGCAAAAAATCGTTGTAATATTTATCAGTTTTTAATTAATGAATAAAGTTGTCAGTTGAGTTGTCACATCATGATCAGAACTTTATTAAAGTCGTCAGTTGAGTTGTCACATCATGCTCAGAACTTTATTAAAGTCGTCAGTTGAGTTGTCACATCATGATCAGAACTTTATTAAAGTCGTCAGTTGAGTTGTCACATCATGCTCAGAACTTTATTAAAGTCGTCAGTTGAGTTGTCACATCATGATCAGAACTTTATTAAAGTCGTCAGTTGAGTTGTCACATCATGCTCAGAACTTTATTAAAGTCGTCAGTTGAGTTGTCACATCATGATCAGAACAAATTCCCAGCATGACCTCTATATAAGGAGCTCACTCCACCATCATTTTTCACAAAACTTACTATCTCATCTACTATCTCCCTAAAACCTCATCTACCATCATGCCTATGAACGATGTTGAAGAGGTTAATTTCATACAAAATAGAATTGATGAAATTGTTAATGAGTTTCCTTCCATATTTCGCCGTTTACTAATCGTGTTTAATAATAATATCATTTGGGATTTCATGAACCGTTATGAACCCAATCTCGTATCACTACCACAAATGATGGGTACTCCCTATAAGACAAATTACCCTCATATTCCTGAAATGAATATAACAAAAGGTAAAATTTCTGTCAACTTTAATTTCAAACCTTAATAATATCATTTCTTATAATTTCATTTGTTTACTTACATAATTAGTTGTTACCATTTTATGTTATTGTTTAGAATCTGTCCTTCTGAAAAGGGATGAACTAAAGAGGATCGAGGCGGAGTTGATTGAATTTTTCAAAAGATGTGAAACCATCATTCCATCCATGACACTACATCAGCTTATGGAGGGTTACCAGGGTGATGGTCAGATATTCCATGGCCCGCCGGAGCCAATTTTTATATACCACATTTATACCGGCTACTTGGAGGAGGAGTTATTCAAGCCAAAGGAATATTCATCAACAGATTACTCCACTGATTAGTCTTACTAAAATCGACTGCGTGTGTTTAATGAAAAAATGTGGTGATGATGGTTTCGTTTGCAACATGGGTATTTTAATCGTTTCTTCTATGTAATGTAATTTTAAGACTTATGTCAGCTTTATTCGAGTACTTTATTAATAAACGTCAACTATATTTAACCAAAAATTAACGTAAATTTAAAAAAACAAACATTACATAAATATTCATCAAAAGTACAATTACATTTTGACTCCATTAATAAAGTGCTTAACTGAAACTCAATTTCCGTGCAACTTCTTCATCGGTGCTTTCATTTCTACGTCTCCGACTTCTTCCCGTGGCGGATCCGATGCAAGCGTTCCAGTTCTCGATATTTCTCTGGTACAAAGTTTCGAGATGACTGACACTTTCGTGTATATAAGTCCGCCAAGCGGGAGCTAGTGGTGGCATGGCAACATCATCTTGCGGCCCTCTTTAATGCAACCGCATCCAATGACTGTGGTAGTTTACAATCCACATAACACCAAAGGGTTTTTGACCTGGAACCAAAGCCCTAAGTGGTAAAATTGTCTCACAACTACCCCCCCAAATTTTCTCACCATTGTCGCGACGGAAATGACCGATAACACATATAGTCCAGTTGAAGGTGGTTGCAAACACAAGTAAGTGGTCGGAACACATCCAATGCTCCGTACCGCATGGGATCTCAAGATAGAACTCGGCATGCCTCAATGTAATCTCAAAGCCTGT
The DNA here is from genome assembly GCA_022085475.1 of Heliosperma pusillum. Taxonomy (NCBI): domain Eukaryota; kingdom Viridiplantae; phylum Streptophyta; class Magnoliopsida; order Caryophyllales; family Caryophyllaceae; genus Heliosperma; species Heliosperma pusillum. The sequence goes on along the minus strand of JAIUZE010068997.1, from coordinate 659,263 downwards.
CAAACCAGTCGTAGAGGATGGATGAGTACCGAACAGGTTCTTATAGACGTCGTCGCTCCTAATCTCTCGGGCACACCACATCCTCATCTGAAGGTAGTCGCCCTCTTGCCCCCGTTGGGCATGTGATATAACCCGGTAACCACAGTGACCATCGTCCCCGACATCTACCCAACCATCGAACTGGCCCCAAAGCACCTCCGGTACCCCGTATCGTTTAGACCAAGTTGAGAAAAGGCCAACGGTGTAGTTTCTTTCTAACGGAGCGTTTGGTGGTCCTGGAGGAAAGTCCCCAAATAAGTGAGTACGAGCAGTAGATCCATCGGTGCTAGGTGTCCCATATTTCCTTTGACTATGCTCGAAAGACGACTTGTTCCTAGTCGTGGATTTTTTTGGACGATCTTTCGGGTTCTCATTAATAGGAGGTGGCAAAACGTCCTCGTCCTCCGGATGTAAGGCGTCACGCATCTTCTCGGCTACCAACCTACGACGAACCGGGTCACTGTTTCTAGCTTCCACTACTAACCCATCAAACTCATCATCATCGGTTCTCGGCATTTCATCAACACTATCAAATACCAAGGTCTTCCAAAAAACATGAACATCATCAACATGGACCCTCCCTAAGACTTAAGTAGAGAATGAGCCGACTCGACATAAATTTGCACTTTTCAACCATGACTTAAGTAGAGAATGAGCCGACTCGACACGGGAAGTAGACGTGTTACCGAAATGTAGTACATCGTTTGTATAACATCGCACAAACTTCTCCTTGTGCATCGCCCAAGTGCTCAAAACATATCTCCCTAAGGGGCCCAACTTTCCACGAAAAGACTCCAATGCTTTTTCATACTCTTCCACGGTTAATGCATCAATAACCCGTACCCAACCCGCTTCTGGATTATAGTAGACAAGATCTCTATACCACTCGGTCTTGTAGATGTTCAGGGTTTTGGCATTGATGGCGCGGTTCACGTGCCACCGACACAATAAATGACTAGAACCGGGAAACACCTCTCTAAGAGCGGCGATCAAACCCAACTCCCGGTCGGTGACGAAGACGGTAGGGGAAACAAAGACAGGTGCAAGAATGTCCGACAACCGCCTCAAAATCCACGTGTAGGAATCCTCGGACTCCGTAGAAACAAGTGCACAACCAATTAGGAACGAATTCCCGGTCGGGGTAACACCAACAATCTCAACCAGTGGATTCTAATAGGTGTTTGTCTTGTAAGTAGAATCAATGAGCACAACATAATGATAGGCTCGGAAAAGCTGCACGGCTACGGGATGTGCCATGAATATATGAGAGATCTGTCGTGTCTCCGGATCACTCAAATGCCACATCAAATAATGTGCTTCTACCGCAAGAGCAAACATTTGTTGAGCCGTGTTCCTTCCACCCCTAAATTCCCGCCTCAGTTTCTTTGTCTCGTTATATATTTGATTATTTGACGGTTGAGGTTTAGCCGGCGTTCTTTGGTGAAGAGCGTTCTTGATGTCTTTTGGAAGCACACCGGCCTTAACCTGTTGCCTCACATACGCTTTCTCCTCGTCATCCAAAGCCGCAAAATGACGATCACCATCCTTGTAAACCACTTCCTCGTGATTGTGAAACCCTTTCCCCTCGGCGGTGATTATGTTCCAAACTGCACCGCTATCGTCACCTTGCCGAGGGTAGTTCTGCACGGCTCGGATACGGAAAGTGCATCCACACTTATTCGACCCACGACGCTTCTCAGGATTATCAATTGGAGGAGGTCTACCATACCTTGAACATCGAAAGTAAGATGCCAACAACCCCGTCTTTTCTTCTGTTTTTTGCCCCATTATTTGCTTTAACCAAAGCAAAACCATGATCCATTGCAATCCTACTCGCCCAATTAAAGGCATCATCGCGGGTAACAAAACCTAACGTCGTTTCAAAAAACGGATTGTAATCGGTGTTATTATTCCCAAATTCCTCAAACGAGTCCTGTTCAATGCAAATACGTCGCTAATTAGACATTAAATAATTAATATATATTAGTAAAACATGATCTACATACGTAACATGTTATTAATCATGACTATAAAAAAACGATATCATCTCACCATGGTTAGATGAAGAACTGGATGTCATAAACCATGGTCAAACCTCCATTTCACAAGTCTGACCATGGTGGGACTTGTGAAATGGAGGTCTGACCATGGCCAGACATCCATTTCACATGTCTGACCATGGTGGGACGTGTGAAATGGATGTCTGACCATGGTCAGACCTCCATTTCACACGTCCCACCATGGTCAGACGTGTGAAATGGATGTCTGGCCATGGTCCATGACATCCAGTTCTTCATCTAACCATGGTATTTTTTCCTAATTATTTTTTAAAAACCGCAATTGAATTTTAACTAACTAAGACGTTACGTAAATCAATTAAGTTAGATAAGTATAAACAAACAATTAACGGATTCCGGGAAAAAAAAATTTAACAAACGTAAAATTTGATTAATATGTGAACATACCGAAGAGTGTTCGTCCCCCATGATTTAGGAAAATTGTTGTTGTTGGATTTAGTCAAATTGTTGTTCTTGTACGATTTTAATTTTTTTAGTTGAATTTAGTTGTTTTGATTTTTAGAGAATTAGAGAAGAGAGAGATAAGAGAGATAGAGAGTATAATTCATTAAGGGCATTATCGTCTTTTTTATGAAAAACGTCGTCGATGTTTCCTAAAACGTCGTCGATGTTTACCAGGCGCCTTATTTTATTGAGTAACTATTTGTTGAGATACGATAAAAAATATGAATAATTGTTATACACTTTTTTCAGCATAGTTGTTCATATAATATTTTTAACACAACTTTATTGATATTGTGCCTTATATTTTAATGAGATTTCTAAAGTATATAATATTTTTAGATACGCACGGGTCAATTTTCATTTTGTTTTGTCTAATAGCTCTCAATCTCTAATACATGAAAATTGGGTCAATGATTGTATTTGTAGATATACACGGGTTAAAACTTTCATTTTGTCTTATGCACGAGTTTAACTAAATGTAAAATGAGTGTAACAATTTGTAATTTCGTCAATTCTATGTTAATTTCCGACTAAATAACATATAAGTCAGGCTTTTTTTAAGCCGCCCGAGTAACAAAACTGAGTAAAAACTCAAATTTAACTAACAAGATGACGTATCATACTATAACAACCACACAACCAATTGACTCTAATATAACATTTATACTAATTCTAAGCGAAAGTTTTAATTCAAATCCAAAAACTTCTATGTAACTAAATTTATTACGTTGCCAAACTAAAATTGTTAAACAAAAAGTAGGGAATTTTTTTTGCTTTAATTTAAAACATTACTCTTTATTTTGTAGATAAAATTAAAATGAGATAATTATTTAATATAAAACTTAATCTATATTTACAATTTGTAGATAAATTTAAAACGAAATAATTGCTCAATAAACAATCCATATTTACAATTTTAATATAACAATCCCTAAAACGACATACCCGTGCAATTTACACGGGTTTAAAACTAGTTTCTTACTCCATCGACAACCTTCTTTTTGTCATTATTTTATGTGTTATATTAGTCAAGGACGTCCCTGACATTTTGGGGACACTGTGCAAAAGTTTTAAAGGAGGCCCCTTCAACATCATACATCACTTTAAAAATAAAAATAAAAAATTAATTAATTTATAGTAAATAGTTATATACTCTAGATCTAGAAAAAAGTTTATAAGTTATATATATATATATAAAAATGGAGTATACTGTAACAAGTAACAGTGATCAAGTAAGTGGTGTGATGGTCATCATTCAATTTGTTATCTTAGCATCCCAGGTTCGATTACACATCGGATCATTTTGTTGAAAATACATTTTATCTAATTTAACCTCTAGCAAATGAAAAAAATTAACAAACGAAACTACCATTCAGATCAAACACACCAACTCCCCCGTGCCACTCAGTTTTGTGAGTGTATGATTAAATTAAAGTAATGTATATACAAGTTCTCATAAAAGTGAGTGGCATTAGCGATATATCAGTGGCACCGCTTGCACATGCCCAGTCGCCCAGGGCCGGCCCTGATCTTAGTATTTAATTTCAAACAAAAGTAGAGCACGTGGTTAAAAGAACTAAAAAGAATCATGACATTGACTTGTAAAATGATTCATTTTGTAATTTTTTTCTCTCTTCTTTTACTTTTTTATTTTATGACTTTTTAAGCTTAATACTATTTGTTTGTCTTTTGTGAAAGAAATTATTGATGAAGATGGTCTAAAGTTTTTACTTTGTAGCTTAAGGTATACTATAGTGACATCCCTATTCAACTCTAATAAGTTTTGCTTAAGACATGCATTATTTATCTTAAACTTAAGATGAGTCAAATACTATCACATGGTAGTAATACAGACAAAAATTTTGGTATTTTTTAGGCAACAAATGAACCCGTTTTTAACATAAGACGAATAAAGCGTGTCTTAAATAAGAATTTGTTATTTAACTCATCCCCAATAATACAAGGGTTTTTCTATAATGTGCCCAAAGGGCACATTATAAGATATAGTATTGCACATGTTAACAATTAATGTTATTATCTTTACATAAATAGTGGGATTCTCAATATCTTTTACAGCTATTATTTTTTCTCTCACTTCCCTATATTTCTCCACCTTATTTTCTACCTATTTTTTATTCTTGTGTTATGAAGTACGTTTTTTTTCCTGGTACTTTGTTTTTTGCATACCATACTTCTATTATTCAACAGTTGCCCAATACCAAAAATTGAAAAATAGTCACTGTCATAGAAAAACAATTTGTTCATCTAAAAAAAAAACCATAAAGATATTTATTCAAGAGTACAGTAAACTTTGTTCTAGTATTTTACACAAAAAATAGGATTCAAGTCTTCATGTGCTTGGACATTCTTTTTCCTCTTCTTAGCAATAAGAGCCGGAGCGGAATTTACGCCCACGTTCTCCTTATCCGGACAAGTCGTGATATTGTGGCCCGACTTTTTGCACAAGGTGCAACTTCTAACTTGCTTTTGTGAGGCTTCTCTCCCACCTATTTCTCGTCGGAATTTGGGACGACCTTTGGTTTTTGAAATTGGAGGATTACCGATATTAATGATATCATCCACTTCACAATTTATGATTTCTTGGTCGGCTATTGGAATAATTCTCTCATGAAATTCATCACGACGCCAACGTAAGGGTAGGTACCTCATTGGAATTTCAAAACAATCCTTATGCATGGAAACGGATAAAGCATGACGACAAATAATACCTGAAAAGTCGAATAACTTACAAGTACAACTAATCGTGTCACCACTCCAAGTGGCCTTGTGCTTTTGTGTACGTGGATATTTATAGTGTTGCACAACAAAAACCACATTACCTTCCTCACATATCGTATAATGAGTAGCCCTTTCAAACTCGTCTTGAAATTTTTTGAACGAAAATGTTGTGAACACTCGGTATGCTTGTTCTTCTAAAGGGGATAATGTACGTAAAGTAGAACCCCTATATGTATCTAACATTGTATGACGTAGTTGGGTTTGCTCAATATCACCGACCGCGAGATCAACCTACAAGTTTAACACATAACTCAGTAAATTAGTACAAAGAGAGTATCATGGAAATGGTTCAAGTCGGGAAACAATGCATGCTATCTATGTTAAACTATTGTATACCATTTACCAAGCAAGATACAAAGTCGTCACATGGGAATCAAAACGTAAATAAGGCCTGGCCATCTACCAAAAGCATACTAATCAGCCATCATAATCAAGCTTTAATACAACCATGCATATTATCTTCTAAAATTAACTAGATGAATGAGTCAGTTAAGAAATGAAAAATGAAGAGACTAACTTGTTTGATAAGCTGAGTCAAGCATGAACGTGACGATGTAAAACTTTTCACAAAACTGTTGATACTCTCACATCTCCCGGTCGTCGTCATACCACCAAAAAAGTAGTCTCGAAGGTAAGCCGGGACCCAGTTATACTTGATTTCGTATAAGCCGCATATGTGTTTATTTTCATTCAAATTAAACTTTGAAATCAAAAGAGACCATTCCCGTTCAAAATCTTCAATGTTGTCCAGCTTAGGGGTGATAATGAGACGAGACAGCTCGCGAGCAGCTCGAGATCGGCTCGGTCAAAGCTCGGCTCGTGTGGGCTCGGCTCGGGCTCGAACTCGGCTCGAGAGCTTAACGAGTCAAGCCGAGCAAACACTGGCTTGGCTCGAAAAGCTCGCGAGCAGCTCGAACTTGTGTAATTATATAAGATACTGCTCTTATTTTATAAAAATATTTTATCACGGTTATACCTTATTACATATATCAAATGTCTCATTTTATTGCCAAATATTTTTACATGTAAACTTTGCGCATTGTTATTGAAAGTATCGGAAGAAGAAAAAATCAGAAAATCAACAAATATATAGGCTCGATTTGAGCTCGAGTTTGGCTCGAGCTCGCGTTAAAGCTCGCAAGCTTTTTAACGAGCACATTTTTTTCAAGCTCGGGTAAGCTCGAGATCGGCTCGAGCTCGAGTTTTAGTTTTCGAGCACAAGCCGAGCAAGGCCAAGCTCGGGCTCGGCTCGACTCGTTAGCACCCCTAGTCCAGCTTATAAATTCTATAAAACTCAGTACAGAAATAAGAATATTGTTCTTTCAAAATTGCCGTAAACCAACCAGAAAACTTAGATGTGATATGCCATATACAAAAGGCATGTTTTGTAAATGGCATTTCGATCGAGATTGCTTCTGTCAACCACGGATCTTGATCAGTGATAATTGTAATTGGAGGTTTCTTCATGAGTGTAACAAACGTCTATATATCAACAATAACTATGTTAGAAACGCAAAATATTGATACACAAAATTAAGAAGAAAGTGAAGGAATAAATTTCATACCTTCATCAACCAACGAAAAGTAGCGACGGTTTCATTACGCAAAAGAGCACAACCAAATAATATAGTTCTCTCGTGGTTGTCGATGCCAATAAAGATGGCAAACGGCATGTCATAAGAGTTGACCCTATAAGTGGTATCTAATCCAGTTGAATCTCCATACTCTTGAAATAAATCAAAGCAATGACGAGGTGACCAAAAAATATTTTGCAGCCGATTTTCACCGTCAATACTATAAGCAAATTGGAAATGAGGGTTCTCCCGCTTTTCTCTTTTACAATATTCAAGAAGGTCCATTGCATCATTGTCCAAATTTTCTCTTTGAATCCTCCCAACAAAATTATGAAGATCTTTTTGAAAAAATGGAAGATCACCATGTGGCACATTTTTTTCAAGCTCCATGACACACATTATTTGTTTGACGGAAAGTCCAGCTTCTTTGTACAACAAAAGTTGTTGTTCATCTTCTTTAGAAATGGTGCGATAGGATGGTAGAAAGCGCACTTGTAAAGGTAGCAACAAAACATGGTTATGACTCGATTTATATTCAGTAACATGCCATTCTTCGAGAAAAATATCACAAGACTTTTTCAAAGTTATCCTCATATAAGCCTTACAACCACACCTTGATGATGGTCGATTCCGTTGCTTCTTAGAAGGCTCAACAAATTTCTTATTTGGAAATCCTTCTCGATGACAAAAAAAATCCCGCCTAAATTTTTTCCCATTCTTGTTAAAAAATCTGCCTTTTCGAATAGAAAATCCACTTTCTCTAGTAAAATTCTCATAAAATTTGTAGGCTTCTTCTTCACTAAGAAAACATTGACCAATAAACGGTTCGAAAAAAATTGCACTCGTTTTACCATAATCACTGTCATTCAAATAATGTAATATATCTATTTGTCTCTCCGACTCACATACGGCGTCATCTGGATGCTCATTCAAATCAATAAAATTAACAAGATTCATCCTACAATATAATAAAAAGTGAAATTAATTTCCAAGTTAATAACAATTCATAGAGTTGTAATAACAATTTTGTCTATAAACGATTCATGAAGTATAATTTGTATGGAATAGTTTAAAGTAGCAGGACCATTACAACTAGAATTTGTATGGAGATATTTAAAGGATTACATACCTTCCCTGAGACGTTTGTTGTGCACTTGTTCTATCCTCCATTATTGTATTTTGGTTAATTAAGAGTGGTTTGGGAGAGACACAAAATTGAGGGAAACATGACTTTAATTTTACTGTAAAATTGAGAAATAAAACGTCAAAGATAGAAAAATAAGGTAGAGAAATATAGGGAAGTGGAAGAAAAAATAATAACTGTAAAAGATACTGAGAATCCCATTAATTATGTAAAGATAATAACATTAATTGTTAACATGTGCAATACTATATCTTATAATGTGCCCAAGGGGCACATTATAGAAAAACCCATAATACAATGCATATTGTTACAATGTTACCGTTTGTTATTTTCATAAAATTGTCCCAAATTCCTTGCCCATTCATTTATATATTGTTTCTATGTGACATTAATGGCCAATTAATTCGAATTTAATCCAAGATTTTTCATAATTTGTCGCACCTGTAATTTTTCTTATAAAATACAAATATGTAAGTAATTGATGCTGGTAAATTAAATATGACACATTTACATTATATCATTACATATACTTGGAGAAGGTAATACTTCAATGGATATATGTCGATAAATAAAGTCAAAGGGTACAATATCATACTACCATTTACTTCGTACATTCGATACTATTAACCAATAATATTTTATTTTGACCAATATTACTATGGCCTAGTCATCAATTGCGAAAATCATCTTATTAACCAATAATATTTTATTTTGACTAATAATTCTATTGTCTAGTCATCAATTGCGATGAATCATCATGTCACGTATCACATTTATCTCAAGTCGATTTTGACTTAGGACAAGTCGAGTTTTACTAGTTCAACAAATTTTCATGTTCAATCAAGCCGAATCTCGAACAATATGGGATTAAGTCAACTTTATACGTTTTATTTTACACTTATTTTACCCGTGAGAGACGTTCACGAAATCCAAATTTAGTGATTTAAATCGGTTGCATGAACTAGATAGCTAAAATCGTCAATCTTTTTTTGTTTGTTAACAAGTGAACCCGCAACCGATATCTTTAATACATACTGAGATAAACCCTCAGATATACGTAGTAGCTTACAAACCACGTATAACAACTAAGTCAAACGAGGATGAGATACTCCAGAATTATAAAGTATAACCTTAAGACATAAATATTGTACAAGATTGTTTTTATCGACGGTAAAACAATCTAAATTTTGTCAAACTAGTAACTACTCCGTAAAAAACATGTCAAATATAGTCTTTCATATGTAACAATGACGTGTAGGCTTAATCCATTCTTTTATAGAAAAAAAATGTTGGACGATTTTCCACATCTCCAATTCCATCCCCCCTTCTTCTATATAATCTCATTTACATTTACTCTATTCTTGCATTCAATCACTCTTCTCTTCTCTCTTAATAAATTGTTCACCAAAAAAAATTAAAAAATTTGTTTATTCCTCAGTTTCAACTTTCCTTGGTTAGTATGATCCCCAAAACCCACCTCTTTTCTATTTTTTTTGCTTTGATTTTTTTGTTTTATTGGTTTTTGAAATGGGTTTTTGATTTTATGAAATGGGCTTGTCGTAGTTTTGCATTTTATTGGTTGGATTGATTGGTTTTTTGTGCCATTTTTGTTTTATTTTTGAATTGGTGTTTGTGTTTCAGTTCTTCACTTCTTTGTGTATGATTCTCATTTTAATAATATACGGAGTATTTTTTTTGTATTGAATTATTGGATCAATTTCATATTACATGGTGTATGCAACATGATCGAGGTTTTCAATTTGTTATTTACACAAATTAAATGTTGAAAATCTAACAATCTTAGCTAAGCATAACAATTATACCTTGCAAATTGAAAAACAAACAAAAATTAATTTTGTATGGAAGTGTTATTTTATCAGTTCACTGTACTATGATTTGTGAAAATTTGCTTGAGAATTTGCAATTAGATAGAGAAATTCATGGGTAAAACGACAAATTATTATTATTTTTTTCTAAAATGACTTATAAAATGAAACGGAGGGTGGTGAAATATCATTTTTTTTATCTTCAATGAATTCTTTTGAATTGTTTCGTTTTTTCAATGTCTTATGTTTGCCCATCCTAATGGCTTGTTTAATCACTAAATGATCAATAATTCTTAAGTAAGGCGGTTTAAATGATATTCCCAATTCTCTATCCAAATTTCTTAAGTCCAAAAATTATGAGTTATACTATACGACTGTTGTATGGTGTAACGACAAAAAAAGGTGACCGTTGTATGATAAATAGGTATCATTTTTTATGTTGAAAAGTGACCGTTTTTTTATTTTTAAAAAGTGACTTTTTAACATGAAATAATCGCTTTTATCGTAAATTGGTCAACTTTAGTACCTTGTAGGCGTGTACCATACAAGGGTTGCACACGATAACTACTACGAGCTCTAGTTTTTAACGAATTAGGCAATGTCATTTTCTGATGTTAGTTATGTAGGGACAAGACTACAACTGTAAGGCCAAAATCCTCTCTTGTTTGTCATATTTTACGAGTGTAGTTCAGAACTTCAGATTTACCTAGCCAGGTGTTATACATGAGTGTTTTATGGTCCCTTTAATCATCCTTTTTAGAAAAGAATGGATTTTTTTGGTCCCCTTTCTACAGTGTCAATTAATAATTCAGCAGGTTTCTCTTGTGACGGGTCAAGTACTATCCATGTGGGTAGATAAGACAAAATAGAATTTGTCTTATCTACCCGATAGTATTTGAGCCTTCGCAAGCTTGCGATGGATATGTCCGTCACAAAAGACTGGTGTTATATGCTTATACATATTTGTCAATTGATAGAGACTCCATGTGATCTGGTCAATTTTAGTACGGAATGCATGTTTATGGTTCGATAAGTTTAATCTAATGACTGTTTTTGTTGGTGGTAAGCTTGCCTGTTATGTGCATGATCGATGTGACATTGATCGCCATCTGTTTTGTGAGTATTCCACATTAAGAGTAATTAAGCAGTAGTTGGCCTGTCTTTCTCAAAGAGAAAGGGGTTTCATCTTTATTATATATTGATATTGGTTATGACGATATTGATTCGTAATGTTGTTATATGTTTCAGATTTTTGTAAGACAGTAGAACCATGAACGCACTTGCAGCAACTAATCGAAATTTTAAGCGTGCTTCCCAGCTTTTGGGATTAGACGTGAAACTTCAAAGAAGTCTGCTCATTCCTTTCAGGGAAATTAAGGTGACAACCGCTTCTTCTTCTAAATAGTGATCCTATATATAACTATGTTGCGCAATTTCCTTTATCATCACAAAGTATATTTTTGTGATATTAGTAGAGAACATATGTTTTTTTTTTCCGAGAAGCCAAAGATTCAGTTTTTCTTCGGCTCTGAATTAGTACAAGTTTTGCTTAATTTCAACTGGTGCAAGGCATAGCAGAGTCCCGTGGCAACAAGGCGCACGCTGCATGCATAATAGGAACATTATTTTGCATATAAATTTTGATTCATAAAGAAAGGGAATAATAAAGAACTAGAAGAAAATAATATGGAAGATCTGGAAATTTTGTAATAGCGTGCCATGCTCACTCGCCTTGTGCATAAGATGCACTAAGGCACCTAGAGACGGTTTGGATAGTGCCACATATCCCGCTTTGTACATAAGATGCACCTAAGGTGCCTTAAGACGTTTCGATGTGCCTCATCGAGCCTTGCGCCTATGAGGGCATGAGGCTGTAACATGTGTAGTACTTGTTTTCTTTTATGGCATTTAAGATCTATCTTGTAGAGTTGTAGGTAGCGTTAAAGGTTACAGAATTTTTCCTTTATTTTCTAGTTTCTTTGGTTTGCCTCCCCTGACTTTTCTCTGTTATTGTCTTTGCATGCAATCAGATTAACCTGTTCCTTGCTTACTGATACATTGCATTGTTAGCTTTCTGTTCTTTTGGGATTGTCTCATTGTACTCCCTCCATTCCAATCCATTGTATACAATCTTCCAACTTAAACGTGGGGATTTCGAAAAATGTATACAATTGATTGGAATGAAAGATGCATAAGCTAATCCTCGCCAACTTCAAAACTGACCATTTTAATCTTCAGAACAATTCTTGGCCATGCCCATGGCTGCATACATATAAGCTTTACTTTTGGCGTTAAATGAATTCTATAATTTGTCTCAGGCAAGAATTTGTGATTGTTTTCTGAAATGTTGGATATTCAAAGTCATAAAAATGATAGGGCTTAGTTTTATCATTAAAAAAGCAAGCAAAGCAAATTTTGTTTGTCATTGTCTTATCGTTTTGGTAAAGTTGATATTTTTGGTCTGTAGTTTTGGCACAAATTCTGATTCACCTTCATTTTCAGTCACTTTTCGTGCACATGCATAACGCTATCATCAGTAATGCCTCTTAAACTAACTCAGTAAAGGTTTGCAGGTCGAATGCACTATACCAAAAGATGATGGTACTTTAGCATCTTTTGTCGGATTTAGGGTTCAGCATGACAACGCGAGAGGCCCTATGAAGGGTGGGATCAGATACCACCCAGAGGTTGGTTAACTTTTCTTTTGCTACTTCAGTCTTCCTTTTATAGTAACCGCAATTAAAATGGTTTAGTTTATTACTTTATTCATTTGCTGATAAATCAAGGGATAAAAATGGGCTTGAAAGCATGACAAATTATTCCTAGTGTCGTAATTTAATCCACTATAGTTGGTGCAGAATCTACAGCAACTGCTTTGGGATTTCCGGTTGTTTTTCATTCCCAGATGTATATTGTTTGTCAGCCGTCTCATGTATTTTAGAGTCATTGTTCAGAATGTAGAGGTGAAGGCTAAATTATCTAATACGATGAAAGTTTACCTCTCTTAAAACAATTCTAATACTGTAATAGTTCAATTAAAATGTACTCCGTAAATAGTTTCCAACCCTTTTTAAAAGTGAAACTGCTAATCTAGCTCGCCATGGTCATTTGAGGTTTTTTTGAAGTGTTTAAGAGTATTAATTTGCACTGTAGGTTGATCCGGATGAAGTCAATGCATTGGCACAATTAATGACATGGAAGACAGCGGTAGCAAATATTCCGTATGGTGGTGCTAAGGGTGGCATAGGTTGTAACCCATCAGAGCTCAGCATTTCGGAACTTGAACGCTTAACAAGAGTTTTTACCCAAAGAATTCATGACCTCATCGGTATTCACACCGATGTTCCCGCACCAGATATGGGGACAAATGCACAGGTGGATAGATGATAATTTTGTTGTTGAATGAGCTGCAATGTTTGTAAATGGATCGTGAAATTCGAGTGGCTGACTTATTATTCTCTTCTCTTGTTTGTAGACAATGGCGTGGATATTGGATGAGTACTCAAAGTTTCATGGCCATTCACCTGCAGTTGTTACTGGGAAACCTATTGTAAGTACGAGGTTATATAGACGATCGTCAATTATCATGATTGGTTATGTATGCTTTAAATGCTGGGATTGTTAATACGCCTTATTTGAGGAAGACTGCCAAAGTATTAATACAGTAGATATACTAGCACAAATTAGACTTTTTTTTTTTTGCTGCAAGTTAAAATAGACTTTACAATTTGCTCCTATATGAACTTAGGACCTTGGTGGATCTTTGGGTAGAGATGCAGCAACAGGAAGAGGAGTTCTCTTTGCGACAGAAGCACTGCTCAATGAATATGGAAAGACTATATCCGGACAGCGCTTTGTGATACAGGTATAAATTTACTTAAACATGATTAGACGTATCTGCTATTCTGTTGTGGGTATGTGCCCAATAGCTCAAGTGTCAAACTCGACTATACTAAAAAAAATTACGTGTTTTTGTTTTAGAATGTACTTATGTCTAGTGTCACACACGTACTTGAAGTAATATGAATAGCCGGAGTATGAGTAGGTGGGAGTAACACAGCTGTTGGTTGCTGCTTGTTACAGGGATTTGGAAATGTAGGTTCCTGGGCAGCACGTCTTATCCATGAGTTGGGTGGGAAGGTTGTCGCTGTAAGCGATGTTACTGGTGCCATTAAGAACAAAAATGGCCTTGACATTGACAGCTTAATGAAGCATGTCCAAGAAAATCGTGGAGTTAAAGGTTTCCATGACGCTGATGCCATCGATGCCGACTCAGTGCTGGTTGAAGACTGTGATGTACTAATACCTGCAGCTCTTGGCGGTGTTATTAGCAAGTAAGTTTCAACCTTTCGAAATTAGGAAAATGGAACTATTTGTTTTACAATGAGCATCATAGATACTATGACTTGTGATAGTTAATCATCTACTATAATTTTTAACATTGCTATATTGTTGCATTGAAGGGAGAATGCTAATGAAATCAAAGCAAAGTTCATAGTCGAGGCAGCTAACCACCCCACTGATCCAGATGCAGACGAGGTTATTTGCTGTGTTTATTAACCGTTGATTAATTTTCCGCATCACAAATTTTGAGTTCTAACGTCTAATCGGTATTGTTCTTCAGATTTTGAAAAAGAAAGGTGTTGTCATCCTTCCTGACATATATGCAAACTCAGGTGGAGTTACTGTCAGCTACTTTGAGTGGGTTCAGGTACCAGATTCTATACCTTTCTACATTCTGTTTCAGCAATTTGCTGTAAGGGTCAACTCATTTTCTACAGAGCCTGCACTACGTTTTTTTTCTTTTTCTTTTTCGGTATAAAGGGAGCCACAAAAGCGAATATGACGCTAACGGGATTTGATCCAGGTCATGAGTACAACCATTCATGACTTAACGAGCTAATCTAGCTGACATCTACAAAGTCTACCCTTAAGGCCTTAACACATTATCTAAGGGTTTAGTCCAAGAACTTGTGCTTAAGTTTTGCATTTTCTTCTCATTTGTAGAACATTCAAGGCTTCATGTGGGATGAACCAAGAGTGAACTCGGAACTAAAAACATACATGACGAGGGGGCTGAAGGACGTGAAAGAAATGTGCAAGACGCATAATTGCGATCTTCGTATGGGAGCCTTCACGCTTGGAGTCAATCGTGTTGCTCGAGCAACCCTTCTTAGAGGTTGGGAAGCCTAAGCCGTAGGCTTTCCAATTCGTTGCATTAATAAAAGTCGGCCTCTTTGCTGCTTACAGATAACCATTATCATGTATCAACACCAGGCATAGTTTATGTTTACCTGAAATTTAGATTATTAATATTGCCTTTTTATCAGAAGACCATCTCCCTTTTTAATTTATTTTAAAGGCAATTTAGAATTTTCTCTTATATTTGTGTGATTTACCGGGCTTTTTCCCGGATTGTAACTTTATGTTTGAATGAGAAAAGAAAAGCACTTCATATTTTTGTTCTTTTATTTATTGTTGCTATATGAAAAGTCCTTCCCCCAATTTCCATTCAAGGGACACCTAGATACGACTTTTGTTCTTCAACACACGGTTAAATTAAAACTACAACCCGTCATTTACCAAACACCCTCTCAAACTCGTTTTATCCACACACAAAAAATGAATTGTCAAAAGAATTGTTGTTAAGTGTGATACTGAAGTATGGATGTCAATATGTCCTGGAATTGTTAGTGTATCATGACGACGGGCAAGTCGGGGAATTATCGGTGGACGGTCTACAAGTGCATGTAGTTGCGTTGAGTTTCGATCCTAAATTTCAAGCTTCCTCCATCTATCTATATGCTAAATTGCTAATGTGCCAAAAACATATACTCGTACTACGTATTTGCCATGAATCATGTGTCTATAACTAAGGGCGGTGATGACGCTGCTACTGTTTTGTTTGATGTCACTCAAATACAAGTTAACTATATGAGTATCTTACTATTCAGTCTCTCATAACTTGACAGACATTCGTAAAAACGATAGTGGATTTATCGTTACGCATAACTTGTGATTGACCAATAACTAGTTTCACGACCCATCGCAAACTTAAGACGGGTTAAAACCCTTTACAAAGAGCAAGCGTGGATCAAATGGGGGCTTCATTTACCCCCACTTACTTTATGTAAGGGAAACTTGACATATTGCCATCGCAAACTAGTTTCACGACCCATCGCAAACTTGCGACAAGTCGCCATTAATTTACCAAACAATGTGCCATCATTTCTGCAGCCATTTTTGACAATTTTGCATCACAAGCTAACAAAAATTTCAACACTACCCATTAGTCAAATGACTACTATTAACTTGACTTTAACCTAGGAGTTGACTCTCACTTCTTTAAATCTAATAGTCCCTCCTAGTCGGTCATTTCTTCCCTCTTTTCTTATTGGGTAAGTCGGATTTTCTTCCCTCTTTCCCTTTTTGGATGTGCGGTTATGTGTTTTGTGTGGTCTAAATTCATTTGTATGAGGGGTAGTGTATTTTGTGTGTTCCAAATTCATTTCCTTAATTTTTGTGTGAAAGGGAAAGGGAAAGAAATTAGTGATTAGGAGGGAGTATAATACTCCTATAATATAAGCTTCTCATACTAATTTTTTACAAGTATTATTTATTATTACCATATCATTAAGAAGAAAAAATGTCTTGGTTAACCACACTAACCATCATCATAACTTTTTATCTTTCCTTAATCACTTCATTAAGTTGTCCTCTAAACCAAAAACAATCCCTTCTTCAATTTAAGCATTCACTAATCACACAATTAAGCCTAAACCAATCATCTAATAACACCCAACTTGTAGGCTTAGAGACATGGAATAAATCAAGCTTAGATTGTTGTTCATGGGATCTTGTAAAATGTCACATTACAAAATCATCTAAACAAGTAATTAGTCTTGATTTATGCAATCTAATACCTTCACTTGTTATGGATATAACATCTTTAAGTAGTATTTCATCAAATGTATTAACTCCACTTTTCGACGTAACGAGTTTGATTTCACTTGATATATCATATAATTATGTTTTTGGTGGTGAGTTTCCTAAAGGGTTAGGAAATTTGAGTAAACTTGTTCATTTAGATATGAAAATGAATAGTTTTAGTGGATTTATTCCTCAAGAATTGTTTGTTTTGAAGAAATTAGAGTATCTTGATATGAGTAGTAACTCTTTTAGTGGTGCATTGAGTTTTTCTGTTGGTGGTTTAAGGAAACTTAAGTTTCTTTGCCTGGATGAGAATTATTTCGTCGGGAAAATCCCGAATCAGATTGCAGACCTTCCTGAATTGCGAAACTTGTCGCTTAGACAAAATCGACTGTCAGGGCAAATTCCTGTAATGATATTGGATTTGATCAGTTTGGAGGTTTTGGATTTGAGTAATAACTCGATATCAGGAGAAATTCCTGCTGATATTGGTGTGTTGTCGAATTTATCCACTCTCGTCTTGAGCAGGAATTTGCTTGCAGGGGGAATACCAGCATCGGTTTTGAAACTTTCGGGTTTGACAGTGCTTCAGCTTGATAACAACAGGTTTTCAGGGAAAATTCCTGTATCATTATTTAATTTAGAAATGCTTAATCAATTGGATCTTGGATCAAATAGACTAATTTTCGATACTTCAGTAAGAGTTTTTCCAAAATTTCAGCTGTCTAAGCTGGTTTTGAGATCATGCTCGCTTTCCGGGGAAATTCCTCGTTGGATATCTAATCAAACAAGCTTGGATTTCTTAGACCTCAGTGAGAACGATCTCAAAGGTAACTTCCTTTTTGCCAGGAGACAGTTTTAATACTGACGGGTTTTGAGCTCAATACATAAGTACCACATTTTAATGGATTTATAGATGTCAACTAGCTTAGTTGGTAAAGTCATGAGAGGTGGGTCTCATGACTTGGGTTCAAACCCGTCAGCATTAAAATCGCCCTTGTGGCTCCTCTTAGACTAAAGAAAAATATTTGATGAATTTATGACTAATGTAGCTGACATGTGCAGGTAACTTCCCAATTTGGCTAGCTGAAATGGAAATCGGAACCATAATACTGTCGGACAACAAGCTATCGGGTTCCCTCCCACCAACGTTATTTCGATCCCAAAGTCTATCGGTCCTAGCCCTGTCCAGGAACAACTTCTCAGGAGAACTACCTGACACTATAGGAGACTCTGATCTTATCATATTAATGTTATCCGATAACAGCTTTTCCGGGCCATTTCCTGAAACACTACCCAACATTTACCGACTTATACTTCTAGATTTATCCAAAAACAATTTCTCAGGCGACAAATTCCCGACCTTTTCCCCACTATCGTTCCTTTCCTTCATCGACCTGTCGTCCAATAGATTCTCCGGTGAGGTTCCCACCGGATTCAGCCCTGGCGTAATCATACTCGCCTTAGGTGATAACGAATTCTCTGGTCATTTGCCTAAGGATTTGACAAACTTTAGTCAGTTAAAACACCTTGATATTCAAAATAACAGAATTTCGGGTGAAATCCCACAATTTCTATTTGAACTTTCTTCACTTCAAACTTTAAGTCTTAGAAACAATTCTTTGACAGGATCAATTCCTAGCAACCTCTCTAACCTAACCCATCTTCAAATTCTCGATCTTTCGAATAATAAACTTGTAAGAAACATCCCATCAGGTCTTGGAAATTTACCTGGTATGATTAATCCACCTTACACATCCTCGCTTTCGTCAGCATTATTCAGCTTTAATATTCAGTTCCAAGACTTAATAGTAAATTGGAAGAACTCCAAACAAGGTTTATCAAAATACAATCTTGATTTCTATTCCTTACTAGACCTATCAAACAATAGACTTTCGGGACGAATTCCGATTTCATTAGGAATGCTTAAAAGTCTGAAACTACTGAATCTGTCTCATAATCATCTCATTGGTAATATACCAGTAACATTAGGGAGCCTAGAAAGTATGGAAACTTTAGATTTATCATATAATTCACTTTCAGGTGAAATCCCACCAACATTTTCTAATTTACAAGAGTTGAATAATTTAGATTTGAGTAATAATAGGCTTGCAGGAAAAATCCCAGATAGTCCTCAGTTAGATACTTTGAATGATCCGAAAATTTACACGAATAATGAAGGGTTGTGTGGGATACCAATTCAGGTGGCCTGTCCTGAAGATGCATCACAATCATCACCCTCACCGCCTCAGGTGGTTTACGCGGCACAGGAATCGTTTTCATGGATGGCTGCAGGGATAGGATTTCCTGCAGGGTTTGTGGTGGTACTGTCTAGTGTTTATATGACAGGGTTTTTTAGTTTCAAAGATGTTAAAAAACAGTCTAGCTTTAGGAAGTCAAAAAGCTGGTATTCTTTTTAAGATGTTAAGAATAAATTATGTTATGGTTAGATTATGATGAAATGGAGTAAATAAAAATGTTTTATTAGATATCTAAATAAGTGTCTTTTAATTGTGAAATACGGAGTAGCAATTATTTGATGCACTCTGAAGATAATTTTCGGTTTAGATGATCCAAAAACTCTGATTTTACTACGATAAAAATATGATGTACTGTGGCTTACAAATGGCATAATGTATTAATGTCTAGGCTTTGCTGCTATTGCAGTCGAAACTTGGCCTGATTGCATACATATCCTCGCTCAGTCGCGCATGGCCACTTCAATGAGGCGTCACGCCTTAGCCACAACCCACAAGTCCCTTTGTGACATCGCTAGCCCCTCTATACGTACCATGCTCAACTTAAGCGCACCAGTGCACGGAAGTACAACACCTACCATGTGATAGATGAGCCATCTCAACCACAACCTTAAAGGTGATTTTTTGAAGCCCATATATTATAGTTATATTCTATTATACCCCTTCACTCGAATGCTCATTAGGCTTGAAGAGTGGTTGGTTAGTGCACAGGTCTCATATACCATGTGCTGAGTTTTTCCACTTGGTGAGTTTGTGAGATATTGGGGGTTGTCAGGGTTTGAACATTTTGGTCACACTGCTCTGATACCATGATAGATTAATCATCTCAACCAAAACCTTAAGGTGATGTTGAAGCACGTATTTTATAGTTATATTCTATTACCACGTACTAACCAAGACATGATCAGTTATGTCAATGTAGCCCTCCTATTATTCAAACTATAGGCGACAAAAAAAATTGGGTACGTGGGGTGTACGGTGTATCACGTCAACAGACCAATTAGAAGATTGGAAATATCAACTCTTTTCATTAATAAGTTAAGAATTCTAATCATATGGGTGCCGTCATTTACTCAAATATGAGTTCAAAGCGCTTTGCACAATCTGCTTCACAAGCTGAAACTTTATCCATTTTGGAAACTCTTAAGTGTGCTATGAGAAGTAACCTTTTGCATGGCTTCTCGGATTGTCTACAGGTCGCCGCTCAAATCTTGGAGGTCATTTCGGTCAACATAGAAACTAAGGTCATTATTAGAGATATTTTAAGCTTAGGTTGTTATTTCCATTGTCTTTCCTTCTGTTATATTCCTAGAAATTGTAATAAAATGGCTCATAGACTAGCTAAAAGAGTCATTAGCTAAAAGAGTCATAGACTAGCTAAAAAAAGTAATAACAAAGTAAAATCATTTGTTATCGTTTTTATTCTTTATTAGCGATTTTAATCATGGTAAACCAATGATTAATATGCAATGAGTATGTTTTAACAACATTATACAAGACTAGTATTTTAATTCTTTGCTTCACCAAAATGTTTAAAACTGAACTAAACAAAATAAATGTGAATTAAAATATAAAATTTTCAACAAATCATTTCTATCGAGGCAAGAGTGCAAGACCAAGGGTTACAAAAATAACAAGTCTCTCTTGTGACGGTCATAACACCGTCACAAGCTTGTGATGGGTCAAGTACTACACATGTGGTAAATAAGACAAAACAAGATGCTACTCTCTAGTCTCTAGGCATTGTGGTTTTGTCTTATTTACTCACATGGGTAGTATCTGGCATGTTGCAAGCTTTCAACGAATTAGCCCGTTACAATTGACAATTTGTGTAACAAGAAACACTAAAGTACACAACTAAAATAAAGTTAAAACTATAGTAACTTAGAATAAGAATTGAATTATGTAAGTATTTCTAAGTGTTGAGAACTCTTAGAACTTGTAATATTAAATGGTCACATGCATTTAGTTGAAATTTGTGACTTTGCAAATTTCTATCTTATAGTAGTCATTTAAATTTCACACTATTATGCCTCAACCATATACTTGTCAAATTCATTTTCAATTAGATTGTTAAATAAAAAACGTTTTATCATTATTTATTCATTTTTAATATCTAGACTTATTATATTCTCTCCTAAAATATATATTTCACCCAGACCAGTTTCATCTTGCTCAACCATAAAATTTCCAAACAAAGCGGTGGTCATCGGGTCGGGCTGGCGCCTGGCGCAACTCGGACTAAGCCATAAGCGAGTCGGATTGTGAAAATGAGGCACGAGTTAGGCCCTTAGGACTTAGGAGGGGGTGAGTTGGGTTATCTCATGTCTCACACGTGCTCAACTAAACCAAGCAAACGGATCAATCAGATTGGGTTTGGGTCAGACCAATTCGGGGCTATTATATTATCGGATTTAGTTCGGGTCGGTCAGGTTGTTTCGGGTTTCGGGTGTTTTTCGGGTCATTTTTGGGTTGGTGGTTTCAGATCGGGTCATTTCAGGTCGTCTGATCAGTTTCGGGTCGACGCACTTCAAGTCAAGTTCGGGTCGGGTCGGATTAATTCGGGTTTTGGGTTATATTCTCGTTTCGCAACTCGTTTTAGGTTCGGCTCTCGGGTCAACCTTTTCGGATCGGGTTGGTTTTGCCAGGTCTATGCTCAACCATAGAAACTTAATTAATTAATTTATTAATTTATTTTCCTTTTTTATGGGCCCGGGCAGGCTAGGTTGTGAAAGCCTGGATCGAAGTTGTGTCGGTTTAGAACACAGGCTACCGATATGGAGGAACTTGGGCTCTATGTTCTAACCGAGATGGTCCGCCACGTTGACCAGATCTGCTTCCTATCACTGGTGAACTAAGACTTAAAATTAAATACCCCATAATCCCCAAAAAACAGAAAATATTTTAATTACTAAAATACATTCTCATAAAAATAAAATTAATTACAAATTAATTAAAAATAGTAAAAAATACTCCCTCCGTCCCGGTCATTTGTTTACCTTTGCTTTTGGCACAAAGACCAAGGAAAGGGGAGGGGACCATTTGTGGGTAGTGTCATAAGATGACAAGTGGACAATAGTCCCATTGGGTGATGAAATTACTCATCAAAAGCCTTCCCAATATAGAAAGGTAAACAAATGAATGAGACACCCAAATATGAAAATGGTAAACAAATGACCGGGACGGAGGGAGTAGTAGAATTATTAAGAAACAAATAACAATCCATAAATGTAAAAACAATTAATTAAGTATGGTCCAAAACCCATAGAGAGGGAGAGGGGGTATATGTTGGGGTCCAAAACCCACACGGCGCCCCCTTTTCCACAAATCCTCCTTCTTTCAAAAGCCTTTCTCTCTCCTCAATTGTTCTCCCCCAATTTTTCCTGCCGCCAAAACCCTAATTTGACTCTCAGATCCTCCTCAGGTTATTCTTCCTCACTATTTTTTCCCCTTTTATGTCGATCTGTTTTGTTGTTCCTTTCTTTGTTTTCCGATTTTTTTAAAAAAAATTATTAGGGTTTATGTTCACGAACTAGGGTTTTAGTTTAAGTTTAGGTTTTTAGGCTTAACTGTTTTCAGATCCAGTCTTTTGGGAGTATTTTTAACAGATTTGTACTGGGTTTTGATTGGTTTTTGTTGTTTGGGTCGAATTCATGAGCTTTTTTCTAATTGATGATTCTTATGTTCCTCATTTTGTTTTATGTTTTAAGAGGTTTTAGTTTATATTGATATGAAAAGGGGTTTAATTTAGGGAATTAAGGTGTTCATTTTTGCTTTTGTCTTTCTTGATTTTTGGTCTGTTAATTATGTGGGGTTTGTTTGTTTTAGAAGGTTTAGCAGGTTTTAAGAGGATTTTGTTGATTTTGATACGAAAAAGGGTTTAAGTTAGGGGTGTTAATTTTTGACTTAGCAAAAGAAATTAAGTGTCTTTCATGACTTTAGACTGTTAATTATGTGGGATTTGTTTGTTTTAGCAGGCTTTGATGTGAAATTTATAATGAAAAACTGTTGGTCTGACTTAAATCAAGTATTTTAAATGACATGTGAATACTTCATTGCTGTAACGATTCTGGTTGTAAAGGAGTTTTGTAGATTTGCTTATTAATCGATATTTAATGAGAAAAACAATTAATTGTGTTGTTTTTGAGTTTGATCCGAAGAGCCGGAATGTATTTTAGATAGCCATGGTTTGGTTGCTGAACATGGTGTTATAACGAGACAAGTGTTTTTGATTGTGGTTCCATCTTTGATTTGTATCAAAATTTTAATTTTGACAAATTTTGTGACTCATTTTTTATTTGTACAGCTTGATATTTTGCGAAGTGGTAGCACGTCATGGCTGCTATGGGTACACCTTCCAGTGGTATTGCCTTTCGGATTTCTTTCTTCACTTTTTATTTTTTTCCTTTCATGTCTCATCTTCTTCATCTTGCTTGTGGGGTTCTTGGTTCAAATAGTTTAATCGTCCCTGCATATCGTTTTATCAACCTGTTGTATTGAAGTTTTCCACTAACTACCCAGTGGCATACTGTCATGTATCACGACTCTATGTTTGTTCATACTAGGCGGTGTACTGTGGTTGACATTACAGCATTCAGGCATTTCATTTTAGTCCGAGTACAACACTAGGATAGCCCTCATTTTTGTCAAACACGTTTGTCAGAGTTGTAGTAGCAGTGGTCATCTTGTTTGATTTGACTTGATTTTACACTTTTCCTTCTAATTTGTGTTCTCTTTGGTCACAAGGGTCTTTCCAATTGCTTACTCAAATTATATTTGTGATGTTACAGATGCTGCTGAGTTGTTGCAGAAGTTGACTCTGGATTCACATACGAAATCTCTTGACGTACATGAGAATCCTAAAAAGGCGAGTGTTAATGGATGCTGTTGGATGCCCGGATCCTCGCTTCTGGCGTTTATATAAAAAGTATTGTGAGGTTTGTAAAAATAGACTAACTCTGTATGCTTGAAAACTCTTGTGCTTGCAGTTCGGTTCGTATGCATCTCGGAACACCATAAACAGTTTGGCCAAGCCATATGAGCGTTCTGCAATACCATTCCAGGATTACAACAGTCTAAGCATGTACTACCCAGCTGGTGGTTACCCATACTACTACGGAGGTAAGAGCTATAGTTACAATACTGTTGTAACAAACTAAACAACAACTTGTCATTGTCAATGTGTCATTTAAATCACATCACTTTCTCTCTTGTTTTGCCGTATGTGTCCTCTTTTTAGTGAACCTGAGTCATAGACATAAAAACTCTTGTAACGGTTGGCTGATGTTTGTTTTCCTTTATTTGTTTCTGGTGCAGGTTATGATGAGCTTAACTTATGGAATGACTACAGATATCTTAATCATGACGGAGTTGATTTGCATTCGGTAAGTGAACCTTCCTTTAATTTGTTTGAACAGTCACAAACTCTACGCCCTCATTGTTCAAGTTTATTTTCTGCTTGGGTCTAAGTTGGTATTGAAAAAAATTAGCTTGTGCTGGTTGGTGGCATGGCATGTATGTATGATATATTGTGTTGCTCAGTATTTTTGATTTTTTTTTTTGCTATTTTGGTTGAAAGAGAATCTTAAATTTTTGTGGGTGCCATTATTGTTTTATTGAGTCTCAGTTCCCATTTATGGTTTTCTACTTTATTTACAACAAGTAGTCGCTTATCAGTTCGTCTCGTGTCAATATTATGTCAGACCAACCCATTGTTACCATGAACCCACTAACTAGAAAGGTAATTATCCTATTTGTATCATTATTTGGGTCAGTCTTGTTATAATATTTTTGAGACTGTTGTGACAATTTGTGTCACACTGTTACTTCAATAACTTTAAGCTAAATTCCTCCCTTAGTAACTAGGGTTCAAAAGTTAGTATGCTCTGACAAAACCAGAGATTATACATGCTTTCTTAATCCTCTTGTTTTATCTAAAGCTCTCTACGACTTTTTTATTTTCTGTAACCCCCAAAGTATTGTCCGCATTCATTTTGTGTTCAATGTACATGTGGAGGAACCCTTCCGAATCTCAGAACTTTCCTTTCATCTCTGTTTTTTACTCGATCTTTTTTTGTGTGTTAAAAGCTGTAACGGATTTTTTGTAGGAATAATGCTTGTCCAAGACAGTTTGATATATGCATTACTGGGTCATTTCTGTTCATTGTGTAACTGAGACGTTGTTTGTATTCGTAGGGCCTACAGCAGCGACATTTGAACAATGGAGTGAATCAAGCTGGCGGATACATGGGGAGATCACAGCTTACTGATCCTACATATGCTCAATATGCAAATACTTATCGGGGTGGCTCAGGGTTTGGGCTAAACTATTACAACCCAAAGACGTGGAACAATTGGAGGGCAGTTGACAACAAATATCCTTCCAAAGGCTATAACAATGGATTTTTTACCTATGGGAATGAGAACAAGGATACTCTAAACGAGTTGAGCAAAGGACCTAGAGCGAAGGCCGTGAAGAGCGGGCTAGGCTTTGGGTCAGTTAAATTGGCAGTGAAGGGGCAGGATTTGTCACTCAAAACGGAAAATAAAGAAGAGAAGCCATCTTTGATTCCTGACAAGGAGCAATATAACAAAGATGACTTCCCCGAGAGCTTCAAAGATGTAAGATTCTTTGTCATTAAATCATATAGCGAGGATGATATTCACAAAAGCATCAAGTACAATGTTTGGGCCAGTACTCCAAATGGAAACAAGAAACTGGATGCTGCATATCAGGAAGCCAAAGGGAAGCCTGATGATTGCCCTGTGTTCTTACTATTTTCGGTATGCGCCTTGGTCTAAATTTGGTTATCCAAGAGTTCTATTGTCATTGTGATTTTTTTCTTTGTGGTGGTTCGTCTTATTTTTTTCTGTTGGTTTCAGGTAAATGCTAGTGGACAATTTGTTGGCTTGGCGGAAATGGTTGGCCCAGTTGATTTCAACAAAAGCATGGAATTCTGGCAACAAGATAAATGGTCCGGCTGCTTCCCTGTTAAGTGGCACATAGTCAAGGATGTGCCAAACAATTTGTTGAAGCATATTACGCTAGAAAATAATGATAACAAGCCCGTTACCAATAGCAGAGACACACAAGAGGTGAAACACAATTCCTGTGCTATGTCTGATGTTTTCGCTTCTTGCTATTTCATTGTGCCCTTAGTTTGTGATAAGACATCACTTTTTTTTTCCTGTTGTTTTAGTCAATGCTGATTTGTCGTTATCGGTGCTGCAGGTTAAGCTTGAGCAGGGAGTCCAGGTTGTCAAAATTTTCAAGTCTCATCTGAGCAAGACCAGTGTTCTTGATGATTTTGAATTTTACGAGGCTAGAGAAAAGGCCTTGCTAGAGAAGAAGGCTAAAAAGCAGCAATATCAGAAACAGGTAAGAGTTTCGTTTGTTTGTTACTCATTTATCTTCATCTAATGCTGCTGGGTTTATCATAATTTAACTTGTATTGTCCTAGTCTGAGTTCTGTGACGCTTGTATGATGCAGTTGAAGTTTGCGAAAAATGACAAGGCCTCAGGAGACGAGAAAATGATGAAATCTCACGACGCCGATGCTGCAGCTGCAGCCTTTATCGAGGGATCAGCTCCCGGACCTCTACCCAACGGTCACTCTAATAATCTAGGGGATTCTCCTGCTGAGGTTACCGAAGGTGCCAAATCAGCAGAAAAGAGTGGTGTTTCCGATGAAGTTGCTTCAGCCTGCTGATTGCTCGAGACTTGTTCCTGTGCTTGCAGACGACAGGTTTTTGATGGCTTAGTGAGAGCCGGTGTAGTTTCTAGTTTTGATCCTTAATCTAGCTATACCTTTAGAGGTTTACCATTTGGAAACAATTGCTAGGTGTGGATGTGTTTTTTTTTTTCCTTTCTTTTTTCTCATTTTGGCCCTTATATAAATGTGGTAGGTTTTGCCAGCCCAGATTCTATTTTGCGGGTTATAGTTCTGTGGATTGTGGTTCTGAGAGTTCGTGTTCTGTAAACTTTGGAACGAAACCTAAGATTGTGTTAGTCGGAGAATATTAATGTTGCTTCATGTGTGTTTTTTTTAAGGGCAAGTCGAATAATTTTCATTTGAGCCCTTCAAAGGGCATCGACCTCAACCTATCAATACCCGAAAACATGTCTAGGATTCTGATAGAAGAAAATTGCCACCCTTAAAAATACTATTTTGCCTTTTCTAATTTTTATATAATACCCTCCCCGGCCCCTTGATTAAGCAATTATTTAATGGAAAAAAATTAAAAATACTTTCAAATATTTTTAGGCAATGAATTAACGATAAATTGAATTAATATATATTTTCTATAATTAACGACAATAACGATGACAGTTAATAATAATGGGTTTTTTTAGTTCTATAATTCAAAACAAAAAATGATAATTTAGATGAATTTTTTAAAACTTTGAGCGTATTTAAATGAACTTGTTTGCATGGTTTAGACACTATCATACAACTTCCTCTAATTTAAAATACAAAAACAAGATAGCCCCACATCCTAGAGGTCACAAACAGAGAAGAAAGGATGAGAAAACTCACCTCATTCATCATCAACAACACTCTATGGCCTCACTACTCCCTTTCTCCCTCCACAAACCGATATCGTTCTGCAAAGCTTCTTCAACCTCAACACAACCCACCTCACCGTCTTCTCTAATCGAGTCTCTAAACGACCAGTTCGGAAGAAAAGGCATCAAGTTCTTAGACTTGGGTGATACCAACAACATTACTCCTTCAGTTGAGCTAAGTGTAAGAAATGGGAGCTCACTGAAGTTGCAAATACCCAATGCACATATCACTTCTTATAGGCCTATGGTGTCCTGGAAAGACGACGGGTTTGAAGAGGTTTTGTATACACTTGCACCTTCTAAAGGAGGAGTTGCATTGCTTCTTAATGATGTTACTTCTTCTTCGACGATAACCCCTGTGCTTTCGGGATGTGAATGGTTCGTCAAAGATGCTGATTCTGATTCTTTTGATGCTGTTCAGGTTAGTGTAAATAAACGGCTCTTCCGTTTGATACTAATTTGACTTTCGAGTACCATTGAGTAGATGTCAGTTAGCTTAGTTGATAAAACCGTAAAACTGTGTGAATAGTAATAGACTGGCAATCATAATTCATAACCTGAGTTTAAAAGCCGTTAGTATCAAAACTGTCCTTATGACCTTACTTATACCAATAATGATTGACGACAAATAATCTAGGCGTGACTGCGTAACAATGCGCCACAGCCCACAGCCCACAGCATATAGATAGTTTTGTTTGAAGATATCTGTTTTTTTTAAAAAAAAAAAAGTCTGAAGATATATGTTACAACTTACAACTTACAATGTTAGTGACCCAAGTCAATTCGGGATTAGAGATATTGAGGTGGTAGACATACGTAGTTACAAAAATTGAGCCGCAATTTACATTGACTAACTGTTACAACTTCACAATAAAAAGAAGCGCAAATCATTTAGTAACCCGTTTTGCTTCATTCATCGTCTTCCAAAACATAAGAATAAAAAGGATGTTTAACTCCAGTGGAAAAGTAGAAATGGAATATGCTATTACTGCAGAGCATAGACAAAATTTACTGCTAGTAAAAGGCACACATTCTGAGCCATCAGTTATATGTAAGCCAGTTTTCATCGGCCTGATACATCTTTCTCACATCTACCTTCTCTTTTCGCCTGCCAGGTCGAGCTGAGTTGCAGGAGTGGAGGTCTCGAAATAATTTACATTGTAACATTATATACTGAGAGCATGGCAACAGCGGTAATAGTAAATAACAATGGGCGAAAGCCAGTAAAGCTCACCAGTGCAATACTTAGCCATTTCAAGTTCACAAAACGCTCGGGTTCAGGAATTCAAGGACTTAAGGGATGTTCTTATTGTTTCCAACCTCCTTTATCTTCGCCCTTCGAGTTACTCACTCCGTCTGAGGCCATGAAAGCTGATGAGCCTGGCTTCTTCTCCAAGGGTTCCGAGCCTTCTATTAAACCCGGTCAATGGACTACACAAGACGTGCTTATTACCATTCTCAAGGATAAGATGAGCAGGGTGTATAGTGTTCCTCCGTCTGAGAGATCCAAGCCATTCTACAGAACTCTGCCTTCTAAATATGAGATTATTGATCAGGTAATTGAGTTTATCATCACTGTCTTTGAATTTGTCGAAAACTTTATCTTAAACAGTTCCAGAGGTTCGTCTCAAATACTCGTATAAAACAGTGTCATTAAAAACTAGCACAAGACGAACCAAATAATCACATTAATAATGTGAGGCCGTCTCACACTCACAGGATAATAGTTGTTTTTCTGCCTGGTAAGTTGTATTTTGTATTTGATTTTCCAGGGAAAGGAGCTGTGGTATAGAGTGATAAGAATGGGTTACGACGACATTTACGTATCAAGCCCAGGATCATACTCTATAAAGTATGGGAGGGATTACTTCATTTGCACTGGTCCTGCTTCCATGGTAGTTCCAGTGACTGTAAACCCCGGGGAGACATGGAGAGGCGCACAGGTTATCGAGCATGATAACCTTACATAGTTCATATATACCGTTTTCTGTAAAGATGACAGTCTAAATCTTCCAACTTGTATGATTATAGTTCATCAATTTCCACCTAAATCTGGGATATTACATACAAAACTGAGCACATTTGTAGAACGGTAAAAAAAATCAACTTTCATGCTACATACACCTCAAACTCACAAGCATCCTTGCAATTAGACCTGGCAAATGGGTTATTCGGGTTGGGTCGTATCATTTTCCGTTCACTTTTTGGTACGGGTCATTTTTGTGTCGGGTCAGTTTTGTCATGTCTACTTGCAATAGTTTGACAAAATTTCATACAGTATCCATTAATAATCTTATTTGCTGGATCAACATAAGAATAAGACTGCATATATCCGACTCTCTTTACTTGCCAATGGCTGCGATAAGTCTGAATGCGTGAGAAACCGGGTAGTACTGCTTGTGTTGTAACTTTTAACTCTAGTTAGAAAATGAAAAAACTACTTGAAGAAACATGATGAAACCATACCGAGCCCAATTGTATGCGGAAATGAGAAGAATGATTAACCTTACCGCCTTCTTGTTCTACATACCAACTTAAGTAGCAAATCCAAATCGTTCTTTCTTTCGGATAAACATACATTTTGCGCTGAAGAGAGTTCAGGGAAAAAATTTACGAACAGATACAAATACAAACTAGAGTACAATTTAACAGAATTGAGACTAGTACGTGACTGGCCGGTATATTACCGGCACTAACTCCTAAGGCAGTGTTTTCATGATAAGAAATCATGCTACTCATATGTTTCACTAAGTAGGAACCAGAGTGTGGTTCCTATCTTGACCACCAGACCATAAAACTAATCCGAAAGCAACAGCAAGTACCAGCAACATGAACAAGAAAATGAACATTTTCGAAATCTTCCACTGAGAGTTCTTGACAGCCTCAAGTGAATGGTTTTCATTTCCCTGAAGGTTATTGTTAGGGACATGTCTTACAGTCAGGTCTTTAGTTGATGACACTGATTCAGAATCGCTGCTGTGTTTGAGCCCATCTTGGTTGAAGGAGTCACATTCACTGTACTTTGTTACAGGGCTCCGATGCTGTCTAACTTGATCCTCAAAATTAAAATAATCGGAATTCTCGTCATCATCTTGGAGTGAGCGCAATAGCTTCCTTGGAGTAGTGTATATTTTGATGTTATCAACATTTAGTTGAGAGCTTGTTCTCTGAAATCACCATAGTAGATTCAAAGTGCGAATGTCAAACATAGAACAAGTATTAGGGCTAACTCAGATCATAATTATAGTACAGCAGAGCGGTTCGGGGCTTTATACTTATTCAAAAGTTCATAAAATATGAAAATGAATATGTAAAACAGTACATTGGCGTAAACCAATGTCAACGACATTCTCAGAGGTTTCCGGTTTCCCCCACATGGCGAGGGAAGGGGGATCGGGATGTAAGTAGCCACCCCAGTGCTAAGACCACAAAGACACGATTTCCCATAAACACATGATGAATGCATTGTAATTTGCATTAATTGACGTCTACTTCACAACAAAACGAAGGGCAGGACGCTTACACGTTTTGTGCCACTTTGGGTTATTTCATCATATTTCAAAAAAAAAGTTTGCACTAATTGACTTGACAAGAAATACAAAATCAACTATGCATCAACCGCTGACTCTTTATGAATGACTTGCAGAATCTCGCTTATAAGGAACACACTCAGTCGTGTCAAGTTTTATACTTCTATATAAGTCGAGCTCTTTAACAGCAATAGACAGTTAGACACAACTGTATGATAATCAGAAATCACAAATAACACAATAATTAGGATTTTTTTAACAAACCATGCTATTTCTACATTGCAAAGCGATGTTGTCTGTCACTGCTACGACACAATGTAGCGTGTTATATTGCAGATAAATGACAATGATGCATATAGCTGTTTCAAGTATTGTCCTACTACCTGTGTATAAGATAATGGGCAGGTTTTTTTTTTTTTAGAATATTACCTGAGGGCTAGGAGTTCGGTTTCTCAGTCCTCCATTTGCTCGACTTCCTGGCACAAACCCAGGAAATTGATAAGCATAAGTACCAGATTTTTTATCATGCTCGATGGATGAATGAGACTGTGATCCTTCACGGGAAAGTTCCGAAAAGAGTCCATCCTTGAGAGATATGTCAACACATCCATTTCCTCTCCAAAGCCTCCTGTGGGCATTTTTTCTACTCTGATTCACATTACACGAAGCCTGACATGTCGATATAGGGGACTCCATGTAAGACTCATACACAGCAAATGAATCAAGAGTCTGTGACTCGGGTGACCCTGATAAAGGAGAAGCTGACCCAGTCCCAGATAAAGGAGATCGAGAACCAGAACTCGACAAATTTCTCCTCCGACCATTACTACTAATACGACTCCTACTCAAGTTTGATCCAGTCACGGAGATCACATCGGAATCAGTTATTTCCGACCCTTTATTTGCTAGGGACTTTCTAGCAGTCTGCAATGCTTCAAAAGCCGCTCCCTTAACAAATGGCATTTGATCAGATTGACATTTCTCCATCTCCTTAATAATCGATCCTAGCTCGGAGATAATACTCCTAATATCCAAGCACTTCATCAAGGAATGCACCATTTGGATCGCAGTCAAACGTTTTTGAGAGTTCTTATCGGCAACACCACAGTTTAGAATATGCAGTCCAGCTTTAACAAGCAACCGTGCATATGGCTCGACAAGAAAACTATTCCTCTTGGCCAAAGAGATGACCAAACCCATATGAGAATTTGTTTGAGTCGGTGTATCTTTCAAAGCACTAGCAAGCTTTAAGCAAACCTCATTCACCATTTCATCAGAAGCAAACCTCCAATTATCACAATCAACAAGCGCTTTCAAACAAAGGGCAGCACCACAGGAAAGACTCTCTTGAGCACATAAAAGTGAGTCCGAAAGAGGCTTACAAAGCGAGTGAATAATACGCCTCTTTTTATCGTCTGGTGTAGTAGGCTCAATCCCATACCTCGCTATGGCAGGAACAACCTTAGAGCAGGCTTGTTGTAGAGGAAATGATCCTCCACTCGTCGTTAATGTCTTAATGATTGTAGACATTATATCATCTAAATATGACACGATATTTGGACCGTGTACTCTAGCAAGAAATTCATAAAGAGAAATAGTGCATTCTCCATACGAAGAACCGGTATTCTTAGTTTTCGAAACTTTATCAAGAAAGAGTGGAATCGCTTTCGAATCCAAATCTTTCACATGTGATTTCAATGCTTTCATTGCAGACTTAGACCATTCATCACCCTTTCCTAGATTTGCTAGTTCTTGACTCAATGCAGGACTTAAATTCCTACCCATTTCCTAAACCTGTTTCAAATTTCAAACCCAAATAAAAATCAGAACTTTTGAATTCATCATATTCCCAAGAATCCCAACACTTAGTAATTCAATACTTAGATTCTACATTCTCCGTCCCAATTATTTGTTTAACTTTCATAATTTTTGCGACTCGTATTTTAATTAAACATAAACAAGTGATTGGGACAGAGGGAATACACATTTGGTAAGCCTAATTCAAAATTCAAAATTATCAGTCAAACAAAAAGTCAAAAAGCAATTTTTTTGAATTCTCTATCTTTTCAACACTAAAAAGAAACATAATATATTTCACTAATCAAATAAAATACAAATAACCCTTTTTACATTTGGTTATTAGCAACAAAACCCATGTTTTAGTTTTTTTATTAAACATTCAAAAATTGAATCTTTGAACCAATGTACATGAAAAAGAACACAGCTTTGAAGTGAATGTAACTCAGATTTATGAAATTTCAGCTGCCCATTTAATTATTTTACATAAAAATATAAACCCAAGATTTAATTTATTCATTTCAAATAACAAGAATTAACCTTTGAAAATTTAATAATCCAAATATTTGAATATTATAAAACTAGATAAGTAAACATGAAAGACAAAATAAAAGTATTACCTGAGTATCCAAGATCTCCAAATTCAGATGAATTAATAAAAAAATGAAAGTTTGAATTTCTGCTTTATTTATTTCACTTTTAAAAAGAGGAATTAATAATGATAAAAATAAAAATGTTGGAAAATCTACCATGCAAAAAAAAGAAAGTGAATCAAATTTGAAATGGGGTTGAAAAAAGGGAGACGGATTTAGAAAATTTGGAGATAAAAGAGAGGAAATCTGAAAGATAACAGAGAGGAAGCAGCAGTGGTTTAGTGTGAAGGATAGAAATAAATAAAAACAGGGTTTTTTAATTTTTAGGGTTTTATTTTATTAAATCATTAAATGGTTGGTATGGTAGGAGCTTGAAGTAGAAAATTAGTCAAGTATTTTGAATTTGTATTTTTTTGGGTAAAAATAATTGGATTGTACTGTACTTGTTTGAATTTGTTAAGCCTCATTTGCGCGCTCTTGCTCTTGGATATGCACTATTCAGTTTGTCCACTTCTAAGTTCATTCAAAGTTCAAACACATCTTGGGTAATGGGATTTTTGTTTTTTTGAGGAAGTTGGGTAATGGGGAACTGAATAGTGCACACGAATTCATTTTATATATAATGGAGTACTCGTAAAAATGGTTATAATATATAATAAAATAGGTACGAAGCGAAAGAAGTAGTAGTAGAAGCAGGAGCAGGTGAATTCGCAAAGTAGGTGAGAATCTAGTCGGTGAGCCAATTGGTTGGCCAGTTCGTTTCAGCAAGGCGGGTACCTTTTAAGGGATCGTTTGAAGTTACTACTTCATTCTATGAAATTCTATCAACTCGAAGCAAAAGGGTAGATAGCCGGCTCCGCATCGTTAGTCTTCATTCTTTGTTGAAAGATCCAGGTTTAAAGCGTATCACACCTATTTGTCCTCAAATGTGACAACCAAGCAACCTTATTCAATGCTCCAGATACCAAGTTCACCATGAACGGACCAGACACATTTTTGTCATAAAATATCGGGTTGTTAATATAAAATTAAAATTAAAATATAAATAAAATAAAATATTATCTTTGAAATTCTCTCATATTGGGTCAGTTTTATGCTATAAAACGGTCTTATAGGAGAGTTGTTGAATAACTAGTATAGGTCCCGCGCGAATGCGCGGTTTTTAAATAGAGATAACCGGGAATTTTACAATTATACTATTCATATTCATATTTAACTCAATTTGAAATGTAATCTTTATTAAATTAATTACTATTAATAATGTTTTGTATTAGGAGGTTGAAAATATAAAGTTAACGATTTTACTCTGAATGATTATCGATTATTTTTAAATTAAAAGAAGTCAAGGGTTTTCTATTAAAAGAAGTGCAGTTCCACGTTTGTAACACAATCAAAATATATCATTAAGTGTGTTTAGGTATTGTATATATTAGTATTTCCTATTTATGGTATATAATTAATTTGACATTTAGTGTGAGGATCAATCATAGAGCATTTCATTTGGGCGGGAAAATTTTAGAGCTCACTTATTCTTTTAGTAGTAGGGAGATTTATAAATTATAATCCTTCTCTTATGTTCATCGTAGCGATGAATCCTTACGTACTGGACTTTGTTTTTGCCAGGCCCAAATAGGAACTTTGGAATATCGTTGGCCCAATGTCAAAGCCCAACTTGATCTTTAAGTTTGTGAAAGAAAAACTTCTCACTTAATCACTTTGATTTGTGCTGATCTATTGCAATACGTAAAATGATTGATTTTACCAACGAACGGTGGTCCGATTCACCGATTATTAAATGTGTTCATCAATATATATAATTACAAAAATTCAAACCGTCTTGTTTATGCCTG
Source organism: Heliosperma pusillum (assembly GCA_022085475.1). Lineage (NCBI taxonomy): Eukaryota > Viridiplantae > Streptophyta > Magnoliopsida > Caryophyllales > Caryophyllaceae > Heliosperma > Heliosperma pusillum. The sequence continues at coordinate 623,835 of JAIUZE010068997.1, read as the reverse complement.
TCTGAGGCTTGCGACCTTATATAGTTCTCTTCTCACTCGCTTCTTGTGAGAGGTCAGAAGCTTGTGTCAAAATAGTGTCGTCACAACTCACAAGTGAGAATTTGTGACAAAATTATTCTATATAGACAATGACGAAGCAAATTTTAGACTATGAAAAAAGATAAAACAATCGTCAAAAACTTTATGAGAAAATGACAATTTTTTTAAGTCTTCTTAGGAAGTTATTCTCCGTAATTTTTAACGTAAATATTCTCAGTTTTTTTTTTCGTTTATGGAAAACTTCCACTATCATCTAAGTGGCATTTTTCTCATCTCGGTCAATACTCAATAGTTATCTACTCTATTCCATTTCAATCCTTTATTTAAACTTTTGATTAAAATATCCCTCACGAAAAATAAAAAAGATAAACAAATAATTTGAACGAATGAAGAGTTATATTTTACACAAATCATTATTTAAGACTTTCTTAGCTTGAAACGACTCTCGCATGTCACGCCCCATTAAAATAAATATGGAAATAAAAGGGGATTCAAGGGGACTTAAACTAAGACGGTTTTAAGCAAGACCTAAGGTGTAATAGTCAAATTTTTTCTACTCCCCATGTCCAGGTCATTTGTTATCTTTTCATTTTGCGACAAAGACTAAGGAAAGACAAGTGGAAAATAGTTCAATTAGGGGTCAAACTACTAATATACCTTACAATAAATGACTGAGACACTAAAAAAGGGAATAAGACAAGAAATGAACGGTACAAAGACAGTATTTTCATTATAACTACTAGTAAGCAGGGGCGTAGGCACTAAGGAGCAAGGGGCAGCAGCCGCTACCCCAAACAAAAAAAAAATTAGTTAAGGAGTCGATTTTCCGCTACCCCAACTCTGATTAACGAAAGAATAATTATAAGTAAATGCATAATTTCAAAGTAAATTGGATGTGGTCTAGTGGTGAAGTACAAGTAATTTTGACAACATGTCTAGAGTTCAATTCCCACGGTCTTCACTTTATTGTTCTTTTGCTTTTTTTAATGCTCTCATTGAAAATTCATTTGAATGGATGGAGAATTCTAACCAAATCCATTAATTAAGGTCCCTTATTAAGATAGATATTTAATATCTAAATTTTTCCCTTCAATTTATTATTTCTTAAAAAATTTCAAATTGATGATGTTCATTATCTTCGAGTACAAGCTAGAGAATTAAGTTGTGTATGGATGACGAAGTGTAAAGTACGAATCAAAATTAGTGTCAGAAAATAAGGTAAAGATAAGTTGTTTAGTTATAAGGAAAATGAATTTTTAACAAAATTATATGTAATTACAAAGCGAGAATCATAATAAGTTTTCAAAATAACATTAAGAATCAAAGTTGAATCATAAAATGAAAATTTCTAAGCCATTAAATAGCGTCTATTTGATTGTTAATGGTAAATTTGTAATTTTGATTTTTATATGTTGCATTGTGCATTATTTAAATATTCAAATTTCATATACATATAGGCTTAAGATATTCGCTACCCCAAACATAAGTTTCTGGCTCCGCCCCTGCTAGTAAGTCCTTGCAAATGGACATAAATACCCCCACATTATGTAAAAATGTGGGCCATTTTTATAGGCTGACCCAAAATACATTCCAAAATATCCGGGAACACTTTTTTTATGTGTAATATGATAGGTTTACCCTTTAATTTTCAACTAGTCAAATGTAATTATTATAACAAAGTTTGGGGTATCTTCGTCCATGACTAATAATCCGAGTGTGCTGGTAGTTTTTTCGAGTGTATTTATGTGCACCTTTGACGAGACTTTTATCCGACGTTATAAAGATTCAAAAACGTGTTACACACCTACATAGCTACACCATCTTAAATAGTTTTGTACTTTTGTCCTAGTAACATCTTTAAAGAAACCTAAATTCTAGAAAGAAAAAAATACTCTGTATTTGGACTCGTTGTAAATGTCTAAGTCGTACATTTCCTCAATAATCATGTTGCATGCATAGCAATAAGCCGAGTCCTTAGATCTTATTTAATTCATTTAAGAGTATAATAGATCAAATACTTGCCTAAATAAGACAATTATTAATCACAAATTCTCATTTGTGACGGACACTATCCGTCGCAAACTTAAGACGGATACCATATTCTCTCACAAAATACCCATTAAGGGTGAGTGGAGAAGCACATGGGGGGTGCCCACCTTGTCCTCTCTACCCATTTCCTCTCACAAAATATCCGTCGCAAGATCCGATCCGTCGCAAGCAAGACCTACTGATTATTAATATCTAAAAGCTTTTCTTTTATCTTATCCTAACGATTTAACCTGTTTTAAACTTAAAACGAATCTACCCGTTTTAAATGAGAATTTATGCCGACCATATAACGTCAAATAAATTCATAAGTCTCAGCTATTTATAAAATAATAAATCACGAGGATACGATGCTAATATTCTAATATAATACTTCGTATGAAAATGATGGGAATGATTCCAAATACTCCCTCCTAGTCACTCATTTCTTCCCCTTTCCCTATTGCATAAAAATTAAGGAAATTAATTTGAACCACACAAAACACACTACCCCACATACAAATTAATTTGGAGCACACAAAACACACTACCCACATACAAAAAGGGAAAGAGGGAAGAAAACCCGACTTACCCAATAAGAAAAGAGGGAAGAAATGATCGACTAGGAGGGATTATAAAAAAGTGAGAAGAGGAGCAACTTGCTTTTTTCTTTGATATGATTTGCTGTTCAAATTTCTTAGATGCCGTCAGCCTTTACAGATTTTATTTACACATTACGAAGTACGAACAATTATATAAGGGACAACTACGCTGACCTACGTGGTCTACCTCCCTTTTATTAAGGGTGAAGCTAAACCCAAATTCACGTTTAATTTAGAAGTATCGGTCTTTAGTTTAATTTGAAATGGGTCAAATAACATGTCATTTGCATATATAAATAAAGTACTCTGCATGCTACTTAAGAAGGTGATGCAATTGGAATTAAAAACGGAACCGAAAGAGATAGAATTATAGCTGTTCAATAATAATATTGATAGGATACCCAATCAGAGAACTGTGGTAAAAGATTCACCTATGTTTATTGTCATTACAAGGAGGATTCCATACAACTTATATGTAAAAAAGATGAATAATTACAAAGGAGAGTTCCTTACAACTTATTATGTCAAAAGATGAATAGATGATAACTATATTAGGTTCTTACCGTGCTTATATATAGCTAAAGGAGAGAGATAAGTAAATAGAAGCTAAAATTACTAAACTATCCGTCTTAATATTTTGGTGCGTATGAGAAGGATATATTCGTCTGAAAAGATACTTATTGAGCTCTAAACCACAACCAAAAACACTAATGCCACGAAGTTTATGCTTTAGGAACAATATTATGGAGGATATTTAAATTTAGCTCTTACAAGCTCGGTAGAGTAATACATATAGTTCGTGGTATTATAAGTCACAAATATATTTTAATTTTTATCTTTAAAAAATATGGATCCGTCAAATAAAACAAAATAAGTACAATAACAATTGTAAAAAAAAGAATAGTTTTATCCATAAAACTCTTTACCATTAGTTTACAAAATAATGAATATCTAACCTAAATTGATTTCTAAAATTATTGGTCGTTAGTTTTATCCATATACGAAAATTCTAACACTTTAGAATAAATAAGAAGTTCACCAATTCTCATTTGAGTCCACCTTAATTAAGACGCTCACATGTACCATATTTCATGTGATTTTTTTTTTCAAAATTTGTTTTTATCCTTTTAAATATTATAAAAGTTATAAGTTTTGTCTTTAAAGTTTAATAGTTTGATTGATCTTCCAATAAGAATTTTTAAAAACTTAATGAAAAACATAATAAATTGGTGAATAGACGAGTAGAAACTATAAAGTGGCTGTGATGCAAAATTCATTCTCGTATCGTACCATACCACATGGCTCTTACAATTTTGATACCTGTATGCACCATTGCAACCCCACCCGTTATAACTCTATATGTACCTGCTCTAACCGGCCAATCAGAACATGTTTTGTATAAAATCTATCCAATTTACATCAAGAGATAGTGAAAAGGTAATTGATATGGCAAAGAATTTTATAGGATAGATATTATGACTTATGAGAAAGAAAACCAACGCTCAATACATAGGCGTGTTTTCAAATGACCCATGAACATTAAATACAGCATTAATCTTTTATTGTCTTATTTTAAAAAATCTACACTTTGAAATAACAAATAGTGTATGTAAAATATATAAGTAAAAGATTTATCTCCAATTACTGTAGATCATTTGTAATATCAATGATAAAAGACTAAGGCCCTGTTCTTTTGGACTTAAACTCACCCCCTTTAAGTTCAGTTCAGCTCCTATAAGTTCAGTTCAGCTCCTATAAGTTCAGTTCAGTTCAGTTCAGCTCCTATAAGTTCAGTTCAGCTCCTATAAGTTCAGTTCAGTTCAGCTCCTATAAGTTCAGTTCAGTTCAGCTCCTATAAGTTCAGTTCAGCTCCTATAAGTTCAGTTCAGTTCAGTTCAGCTCTTATAAGTTCAGTTCAGAAAAGTTCAATTCTTACAAATTAAGTTTAGAAAAATTATACGAAATATATTATTTATGAAAACCGATATAAAAACATTTGACATTAATTATTGGATACATACATTATCATTGAGACCGCCCGAAGAAATTGTAGAGTATTTCAACTATCGACATTCATTATTTTTGAATGAAAGTTGAAATGACATTTGGTTAATTGAAAAAAAGGTGGAAGATGTTAACAAAATATGCTCTAAATGTCACAAAAGTATCAAATGTCTATTATTGTTTCTACATTCACACTCCATAATTTTATAAGGATGCATACTCTTGGAATACCTATTATACAACATGACGTGAATATTCAAGAAACAGTAGATTCAGACATGTTTGATTATAAGCGGGAAAATGCCATGTTCAAGATACGAAACAAGATAGTAAAAAAACATTTGGCGAGACAATGGATTCGTTGTTTCGAGTGGTAGTGAAGATGAAGAAGAAAGTGATGAGGAAGATGATGATATAGAAATAGATAGTTAAAAAACGATGTAATATGTAATTTATTTTTTTATCGTAATGTAAACGTAGTAATCTGTATCAACAAACAAATGTATATAAATCGGAATAATTTTATTATCTTACCTTATGTTTTAGAGTATATTTTTTTTTGTATGACAACCCTTTCCAAAAGATAATGATTATAATAAAGTTCAGTTTAGTAAAGTTTAGATTATATAAGTTCTATTCAATTAAGTAAAATTAAGTTCAGAAAAGTTCAGCTCCTATAAGTTCAGTTCAGTTCAGTTCAGCTCCTATAAGTTCAGTTCAGCTCCTATAAGTTCAGTTCAGTTCAGCTCTTATAAGTTCAGTTCAGTTCAGCTCCTATAAGTTCAGTTCAGCTCCTATAAGTTCAGTTCAGTTCAGTTCAGCTCCTATAAGTTCAGTTCAGCTCCTATAAGTTCAGTTCAGAAAAGTTCAGCAAAATTCAGTCCAAAAGAACAGGGCCTAACTCAAATGGAAAACCTACATATAATAAGAACAGTAGGTCTCCCTTGTGACGGGTCAGACCTTGTGACGGGTCAGACCTTGCGACGAGTTTTTCCTCTAACAAAATGGGTAGAGGGAACATGTGGGGCACCCCCCATGTGCTTCCCCTTTTCCCTTAAATGGGTCATTTGTGAGGGGAAGTGGTACCCGTCGCAAGCTTGTGACGGATACTGCCCGTCACAAACAAGAATTTGTGTAATAAGAAAGAGAGAAAGTATTAATCATAGATACCATTGACAAAATATGAATAATTGCAAAGCTAAAACATACAAATAATGGTCCTCTAGTTGTTTATTTTTATAATGAATTATTGACATTCTTCATTCTTTGCCAATAAAGTCTCCTTGTAATTTAAAAAAATACATGCATGCTTGTCCTTTTCAATCTTTCACTCATCATCTTTTTTTTTTCTCTTAAACTATTTCCCTTCAATTTTTTTTTATATTTTAAAACAGATATATGAAGCCTAAACAAGAATTTGTAGATATACTCCTATCTTTTTATTTATGTGTCAGTACCTAGAAATACAAGTGAACACGCAACCAATGGGTCGACACATATATCCCAATACACCCCATGACCCATTTAAATACGACACGAGATTGACGCGGCCTAAGCACAACCCACCTAAGCATGGCACACATTGACACACTCACAATTCAAAGAAATAAGGCCAAAGCCGAGGAATTGCTAAGGCACCCTCAAGCACAACATAACACGCAATGTGCCGTGCTTAAATCGTCATTTCCATTTCACCTGCATGACACGATGCCCACTTTTCCCGTACCTAGACCGTGCCATTTAATTCTTTTAGCCACGATTGACTGAAACGAGGCACAATTAGGCTTAACCCTCGGCATACAGGTAACTGGACATACCTTGCCAATTTAATATAAATATCTCAATCTTAAACAAGAATTAGTAAAGTCATATCATATCCTCATGCAATCACTTAAATTAATTTTTTTTTGGGGTGACTTGCAATCACTTAAATTATGAATAAAGTTATTAAAAGCAAGAAAAACAAGCTAATAATAGTCAAACATACAAGTCTAAAAACTCTACATCATCCAACATTCTACATTTCTACTACCCAAAAATGCACTCTGTAGTACGGAGTATTTCCAATACATACATACTGTAAACACCAAGATAATAATCTTTTTAAATTACATTTCTACACATTTGTTCAATTCCTTAATAATTCCCCTTAATCTAATTTTGGGTCCTACAAATTTTCCTCATTAAATTTAATCAGCACCTTGTTTTGTTCAATTCCTTAATCTCTGATTATCAAAAGGCTTTTACTTGAGCATCACATTTTGGGTTTTCTTGCAAGTTATTGTTCTAATTGCAGCTTTTTTTCCCCTCTTTTTTGCATAGAATCTATATGAAATCTAGCTTCAGATGTCTTAGAGCAAAAGTGATTCTTTTTTTTTTTTTTGTAATATTAATGATTTTTCAAGTGTAAAGTTTGAAGCTTTATAGTACTGGATTTTTCTCTTCTAAATGTTACCTTAAATTCAACAAATTTTGTCTTTTCAACAAGTTAAGAACTTTGGTTCCTTAAAAAAAACATTTTTTAACCAATTTAACAATTGGGTTTTTAAGGTATAAGTAAATTTGTGTCATTTTAACAAGTTAAGAACTTGGTTCCATAAATTTTAGCATTTATTTTTTCATTTAAGAAATGGGTTTTTAAGGTATTAGTATAAATTCAACAATATAAGATGTTAATTAGGGTATTGAGAATTTTCTTGTTAATGGGATTAATTATGAAAGATGGGGTGTTTAATGAAATTAATGGTGATACTAATCTTTCATTAAGACCTAAATCAGTGAACCTTGGTGCAATCTCATCATCTAAGTCTGCAATTGGTAGAGTTGTAAGAGTTGCACTTCAAGCTGCAGTTGATGATGTTAATTCTTCTCCAGATGTTCTTCTTGGTACTCAATTGAATATCTCAATACAAGATAGCAAGTTTAGTGGATTCCTTGGCTTTGTTGAGGGTAATTCTTAACATTTTACTTTTCATATTTTTGTTAATTTTGGTTTTTTAGTTTTCATTTATCGCAAATTCTCATTTCAGACGGCCATATGTGACCATTTTAGCTCATATGTAAATGTTCACATTTTTACATTTGAAATGATCACATTTACCTGTATGAAGGCTTTAGACGGATATGACCGTCTGAAATGAGACCTACTGTTCATTCATAGGCACTTATGTTAACCGCACAAGGGTACGTGTCCAAGTGTTAAATACGGCTATTTTTATGAAAAATATGCATATGTTGGCTTAAAATGAGGTATTAACCAATGACCGGGTGTCTATTGTTGAACACGGGTAGGAGAGGGAATAAGAAGAGTCGGATAACATATTAAATGCTGAATAAGCTTAATTAGACTCGTATGCTCCCTCCGTCCCAATCATTTGTTTGCCTTTGATAAAATACTCCGTAAAAGGTAAATTGAAACAAAGGGAATACATGTTAAACCACCCAAGTTTTGGAATAATTACCCTGTAAAATGGTCAATCTTGTTATAATCTTATCAAGAGACGGTCTTATATGACCTTGTATAGTTGTATGAGGATTTGTGGTATGATGACTACCTTGTAATATGGGTCATTGCCATAATTATGCAACCATGAGAATGTCTCATATGAGAATTTGCGGTATGAGTATTGGTTTTATACTTGGTAGTAGAAGTTCTGATGTAATGCTTGCTATTGTTGCTGCTTCTTATTTTCTTTCAGCAATGAGGCTGATGGAGAAAGATGTAGTGGCAATCATAGGCCCAGAGTCATCTGTACTCGCGCATATGGTTGCTCTCCTAGCAGGTGGTCTTAAAGTCCCTTTGGTCTCCTATGCGGCCTCAGACCCGACTCTTTCGTCTCTCCAGTACCCTTACTTTGTAAGAATGGTCCAGAGTGATCTTTTCCAAATGACAGCTATAGCAGAGATAGTATATTACTTTGGATGGAGGCAAGTAACAGTCATTTATAATGATGACGATTATGGTAGAAATGGGATAGCTTCTTTAGGCGATGAATTAGCAGAGAAGCAATGTAGTATAAGCTATAAAGCAATCATGAACCCTGGTGCTAGTCGAGAAGAAATTATGCAAGTATTGTTTCAGGTGAGCATGCAAGAATCTAGGATCCTTGTTCTTCATACTTATGGTAGCCTAGGAATGGAAGTGCTTAATGTAGCTCGCTCTCTTCAATTGCTAGATAGTGGATATGTGTGGATTGCTACCAATTGGCTTACTGATGTCATAGATACTTATTCTCCGCTTTCTTCGAGTGCAATGAGTGACATCCAAGGGGTAATTACCTTGCGTATGCACACTCCACAGTCACAACTTAAAGCCGATTTCATGTCTCGGTGGAGTGATTTAGTTAGAAGAGAGAATAGTAGTGCATCATTTGGATTGAACACTTACGGTCTATATGCTTATGATACCGTGTGGGTTCTTGCCCGTGCCTTAGATGCATTATTCAATCAAGGAAATAACGTATCGTTCTCGAATAATCTAATGTTAAGTGGGTTGAAAAGGAGTAACTTACACCTTGATACAATGAATATCTTTGATGGAGGAGAGGAGCTTTTATCGAACATACTTCGTATGAACATGACAGGGTTGACAGGCCAGATTCGATTTGATTCGGATAGGAACCTGATCAATCCCGCTTATGATATACTCAACATAGCAGGGACCGGGCATAATACAATAGGATATTGGTCTAACTCTTCCGGCCTTTCAATTCAATCCCCGGAAGTTCTGTCGGCTAAATCATCCAATCAAACAAGTTCGAGTTCAAGTCCACGGTTATTTAGTGTAATTTGGCCTGGACAAACTACAGACAAGCCTCGTGGATGGGTTTACCCTACCAATGGCAAGCTTCTAAGGATTGGAGTTCCAAGACGAGTTGTTTATCGTGAGTTTGTTTCATACTCACCCCAAACTGATTCATTCACAGGTTTTTGCTTCGATGTATTTGTTTCTGCTGTGAATTTGCTACCTTATGCTCTTCCATATAAGTTGGTTCCGTTTGGCAACGGGACAAATGATCCAAACATCAATGACCTTATAGATAACCTTAGTGCCGGGGTAAGTATAAATTGTTTACATGTGTTCAGCAATCAAAAATAAATGAAATGGGTGTTGCTTTATCATCGTTATTTGCTCTTAATTGTAGGTGTTTGATGCTGTGATTGGGGATGTTGCAATTACTACTAGCAGAACGATGAAGGCTGACTTTACTCAACCGTATATCGAGTCAGGTTTAGTCGTTGTAGCCACTGTCAAGGCGCAACATACAAACGCTTGGGCTTTTATGAGACCATTTAGTCCTATGATGTGGGGCATAACAGCTTCATTTTTCATCGTTGTGGGTTGTGTTGTTTGGATTCTTGAGCATCGGCTTAACGATGAATTCCGAGGTCCTCCAAAAAAGCAAATTGCGACAATTTTATGGTACGTTTTCTCTGAACATGTCTAGGTGTTCTCTCTGTGTCAGAATATCAGACTAACTCCCATTTGCATATGTTCAATTGCAGGTTCAGTTGTTCAACTTGGTTCTTTGCTCACAGTAAGTAATAGATTTCCATTTATCTAAAATGCTTTTAAACACAGGTTTGTGGTAGAACATATTTCCAATGGAGCCGAAGACTCGTTACTCTTTAGTTCTGGATTATGATGGAATAAATCAAAATGGCTCAATAAAGTGGCTGTGTTTCTTTCTCTTGTGAATTAGTGGTCCTTTGGTGCACTTCTAGACGCAACTTTCATTTTGGGTCTTTCGGAAATAGTCTCTTTGTGTTGCTAACACAAGACTAAAGGCTGCTTACATCCCTTTACCCCACAGTTTGTGGGAGCCATTGAGGATTTGAGGCACTCTGGGGTAATGTTATTGTTGTGCTCGAACATGAAAAATTGGGCTTATGAATTTATGATGCATGTGTATTTTTGGTTATGCAGAGGAAAATACCGTGAGTACGTTGGGCCGCATTGTGCTCATCATATGGTTGTTTGTAGTTTTGATAATCAACTCTAGCTACACTGCTAGTCTGACGTCCATGCTGACTGTGCAACAACTTTCTTCTCCTGTGAAAGATATACATAGTTTGATAGCAAGCAATGAACCTATTGGATATCGAGACGGGTCTTATGCTTATGATTATCTAAAAGACGAGCTCAAAGTTCCCGCATCCCATCTTATTTCCCTGAAGTCTGAAGATGATTGTGCTGAAGCCCTGTTGAAGGGTCCCAAAAATGGTGGAATCGCTGCACTGGTAGACAAGAGCGCATACATGGAGCTCTTCCTGTCAACCAGATGTGATTTTACTGTCGTAGGTCAAGAGTTTACTAAAAACGGTTGGGGATTTGTAAGTTTCTTTGCCAGCGACCGTTTTTAGACCGTAAACATTTTAGACCCTAAATCATTTTTTTGTCTAATCTTGGATATTTTGCAGGCATTTCCACGAGACTCGCCTTTGGCGACAGACATGTCGACAGCAATCCTGAAACTATCAGAAAACGGTGATTTACAGAGGATCCACGACAAGTGGCTATTACGAAGTGGTGCTTGCAGATCACAGGATACTCAGCTTACAGTGGACAGGCTTGAGCTGAGAAGCTTCTGGGGTCTCTTCCTCATCATTGGCTTAGCATGCTTGGTTGCCCTAATAGTCTACTTTGGACGTATGATGGTGCAGTTCGTTAAGCACCCGAGCCCGCCTGAGGAGGAAGATTTAAGCGGCACCACATCACGATCCTCTCGTCTCCACACATTTCTCACATTCGCTGATGAGAAGGAAGATGAGGCCAAAAGGCGGATCAAGAAAAGGCAACTTGAGGATTCTCCGACTAGTACCAGTACTCCGGGATATGCATCTGATCGAGGGCTTGTCCCAATGTCTTTGAACGGTTCTCGAATAAAGCACATGGAAATGGAAATTTCGCCTGCACGAAGTATTACATGGAATGATGAAGTACTTGACATAGAAACATATCAGGCAACGAATCGACGAAGTTAGTATATATTGGTATATACTTGAGTATTTTGTAGTCTCTCTTGATCTTCTCAATTGTAAAATATATATATATATATACATATATACACACATGATTTGTGATTGGTTTATATATCTCAATTCATATGATGGAAATAGTTTTGTAATGCACATTATAATTTGGAATGCTAGAATCAGAATATCTGACGGGTAAACTTCATTTTGTAGTGTTCGGTTGCACTTTCGAAACGCTAGTGTCGTGTTTTTCCCCTCATCTAAACGAGCTCGACATTAGAGTTTTGGTGGTTTATGGTTTCATATGCTAAATTAGTTTTCAAACTTACCGATGTTTAAAAAATGACTGCGGTCGTGCTCGCCCCTTTTTTTTGTGTGTAAAGGGAGCCACATTAGTTATTTTAATGCTGATGAGGTTTGTATACAAGTCATAGTACCATATTTCATGATTTTACCAACTAACACCGGAGAAAAAGGATTATACATCGGAGGTACTACCTCAGAGTAGTATGATTTTGAGTTTTTGTGCATTTTTTTCGAGCTTTTTAAAGTTTATAAATTAAATTTTATATCTTATATATGATGTTTTTTGAATGTTATTGTAATTTTTTCGAGCTTAATGTTCAAATTAATAAACTCAAAAACTTTATAGTAAAACTATACTATACTCAAAAGCTTTATTGTAAAGTTAAAAAACTATATTCTATGTGGTAGTACATCAGAGGTACAATCCACTTACTGCTAACACCGTAGTTTCATCAATGGTTGAAGGCCGAACATTATAGCGATATATAATGGTTGGGCTTTATCTCGCTCGCATGTTGCCGGAACTAGGCTTTCAGTCCATTGGGCTCTTCTTCTGGACTGGCCCTTCCTAGGGTTTGTAAAATATACTCAAACTTGGTTGAGTCTTGTACTTTTCTATGTAGTTTATATTAACAACGTTTATAGCAACGTGAACCAACAAAATTAATAAAATAATTTTAATAAAATGAAGAACACTTGATTCATTTCCCAATTTTTTTGGTGTCAGTTTAAATTTCAAGGTCACAAAACTCATTACTTTTAGGAAACTGAATTACTCATGAGTGATGATCCTTACTTTTTGGAGTACAACTTTAAGAACAACAAATACTATAAATACATCTCCATTTTATTACATACAAATCAGACAAATTACCAGTAATTTTCAATTTGTGTGTAACATTTTACAAATTTTACTTCTATAGTATCCTCATGGAGATCCATATTAAATCTATAATCATCTTAATTTGTGTAAGTTTTTGATCCATTATCTAAATTATGATTATTACTTCAGAGTTGTACACGTGAAGATTATTTTGAAAAATGTATACAATTTAATGAAGCGGATAAAGTATTAAGTAATACGGAGTAATTAACTAATGCATATTAACTTGTTTCAGGTTGCTATAGTGGGTAACACCGCAACTCTCACAGGTACTTATCGATTGTGGTCATATCAATTCACATTTCTACTATTGAATTTTGAATTCCTAAATCTACTTTTTTTTCTTTAATTCTTGTACAAAGGTAAATTTTAACACTTCATATAAATCTTTGCAAACTCGCGTAAATTAAAGCAATTAAGATCATTCACAAGTAGTTAAGTTTGTGATCTTACTATATCATGAAAAAAAAAGTTTATTTCTAATTATATTAGCGATTAATAATTTCAAATGATATTTATATTGTGGTTATAACCCTGTTCTTTTGGATAGAAAATACAGTTTTCATAAATTCAGTTTGTTAAACTCAATTTCTTTTTATTCATTACTTCAGCTCAATTATGTTTAAGCCATTTCAGTCTAAAAGAACCTGACATGTTGATTTAAGGTTTTTTCTAATTTGAAAATTACAATTAAACTCGTTGTCTTGTCTTATACTGTATAACACTTGTATGTTATATGAAAATTACAGATTCCAAACAAGGAAATGATGAAATGACTCATGTCATCTCCCATAGAAAATTGGTTGTGCAACCGACCGGAATGTTTGACGGGGACAAGAATAAGAGTGACAATCCTCACCATGCTCATGTAAGGGTGAGTAAAGGCGGAGTCGAGGTAACGGCCGGACCCGTTTATGTTAACGTAAAGCCGGGCCTAAATCCATTCACATACAGCTACCATGGTGAACATAAGAGTGATCAAGGAAGATCACTATTTTTTCTTGAGAAGGATATGAAGCCCGGTCACCGAATGAGTATGAACTTCACCAAAAGCACTAACAAAGCCGTCTTTCTACCAAAAGCAAAGGCTCGTTCTCTCTACTTTTCGACTAAGAAAATTCCCGAGATTCTACATGAGTTTTTGGTGAAACCAGGGTCTCAGGAGGCTCAAATCATCGAAGAAACTATTAAGGGTTGCGAGAGCAAGGGTATTCCCGGGGAAAAGAAGTATTGTGCAACTTGTCTCGAAGACATGATTGATTACGCGAAATCCATCCTAGGGAAAAATGTCAAGGCCATATCGACAAAGACTAAAGACGGGTATAATAACAAGGGACAAAGGTACACATTTGGCCAAGTTACGAAAGCTTCTAAACAAAACAATATCGTCGTATGCCATAAGCAAAATTATGCATATGCCGTGTATTATTGCCACAAGACGAAGGGCACATCCTCTCATATCGTGTCCTTAATTAGTGAAGATGGCAAGAAAGCTAAAGTCGTCGTTGTTTGTCATAAGGATACAAGCGCTTGGAATCCGAAACACTTGGCTTTTCGAGCTCTCAAGGTGAAACCCGGAAGTCTTCCAATTTGTCACTTCTTACCCCAAGATCATATAGTTTGGGTACCTGTCTAAGTTATTTTTTGTTGAAAACTAGCCATTTATGTCTGGTGTTTTCAATAAACTTATGTCATCTTGGGTTTGGCCGCCTATAAGACACAAAAATGAGACATAGGATCCGCACTCACGTCTTATATATGTAAGCCTTCGCATGCGGGAGGTTTCGGGCGACTGAGGATAGTCGTCGTGATTTCTTGTGTGTCTTGTACTTCATCTAAATTTGTTATGTCAATGGTGAAAGATGAGAGGAGATGAATTCAATAAATTTTCAAAGATTCTTGATACAATATTTCTTAGGTGTTTTTTTTATTTTCACTTTTTATTGCTAGAAAGATATCGCATTCTTCACATTTCCGCATCCTTTACGAACATTTGGGGACATTTTCGCATCCTTTACGAACATTTGGGGAAAAAATTTGTCACTTTCTGATCTCACATCTAAGAAATATGGTGAATTAAACTTATTCGGTTAATTTTTTTTAAACAAACCATAATTCTTGCCACGATTCCAAAAATAGCATTTTCTTTTCGTTCAAATCGAACCTCTCGAAAAGATAGTCAAATTAAAAAACCAATTTTACATGATCACATTTTATTATTTTCGCAAAGGTATGCATTCAATTGGAGTACCTATTTTTTGCTTATCTTACTTCAATTCCGTCAATACAACACCATCATGATTCATTGCACCAACTTATTGTTTTCACAAAGGTACAAACTACACACGCCAAATCATTCAAATACTTGGAACTTACAAGATATGGCCTATTCAAGATGGATGCCCTTATTTTATTTTTTTTGACAGATGATAGGAATTAGGAACAGCCTATATCGCCATACGACCAACATTATGGTCTATTCTATTACAACTTTTAGGGTAATAACTTAACTGTAAGACAATGAAAGTATGAAACAACATAAAAAGACCACGAACATCCTTCACGAAAATTGCATCCTAGATGGATGCCCTTATTATTATTGTTATTATTATAATTATCACATTGTAAAAGGAACCCTTCACCCGTGACATAAACATAAACGTAATACATACATAAATTTTAATAGGAGACGGTCTTACAACATAAGCCGTCGATTATACTAAATGAAACCACCATTAACCCGAATAATTTGACCATTAACCCACTCACCCGAATCCCCAACCAAAAACCCGACAACTGGTGCAATATCCTCAACCTTCCCCAACCTCTCTAACGGACTTTCATCGATACACCTCTGAATTATTTCCTCCGAGAGCCCATCCAAAAACAAGTCCGTCGCAACCGGGCCTGGTGCAATGCAATTCGCCGTAATCCTCGTCCCCTTGAGCTCCCTCGCTAATATCTTCGTCATCGCCTCAACGGCGGCCTTCGATGCTGTATAGGCTGCGAACCCGGGCCTAAATGCCGCCGTGAGGCTGGAGGATACCGTTACAATCCTACCTCCACCGCCGCGCGTGAATCTCTTGGCCGCCTCCCGCAAGCACAAGAACGTCCCACGCGCGTTCACAGCCATAATCGAGTCAAAGTCTGCGATGTCAGTGTCGGCGATGGTTGGGTACTTGGCGTCGAGCAGGCCGGCACAGGTGACCACGATGTGCGGTGGCGCACCGAACGGCTGTTCGGCGAAGTCGAACAGCGCAGCGACTTCGTCGACGGTGGAGATGTCGGCACGGAAGGCGGCGGCGGCGCGTGGTGGTGATATGGCGGCGCGTGGGTTAATTGTGGTGGCGCGTGGTGGTGAGGTGGTGGCGCGTGTGGTGTTTATTTGAGATGCGAGGGTCTCGGCGAGGGGTTGGGAAGAAGGGGAGGTGTAGTTGAGGACGACGTTGGCACCGAGATAGGAGAGGTGGATGGCGGTTTGTTTACCGATGCCGCGAGACGCACCGGTTATGATGGCAATGCGGTTTTCGAGTGGGTAGTGAGTGGTGGCGGAGGCGGTGACAGTGGCGGGGGTGGTTTGTTGGGGTTCCATTTTTGATAAGTTGATATGGGGTTGGGGGATTAACTGATTATTAAGTATAATAATACGAGGAAGGATATGGATTTATAAGTTTTTTTAGTAATAAATATTGAGTTTTTCAGAGTATTTTATACTCCGTAGTAGTTTTGATTGTGTTAGTTATTTAACCGGATTGTAAAACATCGACGACGTTTTAGAAAACATCGACGACATTTTTCATAAAAAAAGACGCTACTTGCCCTTATCCTTTCTCTCTCTAAACAAATTTTCTCTCAAATTCAAAACCCACTAAAACACTCACCTCACCCTCTCCCACACCCCCACCGCCACCACTGCCACCGGCCGTACACCTGGACCTGCGCCCGCCGTCCCGCCCCCCGCCGTCTCCCCTTGCCGTACACTGGTATGTTTTTCTCCATTTTTTTTCTCTTTGTTTTGTAGATCTAGTTATATTGTTCTAGTTTTTTTGTTTAATTTGTTAGAAATTGTTTGTTGTTAGTTTTTGTTTTAATTAAACTTGTAATTATTAGGTTGTTGTTTGTAATTAGTTTGTATGAGATTGTATTTGGTTTAATTAAACTTGTAGTAATTTGTTTGTTCTTAGTTTTTAATTATTTCAAAGTTTTTGTTTGTTTTCTTGTTAGATTTGTTGTAAAATCTTGTAGTTGTTTAGTTTTTTTGTTTGTTGTTAGTAATTTGTTGTTTGTTGTTTAAATTTGTTTTAATAATTTGTATAAAGAAAGAAATAATCGAATTTATTTCCGAGTTCTTCATCCCATTATGGTGAAATTTGGAGGAAAAAAAAATTTCCCCCATGGTTGGACAACCATTTCACACGTCCAACCATGGGGGAAAATTTTTTTTCCCCCAAGTCCCACCATTGTGGGACGTGTGAAATGTTTGTCCAACCATGGTGGGATTAAAATTCTGGAAATCCACCATGGTTGGACAACCATTTCACACGTCCAACCATGGTGAGATTTTCAGAATTTTCATCCCACCATGGTGGGACGTGTGAAATGGTTGTCGAACCATGGTGGGATTTCCAGAATTTTAACCCTACCATGGTTGGTTTCCAAAAAAATAAATCTCGCCCATGGTTTGAATTTTTTGATTAAAAGTCCGTCCATGGTTTCCTAAATTTTTTTTTATAATTTGTTAATTAAGTTGATTAAATTAATTTGTTCGATTATAATATGTTTTTGGAATATTATTAACGCTTATTTGAATGTTTTAATTGTGTAATGCAGATGGGAGATCGAGGAAAGAGCGTTATGGTTCCCGAAGATCGTGCGGTGAACCGTAGAGGCACGGCTTCAAAGCGTCGTGTTATTTTTCGGTGTAGTAAATCTAATCCGATCCTATTAGTAGCGGTATTTCTGAGATGGAGAGGTCGGAGGAGGTAGGAGGTAGTGTTCCTCAGATTGGTCAGGGTTTCGAGGAAGCGGAAGACGTTTATAGGGAAGATGAGATTGTTGACGAGCGTTTGGTGGACGACGAGTCGGAGGGCGAGGAGGATATTGTTCAGCGGTCCGTACCTTTTTCGAGATCGGAGCTACCGTTGTCTCAGAGGTTAGCTCGGGCCTCCTCTGGCCGCTATTCTAGGTTGGAGGATGGTTCGCAGAGGGAGCCGCGGAAGATGATATTTCTCACCGATTCTTTTTTCCACCTTCGGATCGTCTTGAGTTTATGCGTCCACCTTTTCACGCTGAGCCAGAGGTAGCCCTTGCACTTAGTCGGCAGTTCTCAGATGTCTATCGTTTACCTACTCCGGAGATACAGCAGCAACAGTTAGATATTTTGTTTAGTCAGATGAGCATGTACTACGACACCCATGATCAGGGTAACTAGTACCGGATATTTATGCATCGTATTTGTTTTATTTGTTTTTTATGTAGTATTGACTTATCTTTTATTTATTTAGTTATTTGTTTTTATTGGTTTGTTGATTTATTTACTTTTATTTATATTATTGTTGTATTGGCCACAACATGAAAACCCTAAAATTTTCTCTATTTAAACCCTTACCCAACAAATTATTTCCACACAACTCACTATCTTCTCTCTACTCTTAAAATATATTACTCCTCTTATACTACACTTTAATCATGGTGATGACTAACATACAACTAGTGAATTATTATCAAAATAAAATTAACGAGATAGTTAACGAGTTTCCCTTACTATTCGACCGCCTTATGATTGTGTTGAATAATCATGTACTTAATAATTTCATTAGTCGTGGCAATCCTCCCCTATCTTCGCTTCAACTAATGCGTGGACCTATTTACGGTCTCAACAACCCTTCTATTCATCCTAGGAACGTAACAGACGGTATGGTTACTTTTAATCTATTGTCTAATTTTTCCAATCAAAAAAATTTGCAGAAATTATTATGAAGTTTAATTTTTGTATTTTCAGAAACTGTCATCTTGAAGCGATGTGAGTGGGAGAAAGTGAGGTTGGAGATAGTTGAACTGTTTAAGAGGTGTTTGACAATTATCCCATATAGGACCTTACACTCTCTATGTGAAGAGGACGGCCAGATGTCTCAAGCACATGTCCACATCCCTCCTCTAACCCGACACCAAGACCAATACCTCTCTGAAGCTCCTCCTCTATTAATCATATTGCCTTCGTCGACACGACCCCTAGCAACAATGAGAACAAACGACTAGTTATACGAGGCCGACTCCTTGAATCCTCAAGTGACTTTCTAATCTCCGAGTGTTGACTTTCAAGCATGTAATTCATCTTCGACCACATACTATCAAGTGTCAAATTTGCACTTTTCGGCCATGACTTAAGTAGAGAATGAGCCGACTCGACACGGGAAGTAGACGTGTTACCGAAATGTAGGACATCGTTTGTATAGCATCGCACAAACTTCTCCTTGTGCATCGCCCAAGTGCTCAAAACATAGTTCCCTAAGGGAACCCACTTGACACGAAAACACTCACATGCTCTTTCAAACTCTTCCACGGTTAATGCATCAATAACCCGTACCCAACCCGCTTCTGGATTATAGTAAACAAGATCTCTATACCACTCGGTCTTGTAGATGTTCAGGGTTTTGGCATTGATGGCGCGGTTCATGTGCCACCGACACAAGAAATGACTAGAACCGGGAAACACCTCCCTAAGAGCGGCGATCAAACCCAACTCCCAGTCGGTGACGAAGACGGTAGGGGAAACAAAGATAGGTGAAAGAATGTCCGACAACCGCCTCAAAATCCACGTGTAGGAATCCTCGAACTCCGTAGAAACAAGTGCACAACCAATTAGAAACGAATTCCTGGTCGGAGTAACACCGACAATCTCAACCAGTGGATTCTTGTAGGTGTTTGTCTTGTAAGTCGAATCAATGAGCACAACATAATGATAGGCTTGGAAAAGCTGCACGGCTACGGGGTGTGCCATGAATATATGAGAGATCTGTCGTGTATCGGGATCACTCTCATGCCACAGCAAATAATGTGCTTCAACCGCAAGAGCAAACATTTGGTGTGCCGTGTTCCTTCCACCCCTAAATTCCCGCCTCAGTTTCTTCGTCTCGTTATATATCTGATTATTTGACGGTTGAGGTTTAGCCGGCGTTCTTTGGTGAAGAGCGTTCTTTATGTCTTTTGGAGCACACTGACCTTAACCTGTTGCCTCACATACGCTTTCTCCTCGTCATCCAAAGCCGCAAAATGACGATCACCATCCTTGTAAACCACTTCCTCGTGATTGTGAAACCCTTTACCCTCGGCGGTGATTATGTTCCAAACTGCACCGCTATCGTCACCTTGCCGAGGGTAGTTCTGCACGGCTCGGATACGGAAAGTGCATCCACACTTATTCGACCAACGACGCTTCTCAGGATCATCAATTGGAGGAGATTTACCATACCTTGAACATCTAAAGTAAGATGCCAACAACCCGTCTTTTCTTCTGTTTTTTGGCCCATTATTTGCTTTAACCAAAGCAAAACCATGATCCATTGCAATCCTACTCGCCCAAATAAAGGCATCATCGCGGGTAACAAAATCTAACGTCGTATCAAAAAACGGATTGTAATCGGTGTTATTATTCCCAAATTCCTCAAACGAGTCCTGTTCAATGCAAATACGGCGCTAATTAGACATTAAATAATTAACATATATTAGTAAATCATGATCTACATACGTAAAATGTTATTAATCATGATTATAAAAAAACAATATCATCTCACCATGGTCAGACAAAAAACCCGAGTTTCATAACCATGGTCAGACAATAAAAGGGATGTCATGGACCATGGCCAGACATCCATTTCACACGTCTGACCATGGTGGGACGTGTGAAATGGCGGTCTGACCATGGCCAGACATCCATTTCACACGTCCCACCATGGTCAGACGTGTGAAATGGATGTCTGGCCATGGTCAGACCTCTATTTCACACGTCCCACCATGGTCAGACGTGTGAAATGGATGTCTGGCCATGGTCCATGACATCCAGTTTTTCATCTGACCATGGTATTTTTTCCTAATTATTTTTGAAAAAACCGCAATTGAATTTTAACTAACTAAGACGTTACGTAAATCAATTAAGTTAGATAAATATAAACAAACAATTAACGGATTCCGGGGAAAAACAATCGACAAACGTAAAATTTGATTAATATGTGAACATACCGAAGAGTGTTCGTCCGCCATGATAATCGATTTAGGAAAATTGATGTTGTTGGATTTAGTAAAATTGTTGTTGTCGTAAGATTTTAATTTTTTTAGTTCAATTTATTTGTTTTTGATTTTAGGAGAATTAGAGAAAAGAGAGATAAGAGAGATAGAGAGTATAAGTGAATAAGGGCAATTTCGTCTTTCTTAATGAAAGCGTCGTCGATGTTTCCTAAAACGTCGTCGATGTTTACCAGCCGCCTTATTTAACGGTCAAGGTTGGCGTTTAAACATGTTTGTTTTGAATAAGTGATGCAAGTGGTAGTGTTGGAAGATAAGTAGTACAACATGCTATAACATTCATCTGTATTTGTAGTTTTGCACCCAAAAAAAGAACATAGGATGTTTATTTTGACTGATTGATGTGGTAAGTGGTAAGTGGTAAGTGGTAAATGGTAAGTGGTAAGTGGTGACGTAACAAGTTTATTTTGTTGCATAGGTTGATGGCCGACGAGATGAGATCATCTCCATTCCCTAAAAAGAAATGGAGAAACCACCGTAAGAAATGGAGAGGCCAATTTCTTTCGGAAATAAAAGGATAATAGGTTTAATGGGTTAAATATTACTCTGTATTAAATAGGATTTGAGAGAGGAATTCGTCTATTCATTTCTTAAAAGAAATGAAGATGATCCTAATTACTTGATGAGCTCTATTATAAAAGTTTCATATTTTAGAAAAAATTACAAATAAACACTATGTATTTGCGTATTTTTATAAATAATGTAAGTTCGTTCTTACAAATAACCCCAGACTTTCACGTATACTCCCCAAGCACCACCGTATTTTTGAAATGGAGATAATAGACTTTCACGTATCCATGTCTTGGAACACGCGTTATCCATTATTAGATAGTGTTGCTTGTAATGCTTATTCTGTTATGCATAAAATTTTTTTGACAAAGATTGCAGAAAATAAGGAGCCAAGGCATTATGGTGAAGCCTCCAAAGATCATCGATGGAGAGAGGCGATGAGACAAGAAATCAAAGCACTAGAGGAGAACGAAACTTGGATGATTGTTGATCTACCTATTGGCAAGAAACCGATAGGATGCAAATGGGTCTACAAATCAAGTACAAAGCAGACGGTAGTATTGAAAGATACAAGGAAAGATTAGTTGCACAAGGGTTCACACAAGTAGAAGGAATTGATTTTCACGAAACTTTTGCTCCCGTAGCAAAAATGGTAAGTGTGCGTTGTTTGCTAACGGTTGCTATTAATAAAGATTGGTTCATATCACAACTAGATGTGAACAATGCGTTTCTACATGGAGAGTTGCACGAGGAAGTATATATGAGAATGCCATTGGGAGTAGAAGCAAGTGGAAGCGGCAAGGTATGTCGATTGTTGAAATCAATTTATGGTTTGAAACAAGCCTCACGGATGTGGTTCACCAAATTAGCCAAATCACTGAAGCGGTATGGATTTCAACAATCTCTTGCAGACTATTCTTTATTCACATATAATAATGGGTCAATTTTTCTAGCCGTTCTAGTGTATGTGGATGATATGATTTTGGTGGGGAATTCAATGGAGGCTTGCATAGCGTTCAAGACGTTTTTGAATAACAAATTTGGAATCAAGGACTTAGGGAAGCTAAAGTATTTTCTAGGGATCGAGGTAGCACATGGAAAACGAGGCTTGTTCTTGAGTCAGCGAAAGTATGCACTCGAGATTGTGACGGAAGCAGGACTAGAAGGTGCAAAACCGGTCCTATTTCCCATGGAGCAGCAACACGGACTAGCTTTGGCAAAAGGTTATGTGCTGCGAGATAGCACGAAATATCGAAGGATTGTTGGCAAATTAATATATTTGACGATTACGCGTCCTGAGCTTGCGTACTCAGTACATGTATTATCTCAGTTTCTTAAAGAACCAAGAAAGGAGCATTGGGAAGCGGCATTGCGAGTTGTAAGGTACGTCAAAGGATCAGCCAGTAGAGGTATCGTGCTAGAAAAGGGAAGAGCATTGGAGTTAGTAGGCTATGCTGACTCGGACTATGCAGGTTGTCCCTTGACAAGGAGATCATTGACAGGGTATTTTGTGAGCATAGGCGGTTCACCTGTATCATGGAAGACGAAAAAGCAGGTAACCGTGTCACGTTCCTCGGCGGAAGCAGAATATAGGTCGATGGCACATTTGACAAGCGAGTTAATTTGGATGAAATCGTTCCTGGGATCGTTGGGCATTGAATATACACGACCTATCCAAGTCTATTGCGACAATCAAGCGGCAATGCATATTGCCAAGAATCCAGTTTTTCATGAGAGAACGAAGCACATTGAGGTTGATTGCCATTTTGTACGACAACGTTTGTTGGATGGCACGATTACAACATGTTTTGTTCGAACAGATGAGCAGTTGGCAGACATTTTTACGAAAGCATTAAGGAGGCAGCAGTTTGAGCATATCGTTGGTAAGTTGGGGAGTTGGAGCGCAACACCGGCAACTTAAGGGGGAGTATGACGATATGGAAATATTCCGTAATATATCGTAATATATTGTGTATATTGTTTATTTCCTATTCTTAGCTTAGCTTTCCTTGTAGCTTAAGGAATAGAGTACTATATAACTACATGTGAATATTGTAATTGATAAGAAGTAATACAGAGAAAACTTTTCCCAAATATTCTTTATATTACCCCTCATTGACTATCAATTTATATTATCAGTTTGCCAAACATAATTAAAATACTCCAATACAACAATTAGTCCATTCCCAAATCAGGCTACATGAGTAAACCTTAGAACCCCAAATCCCCCAAATCAATTGAGACAATTCAATCAACAAGGATTTAATCGATCATTATTACCCCAATTCAATCGACCATATTTAAACTTTGTCATTCGTTCTGGTGTAGAAGACGCATACCCAATCTGTACACGATAAACACAACAACATTTCAGTTAGTTTTTGCTAATATTTTGCATTTGATTTTAAAGCTTGACTTATAACATGTTAACTTTTTCCACTTGATTTTTCCATTTGATTTTCACGTGAAAGCTTGACCTGTAACATGGTAATGTTAATGATGTGAGACAATTTTTCTTAATCTATCCGTCAACCAGGGGCGGATCTAGGGTGGGGCCAGGTGGGGCACGTGCCCCCCTTGATCTCTAGAAAGTTTGTAATATAGATCTAAACCTGCTACATATTACATGTAAATCCAAGCGTCTTAGTGGTTAGCACATGCTCATTTTTCCCAAGAGACCTGAGTTCAACTCCCGCTATCTACTCTTTTTGATTAAATAGAAGAGTAAGAGTACCAATATGATTTAAACTCATGTCATTTACTTTATCTAATTTCCCAATTTGTAAAAATTTGGTTGTAATGAGATTTGAACCCGAGACCTCAAACTAATATACAACTTCCTTAACCATTAGACTACTTGGATTTATTGATAAAATAAACTATTAGTATGTAATATATATTCTATCAAAATATTATTCATTAGTAACTATAATTTACATATACTTGAAAGTTAAAGTATTTTATGAAAAAAAAACAATAAATACCATTTATTAAGGGAAAAAATTGTGTAGAACCAACTATTTTTTTTTTTTTTTGCTTTTTACATAAAAAAAAAGTTTTTGTTAAGATGGAAAACATATACGAAAAAAAATTGTGCCCCCCTTATACCAAATTCCTGCGTCCGCCCCTGCCGTCAACATTTGATTTTTTCCATGATTACCCCCGAATCAGTTTAATAGGTTGTTGTAAAGCTCGACTTGTAAATTAGTTAGCAAATATATTTCATTTGATTTTCTGATACGAAATTTTGCGGAAGCGATTTGAAAGAATAAAGAACAATAATGAAATAAATGATATTTGCTTTGAATTCCGTCAAGATTTAAAAACAATGGGATATTGACTCGAACAATGGTATAAAAGATAATGGTGTACTATAATCAAGACCTATTGATTATATTTCGAGTTAGTGTTTGAAAACGCGTCAAACAATAACAAGAAACTGATTGAAATTTGATAATCAAAGGAATTTCTTTTGTTCTTACCTTGTGATCTGAATACAAAATAAAGTAGATTGACTATATATAGCAGCAAAACAGAAATCCTAAAGTATAGCTATTTAAGAATAACTATTATTACATATTATGACCACATTAAGTGTAAAAGATAGCTAGTACCCACCATAATGAGTAGTTATTATCAATCATAATGACAAGCAATGAATCCAGCCAAGCCATTAATCCATATTGTTTTTTTTTGTGCGAGAGGGGCTAAGCCCCAAAAAATAAATTAACTAGAAGCTATTACACGGGGAATAGCGACCCCAAAAATGTCTTCTCTAAGAATAGGACGTAATGCAATTGGGGGGAGTCAAATATTGCTATAGAACTACTAGACGAAGTTCCTTGATTGGCTAGCCAGTCACTAGCACGATTTGCTTCACGATATCAGTGTTCCACCTTAACGATCCAATCGTCTTTCTGTATCAATTTTTTACAGCGGAGAACGAGGAATTTTATATTATTGCTCAGGAGTTGATCTTCATTGATGCAATCAACACACGTTTTATTATCCATATGAACCAGAAGCTTCTTTATTCCCATAGTCTTCGCTCGTTCGAGACCATATTGTGTATTCACGGTTTTAAGAACATTATGCCTTGTTGGGACCATAACTCCTTCAATACAGATCCGTTGGAGATGAACAAATACTCGTTGGAAAGATCTTTAACTCTCTGATCATATCAATATTGAATGGACCAGAATTGTTAAATACTCCCTCCATTCAACTCCACACTACACATTTCTTTTTTCACGTTTGCCAACGCGCGTTTTGTGTCGTAAATATAGTTCACTACGTATTTGCAAAAATTATACGAGTTAGATATTTTTAATATACTTCTAAAGACGAATCAAACAAGATCCCACATGAATATATTTTCTCTTATGTATTAGCCGGAAATTGAAAGATTTTTCTTACTTGTGAATAGTGTCAAAAAGAGAAATGTGTAGTGTTGAGTTGAATGGAGGGAGTAAGACGTAAGATATGGCCCAAACAAGTGAGTCTTATCACTGCCGAATTCACATCAAATTCAAATCATTTTTATATTCACTTTTCATTTTTGAATTACTGTATTTGCAGCATTTTGAGGATGTCTGAACCTTTATAGAGGTAATTTCGAGACGATGTTTGGCTGAAGTTCGAGAAAATGTCCCAATTGATTTAGGTGATTTTTGGATTTAGGGTTTGATAATGTAATATTGGGGAATGATTGAATTGTCTTCTTCCTGGTATTTTACGTTTGGCAAAGTTAGTGAATGCAAGTAGGGCTAATATAGGTATTTTGCGTAAATATTTATGTAAAGAGTCGGAAAATCTGAAAAACGAGTATAGGTACAAAAGTACGGTGGTGATTGAAGTATACGCGAAAGTTTGGGGGTTATTTGTAAAAATAGAAATACATGATGGTTATTTGTAATTTCTCCCAATTTTTATTGTGAAGTTTATGACCTTTAAAGCAATGTAAAGTTTCTTGAGATGAACCACAAGTTGTATAATAATTCCGCTTTTTCACGTAAATGTCAAACTCAAAAATTTACGGAGTACTATATAACTGATAGTAATACATATAAACTCAATTAAAATGTGAGAATTAACGTCAAAAGATTAAAATATTACTTGAAAACTTTCAAAGAAAAAATACGCATAAACTCATTGAAATGTGATAAAATATTACAATAACATTAAATGCTGCGGAGTATTTTTGTGGAAAAGGGTAAAGATGATTACAAATTTCAATTTTCTATTTTTGTCTTCTTCACATGTGCCCACTCGGCACATTATAGACAAAAATTGGGACAAAAAAAGGGATATGAGATCCGCACTCACGTTTTATATACGTAATACTAAGCGAGGAGGTTTTGGGCGACTTAAATTAGCCCTTGTGAGTCATTGTATGTCTTATAATTCATCTAAATTTGTTATGTCAATGGTGAAAGGTGAGAGGAGATGAATTTAGTAAAAGTTCAAAGATTTTAGAGACAATAGCTCTCATATTTTTACTTTTTATTGCAAGAAATATATCGCGTTCTTGAAAATCTTCGCTTGTTGATCTCATAGCTTCTAGGAATATAGTAATTCAAATCTTGCCACAAGTTCAAAAGCAACGATTTTTTTTAAATCGAATCTGGTAAAGAGAGTCAACTTAAATCAAAAATTTTGTAAAGACAACTAATTTAAATTTGATACCCTTAGAGTACTTTTTTCTACTCTATCTTACTCCAATTCTGCTAATACAATACAGAATCATGATTTATTGCACCAATTATTTTTCTCATCAAGGTTCATCCTACACATAGGCCAAATCATTCAAATATTTGAAGACTTGCAACTGTAACAAATTAAACGAAAAAAAAAAAATAAACATCACATACGAACTAATAAAATGAACCCACATCAAAATTTATTTTAGTCCGTAACATAAACTCGACATAACCGTATCGATCCCATCCCATAACAACAAGGAATAACAAAATTTCTAATACGAGACGGTCTTACAACGGAACCCGATTATGGTACTAAAACATACGGAGTTAAATATAACCGCCATTGACCCGAATAATCTGACCATTAACCCACTCACCCGAATCTCCAACCAAAAACCCAACAACAGACGAAATGTCCTCCACCTTCCCCAACCTCTCTAACGGACTTTCATCAATACTCTTCTTAATCATCTCCTCCGATTTCCCTTCATAAAACATATCCGTCGCAACCGGCCCCGGCGCAACGCAATTCACCGTAATCCCCGTCCCTTTGAGCTCCTTCGCTAATATCTTCGTCATCGCCTCGACCGCCGCTTTCGACGCTGTATAGGCTCCGAACCCGGGCCGGAATGCCGCCGCGAGGGAGGAGGACACCGTGACGATTCTCCCCCCGCCGCCGCGCTTGACTCTCCTCGCCGCCTCCTGCACGCAAAGGAATGTCCCACGCGCGTTGACCGACATGATTCGGTCAAACTCGGCGATGTCGGTGTCGGCGATTGTCGGGTACTTGGCGTCGAGTACGCCGGCGGAGTTGACGACGATGTGCGGCGCGTGGCCGAAGGTCTGTTCGGCGAAGTTGAAGAGCGCGGCGACTTCATCGGCGTCGGAAATATCTGCGCGGAAGGCGAAGGCGGCGCGTGGGCCTGAGGTGGTGGCGCGTGGTGTGGTAGTGGTGGCGCGTGTGGTGTTGAGTTGGGTGGCGAGGGTTTCAGCGAGGGGTTGGGAGGAAGGGGAGGAGTAGTTGATGACGATGTTGGCGCCGAGGGAAGCGAGGTGGATGGCGATTTGTTTACCAATTCCGCGAGACGCGCCAGTTATAATGGCGATGCGGTTTTCGAGTGGGTAGTGAGCGGTGGCGGTGGCAGTAGCGGTGGCTTGGGTTTCCATTTTTGATAGGTTGAGATGGACAAATGTTTTTTATTTGTAGGGGATGATGATAGGAGGGGAGGATGTGGATTAAATTAAGGTTTTTAATATTGACGATTTGACGTAGGCATATATATAATCAATTTGGCTCTATGTTGAACTTTATCATGTTACGATGATTTGGTGATGTAAGTCCTAACGTTGTGAACGCCAGCAAGTCTCCTCCACCGTAAGTCTTATGTAAGACGGGTTAAGTTTTTTTCTCATAGAGTAAGTAGGGGCTTTATTTGTCCTCGACTTGTTTTTTGTGAGAGGAAATTAACCCGTTTTAAACTTAAGACGGCTCGACAAATTTTAAATGAGATATTAGTATTAATTAATCGTAATAATATACTAATAAATAAATATATTAAATATAAATATAATAAAAAAAAAAATTATAATAATAAATAATACTCCGTAGTAATATAATAAATTTTAAAAAAATATATTAATTTAATAATAACAAATTAATTAATATAATATATAATAACAATGATATGGGTCTGCCTGCTTATTTTGCTAGCTTTCAGTTTGGGGTCGGGGTGTCCGGTGAAGGAGACGCTATCTTGCATGCCTTGAATTGGCTCATTGAGGCCCGTGGTGGTGATGTGGGACTGTCTATGTTGCTGGTTAATTACAGAATGTTTTCAATCTTGTTGATCGTGTGACCATGCTACAGGAGGTTCGCCGTCGTTGTCCGGTTCTTTCCCGTTGGTTGGAGTTTTGTTACTCTAGCCCTGCCCGTTTTTATTATGGGGAGCATTGCTTGTGGTCTTGTCAGGGTGTTCAGCAGGGTGATCCTTTAGGCCCTTTGCTTTTCGCTTTGGTTTTGCATCCCTTAGTGTGCAAAATTCGGGACTCCTTTGATCTTACTATGCAGGCATGGTATTTGGATGATGGCACCATTGTTGGGGACACTTTGGAGGTGGGAGGCGTTTTGGATTTGATTTTGGAAGATGAGCCTCGTTTCGGTCTCCATCTTAATGTGGCTAAGACTGAAGTCTTTTGGACCTATTGAAGATCCTCGGAGTCGATTTCCAGGTGTTTTCCCCCTACTATTGTTCGGCCCTTGCGTGGTGTCTCTGTCTTGGGTGGACCCGTTAGTACTTGTCCTATTTTTGGCAGTGAGCTTGTGGCGAGAAGAGTGACTAAGACCATTAAGCTTATGGACTTAGTCGCGAGGATTGAGGACCCGCAATGCGAGCTTCTACTGGTATTTCTAAGCCCTATTTTTCTCTTCGTACTTGCCCCCCGGGAGTCTTTGGGTATGTCCATCTTCGCTTTGATGCGGCACTTCGTTCTAGCTTGGAACGTATTGTCACTGCGTCTGGGCCTGGTTTTGGGGATTGGCAGTGGCGTCTTGCCACTTTCCCTTTTCATTTGGGTGGGCTCGGTGTTTATGCTGCAGGGGATGTTTTACACTATGCTTTTCTGGCTTCCCATTTGCAGTCTGCAGATTTGCAGGTTAAGCTCCTACGACCTTCTGGTATTGTAGATGCTGGTCCTACTTTTTACGATGCCTTGCAGGTGTTTTCGGAGGCTACAGGTTCTGATTCTTTACGTGATCCTAGTGAAATCGCTGCCCCTAAACTTATGAATAAATTGGCAGATATATATTTCGCGACGGTTGCTGCTTCTTCAGAATCTGTTTTCTCTTTGACACCGCTTCAGCTTGCGTTGTGGAAGTCTCACCAGGGTGCTCACTCCTCTGATTGGTTGCGTGCGGGTCCTATTTCTGGGTTGAGTCAGACTATGAACATGAGGACTTACCGTAGTGTGTTGGGGTATTGAATGGGTGTCCCATTATTCACGATATCTAGGCATTGTCCTGCTTGCTTCCGGGTTTTTGTTGATGATGTGTATGGGGACAACGTTGTTTCTTGTACTGGTACTGTGGGGGTTAAGCATCGACATAAACTCGTTCGTGACACCTTATTCGACATCTGTTATATGTCTGGTATTTCTACGAGCAAGTAGGTTGATATCAGTTTGGTTGACGGGCATGGCAGATCTCTTCGTCCTGCGGAGTTGCTACTTTATTCCTGGGACAGAGGCAGGGTGTGATGTGTGTGTTAATTTGACAGGGTCTTCCCTCTTGACTCAGACTGGGATGTCCGATTTTGTGCCGGGACGGGTTGTTGCTGATGCTGCTCAGCGCAAATGTGCTAAGTATGGGGATTTATGTGCGGGCGCGCTGCTGCTGGCTATGGTTTCTCACCCTTCTCTTTCTCTTTGCTTGGGGAGTTAGGCTCAGATGCTGGTGACTTGCTCAAGCATGCAGATCCAGAAATTCTCGGTATCGCAGGATGCTGGGGCTCGGGTGGCCGCTTATATTTTTACTAGACTTAGCTTTGCTGTAGCTAAGGGGGTGGGGGCCCAGATTGTCTTTCGGCTCCCCACCAACTTCATGTAAACTTTTCATTTTATTTTAATGAAAGTTGCGCGCATCTGATTGTAATAATAATAATAATAATGTTGAAATAAAGTAAGCTGAACTGAACTAAACTAAACTGAAATGATCTGAGTTGAACTAAACTTAACTAAACTAAACTAAACTGAAATAATCTGAATTGAACTTAATAGAGATGAACTGAACATAACTTATTGGAGTTGAACTGAACTTATAAGAGCTAAAATTAAGTCCAAAAAAACAGGGCCTTAGACATAAAATCAGAGTAAATTCTCGCTTTAAACGAATTAAATATTACCATGTGAAAGGGATAAAATAATTTCTAGATGCATAAAAAAAAAGCAAAAAAATTATATTAGTTAACATGTTTTAATATTAAGACAAATACTAGGTTCTTAAGGAAGAAAAATAGACAATCAATAGTAGAAACGAAAGAGCAAGTTAGATTATTCTTATATCACAACGTCCACAAATTTATTATTAATATTATTTTATATTATATTCAATATTTTATTAATATATTCACATTATTATTATTATTTTGATTTATATTTACTACTATTAGTATTTATATTATTTATATTATTATATTATACTTATCTTATTAATTCTTTAGATACTTTTGTTGATTTATTTATTACTATATTATATTATTATTACTAATAATTTTATCATTTATATTAATATTTTATAATATTATTATATTATATTAATATAGTATTATAATAATGTTTAATATATTATTTTTAATTATTATTATTATAATTATTATTTATAATATTATATTTTTAAATTATACTTATGATATTTAATTGGAAAAATTAACAAGAATAATCCATATTATAGGTGATATTCTCGTATTAATCCCAATTTCAGTTTAACCCACAATAAACCTAACATTTAACCCCTTCATCTTGGACTAAACTTGGCGTTTCAATGACTTGTTGTTCCGGTAAAATATCCTTTTGAGGCCCACTGTTCTCATCTAAACAGTCTCCTTCTTCCTGCCTTGCTTTCTCTATTATTCCTTCCTTCTTTCTCCATTATTAAACCACCAGTTTCTTCCTTCCTTCCTTCTTTCTTTGTTTCCTTTAATATCCCCCCTTCATCTCTATTTTTTCATTTTCACAAATTCTTGTTTACAACCGTCGCATATGCGACGAGTTAAGTGTAACCAATTTTTGATAAATAGTGACCATTTATTAATAAACAGTACAAAAAGTGGGGAATGAGCCCGTCGCGTCGCATATGAGAGTTACTAATTTCATTTTTCAATCTCTTACATCCATCCTTTATGTTTTTTCCCTGAAGTTTAATCACCTACATCCTCTATTTTTCATTTTTTCAATTCACCTTAATCCGCGATGGTTAGGAAATGAGTGTGGCTTAGAAGAGTGATTGGAAAAGATAAAAATGAAGATGTATGATGATTGAAGACGGTAGCGGTAACTCGGTAACTGAGGCGGTTGGCGGCAAAGGCAAGGGGGTAAAAAAATAAATTATGAGGAAGGGTTGTATATTGGTACTGGTGATGCACTTAGTGGTAGTCGAAAAAGATGAAAATGGAGGTTGTGGGCGGGTTTTTAACGATATGTGAAGTGGGGAGGTGATGAACTGGTGCAGTTCGGTAATTTTGTTTTTCTTTTTTTGAAGAAAAATGACTTGAAGAATAGGTAGTGGGTTACCTAAGTTCATTTTGAGAAGATAAGGTCAATAGTGCAGTTTATTGAGAAATTATATGAAATGTAGATTATTACGAGAAGACGACTTATATTATGGATTATTCTTGTTAAATTTTCCTATTTATTTTAATTACTATTTTTTTAATATATTTATTACTATATTATATTATTATCAATAATTTGATAAGTAATATTAATATTTTACTATTATTATTATAATATTATTCTTTTATTTTTATATATCTTATTATATTATATTATTATTAGTAATGATTAATATTTTTGTTATATTTATTATTGTATTATTATTGTCATAATCTTTTTATTAGTTCAGTTCAGTTCAGTTAAGGTCCATTAAGTTCAGTTCAGTTCAGTTCAGACGATTTCAGTCCAAAAGAATTGAACAAAGTCTAACACGTAAGGATTGTTAGATTCACCTCTTTAGTCTTTACGCATAATCCGACTATCTCAACTTGATCTCTAGGCCAACTTTTTGATCCTTGCATTTTCTAAGGAAAAGACCCTGAACAAAAGTGTTAAGGACTCATCATATATATGACACATATTAGCCTTTGGTTTCATGTTCTTATGCGTTTAGGGACCCCTTGGACCTAGTCCAAGTGATTTGGTCTTGCCCGGGTTTTCTAGTGCCCTTTTTGCTGGGATTGCCTTGAACTTCTGTGGCAATTTGTTTTAAAAGTTTAAATCTCATCATAATTTTAAAATATGTCATATTATAAATTGTAAATGTGTGAGTTAGACGTGTATTTGCACAATTATATTTCACATAAACAATAATTTAATTAGTAAATAGAGGTAGTTTAGGTGGGGTCGGACACCAAACCTAGTTAATATGTATTCTCATGGTACACGCTAGAAAAATTGTTAAAAAAATGCATCCACTGAATAATGATTTCTTAAGTAAGTAGCCTAAATTTTGGGCGATGATAACACCACAACCGTTTTGTTTAATTTCACTCAAAGGCAAGCCATTTATATGATATCTTACTATTCAGTATTCACTATCTCACAGACTGAGTGACAATAATATTAACAACAGTGAATTTATCATTACCCTAAATTTATCTCAAATTACTTTCTATCTCCTTCCATATATACATTAATTAATTTGGAAATGAATATCTTTTTCTTATAATGCTCTACTACTTTAATGGCAATATATCATGAGGCTTATCTAATTATGGATATGTTAGTGCATCCCTTATGAGTATATAAGTAGCCAAGTAGGCATAACAATATAACATCCATTCTAAATTCTAATAATTAGTAACTTATATTTGAATTGTACCAAACATTAAGCAGTGATTTATATTGTTCCACAATATGGATGGAATAAAAGTAAACAAAAGTTTAATAATCATCATAGCACTAATTTTTATTGCAAATAGTGAATCAATAAGGCAAATTGAAGGGGCTACTTATGATGGATGTTTGGTATATTGTCTATTTGCTAAGAATTTCCAAAGGTGTTTTGATAGATGTATAAACAAACCGGTTCAAATTCAGGAATATTGGAAAAATAATCCTGAAAAATTGTGTCAACTTGGTTGTGCTAATGCTATGTGCTCATCATTTTCTAGTAAAGGGCATAAAGGTAATTTTATTTTCACTTCTTGTTTCTTATATTCATAATATAAAAGCAACCTCGAGCCATCATTATCTCTCACCGTTTCAATCATTTACTTTATTTTTTATTTTTTAAAATTTAGTTAAAGTAAATAGCGGCGCTCGAAAAAAGCGAATGTCGTGTGCTCAGATATAAAATGAAGTCCTTGAATATTATTCAATAAAATATACTTCATAGAATATATAATACGAGGAGTTGTTAACTTCTTATTGATCAACAACTTAATTTTTGAAATATCTTCGGACCATACTCATTAACAATTCATATACTATACATGAGAAGTACATAATATACATCAGAGGTGTTGAAATATAAAACCGATATGTGTGTTGTCCCACATTGTTGGAGAAAAAGACATTGTATCACTTTATAATCAATGAGACTACTTTTCCTATTGCCAATTGATTTTAGGATGTAAACTCCTTTGGGTTGTCGAGTGGTCCATTTTTCTTATTCATTTGGGTGTGGCCTTGAGCCCTTGACCCGTTTGCATGTTTGAGTACCAAAATGATTGTTTTACCGATAAAAACTTCAACTGATATTGTTCATTTTCTTTTGTGATAGGGTTAGCAAATCAGGAAGGATGTGTTACTTCTTGTCGGAGCATTTGCAGTAAATCCTATTAATATAAGAGATATAGATCTTAAAGCAATTGAGAGCTAAGGTTACATTGTAAACTTGATGTTATATTGTAATCCGTTCGGAATAACATTTATTAAATAATGAGATGATTAATATGAGACTGCCTCAAAATATGCTTATAGACTTATAGTGTTCTAAACTTGGAAAGTTATATTGTTGGAAATGCCAAAGTAATTATGCAACCACAAATTCTTATTGAAGACGGCGTATATCCGTCCTCAATGAAGACTGGTGGAATTCTCTAGGAGGCAAGTGGGGGGACAAGTGTGGAACCAAATGGATCCCCACTTGCCCTCCCACTTGCCTCATTGTGACAGAGAATTCGACTCGTCTTCATTAAAGACGGATATACGCCGTCTTCAATGAGACTTACTGTTATGCAAGTGGGCAAGTAGAACATAAAGTTGTTTTTTGTCTCTTAATTTTGTACCACATTGGTAGAATAGGGAAGAATAACCTCGGCAGAGTGGAATAAACTATACCCTCCTTAGGGATGGCAATGGATCGGGTTAGGGTCGGGTGATGCCCCATCCGTCATCCACCTGTCACTTTAAAATCTCATCCAATTCGTCCATCATCCGTGAAACTTATCATCCGTCATCCATCCATCATTCGTGGATGAATCTGGTGGATCAGGTGATAAACGAGTGATTGCATACATATATGTTTAAAGATAAAAACATGATAGACTTTTTCTTTTCTAATAAAAATATAGTTAGATAATTATTTTGGCCTAACTGTTAGCGTGTACTATGACTACTACATATATTGATATTAGAAAAATTAATTATTTTATATCTTAACAATGTATTATATATTTTTAAAAATAAAAAATAATAAAATCGGTTGGTGGATGAATGACGGGTAAAATTTCTTCATCCAACTCATCACCCATCTGCCATTCGTGTTTAATTGTGGGGGATCATTTGTGCTCCCCACTTGCATATTGTGAGAGAGACACTATCCGTCTTTAGCTTGTGACGATCTTCAATGAGAATTTGTGATTTTGTTAATAGTCTTTGTTTCCAAATTAGTGTAGGTCCTTTTATTTTAGCGTGAAATAAATCTATATGAAGACACTTGATTTAATCTAGGTTATATAAGAAGGTGGAGATAATATTCGTGAACACAATCATATGAGAGTCGATTTGTAAGGTTCTCTCTGGAAAGGAAGCT
The DNA here is from genome assembly GCA_022085475.1 of Heliosperma pusillum. NCBI lineage: Eukaryota > Viridiplantae > Streptophyta > Magnoliopsida > Caryophyllales > Caryophyllaceae > Heliosperma > Heliosperma pusillum. The sequence goes on along the minus strand of JAIUZE010068997.1, from coordinate 587,742 downwards.
TTAGTTTGTTTCGGACTCAAGTAGATTGGCGTTCTTCTTAATTAGGAGATCGAAAGAGTCTGTTAGGATTTTGTTGGCCGCAAGATCATTTGTCCTTCATCTCGTTTGAGAAGTCTCTTTTGTCCCTTTGGGATTACTATATTCGTTTTAAATTGGGTATACTTTTGACTCTTAGTAACGCGTGTTATCTGTGTGTCGCTTTATTTGTTATTCGCTATATTTTGTTCTTATCACCCTAATAAACTAACTATTAAGTAACGTAACAACTCCGTTACAACTTGTTAATGATGGTTTCATGGAATCATGGGTGTGTTTTTGTTGTAACGGAGGCGTCCCGTTACCCTCTTTAGTTCTTTGATTCGTTTCTTCGTCTCCACTAAGCTTAGTCCGTCTTCGACACAAATTCAAGGTACAAATCCACAACAGTTTTAATGGATGAATTGAAAGGAAAGAACATCAAAACAACCCAAGTAATCGAACAACATATTAGTGAAATCCCGTAATGCGTAATTGAATCAATTTCACATATACGCTAGATAATCGACAAAGATAGGAATAAAAAAGATACTCCGTACAATTTGTTCGCAGTAAATTGAACGAATGAGCTAAATTTAAGTCCAAAAGAACAAGGCTTTGGCGGCATATGATTTTTCGTCCGATGGTTTACATTGCCAAATAAACCGCTTTCAGAAAATTCGTAAGGATACGCTTCAAATCATAAGGATATTCGAGCAAAATTCGTTGCTCGTACGCTTACAGACTAAACTCATGACTCATGTACCTCAAATTTAGATGACTAGATGTAAGGATCATACTCATATAAACCCTCCATTGACTCTGATGATTTGTCCATTGACCCATTCGCCACCATCACCAGCCAGGAACGCGACAACAGGGGCAATATCGTCAGGTTTGCCTAGACGACTCATTGGGGAGGCATTGGTAGCCCCTTGGATTTGCTCCTGTGACACTCCAGCAAAGAACAGTTCAGTAGCAACAGGTCCAGGTGCAATACAGTTTGCTGTTATATGACTGCCCTTGAGTTCCTTAGCTAAAATCTTGATCATCGCTTCAATAGCGGCCTTGGATGCAGTATAAGCCGCGTCCCTGGGACGAAATGCAGCTGCTAATGACGATGATAAGGTAATAATCCGTCCTCCACCACCGCGTTTGACTCTCTTGGCCGCCTCACGACAGCAGAGGAAAGTGCCCTTTGCGTTAACATTAAAGACCCTGTCGAAATCCTCGACACTGGTTTCTTCAATAAGGTTGTGCTTCGGGTCCTGGACACCTGCATTGGCAACGAAAATATGGACTTGAGTCTGGAACGTTTCCTCAGCGGCCGTGAATAGGGCTTCTACTTGGGACGGATCAGACACGTCTGCTTGGATCGCTATAGCCCGAGTTTGAGTTCCTTGAGAGTTAATTTGGGAAACCACCTGTTGTGCTTCTGACGAATTTGACGCGTAGTTTACGACAAGTTTGGCACCGAGAGAGGCCAAGTGAAGGGCTATCGCTTTGCCGATACCACGAGAGGCACCTGTAACGATTGCCACTCTATCCTGCAGCGGAAATATTGCGGCCGATGCACTAACTTCTGTATCCATTGCCACAGTTGAAAACTTATGCCTGTATCTTTATGTTTACTCTGACAAGTGCTAATCTCTTGCAATTGCTTCTTTTTTACAGATCTACTATTAGTACTTCACAGAAAAAAAAAACTAAATTTGATCAATTCTTGATGTCACTGCTGACATATAGGGTTATGTTGAATCTGTGAACTGAAAGGATATACAAGAGCCACGTTCATGTTCTTAGACTAAATTGATTTGAGCCTCAACATCATATTTATTCATATTGTGTTATTGTCAAAAGTTCTTCTAGATAAAATAGGGCAAATTCTTATTTCAGACGGCCAGACGGACCTTTAACGTCTGACATCAGACCGATAAATTTGAGACCATTTTACATTAAAATGTAAATATTCCTCATAAAGTGTTACCTTTAGTCTTTTCCGTTAACAAAATGTAAACCTTATAACATTTTATCATCATAAACTGTCACTATTTATTATAAAATGTTGTCATTTTCTCGTCTTTAGGTTGAGACCATCTCAAGGGACCCAGTCATAAAATAGGAAGCGAGAGTTTAAATCTACAACTTATCGTTCAAATTATCTTTGACTTAACCACTAGACTAAGACCTCTTTATTGTCAGGACTCGAAGATTTGAATCAGATGCATGACATATCATATTCTTGTACTCATCAAATAGTTTTATAACTTTACAAGGTCTGAAAGTTAAATGAAGCCGCCGTTGACTTTTATGATCTGCCCATTGACCCATTCACCACCGTCACCAGCCAAGAATCCGACAACTGTTGCAATATTCTTAGGCTCACCAAGACGGTCCATAGGCGTAGCGTTGATGACACCCTGGACAAGCTCCTCGGTTGCACCAGCAAAGAAAAGTTCAGTAGCAACAGGTCCTGGTGCAATGCAATTAGCTGTAATGAGAGTCCCCTTGAGCTCCTTAGCTAAAATCTTGGTCATCGCCTCAACAGCCGCCTTGGACGCCGTATAGGCCCCATACCCTGGCTTAAATGCCGCTGTCAGCGAGGAGGAAAACGTAATAATCCGTCCTCCACCACCGGGCTTGACTCTCTTGGCCGCCTCCCGACAACACAGGAAAGTACCCTTTGTGTTCACATTGAAGGCTTCGTCAAAGTCTTCAACTGTGGTCTCCACAATAGACGGGTACTTGGGGTCGAGAACTCCTGCTGTCGCCACCAAAATGTCGACTTTTGCATTGAACGCTTCCTCTGCAGCGTTGAACAGGGCTTCGACCTGGTCAGGATCGGACACATCAGCTTGGAAAACGATTCCCCGAGTATCATTTCCAAGAGAGTTGATCTGGGAGACCACTTATTGTGCTAGTGATGTATTTGTGGAATAATTCACTACTATTTTGGCACCAAGGGATGCCAAGTGGAGAGCTATAGCTTTGCCGATCCCACGTGAGGCGCCGGTGACTATGACCACCCGGTCTTGTAGCGCGAGGGCTGTGGATGGTTCACTGTTTTCTGCTGCCATTTATGTTTTATTATAAATAGAAATCTGGGTTGTGTTGATCTGAATGTGTTGATCATCTGGAATTAATTGTGCCATTATATAGTTTTTGTTATTGCATTAGTTTATTGGATAAGTTGACCAGTTTTGATCAATTTTTTAGGTCACTGCTAACGCTTGTAGAAAGTATCTACTGATGTTTGTATAAAATATATTTCTGCCTAGTGCAATGGTTTGAACTGATTTGTGGACATAAACCGGATTCGGATGAAAGTTCATGTTTTTCATTACCTTCATTTGAACCGTTGTGGGTAAATTTATTCTACTCCGTTATGTAACGAGTCTGTTGTGTAACGACAATTTTTGTTTTCCCACTTGAGCATATAAGACAATTCTTTGTTTTTTTCATTACATTCTGCTTTTATCTTATACACACTACTTCACCTGTCTTAATGTTAAGACATTATGGGACTGGACATGCATGATTCAATATACGAACCAAAAGTACCCGAAAACAATGCAATACTATGATGACGGTATATCACAAACTCTCATTTAAGACGGCTAATATCTGTCTTAATCTTAAGACGGCTCAAATACATACCAAATTACCTCACGTGTTGCCTAAAAAATGCCAAAAGTTCTCTTCATTACGACCATGTGATAGTATTTGACCCATCTTAAGCAAGACAAATGTATAAAGCCATAGTGAAAATGAAGCCTAATTGTAAATTTCAGAAAGTAAATTAATCAATCAAAACAGCCTAACAAATTCCAAAAGGCCAAACTTACAAGAATAGATACACAAGAATAGTGATCAAAGAGAAGGCCACAGGTACAGTGGTCTTCAAACCAGATGAAGCAATCTGAATGGTGAAATTGCAATTCCCGGTAGAGATGTTCTGAGTCGACAACCTTGCTAAACCTTCAAAGTCACAGGCTTCAAGATTCTGATTCTGGGTCTGAAAATACACGTTGAACGCATAAGACGCGTTACTATTAGCATCCAATCCGTTACATGATGAGCCGTAACCAAGAGGGGTACAATCGGCAAATGTGCATGCAAAGTTGATGTTATCTGCAAGCTTGCTGAGATCTTTCGCATTTGTGTTGAATGTGCACCACTGATTTTCTAGGTATTGCACATCTTTTGCACCAACAAGGTAGATATCGCGGTTTTGACCAGTAAGATCCATTGGGAATTTGGGCTGTCCGTCATACCGGAAAATACCCCAGTGCCTTTCAAAGCTTCCGGGAGCAACACTTTTGGCGTCCTCGTCAATGAGCCCGAACAGGTACATCTCTATGGCACCCGGCCGAAGGGGAGTGCCAGTGTTAGCTGCAATTCTTGGTAAAAGGCCTTTGTAGAACCGAACAGCATTGTTGATATTAGCATTGATGTCACCGTTAGTTGGCCAACCAACCTCTCCGATCATTATCGGCATGTTTCCATACCCTATCGCTTTCAAAGCGGAAACCAATGTATCATAGTTGGCATCGAAAACATTAGTATACTGCACTCCGTTATCGAGAATGGGATCAGATCCTCCATCAAAAAATGCATAGTTGACTGGGAAATTAGGATTTCCATAAAGACTAAGGAAAGGGTAGATGTTGACTGAAAATGGAGCATTGTTTTGACTTAGGAACTGCACAATTTCGGTCATGAGACCGGTGATATCAGGCCTGAAGATCCCGGCAGACGGGACTGGGTTATTAGTTGGTGACTCGTAAACATCGGCATTTAGGGGAACAGTTGCCTTAATCGTGTTTCCTAAACCAGCTTCGTTGAGAGCAGTTTGGATATTCTTAAGGGCTGGGAAAGTGATGTTCTGAAACGTACCGTTGTACGCCGTCAAGAAAGGTTCATTCCCAACTGCCACATATCTGCAATCAGAAGAAACACTACTCAGTACAAGTTTTGTCTATAGTGAACAACCCACATTCAAAAATCAGCATATCTTAAATAATAAACCGCTTTCAGCTTAACAGCACGAGAATAATATTTCCCAAATCAAATGCCAAAGACCCGAAGCTAAGTACGAGTAATTCTTCATTAAACTATCCGCTAGTCTAGTCACTCAGGGAATATTATTTCCATTCCGGGGTCAGCAAAAATCGCATCTGCGTTAGTTGGAACATGGAGACAAGCGATTGGGAAATTGTGTAAGATTTATAATCTACATGTTCATAATAATTGTGATCATATGCACTAATGATCAATTTATTACTAAAATTGAACTCAAAGCAACCAAGCTTCAATAATTAACTTGTAAACTAATACAGTAGTAACTAGAAATTTGAAGCACCCTAATAATGGTCCCAAAGTCTAACTGAAAGCAAGTCGAAACAAGGACATCGACTTCATAAGTCAACCACTTAAGTAATTTAACTTGTCATTAACAAAACAGTACCATGATAACATGATTAATCTCTCAATATCGAGCTAGTCTTGTTGAAGACCGCCTTAAGCGTAGAAGATAGTCATTCTGTTTTATCAGTAAATGAATCACATTGCATAGAAAGAGACTCTCTTAAACTTAAGACCGTCTGAAATAAGACTTTGTACTCCTGCAATATCACACTATATGAAGGGTAGCTACCCAATTTATTTCAGCACCATCTGCATATCAAGATAAGGATAACGAGTAAATACAGCTTTGTGAACACAATCACATGGCTAGTGGGTCGTAGAATTATTCAGCTCGAAAAAAAATCTTTTTTCCCTTTTGGACACACCCCAATATATCACAAATCCAATCATATTAATCTCCATAAAACCAACTTTGTTGGCCTATAACCACGAATTACTCGTAAAGAGTAAATCAACGAGAAAAATGTGGGTCTAAACCCGTGTTATTTCTACATTTCACGTTATCTGAGTGTCCCGGCTGTCGCGTGCCGGACACTCTGAAGCGGTCTTTGACGGTTTGACCTTCTATCACAAGGTAACAATTCGATACTTGATTATATCCAATTATCAACAATTCGACACTCTGTCACTCTTGCAACCAAATCAATCAGGTTAACATAATATAATTCCAACTGAAGGCCTACATCTTCTAGCCATTTCTAATGTAGATGAATAATAACAACCTAAATGGGGACAAGGGGAGAACAAAACAAATTAAACAAACAATTATGTAGCACTTTCCTTTTTCATTTTTTGGATCACACAAAACGCGTTTTTTACAGCACCACAAATCCAATTATCCAACTTTCCCCAAAAAAATCCACATTCCATTACAACAAATGAATGTTCATAAACAAAAAGATAAACGAGTCCGGATACTTCGTCCCACTTTCGTGTCCCATTTTGTGTCTAATATCTAAATAATTATTGTTAATGTTTTATATGTCAAATAGAGAGATTGAGATACAAGATCAAACACGGAAATGGGACAAATAAGTCGTTACAGTTAAACAGTGTCATTATTACGTCGATTTTTCTAACACGTGCCCTTAAACCATACTCCATGAAAGAACATCATGAACACTCCCAAAGGACACCAATTAGAAACACCGTTATTATAATTTAACATGGTTTAACCATTGGAATCAATCACAAAATTAAGAGCTAAACAACTTTAAATACAATCAATAACATAATACTCCCTCCGTCCCAATCAATTATTACGTCCGTTTTTGTAACACGTGCCCTTAGACCAAATTCAATGAAAGAACATCATGAACACTCCCAAAGGACATCAGATAGAAAAACCGTCATTATAATTAAACATGGCTTAACCATTATAATCAATCAAAAAATTAACAAACTAAACAAACTTTACATACAATTAATAACATAATACTTCATCCGTCCCAATCAATTATTACACCGGTTTTTGTAACACGTGCCCTTAAACGGTTAGACCAAACTCAATAAAAGAACAGCATGAAGTCATAAACACTCCCTCGGGCACCAGTTAGAAAAACCGTTATTATAATTAAACATGGTATAATCATTAATATTATATCAAAAAATTAAACCAAACAAACTTTACCTACAATCAATAACATAATACTCCTTCCGTCCAAATCATTGAAATACCATTCACAATAAATAACTGAGACGAAAGGTAAACAAATAACTGAGACGGAAACGATATACAAAAAATAAAAAAACTAGCATAGATAAAGAAACTTACTTAATATCGACACCACCATTAAAATTATAACGAGTAACATTATTAGCAACCCATTTTTTAGCTCGATTATAATCAGTCATTGCAGCTAAATCAGCATTAGGAATTGCAACCATAACTTGAATATCTGAACCATGAAATGCACTTAATGTATTTTCATCAGCATCAAATAACTTTACTTTTTTTATTCCATTATCTTTCAACATTTGCACAACTGTATTTGCTGCTAATTTGTGATTTGCTTGTGTTCCCCAATTTACTCCTAATCCATCTACTTTATTATTGCTAATTAACACTCCAATAATAATAATAATTATTAAATTAATTAAATTACAATATTTAATTAACCAAAACTTGTCCATTTTGTATAAAGTTATGATCTTTTGTAATAAATTTGATGGGAAAATGATACCCAGATGAGGAAATTATGTGTTTGAGGTAAAAAGGTGGTTTTTTTTATGTATAGGTGAGGTTACTAAAATTGTGGGATTTTATTTTACGTAAAAATAATATGGAGATCGTGAGGAAAGTGGAAGAAACTTTGAGTATTATGTTTACAAGAATGTAATTTGTCGACGATTTGAAGTAATTTGTCGACGATTTGAGAATACCCCAATAAGAATCAATATATCAAAAGTGGAATTGAAGTAGCAAACTAAATTAAGTCGAAAAAAACAAATTAAGAAAATTTAAGAGAAATTAAAGTGTTATATTTATATGTGCAAGTGAAGTTTGAAGAAGTGTGAAGGGAAAAGAATTGTATTGATGAAGGAAAGAGTGAATAAGAAGGAAAAATAAAGAGGTAAGATGTGATGTGACATGTGGATGTGTGTAGGTTGGATTTATGGGGAAGTGTAGGTTTTTGGGGTGAATATAAAAAAAATATTTTAAATACATAAAAGATACGAATACAATACGAAGGTGTCATTACATAATAAAAAGGTTCGTTACAATACGGAATAAAATTCTACAAAAGAAATATACAAGACGGGAGACATATCTCCCGTATAAATACGGAAATAAACTAGTGTATAATAATATACAAACTATGAACCGAATATAGGTCCAAGGTAAAACTTCACTCGCTAGCTCGTCCATGTACCCCAAATATGCAACACCACCTGTTCGACCGCATTAAATATAAACACGGAAGCCACAGTCAGTGGGGAGTAACTCCGAGTTCTCCCAGCCACGAAATGTCGAGTTTAATGAAACATGAAAAACATAAAAGCAATGTATATAGAAAATACAAAACCTTAACATATATGATATGCTTTTCATGTTATGAAACAGTTAACTAACATATAACCTAGCATATGAAAGCTATCATGTGAATTCGATAATAAAATATAACTCGAGGTAGGGAAGCTGGTATGCTGGCTCAGCGGTTACCAAGTAACATGGCCCTGATACACTCAAACCCTAATCAACACGTAATCATGTGAATCAGTTAACAACCGTTAATCCAAACTCTATCAATCCTAGCCGGCTTGCATCTCACCTTCTAGAACTCATAGAATCATACAAACATGAAAGACCAATACGTCTACAAACAGGCATAAGTTCTTAGGGCAATAGTCGACTTCTGTAACTCGAGGCTATACCACAAGGTAGGAAAACATCCTAGTCCTAGACTGATCAGACCTAGCGACAACAGCTATTCCATTCCCCGTCCCATGACATAACCGTCTATGAGAAACTCTACTAGGCGACCCCCTAAGCAGAGATGGCTAGTACTTAAGCTGGCTCCAACCCCAAACGGATTAGGTAACCATGCCCCGACTTGGATATAAACCCACCAAGCCGAGACACAAAAGCTATCAATCGGCAAACTCGTATATCGTTAAAGATAGTATCCTGGCCTATCAATGTCATGGTCCAAGCTACTCATTTAGAATTAGAATGGTCAAGACGCCATATACTCCATAATTCTCTATGGGTACTTAGTCAACACGACACCAACCATATATAAATCAGTCACGGGAAACATCCTATCATGTGACTAATTGCATATCAATAATAATCCAATATCATATCGCCTCATCTCTACTAAGGCTAATTCATTAATTAAATACAACCCATACTTGAAGACAAATCCCCGACCCGAGTCCCGCGACGGGTCATCAGTCAAATCGGGGCTGACTAGATCTTAGTTTGACCAAACCCGTTGGATCAAACCGGCTAGAAGCAGAGTCTTTATCACATAGACATAAAATCAACATATTCATTACATGTTATTTTATTACTACTTCTATCATGTGAATTATCATATTATACCCAAAACCCGCTGACTTAAAAGATTTCCACGTAAACTAATCTCGTATTATAATTTCTAACATGTGAGAAATAATAATTTTTATGAAAACCTTTTTAATTAAATATTTTACTTATTAATATTTCCCACTTGCTAAATATTACAAAACACGATAAAAACGACGATAACTCAAAAACCGACACGAGTCCCAAGGTGGGACCCACGGGCTGAATTGGGCCGGACCCAATATGGGCCTGGATGGGCCCACGGGCTGTTTTGGCTTCAAAAAGGCTGTTTTGCTTTAATTTTTCTAAAACCGTTTTCTAATAATTTCCCGCATGCTTAACATAATTAAAACCCGTCAAAACAACAACCAATCAATCATACATCGACACAACCCAAAGACCAAAACCCGGACCCACCTTGACCAACCCAGACCGGGTCTGAACCGGCCTGGACCGGTCCGGTTTGGACCCGGTTCTTGCCTCTTTCTCGGTTCCATCATCAAACACCCCAAATCAATTCCAAACTTGTTTTTAATCATCAAACAACCATTTTAACAAACATCCTTACAAAATCAAAACTTATTAAAAATCATCAAAATTTGTCAAGAACATTAAACTTGTTAAAATTTCCTAAACAACTTAAAAATCATAACTTAGTAAGAATCATTAAAATTCTTCAAGAACATTAAATCAACATAAAAATTTACTACAACTTAAAAAATCATAACTTAGTAAGAATCATTAAAATTCTTCAAAAACATTAAATCAACATAAAAATTTACTACAACTTAAAAATCATCAAGAACACTAAATCATCATAAAAATTCATACAACATAAAATCATCAAAATCATCAAACATCACAAAAATTCCATACAACATAAAAATCATAAAACAACATAATAATTACTACTTAACATATTACTAGCTAAAAATCCATAAATCATAAAACATGAACCAAAAATATAAAGATGAACCAAAATCCAAATAAATCAAATTAAAGACTATATTACTAACTCAAATCATAAATACTATAACATGAGCCAAAACTAAAGACTACAAAAACAAAACTAAGGCTATGTGACATTAATTCGTCGAGTAAAACGGAATCGTTACCTTAGCTAGCCAAAAACACTTAGCACCAAAATAATAAGAAGTATATATAATAAAAACCCTTCTCCTAATCTTCCCCCAATATATACGAGTCTCCAAACTCGTCTTCAAAGTCTTCTCCTATAAGAAATAACAAGGAAAACATTATTAGAACTTAAATATAAATTTCCATAATTAAAGTGTTGAAAACGATCTTGACGGAATTGAAATTAAAACATACGTGAAGATGAGGAGTGAAGAGGAGAGTCTAGAAATATAAATTAGGATGGATTTAATTAAGAAACGAAGATTTTATAAAGGTTTTGCTCAAGAACGATGAAGAACGGTTGATGAACGATGAAGAACGCGAAGAACGATTAAATAAAGTGAGGTTTTGATCTTACTTTGATTTGTTGTAAAATGAAAAGTTGTTTGTGAGTCATATGGGTGGGTGTGTGCCGTGTGTTTATAGACACATAAAGGTGTCGAGTTTTGAAATTGTTGTTCCGTAATTGATTCGCGTTTAATAATTGTTTTACGGTAAACGATTAAATATTATTTACGATAAAGTTAATATCAATATAAATGTTCACAAATTCTTATTTCAGACCGAGGTATCTGTCTTAAGCTTAAGACGGATACCATTTTCTCTCACAAAATACCCATCAAGGGTGAGTGGAGAGCACATGAGGGGAGCCCACCTTGTCCCCTCTACCCATTTCCTCTCACAAAATACCCGTTGTAAGATCCGACCCGTCTTAAGCAAGACCTACTGATAAATGTTAGCCCAAATTCTTATTTCAGACCAAGGTATCCGTCTTAAGCTTAAGACGGATACTATATTCTCTCACAAAATACCCATCAAGGTGAGTGGAGAGCACATGGGGGGGAGCCCACCTTGTCCCCTCTACCCATTTCCTCTCACAAAATACACGTTGCAAGATCCGACTTGTCTTAAGCAAAACCTACTGAAATGTTAGACGGATATTATCCGACTTAAGTTTAACGGACCAAATACTATAATATGATGGTAATAAAAGATAAATTTTTGATATTTATTAGCTAATAGGTAGGTGATCTGTCATGTATTTGACTAGTTTTAAACTAAAGATAGATAATGTTCGTTTTAAATAAGAATTTGTGATAAATGTTAAGTAGTTGGTTACTCAATTGTGTAGGTTTAAGTCTTTAAGATGAGAAAGAAAATGGATTATGTTGTGTTAATTAATTCCAAATTTGAAAGGGAGGGGGCAGACTGGCAGAGTGCAACGGCTATCAAATTTGTTAGATTTTGTGGTTTGAATTAATTGAAGTGTTTATAAAGTACATCATCTTTTTATGTGTTGTGGACATTAGAGAGGTGGCAATCGGGTTAGTCGGGTCGGGTCGTAATTTGGTCCGATTATTTTATCGCAATACTTCTATATTTTTTCATTAAATCTAGTTTTAAATTATTATTTAAACAATAAATCACTTTCATTTTGATAATTATTAAGATTAATAATTGTCATGGCGTCAATTTTAGTCGGGTTAATATCGGGTCGGGTCAATGTCGGGTCGGGTCTGGGTCGGCTTCGGGTCAGTGATCTTCGGGTCGTCAACGGGTTACGGGTCGGGTCGAGTCGTTTCCGGGTTGCAGTATTCTCGGGTCGAGTCGGGTCGGTTTTGCTCCAGTTTCGGGTCGGGTCAGACTTGTCGGCTCTAGTTGTGGACTTGTGGATGGTGAAGAGATAGGCAAATAACTTAGAGTCAAAAGTAAGCCCAAATTCATGTTTAAAATGGAAATATTCGTCTTACTCTTAAAAGAGTAATAAGTTTTTGAAGTAAAATAAAAGTAAAATGTCTAGAAAATAACAAAGTATTTGTCTTATACATAAAAGTTGAATACTACTTAACTCGTTTAACCTGAAGACGGTATATTCGTCTTAGTAGAGGTAATTTAATAAGTAAGATGTGAGTTGGAAGAGATGAAAGATAATCATAATTTTCTATTATAACTCATTTACTTGTTACTAATAATTCATTCGGTTGGTTTTTGTAGAGAGTAATCTGACCAGTCTATAATTATAGACGGATATGTTCGTCGAGAATTTGTGATTACACATTTACTTGTTACAAATAATTTTGGAATTTTGGGTGAGTTTATTCCTGCACCGGGTTTACAGGACGCTTCCCCAACAAACAATTAGTATTGTATTGACGATTTTTAGGAGCACCCATAAATATTTAAGAAGCGAGTTACATATCCAAGGAGAAGTGACAAGACTAGAGTCGGCAACCGACGGAGAAATAGTATGGATCGTCCCGTTATACTGAGAAGATGTCTCCTTTTTGTGTTCGATGTCGGCATTCAATATTTGTGAATGACCCACACGTTGTTCATATGGGATATGTCCTCCATAAGCATTAACCCCAGGACATAAGCCTCATAACAATGATGAGTTTCTTAATCCACCATCACAAATTCTCATTTATGACGAACCGACCATTCGCAAGCTTGCGATGGGTGAAATTCTCCTTACAAAGAACACGTGAGGGGCAAGTGGGGTGCAAATGGAGCTCCCCCAGTTGCTTTGTCACTTGCTGTTTGTGAGGGGGATTTGACCCGTCGCAAGCTTACGACGGGTCGCCCGTCACAAACAAGACTTATTGATCCACCTTATCTTACTATTTTAATAGGTGTTTACACTTAATCTAAAATACTCCTCATAATAAACTAACAAAAAGCGAAATATCATATTGAGTTACCAAATTCTTGTTGAAAATGGGGCATATTTATGTTAAATGAAAATGAGTCAGATTCTACTACTACACCACACTATACCTGGTTGAATACATTGTATTCTACGAGTAATTAGAAGACTAAACACAGAAATATATACCGAGTATGCACTTTATATGAAAAAATGTTGCTCCCTCCATTGAACTTTTATATTCTCATTTCAATATAATACTTCTCACATATATTGGAAAAATGAGAAGATAGAAGTTGTACGGAGATAGTACTTATCAACTTATCATGTACACATCGATTAAAAAAAACCTTATATTATTGGGAGGGCGATCAACTCTCATTCATCATTCTAAGTCCATAATAATTTTATTATTGTTGAGATATGTGTCGATATATATGAAGATATCGACATATCATAATTTAGGAATACGGTATATTAAATTATATCGTAGAGAATAATGTTGTTATTTTCTAGCATATAATATATGCGGTTACCGATATTAAGAGATCTTCGGTAGTACTATATATGCACTGTACTCTAATTGTAATAGTTAGAGACACGAACAAACGATCAATAATACGATTTCCTTTATGAAACTCTCACCTCTCAATTTATAATAATTATTGTGAGTCTTTTTAATTTGAAAGGTAAGTGAGACTTGAGAAGCAAACAAACAAGAAATCCATGATCAGCAAAACAGAGAACATGGACGATGAACTTATTTGGTCATGAGGGAGGTCATGACCTTACTTGGTCACCTTAATCCATGATTAAGCAACAAATTAGCATGACCTCTTTGCCAAAGAGGTCAATTTGTGACCTCTTCTCCACATTCTTGACCCTCTTGGTGACCTGCTAGGTGTCCCCATAGTATTGGTGGGAAGCAAATAACCAGTACAAACAAGAACCAAAGGACAGAAATCTGCACATGTCCCTTCACTCACCCTCTCTTTCATTTCTACCAAAGAAGGAGAAAGAAATACAGAAACTAAATACCAATTATATATTAAAGCAAAACAAAATAAAATATGCACATATTCAAAATGGCTATATTATTTAACTGGCTACAAAATAAACTTAGTTTTGACATATTTTAATCAAGATGAAAAAAGACAATAAAAGTGCTGACGATGAACGACGATGGTGACGGTGTTGATGGTGAATTAAGATGGTGACGAACGATTGATGTTGTTGAATGTTGATCATTAGTAATAATATAGATCAACCGATCTTCATTTTCTAATTGATGGGAATGATCGATTTGGGGTTTATGTTGAAGGGAATGTTCATGGATGATAAAGTTAATGTCGATTTGGGGATTAAAAATTTAACATATTTCGGGATTAAGATTGATTTGGGAATGATGATGAATGGGAATGATCGATTTGTGGAATTTAATTGAGTTTTTGAGATGAATATAATTGGGAAAGTGAATCGGCTTTGTTGAGGGGAAGAAATGAATGGGGACAAGGCCTATCTTTCGGTTAAATTGATTTTTTTTTTTAAGTAAGTGGTTAGGTTAGATACATTTCAACTAGATCGATTTATAGAAATTCATGGCGAAATTTACGATCGTGTCACTCATACCGCTCTAAAAAATGATCTTATTGGTCATATTTGGCAAAACTTTAGTGATTAGAAATAGTAGGGAATGTATTTTATTATTGTTCGGATTTTTAGCTCATAATCTTTTGGTAGTATTTCATGTTTTTTTTAATTATGTATGCGGTATTTTAATTGTCTAATTATAGCCGTAAAATATTGTGGCACTTTTTATTTTATTAAGATATTTGCAATGATAGAAAAAAAATAGATTTATAAAATGTTTGGAAAATTAATTGTAAAAGTAAGAGAGAGAGAAGTGGGTGACAAGCTTATTTTACGGTGTCGTTAAATCCGCAAATTAGCTAAATCAAATAACAATTTATAAAGCCAAATCTAGACTCAAACCAACCTAAGTAAAGGGTAGTAAGGGTAAGACAAGGATTGAACCCAAGGGAAGGCGATGAATGCTAAAGATCTAATCTAGACTCTTGCTAAAAACCGATTAAACAAATTAATTAATCTAACCACAAATTAAAACACTAATTGAAACAAAGACTTGAATTACTTACAAACTATGATATTCACAATGGAAAACATGTAGATAACAATTAGGAAGAGGGTTTTTCATGAGAAAAGATTATCAAGCCTAAAAATCACCAACACTAACTAAATACTCAAAGATTCAAATATGGATAAATAACTTAGTGCAATTATCCCAAGTTCCCCCACACTTAACAAAGTAAAGATCCCTCCTTTCCTTCCTTTCTCTAATTATCTACTACAAACTTCTAAAAACTAGCCACCAATGAATTAAACCATCCATAAATGACTCAATACAACTAAACTCATACTTATTAAAACATAAGCATAAATAAAGATGCAAGCTTTAAGCACAAAACCAAAGAAACATGCTAGAATCATGTAATAAAACATCAAACCATGTCATAAATACACAATAATCCAAATTCCTCTCAAAAGATTCCAACTTTTAAACCAAAGTTACAATCTTTCAAGTTGCTTCAACAATTATCAAGACAAATCAACCAAATTCATCAAGACAAAGCAATTTAATCAAACAAACAATTACTAAGATGGTTAGTCTTAACAACAATTCATTCAACAATGAAATTCAAACATAGGAAAATGGAATTAAATAGAGAAGGAAAGATTAAAAAGGCCTTACAATGCTAAAAGGGAAGAACTTGTTCAAATTACACTAAGCAAAAGAGGATTAGCTACCCATAGTCTTCATATTACAACCAATTTCTAAGCAAAAACCCATTACAAAAGCCAAACTTGAAGAACAAAGTAGAGAAAATGCGAAGGAAAATATGATGTTGTATGTTGAATGCTTCATGCCCTTCTCTCTCTTCAGAATTCTTCTTTTATACCCTTGGTCCGCAAACCTAGGGGCCTTGAAAGGTGGGCTTCCAAAAGACAAGACGAGAAAATGAGAAAAACCCGTCCTGAGAGATGACGCAGGCTGCGTCCTACGACGCAGGCTGCGTCGAGCTCTGCCGGATTTTTGCCTTGCTTTTCTTCTTGACTTTCGTTGACCCAAGTATATTAGACCCCGCCTTGACTTCCATTGACCCATTGGGCTTGGTCTTCATACCTTGATGATTCATTGCTAGCCCACTCCAATTTCCGGGTTTTATGGGTCTCGGGTTTTCGGGTTTGACTTTCATTGACTTTCGGGATTTGACTCTCAAAATTGACTTAAAATACTAAATATTAACATTATTACAAAAACTAAAATTAACATAAAACATAGCTAATGACCCGTAAAAAGTAAAACGAAAGACTCTAAAAATTGCTACTAGACACGACAATATTTGACGTTGTCAGTGGGGTAGAGAATGTAGTAAATGAGTGGAAATGTAAAGTGAAAAATGATTGGGTTGATAATCTAGGTCGTGACATTCTGCTTGGGAGGGTAAAAATAGGTCAAGATAATAAAGCGAGATTAAGAGTTAAACCAGGTTGCGACCTAATCAGCGCAACCTCTGCTTGGGAATGGTATAAGGCGACGTAATTTATCATCTTAAGAGGCGCACCTTTGGTCTACGCATCCTTATTTGCCGCTTACATATCCAAATAATCGAATCAGCTAGTCTTGGTAGATGGGTTTTTTCCCTTGAAAGTGTTGAGTAAACTTGAAAACTACAATGTATATAATTTATTATTATTATTGTTATTGTTATTGGTTTGCAATGCTACTTATTAAATATTTAAATTGATTTTATAAGGAAAGCATTTTTAAAATAATGTTGAGAAAATAAGTATTTGTCGTTTTGGGTTGGGTTCAAAACTATTTATCAAAATGATGTCCACGTAGGCTCGGGTTTTCAAAACCTGAAAACGGAACAAACACGCCATTGGGAATGCCGTGTCTTTAATTTTTTTTTTTACTATTCACAGACACGCCAATGAGAATGACGTGTCTCTGTAAGAAAACCCGCCATTCCCAATGGCGTGTTTACTTTTAGTCCATTTTTCTAAGTTTCCATTTTCCTACTCACTAGAAACACGTCATTGCCAATGGCGTGTCTCTAACGTGCTTTTGGTTCGCGAAATCCGATCCTACGTGGACACCATTTTGATAAATATTTTTAAATCCGACCCAAAACGACAAATACTTATTTTTTGAGCATTATTTTAAAAATGCTTTCATTACATTAAGTATATTTAAAAGATTTAATTTTACAATATAAAACTAGTGCAGATTGCGTGCGATTGCACAACATTTTTAGACATTTTTATTAGCAAATTTTACAATTAAATTGCTTGGGAGGGTAAAAGTAGGGGTGGCAATCGGGTCAGTCGGGTCGGGTTTGGGTCGGGTCATGTCGGGTTCGGGTCGTATCGGGTTCAGGTCGTATCGGGTCAGACAACCCTTTCGGGTCGGGTCGGGTCGGGTTCGGGTCATTATCGGGTCGGGTCATTTTCGGGTCAAATGATACATCGGGTCGGGTCGGGTTTGGGTCGGGTCGTAATCGGGTCCGGTTATTTTTTCGCAATATTTCAATATTTTTCCATTAAATCTAGTTTTAAATTATTATTTGGTTTAATTAATTCATTATTAAGTTAAACATATCAATTTAAACAATAAATCACTTTCATTTAGATCATTATTAAGGTTAATAATTGTCAGAGCGTCAATTTAATCGGGTCAATATCGGGTCGGGTTCGGGTCGGGTTCGGGTCACTGATTTTCGGGTCGTTAACGGGTTACGGGTCGTCAACGGGTCGGGTCGGGTCGGGTCGGTTTCGGGTTGCAGTTTTCTCGGGTCGGGTCGGGTCGGTTTTGCTCGAGTTTCGGGTCGGGTCACTCGGGTCAGGTCAGACTTGCCAGCTCTAGGTAAAAGTAGGTCAAGATAATAAAGCGAGATTAAGAGTTAAACCAGGCCGCGACCTACTCAGCGCGACCTCTGCTTGGGGATGGTATAAGGGGACGTAATTTATCATGTTAAGAGGCGCACCTTTGGTCTACGCATCCTTATTTGCCGCTTACATATCCAAATAATCGAATCAGCTAGTCTTACTTGCGAAGGACGACCCGTCGTAAGTTTAAAACAGGTCAAGTCCTTTTCGTAAATAGCAAGTGAGAGGGCAAGTAGGGTGTAGGGTGTACTGGTGTATAGGGTGTAGAGTGTACTAGTGTAGTGGGTAATCCTTTTTTATTAGCTACTCGAGTCTTTTTTTTATCTTTTTCTTTTTTCAAGTCATTGTTAATTTAAGAAGAGATGAGACACTCAAGCTCGATAGATTAATAATCCAAGCTCTTATTCAACGTCGACAAATTACTAAATAATGTCGACAAATGTAATGAATTTTCTAATTTGCCCCAAACTATATCATATCTAACATAAACCATAACATTTACAAAAAATTCTAAATAACTAAAAACTCTTTAGGACGATTATAATGGAATCGTCATTTTTTTAATAACTGTTTCAATTTCGTCACCAAAATCATCGATTCAAAGACGAAAGTAATCTAAACACGTTATTTTCTAAAAAAAATTAAGAGGATTAGAATAGAATCGTCATTGTTATAACGAATTTGTGCTGAATGCATTAGGGTAGGACGATCCATGCGCCCAAAATTATACTAAGAATGATACATGTTGGTGAATTTAAAAAAACTAGACGTGAATAATACATGTCCGGGCCTACGTTTGGACGTGTACTATTCACGTCCAAACCTAGGCCCATACGTGTACTATTCACGCTCAAACCAAGGTCTAGACGTGTACTATTCACATCTAGATTTTTTTAGTTTCCGTTTTTAAATGGCGTTAAAAAAATTTATCATTTTTCGACATCGATACTAGCGTCATAGTGTATACCACTGGTCGACATGATGAAAACCGTCTAATTTTATCTTTTAATAATAAAAAAAACGTCTTCTTTTTCCAAAATTAATTTTTATTAAGAAAGACACTAGAGAGAGTGAGTCTTATTGAAGACGGATCAACCCGTCTTAAGCTTAAGACGGGCCAAGTTCCTCTCACAAAGAGCAAGTGGGGGGACAAGTGGGAGACTCCATTTACCACCCACTTGCCCTTTGTGAGGGGGATTTGACTCGTCTTAAACTTAAAACGATTCGATCCGTTTTCAATGAGAATTTGTGCATTACAGGTACGTTATCC
This sequence comes from Heliosperma pusillum, assembly GCA_022085475.1. Classification (NCBI taxonomy): domain Eukaryota; kingdom Viridiplantae; phylum Streptophyta; class Magnoliopsida; order Caryophyllales; family Caryophyllaceae; genus Heliosperma; species Heliosperma pusillum. The sequence goes on along the minus strand of JAIUZE010068997.1, from coordinate 568,245 downwards.
AAACCTAATCCCAAACTGATGTGAAAGCGCTTGAATGTGGTCCAAACCCGCAAGCCCACTACTCTACAGTCTACACAAAAGCCTGCTAACACGAGAAAAAAGATTATACATCGGATGTACTACCTCATACTAGTATGATTTTGAGCTTTTGTGCATTTTTTTCGAGCTTTTTAAAGTTTATAAATTACATTTTACATTTTATATATGGTGCTTTTTGAGTTTTATTGTAATTTTTTTGAGTTTAAATGTTCAAATCAATAAAGTCAAAAACTTTATAGTATAACTTATACATTTTAATACTAAACTCAAAAACTTTATTGCAGCAGGAGCTCACCCAAGGGGCCTTGATGATCAAGCCACAAGCATGACCCCAAGACTCCCTCAGATGGAAGCTCGAGTCACAAGGTTCAAACAACAAGCCATGACAAGCCAAAATCAAGCCAGGCCAAGCCATGTCATTGAGGAAGATAGTCCAGGGCTCATCAAGCCATGCCAAGTTCCAACTCAGTCCACATTACCCACACAAAACAGAAACAATGCCAGTCAGAACCAGGCAGACCAGTCAGCAAATCCAGCACCAAGGAGGTACACCAGAGCATCCCAGCCACCCCCACCATGGCCTAGCATCAAGCCAACCCCATAATCAACAAGTTTGTCCCTTTTGAAGTCTAGCAAAAACTCAAGTAACAAGCAGCCCAAGTTAGAGTCCAATGAACATTAAAGCAGAGAGGGTACAAGTCAGATTGTGGCTTTACTTTTGTTTAAGTCAACTTGTCCTCATCCAAGGCAGGTTTATCTAAGTCCTAATAAGAGTAGAGAGTCCCAAGGAGCAACAAGACATCCAGACAAGGCAGCAAACAACCAGAGCAACAGATTTCCATTTCAGGAAAACTCCAAAAACTGCTTTATTGCTTTTTGTTCAGTCTGTTTTGTGTTTTGTGTCTGTGTTAGTTAGTTTTTAAACTCGTCCTCTTGTGAGGTCCTTAATTAGTTAGCTATTGTAGTAGTTCAAGTCCAAAGCTGACCCTTAGATGAACTTTACATCCAAGGGTTCACTTTGTATCAGCCTCCCTATATAAGGAGGGTATTATGTATTGTTTTCAGTAGACTTTTATGAATGAATTAACTTTGAGAAATCCCTCAAATCTTTCAAACTTGTGCTAAGAGCTGTAGTTTGAGTCAAGCCTGATACATCTTCAAGGTGTCTGATCAGTGTCTTGCTTTCTGAGCTAAGTTAAGTCTGTGCCTTGCTGTGACTAGCTTGCTTGCTGTTTGAATCTAGTCTAGGGTGTTTGTGCATTGCTGTAACACTTTAAACTGACTCAGAAACTAGTCTTTGAGTCCTTTCTTTTGTGCCATGTTGTAGAGGAGAGTCTCTAAGTCATATCCTTGAGTTTTCAGTTAAAACAACTCACCCTCTCTAAAACAACATCCATTTCTGCTTGACATTGTTCTCAGTTTGAGTCAGTCTATGATGATCGGTTCGTCGTCAAAACAAACATAAAAAATAACCCAATAAAAGTAGTATAAAGGGGTCGAATCCACGAGGATGGTGGGGTCAACTACTAGTTTGCTTGAATCCTATTCTAGCCTAAAATATGACGGATTGGAAAGTTAACTAAAAACTAGGAAAAACAAGTAATCGCTAAATAATAAATATGAAAACAATTAAGGGAAAGACTAAGGTGAAGGGTTCACCTTAGGGGGATTAATGGGTTAGTCAGGTAATTAGCAAATGGGTAACAAATTCGGGTAAAATCGATTGCTAATGTCTCAACAATCGATAATCATCAACAAAGCCATCGCATTTGTCTCAAATCACCCATATAAACACTTAGTCTAATCGTCTCTACCACCGTCGCTTAAGAGAAAATCAAACCATGCTTGATAAAATGGCAACTTTCGTTCACACATTTCATCAAACACTTAGTGCGCATATGGGTAATACCCAAATAATTACCACGAATCTACTAATTACCCAACTAATTAACCCACATAATCCTCCCTTAGGCTCCCCCTAAACCCTAGAAGGGAATCTACTCACTCATTCTAAGGGAGATCAAACAAGTAGAGGGAAGGAGGAGTTCAATAAACATTATGCTATGAGATGAATAATAATAACAATCAAAAGATGAACAATAAACTAGAAATGTAATTAAATTGCATAAATAACAAAAAGATGAGAAATTTAATACCAACAAGCTTGAATTAGTGAAGAGGGAGAATGTCTTCAACCCAAAATCCTCAATACAAACTCCAAACTATGATAATTCTAATAACAAAGACTAGATCTAACAACTTGAAATGAGAAACTAAGCTTGATTAGGGAATGATTAGGAGAGTAATTAGGACTAATTTAGGTTACAAATTATCTAGGGTTTTGTGCTAAAAGGAATGTAAAAGCTCCCCTTACAAAACATTAGGGGAAGGGTATATATAGGTCTCTCCAAAATTAAGAAAGAAATTAGAAGAGAAGGCGGATTTTGCGATGTTGCGTTCCTGGCCGGTCGACCGGCCGCCGGGCCTCAGACCGGCCTGGGGCACATCAGTGACTTCAGCCTCTTTGTCTTCAAAATCCTCAAAAATTCACTAAGTATGGAAAAATGGGGGTCTGGGCCGGCCAACCGGCCGCCGGTCCCCCACCGGCCTGGAGCACTTTTTCATGGTTATGATCATTCTGATGTAGTGCAGGCCGGGTAGGCGACCGGCCGCCGGTCGGCCGGCCTGCACTACCTGACCAATTCCTCCACTCTTTCTTTCTTCGTTCTAAGTGGAGTAGTGGTCTGGGCCGGTGGGCCGGCCGCCGGTCTGGGGCCCGGCCTGGGCCACCTGATGACTCAATTCATCACTTCTTCATCTCATCTTCGAATCCCGACTCATGCAAGACCCTATTGCTCCGATTTCTTCATTTCCGCCTTAATTCCTACAAATTAAGACCGATATTCATAGCACGGGAAAACGGGAAGCAGAATGCAATCAAGGGCACGCAAATCCGTGTAAACGGACCAAAATGGGGACGAAAATGAGGGGAAAATGTGACTAATTAAATGCTTATCAGTCTAATCAAGCATCCTTTAAACTTGCATACCTTAATAGTTTACACTCCAAATTGGTTATCAGAGCTTTGGTTGAGAGTCTTAGTGAGTTCATTTTCCCTAACTACATTTAAAAACACAAAAACAACCCAATGAGTGAAGAGAGAATCACCAACTTAGAGACTATGGTAGAATGCATAACCAGAACTGTCACACTACTCACAAGGGCTGTGAATGAGGCTCTTGATGGCAATCTTGCCATAGGAGGAAGGGGCAGAGGACGTGGAAGAGGCCAAGGAGGAGGCAGAGGAAGGCCACCTGATGATGAAGAGTATCCAGACTCAGATGACTCAACAAGGAGCAGGGCTTCCATTCACAGGCACATAGACAAGCATCTTAAGGTAGACATCCCTGAGTTTTCTGGTAGTCTTAATCCTGATGATTTGTTAGAATGGTTAAGAGAAGTAGAAAGAATCTTTGAGTACAAAGGATATAATGATTCTAAGTCTTTTAAAGTAGCCATCCTTAAACTGAAAGGGTATGCTTCCCTTTGGTATGAAACCATGAAAGGGTTAAGGGCTAGGGAAGGGAAAGAACCCATCAAGTCTTGGACTAAACTGAAAAAGAAACTGCTAGACAAGTTTGTTGCTAAGGATTACACCCAGATCTGTTTATTAAGTTGTCTAAGTTGAAACAAGGGGATAAACCTGTTGAATCCTATTTGAGAGAGTTTGAACAACTCACCTTGCAGTGTGACATAAATGAGAAACCTGAGCAAAGGATTGCTAGGTACTTAGAGGGTCTAGAGAATAGCATTGCTAACAAGGTTAGGATGCAACCTCTGTGGTCATTTGATGATGTTGTTAACTTATCTTTGAGAATTGAAAATATAGGAAAGACTAAGTATGTCACACCAAAACCTGTAAGATATTTTCAAACCAGACCTTACAGTGGGTTGAGGACCATTGATACCCGTAAGACAGCACCCCCACCTACCTTAGACAAGGGAAAAGGCATCATGGGCCATAAGCCAAGCACTTCATTGACTGAGAACAGAATTAGGAGCTTTCAATACCAGGGGTATGGGCATTTCAGAAAGAATTGTCCTTCTAAGAAGACCTTAACTATAATGGAGGTTGAGACTTGGGAAAAGGAAGGTCTAGTTGAGTATGAGAGGGATGAACCTGAGGTTGAAGAAGTGATGAGTGAGGAAGAAGAGCCTAGTCAGGAGGCAATATTGGCACTCCCTGACACATGCCACATCTTGGTTTTATGGAGAGTAATGCATTCACAACAGATACCCTTGGAGGAGGATCAAAGGTCCCTCATTTTCAGGAGCAGTTGTACTATACAAGGGAGGGTTTGTAACCTTATTATAGATGGAGGTAGTTGTACCAATGTGGCCTCTGTTACTATGGTCGACAAGCTGCACTCAAGAGCTGTAGTTTGAGTCAAGCCTGATACATCTTCAAGGTGTCTGATCAGTGTCTTGCTTTCTGAGCTAAGTTAAGTCTGTACCTTGCTGTGACTAGCTTGCTTGCTGTTTGAGTCTAGTCTAGGGTGTTTGTGCATTGCTGTAACACTTTAAACCTGTCTCAGAAACTAGCCTTTGAGTCCTTTCTCTTGTGCCATGCTGTAGAGAAGAGTCTCTAAGTCATATCCTTGAGTTTTCAGTTAAAACAACTCACCCTCTCTAAAACAACATCCATTTCTGCTTGACATTGTTCTCAGTTTGAGTCAGTCTAATCAAGCATCCTTTATACTTGCATACCTTAGTAGTTTACACTCCATTTATTGTAAACCTCAAAAACTACATTATCTGTCGTAGCACATCAGAGGTATAATCCACTTACTGTGCTAACACAATCAGAGACGCAAAACACACATAATACCACTTAATCGCTTATCCATCAATAAAGTAGTCTATTAATCTTCCATCGATGTTGGATTTGGGAACAAACAAGGACAGTGGCTTATGGACAACCGTGCGGGCCAGCTCAACCCATACCGGCATGGCCGCCTATTGGGCCTCTCCCAACCCCAGCCCGCCCAACCCGGATCCCTAGCCTGCCCAACCCGTGTTCTCCACCCGGCCGGGCTTGGTTGTGAATGTTTTAGCCCGGTCCGCAAATATTCCAACACATACCCTCATTTAGCATGACCTGTTTGGCCCACCAATCCCTAGATCTAGTCGGGTCGGTTCAGAGACATCAAAACCCCAACACGCACCCTCTCAAGCCGTGGAATGGGCTGGGGCTCACTCCCCACCAACCCAGCCCGATTCACTGTCCACCTTTTGTACTTTATTATGGTCCAAACATAAAGAAAAACATGATATAATATAGAGTACTCCGTTTATCTCGCTTTTGTTGTCTTTCTTTTTACTTGACGTTAGAGTTATGAATAATATAATTCGAAATTTGAATGAAGTTTTCGTTCACTTAATGAAATTGGAAAAATAAATAAAAAGAGAACAATATACTCCGCAAACAAGATGAAAGCAATACAATTTATCCGTCATCAAAGCATTGAGAGAGTAAGAAGCTCTTGATAATACTAGAGGTGTTCAATGCGGGTTGGCTGGACATGGGTCTGGCCAAGTATGATATTTTCGCCTACGGACAAACGGGTAAGTGGCTTTGGGACTGGTAACGGGCCATGCATTGTATATTTTTGAAAATGCCTTGTCAAAACCTGGTTATTTTACGGGCCGAACCGAGCGGGTTTGATGGGTTGTCCCACCCAATAATCTAGTGAAACAAAACCTAATAATCTAGTCTTATAACGTATGTGGGGTGTCTCACCTAGAGTCGAACTCCATTTTTTAAGAATCGTCTAACTACGACAAGGGGCATTAGGTACTTATCAATTGACAATCAACCTAAAAATGTCACCATACAAGACTAAATCGTCTGCAGTCTGCACCATACCGTTATCAAGTTTATGAGTTACCATATCTACTAATTGACTAACAAAAGATCAAATAATCTACTTTTTGTTTTTTTTTGTATTATGAGAAAAAAGGTAATCTTACTATCGGTGGTGGAGCTAGGGGTAGGCAGGGGCTCTCACCAGTCACCCCCCGCGGATGAAAATTTCGAAACTTTTAGTTAAATTTTATAAAAAAAAATCGAATGTCCCTTACGTAAGTAATCATTCACCCCCCTTTAATTTTTTCTCCCCTTAAATTCAAATCATGATTATGCCACTACTTACTATGAATCGATACCTTAAATTAGTAATTTGTAATGTTAATTTGAACCTTGGTAGTGTTCAAATCGGGCCTAATTATCACGCTGACAGCAGTTAGACATTTCCCCAATAGTTAAATTAAACATTGTAACGAGACCCTAATCTCCACATACCCATTCATTTTATGAGATTACTTAGGCCATTTAGGCCATTCATGTCATCAACTCTAACCATTGAATTACAGGTTAATTCGAGACTAAGGCTTTGTTGTTGTCGTATACGATAGCTTTGCTTTTATTCGAATCTTGCTTGGGATGTAACTGAGAAGTGTTTATATAGTTTAGATGTTGAATTATAAATTAGTTGGAGCTTACATAATACAATTGAAGTACCAAACATGGCATCATCTCAGCTAACAAACTACGCACTCAATTACAGTCATATACAATTGGGCTCAAGAATTGGTACATGAAGACGGTTCCAATTGGGAGAAGTTTTAGGAGACTTCCTAAGCCATTTAAGCCATGACGAAATTGCCATTTCGTCACAAGAGAACGCGTGAAAATGGTTTTTCAAGAGACCTGTTATTGCTGTAGTAATATCTAAAGACGGTTTTTCTAAACGTGAAAGGAACGTCCTGCAATATAATCTATGGGTTATTCTTGTATTTTCTATAATCAGTAACACAGGACGAAAATCAATTTTTAAACTAGACTAAGACATGTGCTATACCAGTTTCGATAGTAAACTGTATGAAAAATAGCTTTACTTTACTTGGCCTCTTTCATTTTCCAAGCCAAAACTGTAAACTTCACAGAAGTTAATTGTATACATCATCGTGACTTCAGAGGTGGTTGTGGAAAAAGATAGGAAGGTTAGGAGAAGCTACAAGTCACGGACTCACGGAACTAGGTTGCAATTCCAAAGGTGCTATATTTTCTCATCGTGATTATCGATCGGAATTTTGAATTTACATCTTCTAGCTCGATCACTTTTTACGAGCAGACATGCATCTTATACTTAACTAAAACGCAAATAGATGACAAAATATACATAGTACTCAACTACGACGGAAATAGATGATAAAATGTACTCTCTACTAAATAAACAGAGCATGATCAAAATTTGCTTCTGACTATTGTTCTTTACTCTTTACAGAAATACCTCAGCCTATGAACAGAACCGAAATTCCAGGATCTACAAAGAATTAGCATTGGTCGATCTGTCTGTAGCCACCTTCAAATACTTTCATTAAAAAAACTCGCCTAAAGTCCTGATAAACTTAACAAGTAAACACCTTCGGACTTCATATAGAATCACGGTCCAACACTGTTCCTACATTTAATGTGTAAGGCAATTTCTGAGACTCAAAAATGTTACATCCAAAGAGGCCCTTAAGGATTTAAGAATATAAATTTAGACTATTCATTGAGATTATGTGAGGCTCGTGATTGGACGTGGCGTAGAGAAAAGCACTTGCCTTTTTTCTCGAGAATGATTCACAACCATAGGCTCCCAAAAGCTTCCTCAAGTGCCCGTTTCCTGCCGAATTCAGGCGTCCATCCCCCAGCACGTCCACCTCTCTCAGCTTTAAGTCTCGTCATTTCTTCATCATCAAGGTTCAAATCAGGACCTGCCAAAGGTAATGGTTGATGAGCCATTCCCATGGGTCGTGGTTGCATAAATGCCCCACCAGAAATGGCAGGTGCATATTGCCCTTGAGCTGTGATCGACACCCCTGTTTGAGTGCTCTGATCCGTGGCCTGATCCAACAACCGAAGAACTCAATGATGAAAGACAGACAGGTAGAATATGTCCAACCATCATATACAACACGCCCAGGTGATATTTGGTATGAGTGTGAATAGATCTGACACAGCTCTGATCTGACAGCTCATTTCAGGTCAAGTCAAGGCCTAATCATTTTGGGGTCGAGTCATCTTCAGTGCGCTGCTTTTGGGTGATTTCATGTTTTAGCCATTTTTGGGTTCGTGAATATGGGTTGGGTCAATTGGTCATTTTCAAGTCGTCTTGGATCAAGTTATTAAAGTTTTTTTTGTGTACTGAATGAGATTATTGCAACAACTAACCATATCAGTATCACCAAAAGCAGGTCCCCTGAAGGCTGCCGCAGCTGCTGCTCGCTCCTCCGCCTGAATAAAAGACATATGTTGATATTTCTCCTTAAAGTCAGTCTTTAGATAAAGCGGCAAACAATCATAAACAATATCTTGAAGGCAGAGAAAAATCCTCCTCTGTGATTATAGCAAGAGTTTGTTTCGCAATTAAATCTAACTTGCCTTTCGAGCTCGAGAGTTCACTATCTGTTCCTTATTCTCTTCCTCGTATTTTGCAATTTTAGCTTCGATGGCAACAACATCTCTTCCTTCTATTAAGTTCCATGCTGTACCACAGATAACTCTGTAACAAAACTCTGCTCAAACAAAAAAAAAAAATAGAGAAGCAGAGATAAAACAAGTAATTGATGAGAAGAACGTACTCATATCCTCCACCTCCTCCAAGTAATCATTGTACTCTGTCAAGGACGGAAAATCGTCTTCTCTTTTGTTAAAACTAGGAATCACAAAATATGAAAACGACAATCAGGTTCCACATAGGACAACTGTATATACTTGAACCACAAACAATCACTTAAACAAAAGGCATAAGCATAACAATTTGCAAAAATGTGACTGCTAGCTATAAATTATGCCATCTAATTCATTAAGAAAACCCTAAGGTAGAAATTAAAATCCTTAGCGTCTTAGAATAAAGGGGTTTGTATGTTTATTTCAAGTTTCAACTATGTCAGTATCATATATTTGACTAATCCCAACATCAAAGCATATACTATTTTTCTAGTATATAATAAAAAAGATATTGATCATGTATTTATGAGCTATGCCTCTTCCAGTAATTGTATTTGCCTATAGTTTCTGTCACTTCCCAGTCAGATGCTCCATTTCTCGTGACAACTTAAGAAATTTGCGTACACAATTTGTTCAAATAAACAATTCGTTCAAATATATTCTGTAGTGTTTTTTCTTCCACCAGCCACAGGCTTGGTCTAAGTAATAGCATAACGTCACCAACATACAACAGCACCACCTCACAACAATTTACCTAGTAATACTTTTTGCAAAATTTCTCAGGAAAGTGGCTTACATTCCTTCTTTTTTCATCTAAAAAAGAAGGCAGATCAATGGATACCACCATAGTATCAAAAAATCTAAACCCAATAATTCATTGCAAAATATTGAAATGGTGTATACGTTCTATCTAACGAAATACAATTGACATGGGGTATAAATTCTAGCTACACATGAAATATATAGAACCAGTAACATGTGTATAAGTGATATGTTATTATTCTCAAGGGAATACAGTTGAAAGCACTATGACACCATACTTATGTTATTGATACGAGTATGGGTATGAGTCGATGGAGTGACGAATTCATTGAAAGTCGTGTGCGAAAACCACAACCAGCTCATTATGGGTTTAGGAAATTAGTTTATTTTCTGAATAAAAGTTTATTACTAGTTTATTTTAGTTTCCTAATTACGGTAAAGAATAAAGAGCAAGGGCAATTAGAATAATTTTAGGAAAGTCGATTTTAGGAAAATCCTAGTTTAGTACGGTCATATTTACATATATATAGAGGGTCTTGTATTCAGTTTTATTCATTCAACGATAATAAGAAAAACCCTACTTTTGCTGTTGCAATTGTGTTATTCGGTTCGACGAGTTTCGATCCAATTTGTTTTAGTTCGTCGCGTTTCGAGCTTAAGCAAAGAATTATAGTCACGCGTTTTGATTATAATTCCCCATTGTCCGAGCTATAGGTCTAGCTCGAACAAATATCCTCTTTTATTGTGGTGGAAACCGTGTCCTAACTTAGGCCACGTTTTCTTGTGTGTGTTTTGCTTCCGCGACATACGAAAGGTTACTAATTTTCGTATTAGTTATATTTGGTGGAATGCAATTACAATTACAACTTAACATAAACTACTTGTTGGAAATAAAGTGTGGAAAGGAGGCGATAGAAAGCAAGGACAAGTAAGGATTAAACTTTGTTTTCACATATTTCCCCGAGATGAAATTCATCGCATTACAGTTGTGTTTACACTTTACACGCGGCCAAGAATGCACTAAAGGATTAAGCTTCATCAAACAACTACACGGATAAAAGCGATTGACGCCATGGACCTTGCATACATCATCAACAAGATAAATAAAACATGAAAATCAATCCAACTTTGTCCCACACCACTTCTGTTTTATTTTGCTCATTTGCAGATACACATTTTCTAACAACACTAGAAATGCAATAGCTGTCTTTGTTGTTCACCCATCAAGTTTGACCAGCAAACAAACAGTTATTTTCTTACCGAGTTTTTTCACAAAAAACACCTAAAATTTACATCGGTTTTTGAAGCACTACCTACAATTACAGTTTTTGTCAAACACTACCTAAATTTTAACCTTTTTTGTCGATAACTACCAAAATCACAGTTCCGGTTGCCCGGACAAAAAACCCAAGTTCCTGACATTTCTTTTGCCAGAAACTACCTAATTTTCTTCCTCTTTAGTAGAAAACTACCTACCTTTTTTCCTAGTTTCCTTAACATCGACTTTTGTCATCCATCTTTAATTGGCTTCTAGTTTTACTGTCCACTATTTTCTGAGGAGTTAGCAATAGTATTGCTTGGCAGAAATGAACCTAAGCTTATTATGATATCAGCAAGTTAACCAGGATTTTTTTACTTTTTGGCCGGAATAATGTTTTTGTTAGTGTATCACAAAGAGCTTTAGGTTTTGTTTGGCAAAAGATAACTTAGGCAGTGATTTGCCAAAAAAAAAATGACGTAAATAGTAGGTAGTTTCGACCCCAAAAAAAAAAGGTTCTTATATAACATCAAATGTAACCATAACGCTAAACCAATTTCTAGGGTTTTAACTTTAATCCCTACTCACTAGTATGTTATTTCAAAGTTCTCATCTTGATGATACCGGCTAAAGAAAACCCGATGGGATTCACCTCGTAGTAAAAATAAGATATTGGGCACATTGGGTCCCGAGTTTCGAACCTGCTCTTCACTAATATTAGAATTTGTCATGCTCTTTGCACCTCCTTGTAAACAAATAATTATTTCTAATTGAAGGGTGAATGAAAGTGAAAAATTAAAATCAATTTTCAATTTTATCAACGACCTAAAAGCAAATTTCAATAATGTTTCTCACACATTATCCTATATAAATAAATAAATTAATAAGATAAAAGTGAAACAATATTATCAAATGAATCAAGAGTATAAAACATACATGCTGGTGATTCTCCTGCGAATAGAAATCTCCTTGTTGAAGGAGTTGCCACTTGAGGCAACAACCATTTTTTTCTTACCTGGGTTCTATTCAAGCCAATTTCAAAACACTTAGCTTGATGTATTTCAATGAAATCAACCAATCCCAGATTTGTAAATACCCACCAAATATATAGATATATAAATACTAAAGAAAGATCAGCAGTAGAAGTGAGAGATGGAAAGTTGTAATCTTGAAGGATGATGACCACGACCGTCCAATATATTTGAGAGGTTCTGTTAAAAAGGTAAAGTTGAGGCCCCAAATTATAATAAAACCACAGAACAACTTGAAAAGATACAGCCTTCTATGAAACTACCAAACTAAAAATACTAGATAACCGAATAGTGAGCATATATGATATATAGCAATGGACCGTAATAAACTTGTGGATTACAAAACACAACAGTTCACTCACAGATAGACAACGGTATAAATAAAATAAAACACAACAATATATCACGACAAGGAAGTAGTTTTACCAAAATTTAATTGAACTTATGCAAGAAGTATTAGCAGTTTACAACCCAAGGATGATTAAATTAAATCTATCAATATATATACCCTTTCGCTTATCTTCATCTTCCCATCATACCACAACCCCTTTTTAATCAAAACCCTAACCTTTTTCTTTCTCTCTCGCATACCTTTGATTGCATTCACAACTCTATACAGCACATATATTCGTCTGTAAGTGTAATAACATGGGCTCTTTCTCAATTAATTTCATCAATCTGCATATAAACACACTAAAAATCTGGTGCTGGTGGCGGGGGTAGGGGCAAAAACAGAAATTTATAACTTACTGTGGTTATAAAATGGTGCAAAATTTAAAAAACATTAATAACTTGGGATTACTTATGACGCACCAACAAAATTTGGGATTATGAGGGGTAAATATCATGATAATATGGAGTACTATTGCAAATAAGTCAGGTTGTTAGAAATCAAAGGGACAAACCATTGCAAAGAAAATCGTACGTCATGTTCATTAATCATGTTAAGAAATTTAATTTATGAAAATACATGATTATATTTATTTTGTTAGGGTAGGTTTTTGATTTAACAAATTCTTTGTGATACGATTAATACAAGCTTTATCGTAAAATCAAGTGTTATTTATTTAAAATTTCTCGGTAAAAGATTTTCACTAATTACCATGCCTTTGTGTAGTTCTTGCGGTAACCGCTCTTAAATTAGGTCAGTTTCCGCCCTCGGAAAGAAAGGACTTAGAGCCAATAAAGCAACAACCCAAGATCGGAATCCCCACTAGCCCATTTCTTCCCATGTCAGAAATGGCCTGCGTTTTAACACTCAAATGGTGTTACCCGCTGAGTAGAGTAACAAGGTCGGCACCGATGAAACCGACGCCTGGAACGACAAACTTTGGTTTGCCTAAGACGAATAAGAAGGGCAACATTTATCTTTGGTAAATGATATTATAATTATTTTTAGAGTAAATTAATAATTACACTCTTTTATATAACACTTTTCTAAAATAATTCCCTTTTGAAAACTTTTTAATAATTTACACCCATAAAATGTTCTCAGTTCAAAAATTACACCCAAATGTACCATTCCGTTACAATTTCCGTCAAAATTTGAATTTTCTGATTTAAAGGCTTCCTGTATCTTATAAACCATTATTCCCTTCTCTCTCCTATACTATTCACCTCACTTCTATAATTCATCCTCATAATTTCCCCATTTTTCCCCAATTAAGGTATGTTTCTCTTAATCTATCTCAACTTTATTTCTATTGTAATTTGCACGGTGAATAATCTAATATAATGTTCAAAACACGAGAACAAATTAGGGTTGGGTGTTTAAAACATAGAAATTAGGGATTTGAACCCAAAAATTAAGGTTTCGAACCCAGAAATTAGAGTATGTAGCAACATAAGTTAGGGTTCAAAGCACACGAACTAGGGCTTACAACACACAAAATAGAGCTATGAACAAATAAATTATGCATAAAACAAAATAAATTCGGAGTTAAATCCACAAATTAAGGTTTAAAACACACAAATTAATAAACATGAGTTGGGGGAGAAAACTTACGATTATCAATCTGAAATCGTCACATATTATAGTTGATTCAATAAGGCTCAAATTTGGGAGAGATTTTTTAGTAGATATTTGATTTTGAATGTTGAATGTCGATGAATGAGAGAGAAGAGAATTGGTGGGTGAAAAGTAAAAGTTGGAAACTGATGAAGTATTAGGCGAGTGAACGGCGAAGTGGTAAGTAAACCCCATTACTTTTACCAATCGTGAAATCAAACCCCTTAAGTTTCAATTGGAGTGATTAAGCCCCTTTAGTTTGACAAAAAATGAAATTCAACCCCTTATGCAAAATATCAAGAGAAATTGAATATCTCATACTACAAATACAAATAATTCACCAAAAATATAATTAAAGCAAAAAGAAATATACATTTTTGTATGTTAAAAAATGATAGTTTAGAAAAGAAATTAATAAATAATGTGAAAATATATATTTGAAACTAAAGCCGTACATTAGATTTTTTTTGGAAAGAAAAAAAAAATTAATTCTTAAGAAATGTTTTTCTTTTCAAAAGAATGAGCGTTTCTTTTAAATTTTCTGGCAATCTTTAAAAATTGTGAAAAATGTAAATATGAATTTTATATACAAATTTTTAAAATTTAACTAAAATATAATCATGGTCAATATTTTTGAGAAGTTTAACTTGTAATAGTGTATTGGTATTAGTTTGGTGTTGATTTGTTTTTCGAAATTATAATTTTTTTTCGAAAAGAAAACATTTTAATTTTTTTTTTTTTTGTAATTTAATCATGCTTTGGGTTAAATATTTGTATTCAATTTCTCTTGAGATTTTGGGTAGGGGGTTGATTTTCACTTTTTATCAAACTTAAGGGGTTTAATCACTCCAATTGAAACTTGAGGGGCTTAATTTAACGATTAGACAAAGTAAGGGGGTTTGATTACTACTTTCGCCGCGAGTGAACTCATAAGTCAGTCACTAAGTCTTGCGACCGATCAAATCCTCGCAAAGAAGTAGAAAGGCAAGTGGAGCGCTCCATTTGCCTCCCTACCTACTCTTTGTGAGAGGATTTTGACTTGTCGTAGATTTGCGACAGATCGCCGATCGCCCCATCATAAATGAGAATTTATGCTCATAAGTAGTGTTGCCAAGTTTTCATCTTCTCATTTTGTTATAAGTGATTTTTTTGTTTTTTTTTTTATTTATTTAAGTGAGTCTAATAATAAAAAATTGGTTTTTCCACATGGTACCCCTTTGTTTTTTCGAATTCTACCTGATACCCCTCATTTATTCGAAATCTAAATGGTAAATAATACATAAAATACCCGAACTACTAAAAATCAAGTCTTAAAACACATAAATTTTAGAAAGAAAATATGTTTATGATTGACTAAACGATATTTATGTTAATGACATGCCAAATTATTGCCAAAAGGTTAACAAAAAGTACATAATATAAACGTTTAAAAGCGGCCAATTATTGCATTTTCGGTATTTTGATAAGTTCTCATTAAGTTTAGGGGTACCATGTAGATTTCGAAAAATGGAGGGGTACAATGTAGAACCAAAAAACACAGGGGTACCATGTAAAAAAACTCATAAAAAATTCTAATGATTTCATACATAGCTTTGTTATCTAACTTATCTCCGAGTTCTACTAATATTTAAGAATAGGGTAAAAATAAGTAAACAACAACATACTTATCAAAACAATAGTTTTGCTTAAGACGGGTATCATTCCTTTTAAGTTTAAAATGGGTCAAATAATAATATCATATGATGCTAATAAAAACAATTTTTTCTACTTCCTAGACAAAAAAGTGGAGTGATTTGATAGTATATGATCCGTCTTAAAACGTAACCCTTAATAATATCATATGACAATTAGTCTCGTTCATTTATAAAATGGTACCATATCTGTTTTCAAGCAAGGTAAAATACTCACGTGTAGAGATGGCAATGGATCCAAGACCCTATCCAGATCCGCGAATCCGGACCCTGGTGGAGCGGATATGGATCTCATTTTTATGGATCCACTGGATATGGGTCGGATATGGATCCTAAAAAATTTACGCGGATCTGGATGTGGATCTTGTTGTTAAGATCCAGACCCTACCCACGGATCCATATCTTTTATTTTTTTAATTTATTTTATTTATATAAGGATAATTAAAGTTTATAATGCTGATATTTTCTAATTTAATCAACTCTCATATGTCATTTTACTTATTTCACAGGTCATTCTTAATTTATAATACAATTTAACTATTTGTAAATTAACTTTTTCCTCATCCAAATAATAACTTACGCGGTAATTAGTTACTTTATTATGTTAAATGTCGATATAATGTATACTTATAATCTTATTAAACATTCTAATACATTTTATGTAATTTTAATAGAAAAAAAACATTTAAAAGATGAATAATTTGATATAATATTTTGAAAACGATCAGATCCATTTGGGACCCTGATCCTACCCTGATCCACGGATCTGGATATGGATCTGAAAATTTTGGACCCTGCGGATATGGGGCGGATCTGGATCCAACATATACAATATGGATCTGGATCTGGATCTGGATCTTATAGGACCCTATCCAGATCCTATCCACTGACATCCCTACTCACGTGTGATTATATACTCCGATCTTATGTTCCAACATTTAACATTTTCCCAAGAAACAACTAAGGAAGCTAAGTAGAATTGGAGCATTTTTTGGACAAAAGGCCAAGGGCAGCTCACTAATGTCTCCTTATCATTGTTTGGAGCTCCTATTATCCAACGTTTTCTCAGTTACCTTTTATAAAATGTCGAATTGTATTTTTACCGGAGTTTTGATATTTTGGTTATATATTTCTGCTTTAATATTTTTTTTTTTTTTAACAATCGAGTTAACGAGTTTTACAATTTAATAGCACGCTTAGCTAATCTATGAGCGGCTTTATTACAAGTTCTAGGAACAAAGGCAAAAGAAATACAATGAAAGTTAGCCGCAAGATCAGTGATGTCATCAATCGTATTCCTAGTCCAGTGCTTAAGTTGGGAAAACTTCAGGACCTGAGCAAGAACCTGCAGACAATCAGAGAAAACACTATTATGAAGAATGTTATGAGACAACGCCCACTTCAATGCCTCCCTAATTGACAATGTTTCTTCTTGCTCGGCATTCTCGGCACGTCTTTTGATACAGAATTCCGATACAACATTATTACCAAACATGATACACCCACCAAACCCAGCAGCAAGAACCTTAGACCACGCAGCATCTACATAAATATCAGGACGAGAGCAACTCAGAGAACTCGGAATCAACGGAAAGGAGACTTCATTCCTAAGGTTAGACATGTCTTGATGTATTTCAATGTATTTTATCATTTACTACAATGAAAATGGTGAATTTGGTTATGCAATTATGTTTAATCCTTAAGTATACTTAATAAAATCTCAAATAATCAAAGTTGAATAAGTTCAAACTTCAAGCATTGGGGCATCAAAGTTCCATTTAGAACTTTGATTTACTTGTGAAATTAATGCTAAACTAGTTTTAACCCCGTGCAAAATTGCACGGGGATGTTTTTATGAAAAATAATAAAGATATTATTAATAAAATATACATGGTATAATTGGGTGAAACTTATGAAATTAGGCAAATATATTTTACAAACAATAATTCTCGTGTGAGGCACTTTGACAATAAATTAGTAGTTTATGGAATTAGCCAAATATATTTCTATATGAGTTATTTTCCTCATTTTTTTCGTTGTTTTGAGTCTTTTTTTTTCAATATTAGTAGTCTAAACAATATTGATGTATATTTTAAGTATAAAAAATGTATTATATTTTTAGGCACATACTTTTGTAAAAAAAAATCATTTCAAGTCATTTAATAATTAATTACATTTTTGTATTTTTTGAACACATCAATGCAATTTAATACTTCCTCCATTCAACTCCACTCTACCAAAATGTTTTTGGCACAAATCTTAAGAAAAAAATAAAAAAGCAATAAAAGGACAATTGAAAGAAGTGAAACAGCTTTATTAGGGAAGAAAAAGAGGTTGATTAACAAACTTGATTAGGTTAAGTTTTCCCACCCCAAAATTCAATTATTTAAAAATCCCACCAAAAGGTGGATTAATTTTCCCCCCAAATGTACACTTTTCAGTCTATATAAACCTACTTTACTCATCATTCATTTACAAACAAACAAAACAACACTTTCCCTTCAAATTTTCCAGAATTTTTCCTGAAAAATCAGAAAATACAGAAATACTCCAAAATTTCCAGAATTTAATCTGTCCAGAAATACAGTTTCTGTCCAGTAAAACAGTTCAAAAGTCCTGAATTAATTACAGTTCTTGTCCATAAATTACATAAAAAGTGACCATTATCTACAAAAAATTACATAAACCAGCATGGTTTTTAAGTGTATGACGGAAGAGGTGCGGACTGAAGTTGCCATATTCTTGCTTCAAAAGTCAGAAAACGGGAAGCTAATTCGTGGTGCAATACATGAAGCTGCCGTGAGGTACAATGTCAAGGATAGAACAATTTCTGATATATGGAGACTTGCCAAAAGAACAAGGTTAGTAGGTGACAAATTAGATGTAAAAAGTGGTAGGATAGGCAACAAAAACAGGAAAAGAATTTTCCCAAATATAGAGCATATCAAATCACTAGCATATGCTCGTAGGGATACAATAGTGAGGGTGGCAGGCTCAAGTGGCGTATCAGTTGGAACAGCCCATTCATAAGTGAAAGAAGGCTTAATTAAGCCTCATTCAAGCCCTTTACATCCAAAACTAACCGATTTACACAAGGAGCAAAGGGTGTTATACTCCCTTAAGTCATTAGTAGTTAAACAAGTAGTTGAAGATGTTATTGATCTCAATAATATGCCAAAGACTGAAATAATCTTCAAAGAAATGAGCAACATAATCCACATGGATGAGAAGTGGTTCTATATTACAAGTGACAATGAAAAAGTCTATGTTGTGGAGGGGGAGGAGCTTCCATATAGAAGCTGCCAATCAAAGCGATTTCTAACAAAAGTGATGTTTATGTGTGCGGTTAGTAGGCCAATTTATTCAGCAAATGGTGAACTAATATTTGACGGCAAAATAGGCATGTTTCCATTTACAAAGCAACAACCAGCAATGAGGGCAAGCAGAAATAGGCCAAGGGGGACTTTGGAGACAAAGCCAATTGACTCAATTACAAAGCAAGTCATCAAAGAGACTCTACTTGAAAAAGTTATACCAGCAATTAAAAGTGTATGGCCAGAAGGATTAAGCAAACATATCTACATCCAACAAGACAATGCTAGGCCTCACATTACTAATAACGATCCCGACTTTATGGCGGCTGCAAATTCAGATGGTTTTCATATCGAGTTACTTTTTCAGCCAGCTCAATCACCAGACTTGAACTGTAATGACCTTGGGTATTTTAGAGCATTACAGTCATTACAACAAAATCAAGCATCAAAGTCGGTGGATGAATTAGTAAATGAAGTCATGCAAGCATTCGTGGATTATAGTCCTACCAAACTTAACAATATTTTCTTTACTTTACAATCAGTGATAGTAGAAATTCTTAAATGTAAGGGTCATAATAATTTCTCAATTCCTCATATGGGGAAGGGTCATCTTGCTTCCATTGGTATGTTACCAAGGAATTTAATGGTGAATGAAGAGTTGGTTAGAGGCTCCATTGAGTATATGCAAGGTTTAGGCAAAACACAAGGAATAGAATACCTAGTGAATGAATTAGGATACAATGTTTAAGAAATAGGTGGTCATATTAATGGAAATGTAATGAATTATAAGAGTCTCATTTTGAAGTGAAAAAAGTTGACATGAAATTTGAAATGCAATTATCAATGTAACCTTCAGTTTATGATGCAATGCCTTCACTTTTTGTTCAATTTATGTTACACAAAACATTTTATGTTCAATTTATGTTACGCAAAACAGTTTACGTTCAATTTATGTTACGCAAAACAGTTTATGTTCAATTTATGTAATTAAAAAAAATAGATTAAGTTCAGTTTGTAGATAAACAAAACAGTTTATGAACATGTTACACAAAACAGTTCAGCAATTGAATACAAAAAACAGTTATGACAAAACAGTTAAATGTAATCATAGTTCAGTTAATAAAAAATGAAAGACTACATAACCTCTCAGGCTTACTAGGCCTCATCATCGAGTTATGACAAGTAATAAAGCCACCGACACACACACCCAAAGAACGTAGACCATGCTTTCCAATGAGATACAGAAATGAGAAAGGCAACAACTGACATTGCTCTCAAACCAGTCAGGTTTAGTCATCATAGAGCACTAATTCAAACTGCATTTCAAGTAGATGAACACACACACCATTCATTGGTAGACCATGTGGCGGCTTAATTACTTTTATTTAATGGCCACTTACCGCTCATGTATAACAAAAACAATAAAGCTCTCAAACCATTAAGGAATTGTTCATCACTGGGCTACAAACAAAGTTCTCAAGACAAAACAAACACGCAAATGAATTGTCTATGTCAAATGTAATCATAGTTCAGTTAATAAAAAATGAAAGACTACATATCCTCTCAGGCTTACTAGGCCTCATCATTGAGTTATGACAAGTAATAAAGCCACCGACACACACACCCAATGAACGTAGACCATGCTATCCACTGAAATACAGAAATAAGAAAGGCAACAAGTGACATTGCTCTCAAACCAGTCAGGTTTAGTCATCATAGAGCACTAATTCAAACTGCATTTCAAGTAGATGAACACACACACCATTCATTGGTAGACCATGTGGCGGCTTAATTACTTTTATTTAATGGCCACTTACCGCTCGTGTATAACAAAAACAATAAAGCTCTCAAACCATTAAGGAATTTTTCATCACTGAGCTACAAAAAAAAACACTATCATTAACTCTCTATATAGAACCAGATTTATTAGTTTATTTAACCATATTCAGATAACTAACAATTAAAAAAGCAGAAATTAATCACACACTTAGTCATGTACACAGACTCACATACTCAATCGTGTAGACAAACAATAATTAGACTTAGTTATGTACGCTGACCGCCATCAATAAATAGTCACTACCAACAATTAACTTAACTATGTGATTTTAAGTTAACCAAAAATAATCACAGACACGGTATTATAGTCAGACTCAACAATTCAGAATTAATCTGTACATTTTACTTCATTCAATCATATTAACAGAGCATTTGGATTTATCTTACAGACTGGACAATTTATCATATTGACAGAGCATTTCATTTTTTCTTAGACGCATAGTTGATGATATTTACTGATTGCATTGTAACATTTTGATAGACTCTGCCATAGTTGAAGACTCACCCATATTTACCGACTTGCATTTTATCATTTTAATAGACTCGACCATTGTTGATCATATTTCCAAACTCACCAATACAGAATCAATATCATATTTACAAACTCGTATTGTATCACTAAAACAGACTCTGCCATAGTTGAAGACTCACCCATATTTACCGACTTAAATTTTCATTTTAAAAGACTGAGCCATAGTTGATCATATTTACAAACTCAATAATACAGAATCAATATCATATTTACAAACCCACCAAGGTATATACCACTAATAATCCAAAATTTTACGAAAAACATAACAGCAAATAAATCCCAGCAGCATTTATATAAACTAAACCAAAATATAGCAAAGTATAGTTAAATAAACAAACAATAATCGCATAATAAACCATAACATTCACATATTCTATCTCAAACATAACAGCAAATAAATCCCAGCAGCATTTATGTAAACTAAACGAAAATATAGCAAAATATACTAAAATAAACAAACAATGGCCACAAAATAAATCTAGCAGCAGTTAATTCCCAGCAGTATAACAAACAATATAGCAAAGTAAATTCACAAATTCTATCTCAAACCTAACAGAAGTTAATTCCCAGCAGTATTTATCCCATAAATGTATAGTTAAAAAACAGTAAAAGAATAAGAGTTTGTGATTATACCAAGAGCTTCGTTTATTTATACTTAGCCAAGAACCGAGCCTCATAAGCTCGAAATCTCTTCGCGCTATTCGATTCAGGATCCCACACCACATTTTCTCCAGAGTCACGAACCCGGTTCTCCCTCTCTCGTTCACGCTTTTCTTCCAACCTTTTTTTAAACGCATTTAACTTCTTAGTGCAAGGTGATTCCGGCAGAACAGATTCATAACCCTCCTCCAAAACAGAAGGGATAATATGCGGCCTGTGGATCTCAGGGGATTTAGGAACAGAAACTGTACCATCATCGATCTCAGGAGTAATAGGAAGACATAGTCCACCATCATCGAACTCCGTTTCTTCAACTTCAGTCCCTAAATCATTAGGATCTAGGGAGTCGGGTATCAAAATGTTTGGAGGAGGTGAATCTGGCCCAGAATCATCATCTTCCTCAACTTCTGAGGAACCGGCATTATACCAATCAAGAACGCATTGTAAACATTCATTTCCGCAATTTGCATGGGACGGATTCATGACTTTCTGGAGTATTAAAAGAGTTTCTGGTGTGAGGAAGAAGATGGAGGCGGTTAGATAGGATTTAGGCTGATTTTAGAAGAGGGAGATGGAGGCGGTAGGGTTTTTGATGTAGGGTTAGATGATGGAGGCGGTTTTAGAGAGAGGGAGACGAGGAAGAGAGGGAGATGTTTAGGGTTTTTGATTTGTAGAGCGAGAGGGAGAGAAGGCGGTTTAAGGAAGATCAAAAATGGTGGAGGCGGTTGTAGAGAGAGGGAGTGTTTAGGGTTTGTGATTTGTAGAGAGAGAGGGAGTGAAGGGTGAAGTGAAGGAGGCGGAGGAATAAGGAGTGAGGGTTTGTGATTTTAGGGTTTTTTGAATAGTTTATGAGGGGGTATATATGGGCTGGGTTAGGGATTTTGGAGGGAAGGGTTAGTAAATGGGTTAGGATAATTGGGTTGGGTTAGTTATTTAATTGGGCCAGAAATAGATTAGGGTGTTTATATGTGTTGATTAGATGGTGGGCCTATGATGACAAATTGAGTAAATAAGATGGTTTCATAAGGATAAAAGGGTAATTTTTTTGTCTTTATTTAGAAAGTGGTAGAGTGGAAATGAATGGATTAAAATGGTAAGATGCTAGAGTGGAGTTGAATGGAGGAAGTATATACTTAAATTTTTATAAAGTTGGATGTTTATTTGGAAAATTTGTATGTCAATAATGTTCATCATAGTCTTCAAATGCACATGAATGAATTAAAACTGGAACCGTGTTGAAAGTGGTCTCTATTACTTTATACAAACTTCTGACAAAATTTTTATGTATTCTGTTTAACATAATTATGTTAACAAAATGATTTTTTTCTTGGTTCAATATGTTTGATTCGTTAAAATAAATTTAGCGTAAAATCATCTCGAAAAATTATTATCGATGTCTTTAAATGAAGAAAAATTGCAGTATAATAATAATAATTTGATTTCCATCAATTAAAAAAAATGTAAATAAAAGAAATTCGTATGCATCACAATTCCTTAATACGGAGTAAGACATTGATTTACGACTAATTTAAACTTGACTTCAACAATAGTGGTGGGGTATATGTGAGAAAAAAATTAAAAAAACAAAATGAATTGATGATGTGGTTTTATGAGAAGGTTTGAATTATTTGGGTTTTAAATACACTAGGTTAGACAATAACTAACTAAGAAAAAATCAATTACGCCACTAATTATGCTTGAAATCATTTAATGAAAGTACTCTAGTCGAATCGAAGTGAAGCAAATAAGTAGATGTTTTTGAAACAGAGGAAATATTGTATTTAGTAGATTACACATTTAGTTCAAATTACAGACAGTTAGATTGTATTTCGTAATATTTTAATTGTTAACCTCTGAATACGATTCACAAAAGTGTTAATGCATTTACACGGGTGCTACACTGTTAGACGATAATTAGTTAAGAGAAATCAATCGTGCCACTCATTACGCTTGAAATCATTTAATGAAGTACTCTAGTCCATTACTTCATAAGAAGGATACTACACACGTCTTTTTTTCAAATAATAATGGTGATCGAATTGTCTATCACTCAAAATTACATTAATCAAGGTGACATCTTCATCAATCAATAGATTGTATAAACAGTCAAAGATCTTAGAATACAAGCTTACATCATAGAGTGAGACTTATAAATATAAATTCCAGTCAAGTCAAAATATGAGGAGCATACGGTATATTTGTTCATCTTTCATATTTTACTTTGTACGATATTTGTGACAAAATATTCGATATTATAGTACAGAAATTGCAGCATACAGAATAACCAAATCTTTGCTTTAAACTTTGAATGTGCAAATATGCAATTTTGAGTGAAAAGGGCAACAACTAGTACATGTCCCTTTTTATCAAGTTATTTTGTGCCATTTTAGCGTGTTTGTCAAGGGAACGTAGTAAATTTGTTAGTTGATTTAGTTATTACCGTACTTAAGTAATTCTCTTGTGCGACGTTCTCATTCCGTATTTTTTTTGCAAAGATCACTTTATGGTAAATAGTGACTACTTATTGGTAAATATTGATCACATTGAAAATAAAAGTCATTTTTTAGTCATAACAGATGGTCAATAGTTATCAAAAAATGGTCATTATTTGTTAAAAAGTGGTCACTGTTAACTGGTCGCACAATGCAACGATCTTACCTGAGAATCTACGTACCGTAATTAGTAGTTATGTGGGACCCTTTCTCATACCAAATTACCAATCAAGCTACTTTGACATAATTGGAAGTACCATCATCTGATCTTAAATTTAGCATAAGTCGAATATGTTGGATGAGATAAAAGTAAATTGTATAGCTAGGAAGTAGCAAAATATTTGTCTCAACTCATACTCTCATCCATGCAACTCATTTTTTCTCGTCCCGGTCATTTGTTTAACTTGGCACAAAGACTAAGAAAAAATAAGTAGATAATTTCAGGGACTTAGCTACTGCTGGGTCAGACCGGGCCACGGCCCGTGGTGACTTTTTTTAGAGTTAATTAATTTTTTAATGTAAATTAATATTCAATGAACTATTTATCTCAGTTAGTTAGTGGTTTGGGCATTTAGACTATAGATCAGGGTTCAAAGACTAATTGCTTACTTTAATTTGGAGTCCCTAGTTTTCACTAACACTACAATATTTTTATTTGCAAATTAAATTTGATTTTTGTACAAGGTGAAGGTGCATATAAGAGTTTGTATAAAATGAGTTTTTATAATTGTTTTTGTTGTCGAATATGTTTTACACAGTAATAGCATAAAATGGTCTCATAAAAGACCAGTTAAGCACTGTTTTTATTTTATTACAAATTTTACCGTTTATATGTCTCACTTGAATAGTAATTTGTTGACATTTATATATTTCTTTTTAGGTAATGACAGTTTGTGACCGAAATTTTATTAGTTGATAATTACGCAGTATTATACTCCCTCTTATTCCATCTATTCTTCCATATTTTCTTATTTGTCTATTCAATTTTTCTTCCATGTTTCTTTTTTTGGATTGCTTTGTGTGGTTCATATTGAATTGCATGTGGGGTTGTGTATTTTGTGTGGCTTAAATTGATTTTCTTATTCCTTGTGCAAAATGCAAATGGGAAGAATACATAGAATAAGAGGGAGTATTATAGTATTTTTTATATGTTTAAGGTCAAAGTTGAAATTTAAACCTTGGAAAGCAAGATACGAAAATCAAATTGGAAAAGATGGAGTGTGAAGATGTTGATAGAATGATAGTTAATAGAAATTATAGAATGACCTAGAAAAGAAAATGATATTGTTGGTAGATTTTAATTTACTCTAAGGATAATCCCATCATTATCATCATTAATATCATGCTAATTATGTCTAACCACATGAAATTACTGTGGATTATATGGACTTGAAGAAGAATTGGTGAGGATATTGATGTGTTTGTTGATTTTTGATTAATTAAAAAGTGGTTAGGTGGTTGTATCTGTAAAAGCAAATGTTAAGTAAATTTCAATTAGCATTTGCTTATAATATTCTTATATGAACATGGATTATAGTGGAGTGTTGGAATGCCTCGAGTATAGTGGAGTGCGGGAGTGCCTCAAAGCATTGCTATGACAACGAATTGAGAGGTCATGGATTCGACTTCCTACACGGGGTGCTGCGGTTATTACATGTCATCAAGGGTAACCTTAATGACTTACCTGATCCCCGGACTTGTAGGGTGTTCGGGTGTTCCCTTGATAAAAGAAACCAACAATGGAGTATAATGGATAATTAGAGACATTGTTCATTTTGCATATTTGTAATCTAAATGCGCAATCATGTGATGAAGTACTTAATTGTAAGATGAAAGCAAGGATAGGTCTAATACTCGTTTTTTTATGGGAAATTAGCATCTAGTTAGCACAAAAACAGATATAGAACGGATACGTGATACGGTATTTCGTGAAATTTAGGATATAGGACAAATTTTACGGGATACTTTATTTAAATCTAATAAAATATATTTTTTATAGTTATAAACAATGTACGATGTTATTTTTGTATATGTATTTGACATTAAATTTAAATAATTGTTGGTAAATTAGACTATAACACTACATTCTCATTTCCTACCAAAACTCATCTTCTAATCAATTTCTTTCAGTCTTTCGACCTCTCATTCATCGTTTATAGGTATCCGTGTGTCCGATGAGTATCAGTGTCGGACACGGAACGACTGGTTAGAAAGAGTGTCCGTGCTACCTAGATTATCATATGGTTATAATTTTATTTTTCTAAAACTTTAAATTGTACTCCAATACGGTCTTCCTCTTATTGATAATCATCCATATGTATTTCTTGTTAAAAGAAACTCGATCTGAAATGAGTGTCAAAAGACTTTGTATTGTTTTGTCTCCATAGTGAATTATCAAATTTTCTAATCTCTCACTCTCATCATTATAAAATTTGCTCATTCTAAATCAATTAAGTATATGAAACTTACACAATGACCTTTGTAGTATTTTTGAAATACATGGAAGGATAATTAGAGAAGTAATTTATTGTTTCCACGTTGCGGTTCCTATATAAAATTACTCGTAATAATGGAGAAATAAGAACATACATCAGAGATAGTAACTCAGACCCAATAATAACTAGGTGTGATTGGTTGCTTTTACCTAATTAGGCGGTGATTAGTTTTAATGGGATTATGTTTTTGTTATTTTTAATAAGTAAAAGGACTCTTATATTCTTGGCGTTACATTGAATGTACTTGTTTTTTTATTAGACATATATTAAATTTGAATATAACATTTAGTTTATTTTCAAATCCTAGTTTAATTACCTTATTCATTTTACATCATTTTTATTATTGTCACATTATCTCGATCACTCTGTTACTAAGTACTTCGTATATTATACCCCTACATCTCACAAGTCACAAATACACTTAACTAACATTTATACATATATATTGTATGTTTGATATAATTAAGTAGGATATTTGCAAAGTAAGTTTGATGATTAATTAAGATTAAGGGGTTGAAAATGAGATAAATTAAGATTATGGAATTGAATAAACGCATGAAAGGGTGTTAATGATGGAAGTCACATGCATATTTGGATACATGTGGGAGCATACATTATCCTGCCTCCAAAAGCTAAAATATACTCATGGGTGAGACTGAACATCTCAGTGAAATACGCGCAAAAGATGTTAAATTATTACAAACAACTCTCACTTTTACTCTTTTTACTCCACTCTTACTGGCTCACGTTCCCCTTATAACCGGACTGATTACCTTAAAATAGGGCCATGGTAGAACAATTACCCTTGCTTGTGACGGCTTTTACAAGCTTATGACGGGTCGGATCCCTTTTACAAGTTTGCAAGTGGAAGAGTAAGCGAGAAATCAATATATTTCCACTTACCCTCTCACTTGCAAGCTTGTGAAATAGATTCAACCCGTTACAACTTACAAACTTGTGACGGATAGTAACTGTCACAAATGAGAATTTGTGATGGTAGAATCGTATAAGGGTATAGTCACAATGATATACAATTATACTCACTTTATTCTAAAATAATTTTCTTATTAGTCCTAAATCAAAATGCATGAAAATTACTTAATCCAGGCATAAATGTGACTCAAGCATACACTATATATACCATTGAAACTCAATCACAAGTTCAAGAAATGAATGAAATCGGTTATCGACAGTAAATAGAAACAAAAGAGGAAAGGAACAATTTGAATATAGTTAATTAAGGTGCAAGAAATTAATTCATGTAAAGATACTAATATTTTCAAGGAGAACATCATGCAGCAAATTAAGATCTAATAAATTTAAAACAAAGAAAAAGTATAGCTACAAGCCTACAACTCGACAAGTAATTTCCAAATAATGAAATAATAATATTTCTCAGAGTTTTAAAAAAAATGTTGAAACATTTATCAAGAAAAATATAATTAGTCAAAAACATGTATTTTAGATCTTCAGCGAACCAATAAGATGCATGGCCTACTACTAAAATTGATCTATACATGTTCATTACTCCGTAGGCAGTAACAAGTTAGAGATTGTTCAACTGCTTTAAAAGGATCTTATATACACATATCACTCAAGTAAATGGCTTGGCATAGCACCATTGTAAAAACTATTATAAATAACATCATAGGTACACATAGATTTGTTTATATGCCCTTTTTTTACAACATCAACGAAGAATCTATACTGTCTTACGGGCAACATTATAGGCTATTCTGTTACAAGTTCTAGGACAGAAATTAATGGTTAAACAATGAAACTGTCTACTAAGGGCGTGAAACTCTTTCACTACGCGACTAATTTAAATCGGACACTACTGCACTTCTCTAACGATACATAGGATGAGGTTAGGACAATCCGAGCTGATATCCACATGTCGAAATCCTTCCATAACAGCCCAGTTAATTGCCTCCTTTATCGCCGGAGCTTCAGCTTGGATCGGAGAAGATGCTAAAGCAAAATTTTGCTTGGAAAGAATCCCTGGATGATCGACTATGTGCCCAAACGACCCAACCAAGACCCGATTTGAAGTTAGGAAACCATGCAGCGTCGCACTTGATTCTTATTCTGTTGCCACACATTTTTTATCCAATCAAGCTAAAACTATAATAGTCTTTAATTATTCGATAAACAACTCTCACGTTTATAGGATCCTTGATAGCCAGTTTCCTTCCCACCACAATACTTTAATTTTAACCAAATTGCTCACAAATTTGTTAATAGGCCCTCAACGTTCTATTTTATCTTCTTCTCACAAAAAAATAAACATCCAAAATTCTTTAATGGAAAACAAACAAAATTAACGAATAAAAAAATGAGGTGTTTTGGTGTTGAAGTAGTAAAACTTCACTTATCCAAAGAGACAAATACACTCAAACGGCCTGAAATTCCAACGGATCGCTGACATGGCAATTCTCTACTCTCCGTAATTACCGTCGATGTGTGGGACCCATACATAGGTGATAGAGTGAGAAGTTGCTAAAAAGTTCGTTAAGATTTTGTCAGATTTTCCCTACACGTGGCTTTCATCAATAAAGGCCTTGACTTTTGAGCCCAATTTTCCTTTGTGTTTTTTACACCAATTTAAACTGCTACGTATTTTTTGTAATCGTAAATTATGCTATACGATGATTTTATGGTATGAAATATGAACTATGAAGGGACAATTTTATGGTATACACCAATTCTCCTTACCGAGAGTCTCATTGACTCGTCTTAAGTTTAAGACATGTCAAATCTCTCTCAGAAAGGACAAGTGAGAGGATAAGTGGAGGCTTTATTTGCCACCCACTTAAGACGGATTGATCTGTCTTCAATGAGAATTTAAAAGACAAACAAATAAATGAGACGGTGTGAGTATTTATTATGCATGTCTTTAATTCAATTGTTGTTATTTTCATTATTATAAAAATTAATCTTTAATCTAGGGTTAAAAATGCATCAAGGATGTTAAAAGGGGATAGTTTAATTGTTGCTAATGAAATCATTTGATTTGTCTTTTGATTGTTGTCTAAAACCTAGTTAATTGATTACTGACCATGATTAATCGGCTAGTCTCTCAAATTAGGATTTTCACCCGCCGAGTTAAGACTAACTATAACAACGATAATTAAATAGAGCAAGTTTAAAGATAGCGACCACATGTTAAACTTTTGAGCCAAAGGGCATAAATTATTCGATAGAATTTGTCACCTTGGACAATTTAACTGATTAATCTCTTTTCCCCGATTAATATTCCTAGTTAACTCGAGACCCTAGACCTTTTAATCCATTTGAATTCGCCTTTATTTACTTGCAATTAGTTATTGTTAAATAATTAAAAAAAAAATGCCTCAAATTTGTTACTTTAAGACGACTTTGTTAATAACAAATTAGATTATTAGAGTCTCCCGTGAATTGGATACCTTGCTTATCACTAAATAATTGTTAGTACTGAGTTAGGAGTACCTTATTTAAGGTGATATGACTAAAACCTTAATAATAATTACAATAAAAACACCCTTTCCTACCAACCCAAACATCACTTGACCACTAAATGCTTGAGGTAATAAAAACACCCTTAAATTCTATCATTGTTGACTTACCATTATTTAGTTACATTTATTTCAGTTTATTTCAGTTCATTCGATTCGTTTCAGCTCATTTTAATTTAGTTGATCAGCGCTCGTGATAAAAAAATAAAAAAATAAATTGGGCCATATAGTAATCGCCAATCAGTAGTCGACCAACAAGGTGAGTTTTGGAATTTGGAGCATGCACCATATTTCGTGATTCTAATTACCACTTAAGGTATAATGATATGTTAGTGGACAATTAGTGAACATAATAGTATGATCGCTTCTACACTTTCGCATAATAAGTCGTCCTATATAAACGATCGAAAGACAGAGAATAAGGGACAACAGTTCGTGTTAAATGGTTGTAAGGAGGCAAATGATCGTAACACAAGTGTTGTTACTTGTTTTAGAATGTTAGAGAATGGGCAACTCTATGTTAGTAACTAGTAATTGAACGTGATGATGCTTATAATGGGAAAATGGAACAATCAATTGAAAGGGATTGTAAACATGGTATTACGTAGAGCATATAGTTTCCTATTAAATACGTCCTTCCCTAATTGCCTCTGCGTGCTGGAGTTATTGATAATGTAAATTTAAAGAAGTTATTAATAATTGTTTTCATAAAAGAAATTATAAGAATTGTGTGATGTACTTTGGTTAGAGTTTATGACATGGTACAATGATCTTTATTTCTAGCATAAAAATAGAGCAAATAAATTACGAGGAAAAATGGGATAAACCGTGCCTATTATTAATTTGTGAGATAATTACGAGATACATAAGTCAAAACTGGATTTCAAATGGGATAGATAAGTAAGGCACCTATAATAAAACAAACAGAGGTACAAACTACGTGGATAGGCAAAATAAAAAGTAATTTGTAAAATAAATTAGATATATACATTACATTTTATTTGGGCATATATTTTAAAACAAAGAAACTAAAAATTAAAGTTGAACATATAGCGAATTAACTCATAAGTTTGAGGAATTGTTTGGTATAAGATCAATGCTCGGTGGCCTAAGAAGGTTGGGGTTGAAGTTGACAGTTAAGCAATAACTTCTCGGGTTTACCACCTAGTGCCCATGGGAAAAGCTTTATGTCTACTATTTTTTACCGGGTCTTTTTTTTCCCTGGCAAGTGCGGTAATGAGGTTTACATCCTTTTCTTGCTATTGTCGGATTTGAGAGCAATTGATACGTATAGTTGGGGCTCCGCAACACTATCTTGTCTTTACCGTAACTTGTGTGTTGCATATAAGGAGGGGAAAAGTTCAATACATGACCCATTGATTCTACTCGATCAATTATGGTTTTGAGAATGTATTGTTGTTGGCTAACCTAAAATTGAAGGGTGTCTCGTGGTTAAGGAGGATGAGGAAGATTATTCGGGCTCTTAGGTCGCAAATGGAGGCGGGGTGGACCATTTAGGGTGTATATGGTCAAGGTTAAGGGTGATCGTAGGCATAAAGATCATAGGCTTGAACTTGTGGCATACATGAATATGTTTGATAGATTGACGGAGGCTCAATCCTCTTGACAACCTTACACAAAAAATGTCCTAAAAAATCTAGCTAATGTTTGCAAAGAGGAGAGGAATGTGTGGACTGTCGTTGCCCCTATGCTTTGAGATATAGTCGAGTGACGCCAACCTAATATGTGTGAGGCTATTTGAGTGGCATCAAACAATACCTCTCGACTCTAACACTGGGCCTTTGCTTATTAAAACTGATAAACGAGGGAAGACATGAGACTTCTCATCCGAGTTGCCAATTACATCTAATATTGGGATGATCGAAAGGAATACCCAGTGAATTGGGCAAAACCATATGGCGGTTTGATGTCACACCATATCCATACATTACACGGTATCGTGAGCTTCTTCAACCGTATTGTTAGTCCTCAAAATCAGATCTTAGATGACAACTACCTCCACGCTCATCACCATCATCCTATTACACTTGACGTGGACATTCTTATGGGCAGTAAATCCTAATGTAGAGTTTCTTTTTAATATATTCGTCTTTAAATTGTACTTACCAACTACCACAATGTCTCATTGTGGTCATTGTTACATCTACCATCAAGTGAAATGAGTTTATGTCAACTATACCGCTTACTATTGATTTAAGCTATATGAATTTGCTACTTAGATGCAAAATACTTCACTTTAACGTGTAAAAATTTCTCATTATGAACATCACATCCAACCCATATACCAGTCGGCAACTAACATCTAGAGCACATTAACCATCTCGCCCGAGTTTAAGAAGCGGAAGATGAATCCACATCATCGTCACACCCCAAGGTGAAGGTCAAAGAGAGATCTTAAAGTTAGAGTTGCTTAATTAGTGTAATATGGTATTTGGACACCTATACTTTGTACCATTCGAAAAATCCGTTTTTATGATATTAACAAGTTAATTTTGAAAACTTTCACGTGGTATTGTGAAATTAGTAATTTTATATAGTTGTCTTTGATGAAGTGTTAAACGGATATATATGGAGGAGCCAGAAAACAATATCAACGTAAATAAATTCAGACCTAAGTCGCTTAAAGAGTAAACGCTAGGTTGTCTCCCAAGTCCAAGTCGTTATTGCATCTAATGACTCAAGCTCAAGCCATTCTAATCTATTTCTCCTGAAGCGATTTCGGTCATAGTTGCTCAACCTTAAAATCATTTCTATTTAAATGCCACCCAAGATTTAGTCACTTACGAGGGAAGCACCTTAGTTATGAGCCTAATTTTAGGTGTGACATGGACCTAATTTGGAGAAATATGTTTCAACAAAACCCTACGTCGTTCAATTTTTTTTTTTGGTTAGAACTTCAAGTATTTTTATATTATTTCTATATCTTCTTCAATTAGCTATAATAGTCAAATTAGTTTATAACATTCTTAAATAACTTAATACCAATTCTTGATATAAGAGTAAAGAAACTGTTAAGATTTAGAGAAGATAATATTATTTTGTGAATTTGTTGATTGTATTTTATTCATCTTGCTTGGTTCTTATACACAATACATTGACATCTCAAAAGCCACAGAACATAATTCATTGAACTAGGAATTATGTGTCATAATTCCTATTTATTGCTTAAGACCATATTAACTCCTAATACCCTCCCGCAATCGTAAAGGCAGTAGTACGAAGTTTACGATTGGAGAAAAACAAGAAAATCGTAATTAATAAAAAAACGTCTTCATCTCTTCCATCTTCACTTTTCTTCAAAAAAAAAAACTTCTCATCATCACAAGGTGGCACGGTAAAATAAACGAGTATTAAGACTCGTAAGACAAAATTTATTCGAACAAGAACGTTAAGCTTTTCGGACTTGTCGAATATGGGGAATTTGTTAGGAACACTAATCGAACCAAAACAAATTTTGGTAACACAGAAAATTATCCGTCAATTTCATTTTTTGGGAGAACGTTAAGTTTTTTGAACTCCAAATTTGGGGCGTGGCGTAACACGCCATTATAATTTGGTACCACCTTGATCAAATATGAATTTTTTTTTTTTTAGGAAAAGGATTAGAACAATTTTTATTTTTTTCCTTTCAATTTGAGGGGGCTCTCATAAAAAAAATCAATCCTTGAATGATGGAATAGTAGGATCCTCCAAGCCTAAAAGCCATTAGAGTTCTACTTAATGTTTATGCTTCTATTCCCACAAACCATATGTGAGAGATGGTAGATTGGTAGTACAGAACTTCCAACAGATGAAGGAGAAACTGCCGCAAACAATCATACAGATAATCTACTTTTTTTTTTTTTTTTTTTCATATATTGAGTGTGAAAATTATTCTATGATTTTGATTTTTTTTATTGAATATCAAACCGGTGGGTGTAGATTTTCGGCCACCCACCGGTAAGAATGCGGAAGCGGTGTTTAGAGACCTCAAGAACCTGTCTCTGATACCATGTTAAAATTTAGATATTGATATTGTAATTGTTTGGAATTGCTTGTTTTCTTCATATTATTCAACTCAAGGGTATTTATACAATGACAAACTCATAACATAAGACATCTTAAGAGCCTCTTATTTAAGACTATTCATTACCATACTAAATTACTATGAATTATGTCACCATAATTCACATTAACTCCTAATACCCTCCCGCAATCGTAAATGCAGTACATTGTACGAACTTTACGATTGGAGAAAACAATACATTGTCATAATTCCTACTTGTATTTATTACTTAAGACCATATCAAACACCAATTAAAAACATGAGCAACCTCGAAAAGTGAAAAAGTGATAATAAAAAGGAAACAATCAAGGGCAATGTACAAAAAGTACTTAGTAAAATCGATATGTAAGTCTCATTGAAGACGGATATATTCGTTTTAATGAAGACGGGTCGAATCTCCTCTTAAAAGAAGGCAAGTGGATCCCCACTTGTCCTTCCACTTGCTTTCAAATGAGAGAGAATTCGACCCGTATTCAATGAAAACGAATATGTGCCGTCTTTAATGAGAATCTGAGTGGTAAAATAGAGGAGTGGTTGTTACTTGTGGGGGTACGACTTAAGAGTGGGCCCAACAACAACAACAACAATATTACTCTCTACTCATTATGCTCAACAAAAGAAAACTGTAAAATCCCTCATTCCCTCCCTTCTATATAAACCCTGCTTCCATTCTTCACCTTTCCTCTGTCTCTCTCTCTCTCTCTGTTTCCAAAACACACAGAAATTCAATACAAGTACACTACTTTACCTTTAAAACCTCAACAACAATGGCGACTTCTTCTTCTTCTTCTTTTTTCACTTCTCTCATTCTCCTCCTTCTCCTTATCCTCTCCGTCTCCATTGTTTCTGCTCTCCGCTCTTCTCCACGGTAAAATTACTTTTTTTTTTTACCGCGAATTTCCTACTTTCCACCTTCCTCTTTAACTGCATTTTCATTTTCGAGGTTTCAATTTTACAAATTATTAATTTTTTAAATTATTACAGTAACTGTGAAAAAAATAGAGGAAAAACCTCAAATTTTCCTTTTTATTTAATTTTTGAATTTTCGGAGTTATTAGCTACGGAAAATTGTAAAAATTTGTTTAGCCTAATTATTATGCTGAATTTTCAATTTCTCAACTTATTTATTTTTTAAATTATTACAGTAGTAGTAAAAAAAATGGCGTAAAAACCTCAAATATTGCTTTTTATTTATTTTTTTGATTTTTTGAATTTGCGAAATAATTAGCTACGGAAAACTGTAAAAAATAGTTTAGCTTAATTATTATGCTGAATTTTCTACATTTTATTCATTTATTACGAAAATTTGATGTAATGTGATGTCGGTGGAATTCAGGTCAAGTGAAACAGTGAAGTTGCAGGAAAGCTTGAAGAACACAACAATGGCGGACAACATGTAAGTTACAATTAATTTTCCTTTTTTATTTTTTATTACTCTATTTTTACTTTATTTTTATGTTTAAATATCTTACAGTGAAAGATATTAATTAAATATTAACCACCGTTAGATAATGGTAAAGTAACAGTAGAAATAATGTTGACCGTTGAGATGTAACTTCCTCAACTTCCTCCGTTTATTCCGTTTACGGTTACACCTTACACTTGTTTTGTTCTCTTTTTCTTCATTGGATTCCGTTAAAGTATCTTTTTAGTTATTTTACTGCTGCTTCTTTTTTCTCTCTTCTGTTCATACCTAAACTACCCCTACATTTACTTTGAGCTAACGCTGTGATTCTGCTTACACATGAGGGTACTTTCGTCCTTTTATATTTATTTTAAAATTGAAATCAAATAATTTGTACTTCCCGCCGACGACGTGTTTTTGCACATTGAGCAGTGCACACCATTTTCCACCTGCTTTGTCACTTTTTATTTTGTTTATTATTATTATTATTATTATTATTATTATTGTATTTATTAAAATTGGATAAATGTCGGTTTGTCTCTCGTAAAACTATCTTATATAGGATCGTTGTACGTATATATATCATTGTTGTTATGCTTGTTTTTATGGAAAACCCGATTATACATCTGATGTATTACCACAATACGTAATATGAATTTGAGTTTATGTATATTTTTTCTCATTTTTTTTAAAGTTTATAAATTACTACATTTTAAATTATATATATAGTGTTTTCGAGTTATATAGTAATTTTTGAGCTTAATGTCAATTGATCGAATTCAAAAACTTTATAGTAAAACTCACAGTTCTTAATACAAAACTCGAAAACTACACTAAATGTTGTAGTACATCAGATGTATGATGCACTTATTACTTTTTGATTGGATGCTGTGGAGTATCTAAAAAGAGTTCATTATTTGTATACAACGATTTTATTTAGTTACGTGTTTACGATGATTTAATGTAATACGGTTTTACAAAGGTGTACGGAGGATAAGAGAATTACTTAGGTTGGATATAAAATTATAAATGGTAGATTGAAACCTCAATTCAAGTAAGATGTTACCCACGTCTACAAACAAGTCATTCAATTGAGGTTGTATGTAGCATGTAGGGCTACTATTTAGGTTTCAGAATTAGGCTTCATTTAGCAATAAATGTTGTGTGGTGTTCTTGTTGTAGCATTAAATGCTAGGTAAATGTGAATTCTTTCCTGTTTGTCTACTTTTGGAATTCACGTTTTATTTGGTTAAAATATAAACCATAGTATAAGACCGTCTTACCTAATAAAAACAACGTCGTAGTCTTAAGACGGTTAGTTTTCATGCTCGTCTTATTTTGGTATTCACATTTAATCGCGGATGATAATTTATTTTTTTACTATAGAATAAGACTGTCTAAATGGACTTTTACCTAATAAAAACACCGTCTTAGTCTTACACTTACACTGCTAGACGTATTGCACTTATAATGGTATAAGATGGTTAGTCTTCATTTTTGTCTACTCTTGGTATTTACATTTTTGGTATTCACATTTTATCACAGTTGATTACTCAAATTTAGAATAAGACGATTTATATTTTATTGATTTAAATATTATTTACTATACTACTAATAATTTAAATTCTCGTACACTATAAGACAGATCTTATACCATTATTATAATGGAAAATAATTTAATTAGTTATGGCTGTATCATAAATAATTTTGACATGGGTAACTTTTGCAGGGAGGCGGTGGAAAAAGGTGATGCAGTAAATGAACATGCAGTGGAAAACCCTGAAGAAGTTGCTGCAATGGTTCACATGTGGGTTTGCTTTCTTTTATTCTATTTTTGTCTCTCCATTTATATCATTGGTGATAATGTTACACTGATTTATCTTGTCAATGTGATTGATTGATTGATTTTGGATACTAGTACTCTAGTATAGAACAAGTTATGGTCGAAAATTACCAGTTTTAAGGTTAAAAAAAATTAAATTACTGCTCATGTCATTTAATCTACATAAATTATTGGGGTCGGTGACATAAAAGAGGGTATATTAATGATTCTTCCTTTGTGTTTAAGACTTTATTATTCACCCTTTTTCTTAATGTCAAAATTGAATAGAAAATGGACCCATAAATCATTATGTTGCTTTGGTAATTTTGGTGGTGAGTTATGAGAATAATTATTGATTCTGTTGTGACTCTTTTTCACCGACGAATTTTTAATTTCATGTGCTTTCTCTTTGAGTCATATCTGCATGAATTGTACATCATTAATGTTGGAGCTTAGGATCCACTTTAGCTAGACTTCAAAATACTGTCTTTAAATTCATGTTAAATCATCAAAACTGAAGTTAGAGATCAGTTCATTAGGTTAAAGCATGTATTCACTAATACTTTCTGAGACGGTCTTTCACAAGTACACGGTAAATTGCGATAATTTGATGATTACTTTGAACTAAAATACGGATCATCGTTTTTTGGTGGTTGGATCCGTTTTATACGATGTTTGCGAAAGCCACATTACAGGAGACTAAGTTGTGTTAATTGTATATTTGTATGCAAGTTTCTGAGGCTAATTCCTGTAGAACAGCTGCAAAATTTCGTCCTAAATTTTTAAAATCGAAGTTAGAGGATCAACTCATCTGTTTCTGTTATGGATGGTAGAATTTGCTTCTGTTTGTGCATAGTTGATAATAGTTTTTAGCACAGTAGCATCATGGTAATGAAAAATTGTTACTTGGTTCCACAACAACATTAGCCCGATGCCATTAAGGAGAATTGTATAAATTCGATTACCCTGTCTTACCCATGTTTTAAAACAGAGTTTCTCTTTACCGATGGCCTATACCGAGAAACTGTAATATATCTTTTGGTATAGAAATTTAACCTTTAAAATAACCTCAAGTTTTGGACAAAATATCATGAGCCCCAATTTTGTGGGCATGGTACCTCTTACATACTACTGATTAGAAATACTGCCCATAAATCAAGGACTGAGGAATTTATAGTATCTGAGTCCCTTGCTGCTATTGCTGCAAAATCATGATAAATATCGATTTCAATTCTGCAGGAGCATCCAGAACAGCACTCAGAGAAGGAATCTAGGTTACTTTTCATGTGGAACAGGAAATCCCATTGATGATTGCTGGCGGTGTGACCCAAACTGGCACAAAAACCGCAAGCGCCTTGCTGACTGTGGCATTGGCTTTGGTAGAAACGCAATTGGAGGACGGGATGGGCGATTCTATGTAGTCACAGACCCACGTGATGATGACGCTGTCAACCCCAGGCCTGGCACTCTGAGGCATGCAGTCATCCAAGAAGAGCCACTGTGGATCGTGTTCCAGCGTGATATGGTGATTCAGTTGAAGGAGGAGCTTATAATGAACAGTTTCAAGACAATTGACGGTCGTGGTTCAAATATCCACATAGCAAACGGAGCCTGCATCACGATTCAGTATGTGACAAACATCATTATCCATGGCATCCACATCCATGACTGCAAACCTACTGGTAATGCTATGGTCAGGAGTTCCCCCTCTCATTTTGGATGGAGGACAATGGCAGATGGAGACGGTGTCTCAATATTTGGTGCAAGTCACGTTTGGGTCGATCATAATTCACTTTCTCATTGTGCTGACGGCCTTGTTGATGCTGTGATGGGCTCAACTGCCATTACCATATCTAACAATCACTTTGCGCACCATAATGAGGTATTAGTTCTGTATTAATTTCCTCTGGTACTTTCTGTTCAAATAACGAGTCTTGAAAGATGATCTCATGTTAATACATACGGAGCATTATAAAGGAATAACTAGTCCATTTAACTCTTATACGGGTTATTCTCTAGATAATAGGAGTATTTTTCATGAGCAGGCTAAAGTTATTTTCATTTTCACAGGTCATGCTGTTGGGTCATAGCGATTCCTACGATAAAGACAAACAGATGCAAGTTACTATTGCGTTCAATCATTTTGGTTCAGGCCTCATGCAGAGAATGCCAAGGTACTTGACAGAATCACAACTGTACACAGCCTTTTGCAGTCTAATTTTTGCTTGCAAGTACACCAATCGGAGTAAATAATTTAATTCGAAATTATACTGTAACTTGATGCTTTCTAAATTTTGACGAATGATGAATATATCTGCTCAGAGTGTCATGTTGTTACTGGTAATTATAAACTGCAAACTGAGAGGGACTACCATAAATACGCAGGTGTCGCCACGGTTATTTTCATGTGGTGAACAACGACTACACACACTGGGAAATGTATGCCATTGGTGGAAGCGCAAGCCCCACTATCAACAGTCAGGGTAACAGATACGCAGCCCCAACCAATCCCTTTGCTAAAGAGGTATGCTGTTCCCAGTTCCCACTATCAACAGTCGGGGTAACATTGGGATTTTAATTAGAGTTTTTCGAGGATAAGATTTACTGAGTATTAAAGCTTTTACCCAAGATTATTTCCAATTTTACCCGATACTGATAAAAATGAAGAAGTAAGAAAATGACGATATTGGTACCTCACTAATTGCGAAATTCCACATAAACCGGGTTTTAGCCACTCCCACAAAATAAAAACTGACGATATTTGTACTTTAATAATTGTGAAATTCCGAAAAGAAGGTTCCACCTCTCATTATTAAGCATGAGACATGCCACATAATAGGAGCTACATTAAAACTGATCATGACTTGACTTGGTGAAAAATTCAGGTGACAAAGAGGGTAGAAACAGCTGAAGGTCAGTGGAAGGGCTGGAATTGGAGGTCCGAGGGAGACCTCATGCTCAACGGGGCCTACTTCACTTCCTCTGGAGCCGGAGCTGGAGCAAGCTACGCAAGAGCCTCAAGCTTAGGTGCCAAGTCATCTTCAATGGTCGGATCTATCACAGCCAATGCGGGACCTCTTTCCTGTCGCAGGGGCAACAGGTGCTAGCCATTTCAATCTGTTCATAGGAAAAAAGGGTCTTTTTTTTTCTCCCTTCTATTTGTCTTTTCTTTATTTTATTTTTTTATTATACGTCATTCATCCATTGATCACCATTCACCTTTTGGCCTTCAAACCTCAAATTCCACAGTCCATTCTTCATATCATGGCAAGCGTACTTTTTTTTACGCATTGTCATAATGTGACTCAATTGAACCTCATCTATCGATTGTTTGTCCGAAGCTGTGTTTATTTTCTTTTATCAACCTCGGCCTGCATCATTTCTGAGGAAAACTTTTTTCATTATGACAGCATGGTCTGAAGCGTTGTTTTTTTTTTTTTCCCTTCATTTGGTCTCGAACCCCTTGTTTTTTGTTCATCTTTCACAAATTATATCAAACCAAATTCAAAAATCTCTAACACCCATTATTATTGCCTTTATTTTCAAGTGTTCAGCTTTCAACAATTAAACGATTCCTTAATATTTTGATTTGTCATCGGAAATGCGTGGGTTTATTATTTTGTGTGTTGCATTTTCTTTCTCTTGTTTCCTTGATCATACTAGTATTAGGCATTAGAATGTATGATTGTCCAGAATTCTTAAGATTGCAGTGTTGTTCCAGATTTATCAGCAATATATATCAACTTTATGAAGTATTTCAATTAGTGTATTACCTAATTTTACCCTTGTCCTTGTCCTTGTGGGAATAGAATCTAGGCCGTGGCACCGCGTTACAAAAGTTTCGACTGCTATTATGACCCGCGTACTCAAAACTTACCATATTTGCAGTTTTGCACTACAGTTTTGCAATTGAGCAAAAAAAAGGGGTGTCCATCTCTATCAATAGACACGGTAGGTGCCACGACAAGACCATTTTGAAATATATTACTCACGAAAGCACAACCGTCATATCTCGTGGGGTCGTAGGGATGAAATTAAACACATTAAATGGATCCAACTCCTTCACCATGTTAGTCTGTAAGCAAATATGGCCAAATTAGATTGTTGATGTCAATAGATGATGACAGTTTAGAGATGAAAACCAGATAAAATGGGTTTTGGCATGTGAGGTAGGTCCAATGTCGCATGTGATCTATTAACTCAAGTGTTTCCAACCCAACACACAAAGGCCAAAGGGTGTGGTGTGCCTAGACCTGGCAAATGGGTCAAACGGGTCGGGTTTGGGTCGGGTCATCTCGGGTTTGCTCAATCTTTCGGGTCGGGTCGGGTCGCTTTCGGGTTTGGGTCAGTTTTGGGTTTGGGTCACTTCGGGTCTGGGCCATTTCGGGTCTGGGTCATTTTGGGTCGGGTTATTTTAGATTCATATCCGATTTATTTAGGCCATTTTCACGTCAAAATGATCAAGTTAGTTTTCGAATCAAGCCCGTGTCCAGGCAAACTGGGCCGACTTGGACCAAGCCGAGCTTGAGCTGCACGTGGGCCGTCTCGTCTCATTATCACCCCTAATCACAATAAATTGGGTCATTTAGGATCATTTCAAATCGGGTCGTGTGTAGGTCGGTGGTTTCGGGTCGGGTTTATTTTGGGTCGGGTCTCTTTCGGGTCAGTCAAGGTTCGGGTCGGGTCTGGGTCGGGTCGGGTCGGGTCAATTCGGGTTTCGGGTCATCCTCGGGTCAGGCAATTCCGGGTCGCTTTCGGGTCTCGGGTCAGCCT
Source organism: Heliosperma pusillum (assembly GCA_022085475.1). NCBI lineage: Eukaryota > Viridiplantae > Streptophyta > Magnoliopsida > Caryophyllales > Caryophyllaceae > Heliosperma > Heliosperma pusillum. The sequence goes on along the minus strand of JAIUZE010068997.1, from coordinate 526,007 downwards.
TATCGGGTCGGGTTATTCGGGTCGGGTTAGTTTTGCCAGGTCTAGGTGTCCCCACGACCCCACTACATAGTGGTTATAGTTTGTATTCTACGACTTTGCTTCGAGACGTTAATCTTATATGAGATCGTCTTATATAAGAATCGATGATTGTCAAATAATGCAGCTGTATGTATATATTCTGTTGAACGAATACATACACAACGGTCACCTGTACTCTTCATGTCTCATTATTTCTGGCTATTGTGTTCCACTAGTTTTGGGGGATTAATACAATTCATTCACTGTTGGGGTTTTCAGCCAACCCTAGATGAGAAATTACTCAAATTGTATTAAAGGAGAAGAAACAACTCATGATTAAAGTAATAGAGAACATAATTAAGAGAGAAAATGTTACTTGTAGATAGATTTAGCAAAACTGAGTCAGCTCTGAGTCGATTCGATAAGGCTTACTCAAGACTTGAACCCGAACTTTACTTGAAAGACCTGATCTGACCGACCCAAGATTTGTCCTGACCCGACTTGAAGTGACCCAAACGATCTGAATGACCCATAATGACTAGACCCAAAATGACCAGACCCATAAATGACTCGACCCAAAAAATTGGCCTGAAAATGAGCCACCTCAAAGTGATCCGACCCAAACCTGACCCGAATGACCCATTAAGCAAGCCTACTTGTAGTTGATGAACTTCAATGTAGGAAAGAACAAATCAAATTGCAATCAAGATCAGAGCAAAGTAATTAAATTTTATATTAGAGTGTTTTTGTAATTGGGCATAATGAACTTCTATAGCATAAGATGAAACAAACTATGAAATGTTTGTAAATAATACTCCCTATATATGCTAATTTATAAAACAGTAACCTCACTGCTTTCCGCCCGCCTACACCTTTCGCTCATACATCGTAGCAATTTGCCATTTACACTAAAAAAAAGGCATGATGTTTCGTTCATACTAATGTGAACATCGCCCACAATCGCCGAGCTTTCTTACGCTTATGGTTCGATTTCGTGTCGGACAAAACAATGAAGTGTCGTCACCAAGTTTTATGGAAACATGGATTCATGGAACCATGCAAGCCAACTTTACTCCCTTTATCGAAGAGCATAGCAAATCAATATTGAGTTATTAAAGATAAAAGGCTTGTTCCCTAATCATCTTGATAGAATAACTCACGCTACCATATTATCCGAGCATCCGAAAACCATAGATGTTTAGTTATGTGTTAGTTGTTTCCAACCATGTTAAATCTAGAAGCCTCTTATTCGTTGATAGATTATGAAGTAGAAATCATTCTGATACAATATACGAGCAATTTGTAAGGATATGTTGTATACAACGATCCCCTTAGCCCGTCATATTTACAAGATTCTTACGATACTAGGGTATCAATTTTCGTCTTAGCAAGGCTCCAACCAAACGAAGACTTGGAAGAGGGACCGAAGCCTTTAAACCTTAAAACAAGGTAATAATAGTAGGGATTGGAAGTACTCCCTTCTCGAATGGGAAATCAATGGATTGATAGAGTACACTTCGAGTGGATGACAGGATGGAGGTTTCTACTACGAGGTACCAATGTGGAGTCCTCGCACACAACAACTCTAGGAAATGATGCTTCAATCTCACAATATGTGAGAGTATATGAGAGCTCTTACTACTTACTCACCTTTGACGCAATACGGACTTGTCCGCAAGACGAGGTTTTAAGGGTGGAAGCCTCATGGGTATGACATATGAGCCGATTTGCCCATACAAACAGGTTAGAGCAGCGATGGTTGGGCCTTTAAGCCCACTTTCCATAACCCTGATCTTGCCTGTGGTCCACTTTTGGATGCAGTTGCTGTTATGGAGATGCTATCACTTTCTAAACCAAAAGCTATTTTCACAAACATGATTACTTGCTCTTTATCACACATTCACACTATAACACCGATTACTCATTTACGATAAGTGGATAACATTTAAATTCAGTTAAAAATCACGTCTTATTTAGACTATAACCCCGATTAAGAATGCAAAATAATTAACTGAACTGCATCTACGATTCAATCTAATCAATATATATATATATAAAAGAGGCTTTTTTCGAGCAATTCTATTGGTCAACATCATCTTTTTCAATTTTTGGAAAGCATATTTTAAGATCTTCCAAGATTACGAAAAATATATTATGTAATATTTCTAATATCACAACTATTATTTACGTAAAAAAAAATTGATTATCAATTTGACAAAAAAAATATAATGCAAAACATTTCAAAACTTATATATTTGGATTCTTAACGAAAAATGCTTTTATTAGAGTATAAATTTTGTATTTTTTACTAGCATATCATTTATAAGATCATATAACTATAACCTAAGTATATGAAAATTAAATAATTGACTTTTAAAATATTTTTTATTATTCTAATATTAGTATAATGGTTTAGTAGTATTCAAGAAATAATTAATTTATAGAAAAATATGATGTTATTTGTCACACATTGAAAAATAACGTAGGTGTGGTAAATATATTACATATAAAAAGTAGAATTGTCCCACATCGAAAATTTACCTTAAGATATGGTGATCCTATGATTATAAATAGGAGTCATAATTGGAACTTATGTATCCATCCAAAATCTTTTGAGTCTCTTAAGTATTGTCTTAGAGATCTCTTACAAGTTTGTATTATTGTCTTTACAAAAGTGAAATTTACATCATAAAAAATTAATTTAGGAAAGTTTCATAAATAATACTTTGGATATAAAAAATTAAGTGGATAATCTTTTAATTATTATATAAAATAAAAATAATAGAAATATATATTTTAAAGAAAAAGATGGTGTACTACTTAATATATTATTTTTCTTACATTGAAAAATAATGTAGATGTGGTAAACATATTACGTATAAATTGTATAATTATCCCACATCGTAAAAATAACATAAAGTGGCTAACCCTATGATTATAAATAGGTGTCGTCCTTAAACCTTAGGTATTAACCCAAATTTTTTTGAATCTCTTAAAAATTATCTTAGAGATCTCCTAAAAGTTTGTAGAAGTGATGAATATACTATGTATAAATAGTAAAATTGTCCCACATCGTAAAATTAACATAAGGTGGTGATCCTATAATTATATATAGGAATCATCCTTTGACCTTCTATATCAAAGTAAAATCTCTTATGATTATATATATATGAATCATCCTTTGACCTTATATATCAAAGTAAAATCTTATAAGTCTATTAAGTATTGTCTTAGAAATCTCTTAAAAGTTTGTGTATTATTATCTCCACAATTGTTAAATTTACATAATCAAAAATTAATTAAGAAAAGTATTATTAAAAAAATTTAAGTATCGTAACAAAAATTATGAAGATAATATAGTTACATTCGTGGTAAAAAAAACTCGAAAGTATAGACTCATACTATTTATTTGCACATACTTGGTGTAATTTTTAGTATATTATTTGTCCCACATTGAAAAATAATGTAGGTATGATGAATAATATTACTTATAAATAGTTAATTATCCCACATCAGAAAATTATTATAAGGTGGGTGATCTTATGATTACAAATAGGAATCATATTTGGAAATAAGGTTTCAACCCAAAATCTTTTGAGGCTCTAACATATTGTCTTAAAGAGCTCTTAAAAGTTTGTATTATAATCTAAACTATAGTTAAATTTACATCATTAAAAATTAATTTAGAAAAGCATCATAAATAATAATTTTAATGATAAATTATTTAATGTGTTATTTGAAAAACAATGTAGGTATGGTGACTGGTGAATATATACTATGTATAAATGGTAAAATTGTCCCATATTGAAAAATTATCATAAGGTATAGTGATCATAAATATGATCATCTTTTTTATATTGTTAATAAAAGACTTTTAAAATATAATAAGTGACCTTTAAAATATTTTTTTATTATTCTAATATTAATATAATAGTTTAGTAACAGTTAAGAAATAAATATTATATAGAAAAAGATGGTGTACTATTTAGTTTTTTTATTAGTCCCACATTGAATAATTATGTATGTATGGTGAATATATTACATATAAATAGTAAATTGTCCCACATCAAAAAATTACTATAACATATGGTGATTCTATGATTATAAATAGTAGTCATCCTTGAACTTAGGTATAAACCCACAATTTTGTAAGTCTCTTAAGTATTGTGTTGAAGAGTTCTAAAAATTTGTATTATAATCGTCACAATAGTGAAATTTACATTGTTACAAATTAATTTAGAAAAGTATCATAAATAATAATTTTTATGATAAAGTACTTAATGTGTTATTAGTCCCACATTGAAAAATAATATATTTGTTGTAAATATATATACTAAGTGTAAATTGTAAAATTATACTATATCGGAAAATATCATGAGGTGGAGTGATAAAAATATGATTATAAATTGGAGTCATTTTAGTCTCTTAAGTATTGTCTTAATGAACTCTTAAAGTTTGTATTTTTATCTCCACAATAATGAAATTTACACCATCAAACTTAATTTAGGAAATTTAGGAAAGTATTATATAAGTAATAATTTGGATGGTGTACTACTTAATAAGTGATTTGTCCCACATTCAAATATAATACAAGTATAGTAAATATGCTACATATAAATAGTATAGTTGTCTCACATCGTAAAATTAGCATAAGGTGAGGTGATCCTATAATTATAAATAGGAGTCATCATTAGAACTTAGATATCAAACCAAATCTTTTGAGTCTCTTAGATATTGTCTTAGAGAGCTCTTAAACGTTTGTATCCACATTAGTGAAACCTACATTATCAAAAATGAATTTAGGAAGGTATCATAAAAAAATAAAGTGAAAAATCTTTTATTTATCTCAATATACATTTCCTATATTATATTCAAGTGATGTTTATAATTTTTATATAAAACCTTTTACATTTCATATCAAAAAAAAATATTGTGAAAATGAGTCATCTTTCAAAGTTAGATATTCACCCAAAATCTTTTGAATCTCTTAAGTATTATCTTACAGAACTCTTAAAATTTTGTATTATTATCCCCGCCTTAATGAAATTTATATCATCAAAATTAATTTAGGAAAATATCATAAATAAAAATTTAAGAAAGTATCATAATTAAGTACAAATAAATATGTTATTTGTCCCACATTGAAAAATAATGTAAGTGTGGTGAATATACTATGTATAAATAGAGGAATTCTCCCACATCGGAGAAATATCATAAGCTGGAGTGATCATGCGATTATACATAAGAGTCGTCCTTGGACTTAGATATCAATCCAAAATCGTTCGTAGTAAAAAAAAATGTTATCATTATTATAGTATAAAATCTCATATTATTTGCACATACTTGGTGTTATTTCTTAGTATGTTATATATCCCACCTTGAAAAATAATTTAAGTGTGGTAAAGATACTAATACCTATAAATAGTAGAATTGCTCCTATCGGAGAGTTGAATCAATATATCAATATTATTTTCTTAAAAATTACGTAGTATATTTTATTATAGTCATAAATTTTCAAAAGTTTATTTTTACAAGTTAATTATTATAGGAAAATTATTAAAATGACATTAAGATAGACCCGTGTATCGCACGGGCATGAAATCTAGTATGAAGTGAATTAAGCTTATTTTATGAACTTTATAATAATATTTACGAGTATTGTTTTGAGAATTATGAGGCTTTATTATAAAGTTTAATAATTCATTCGCTTAAATATTAAGCTCAAAGAATTTCAATACAACTCAAAAAGCATTTAGTTTAGTTAAATTTGCGTTTTGACTTCAAAAAATTAAAATGTTAAACTTATAATTTTGAAAAACTCGTAAAATAAATACACAAGCTCAATTATAAACTAAGTACGGAGTATGATGTAGTACATAGGATGTAGAGTTGGCCAAAGGAACGGGTCAACTCATCCCGTCCATCGACCCGCCAGGACCGCCCAATACACGGGCTAGGTCCGGTTTCCATATTTTCAACCCGGCCCGCTCTTGTCCCACCATTTTAAGATTAAATATTACACGAGAGGCCCGAAAGCCTAGCCCGCCGCGGGCCGGGTCTGGGTCATTTCCCCAACCCGCACGCCATATGCGAAGGGGTATAATGTATGTTCCTTTTTTCCGTTATTCTACCTTAACCAATTGTCTTTAGTTCAAGTCCGAAAATGCTGTAATTTTAAAATGCACAAGGGAGAACTTTACCGCTTTCGTGGCTCGAATTAGGTTAAAACTAAATGGTATACAACACAAAAAAAAATGACTGCTAATGGTAAACCTTAATCACTGGAACACATGCATATTTCATTATATTTAAGTTACAACAATACATAAGTCTAGAAAGCCATTACAACACCTATCTTCCAAGTTTTATAACAAGCTATGCGGCAAGAAATCACACATTCTTCCAAGTCTGCACAACCGGACACAAAAACAAATTGTAACAATTAGCTATAAGTGTTATCTTTGATGGATAAGAACAAATGATTAACAATCATTCATCACAAATTCTCATTTGTGACGGGGTAACCTGTCGCAAGCTTGCGACGGGTCACCCCGTCACAAGCAAGATTTATTGATCATTCAAATACCATGTGACATATTCTGGTAGTAGTATAAATATTCTTTTACTTTGTAGAGAATAATAAGGTGCGCATGCGAGTAAATTGATCGTCTAATTAGTAATCAGTAGTCCAAAAGTGATCAACCCCTTCAATTTTCTGCTGTAAAATTGAACTCTTTAAGTTTAAATTAGCGTAGATTTCATGAGAATGCACGTAATTTTTAGTTAGGATATTCACTACAAGAATCAGGTTCAGTACCGACCGTTTTCAGCGGTCGCTAATAGTGCAAATCGGTCGGTAATAACTACTTACCGACCGTTTTTCCTTCCGTGGCGTCCGAATTAAATCGGTCGGTAATTGTGGTCGGTAAATGTTTCATACCGACCGATTTCAAATCGGTCGTAAAAATACCGACCGACAATCAGTCGGTAGACATAATATCCGTCGGTGCCAAAACACATTGACTTGGTCAATAAAAAGGTGAAGTCGGTCGGTAATACACAATTCGGTCGGAAATTACCGACCGACGGTCGGTCGGTATAAGCGTAAATCGGTCGGTACCATTTATAGACCAAAAATAATCAGAAACTATTTAGACGGCAATCGGTCGGTATTTGTAGTGTTTCGGTCGGTAAATTGTTGAGTCGGTCGGTAAATTGTATGAGTCGGTCGGTATTCATTGTGAACGATTTGGGTGATTTTGCTTCTTATTTTCCCCCATTTGCTATATTTCCTGCAAATTTTTCAATATATATACAAATGCGTTCGTACACAATTATTTGAAACCAGAAACCGTCTTTCAAATTAGAAACTACTAAAGTTTACATTATAAGTCTTACAACTACTAAAGTTTACATTACAAACTACTAAAGTTTACATTAACTAGCATAACCATGTCTTATACAACAAACTACTAAAGTTTACATTACAATTAACCCTGTCTTACACAACCAAGTACCTTACACTTGAAAACCACTTCCGCCTCCACCGGGGTTATCGTTATTTGGGTTAGTCGGAAAATCAAATATGTTATTGTTGCATCGGTATTGGGTTTGGGATTCAAGCAGTTTGGCTAAGGCCTCAATTTGGCGCCTTGTTTCTTCCCGTTCACGCATAGTAGCGGCTTGACTTGCCGTGATTTGCTGCCTTAGTTCTTCTTGATTTTTCACGTAAAGTTCATCCCTTTGTTGCATCTCCTCTCTATACTTCCTAAACTCTTCGACTTCCCTCTCACGTGCTTGAATTGATTGAGTTAGAACACCCGGGATATATTGTTGGGAGGCGGAAGATTTACCTGTCGACGATGATGACGCCGGGGGAGTGTAATATAGTGAGGCGGCGGTCCCTAAACCAAAGACTTGGCCCTTCTTGTATCCATCCACCGAATCGTACCAAACCTTGTTAACGTCAATCGGAAGTCCTTGCTCCGTAAGCTCGGCTATCATCCTTTGAAAATTTTGCTACATTGTCAAAAAGAAAGTTGTAAATAACTCATCTATCGTCCTTAGAAAATAAAAAAGCGTCTATCGGAAGTTTTGCTACATGGTCGGAAATTTGATATTTCTTCCACTAAGAAAGCGTTGCAGATAGACCCTTCGACTCTTGCTTTATTACCAACTTTTTGTTTCAAGTGATTTAAAAACCTACATTGTATAATAATGTTAGTTGAATATTCAAAATATTTTATTTAATTTTTTATTACATTTGAATAAGTACGTATGTAATTTACCTCTCAAAAGGATACATCCACCTATATTGTACTGGCCCTCCAACCCTTGCTTCATAAGGCAAATGTATAGGTAAGTGTTCCATTGAGTTGAAAAATGATGGCGGAAATACTTTCTCCAACTTGCAAAGTATTTCGGCAATGTTGCTCTCTAGATTTTCAATGTTTTCAAGTTTGAGGGTCGGGGCACACAAATCACGAAAGAATAGACTTATTTCAGTTATTGCACTCCACACATCTTTCGGCAATAAGTGCTTCAAAGCCACAGGTAGTAATCTTTCCATGAAAACGTGACAATCATGACTCATGAAGGATATGATCATGTCGATCAACACACCTAGTAGCATAAAGCCGTTGTAATCTTGGACCTATAGGAAGGTAGAATAGGACTTTTTCAGGTATTTTCCTCCCACTTGATGGTGTTGGCTTGTACCTATCTTTGCCACATTTCTTACATTTATCAAGCGACACATCTTCTTTCCAAAAGAGCATACACCCGTCCTTACAACAATGAATTTTTTGATAGGGTAGTTGAAGAGCTTTGAGCAATTTTTTGGTGTTATAATAGGTGCGGGTCATCACATTTCCCCGAGGTATAACATCCTCAATCAAGGAAGCAATCTTATCTACACATTTGTGCGATAAGTTGTGCTCACATTTTATGTTAACAACCCTTGCAGCTGCTTGTAACACCGACACATCGCTCCCCTCATATAAAGGTCTCTCCGCCGCATCTAACATATCAAAAAAACTCTTCAACTGAGGGTGTGGAGTTTCCTCTTCACCAATAGGGGGTTCCTCCATATGTTCTAATGCACGGTCACCTAAGGCATCTATTACCATCTCTCGATATGGTCCTCTTATGGGAGATTGAGTAGTGTTTGGTACATTGTTTGGTATTTTCAAGGAGTAAGGCTCACCATGACACACCCAATCATAATAATTTCCCGTAAAACCTTTACTAATAAGGTGTTCTTGTACCACGAATTCACTCAAGTATTTCAAATTTTTGCACTTTACACATGGACATCTAATTAGTTGTGAATTCCTAAATTCATCTCGACTTTTAACATATTCAAGAAAACTATTCACCCCACATACAAACTCATACTTAACCATCTTCCTAGCATCAACCCTTTCATACATCCATTCTCGTTCAACCCTCTTCATTACAAATCTATATAAATACATAAATATAACATAATTAGGCAATCCAACAACTAATTGAGACAATCTACATTCTTACTAAATAGGCAATCTAAATACTAATTCGTATTACCAATTTTAAGCAACTAACTACCAAATTTAACCAACATTCAATTATATATTCTACTACTACTAACAACATATATCTACTACTAACCTCTTGAACATACTAACAATTATATATTCTAACATAATCAAATTTCAATCATAGAATTTACTACCAAATTAATCATATATTCTAACATATTCTAGCATCAAATTAATCAATACCAAAATATAATTGCAAATTTACTACCCAAACATACACATACATCATATACCCAACTTCAATCAAATCAAATTAAAAAACCCCCAATTTAACTTAACCTTAACCCTAACTTATACAACTCTAAATTTCATTCTAATAACAACAAATAATCAAATCCTAACATAAAATTAAGGGTAAAAACAAACATAAACACAATTAAAACAACTATAAACACAAGAATTAAGAGAAAATCATACCTTTATCAAATTATTAGAAGAGAGAAGGTGGTTGTTGAAAAAGGGGGGGCGGTGGTCGGCGGTGGTCGGCAGGTGAGAAGGGCAGGTGAGTGGTGGCGTCGACGGTGGGTGAGTGGCGGTGGTCGTCGGGATTGGGGAAAGGGTTAGAGTGAGTGTGAGTGAGTAATAATAGAATGAGGGATAGTCGTTCGTATTTTCTCATATCAGAATATATACCGACCGATTGGGCAGTCGGTCGGTAAGTTTGCCTAATCGGTCGGTATTTCAAATGCTTACCGACCGAATTCTCCCTTTAGCGACCGATTTCAAATCGGTCGGTAATTTTACCGACTGATATTTTGATTACCGACTTTTTTCGGTCGCTAAGTTATATTACCGACCGTTTTAAATAGCGGTCGGAATTTGCGGTCGGTATAAGGACTGATTCTTGTAGTGTATTGGGTATTTAGGTATTTTTTGAAACTAATTATGTATTTAGATATTCTTTGGAGCTAATTAAGTAATAGGCAAATACTTAGGCGGGAAAATTAAGCCCTTAAGTTCAAAGGTAGCTGCTTAATTTAAGTTAATATCGAAAGCTAAAGACGGGTAGTTACAATCAAATTTTATAGGGCTTAATCTCGCCATTGCATTAAAGAAAGTTAAAGATTAATTACCAATTTCGTATTTCATTAACAAAATTACCTTTGGAGCCCTAGTTTGGATGCATGACTCTTTCATTATTCAGATTTTTTTGAATATGATCCTGAAGTGATGAGTAGGTGTACCCCGTGCATTTGTTTATGCACTCTGAATTATGCTTAGCAAATAGACATTTGAAATAACATAACATATACATAGTAGCTTCTGTTTCTTTTATTAGTGAACAATTTATAATAAAAAGTAGTAAAATTATTGCTAAAACTTTGCTTGCTTTTGCTCCTTCCATGCTTTTCAACAAATTAAATTTTGATTAATAATATATTTTTAGGTCAACTTATTGTAAATATTGATTGTAGTTTGTAAATGTGAGTTAAGAAAAGATGTAATATAATGGCATTATATATTGGAATACTAAAACTTATCTTTTATTTTGGATAAAGTGGATCAAGAGTACATGGAAATAAATTATAACTTGCAAATTATAATTTGATATTATACCTTATTAGGTTATATTATACTTTAATAGTTAATATTAATCATTCAAACTATTATACATTAGTTTTAGTTACAACTAAGGATGACAACAGAGGGATACACTATATCCTTATCTATAAAAAAAGTATCTATATTTATTTACTTTTCTATCCATGCTCGAGTTAAGTGGTGACAAACCACAAATAAAATTTCAGAAGTAGTAAAAAGATATTAATAATTTCATATAGTTTTAGTTTTTCATTATACCGTCACGGTTATTGTTTTTTTATAAGGTAAGAAAACTAGGTCAATCCTCGATCATAGGACTAGCTAACCTATTTCATCCTTTCGAAAGAGTAGATTTAGTGGAAATTATGAACTTTAAAACCATCTCGAAAGAGTTGAACAAGAGTGTACAACAGAAGCAATAAAGTAAGCGACTTTGTTGGCCTCACGGTAGCAGTAGTGTTTAACTAACATCTACTCAAAGCAACGATAATCCAACTTTACATCTTTGATAATACTTGAAATTTCCTACAGAATTTACAAGTGCTACGAATTGAGTTAATAACACATAAATTATCACCTTTAATTATTAATTTTAAAATTCTCAAAGACTTTGCAGCTATAACACCTTTTTTTAATGCAACAACTTTTGCAACAAAAATATTATTAGATACACAAGTTTTACCTTCTAACAGAACTACTTTACTGATATGATCTCCATTAACAATATCTTAAAACAACCTTATTTCATTGATTCTCTATCAGTCAAATTTTACTTTTAATAATTGTTTTGTACATCAATAATATCTCACCCTTAACCCATTTATATACTTTCTACTCATCCTCTCCCTTACACATGGGGTGAAGGCGTGAAGCGGGTAAAATGGTTATTCATTGAATATTTCACCAAAAATATACTCTATAAAAGCTTATTAAATGGGTAAGTTGTTCTGAAGTGAAATTCTAATTTCACGTTGCATTTACCCGCAACACTACATTGGTATTTTCATGTACTTTTCGACGATATGTTTATCTTGGGTCATTCAAAAATAGTATCTCTTTGTTGCTAATATAAACGTTAAATTGCGTACACATTTGACCCATTTACCTTGCAATTTGCGGGAGCCATTAAGATACTCAATGGGGAAATGTTATTGTTGTTGTTGTGGTCTTCAATCTATTGTATAGTTAGTATACTTTAACAGACTAATATTATCTTTTACGTACATAATATAATTTTTTTCTTATTTCATGTCTTTATTAATTATTTGCGAATTTTCTTTAGATAACCGATAACTAAATACAAATTATCAACATTTAATGAGTATATGCGTGTTTTTAAAAAAAATACTCCGTAATTTGTTATAATATTTTCAATAAGATATATATTTCTTCAATTTTTTTGTCAAATACATTAAATTGTGGTGAACGGAAGTAGTATATTATGATGAAATGAGTAGACATGTGATAAAATTATATTTGTAAAATATGGCTATTGGTTTGGGAAAGAGAATTAATATTGGTCACTTGACTTAATTTCACATTTTAAAAATGTACTTTTAATTCACTGTTGCCAATAAAAATATATTTTTCTTCCTACTGTACTGAGTTTTATCTCTCTATATAAAAATTTAAGCCAATCATACTCTAAATTGACCTAATTAAACCCGACCCCGACCCCGACCCAAACGACCCATTTTACATTTGCAAGTTAAGTGGAAGTTCTTAGCCAAGTACACTCAAGTTTCAAGTAGGATAAGAAAGGAGACCTGACTTTGAGCCACTGTCGAAATGTATAAAGCTGGCTAACTAACGTAACTATGAAAGGTGTTCTTGGTTATACCAAAGTCTCCACCCAATGTTAAAATTACACTTTTTTTTTTATTAAAAAAACGACTTTAAAAAAAATTTAAAATTACACTCGTAATCCATTAAATTTACACTCAAAAAGATTTGAAATTACATAATATTATGGTAAAATCACTTTATTATATAAATTCAATTTTTTTTATAAAAAAATTCTTAAAAATATTAGAATTACACCTGTAAAAATTAAAGTTACACTCATAATACATTAGAGTTACAAATCATTTATTCATCTAGAATCGTCATTAGGAAGTAAGACACCAATTTAACTTATACAAATAAATATAAATGTGCAAAAGCCAAACGACATGAAATAAATCCCTTTGAATGCGAGAAGAGAACTATGGAGCATTTGAACACCTTATCTTGTACTCGGTAACGTGTAATTAAGGGAAGGTAAAGATAATAAACTTTGACCTAGACTGATAAGTCGTCATAAATCATTTTATAGTCATCGTTACCACCCATACCAAAGACGAACTTCATTGCCGATCATATGGGGAGCAGTTTGAACACAGGTTTGCACTTCGTATCGAGCGGGACATGGTGGACTTGGAGTCGAGTCGAGTAGCCACGAGATTGTAGTGGTAGAGTCATTAGAAAGGTTGTACTAATCATGACTTGTATCATTCATTTATATATTCTTTATTTATTCATTTGTAATTCACTAAACTATTCATTTATATAAACCAAGATGGCAACCCCTCACCTCCTCCAACCATCACTGATCACTACCCTTCTTCTTATTGTCCAAGGACCCATCCCCAACCCTTCCGTCTCTAGTCCACTACGGCTACCACCATCAGCACCCTCCATTTTCCCCCACACTCCCTTCCTCTCCTGCACTCACCTATGCTGCACTTCCCCTCCCTCTGCTCAGACAACCACCAACCACCATACCCACGACCAATCCTTAGAAAATGTGGACCACCCAGAACCACAACCCTATCATTGATAACCATTGATAAGTTCTTTCACAATTAATTAATTTCACTAATAAACAATAAACAAACGACCCTAATAATTTTAATTTAACAAAACATATTAATATAATTGTTAAGCAATACAACTAGTCCATTAGTTGGAGAATCATAATCCATTATTTAAATTTTTGGAACCATTAGGTTCGATTTTCGGGCAAAGTTAATGTAATGTGAAAAGGGTATGATGCGGAAGATTAATGAAAAAATGTATTTAAAAGAGTAAAATTCGTATGTGAAAAAGTAATTCCATAATTATATACTCCACTAAGTACAAAGTATGATGTAGTACATTCGATGTAGAGCTGGCCAAAGGAACGGGTCAGGCCGGTCGGCCTGGCCCGTCCATTCCCACCAGGCGTGTCCAATACATAGGCCGAGCGCGGTGTCTATATTTTTAGCCTGGCCCGCCCTTTGCCCACCATTTTAAGAAATTTAAAAAGAAAAATTATGTGAGGCCCGCTACGGTGGGGTATGGGTCACTTACCCAGTTCTCTAACAGCCTAGCTCGGCCCGGCACACCCTATACCAAGGGCATGTCCCGGGCTTGGTAGGGTGAGCCCGCCCCACCCCTTGGTTAGCCTGGGCCGACCTTAACCAGCCGGTGGCCACCTCTAATTCGATGTATGTTCCTTTTTTCCGTTGAAATTTTAAAATTGATAAGGGAGAACTTTACCGCCTTCGTAAACTAAATGGAGTATTATAAAAAAAAAGATACTAATGGTAAACCTTAATCACTGGAACAAATGCATATTTCATTATATTTAAGTTACAACAATACATAAGTCTAGAAAGCCATTACAACACCTATCTTCCAAGTTTTATAACAAGCTATGCGGCAAGAAATCACACATTCATCCAATTCTGCAAAACCATACACAAAAAATTGTAACAATTAGCTATAAGTGTTATCTTTGGTGGATAAGAACAAATGATTACCAATCATTGAAGTACCATGTGACATATTCTTGTAAAAGTATACATACTTTTTTTTTACCTTGTACAGATTAATAAAATGCGAGTAAATTAATCGTCTAATGAGCGTAGATTCTATGATAATGCATGGCTTTTTTTAGTTAGGATATTGAGTATTTAGATATTCTTTGAAACTAATGGGGTATTTAGATATCCTTTGGAGCTAATTAACTAATAGGCAAATACTTAGGCGGGAAAATTAAGCCCTTAAGTTCGAATGTAACTGAGTAATTTAACTTAATTTCGAAAGCTAATAAAGACGGGTAATTACAATCAAATTTTATAGGGCTTAATTCCACAATTACATTAAATGAAGTTAAAGATTAATTACCACTTTCGTATTTACTATCGAAATTACCTTTGGAACCCTAATTTGGATGAATGCCTCCTTCATTATTATTCCGGTTTTCTTGAATATGATCATGAAGTGATGAGTTGGGATCCGTGCATTTGTTTATGCACGCAGTACAATGCTTAGCAAATAAACATTTGAAATAACATACCATATACGGAAGAGCATCCGTTTCTTTTATTAGTGAACAATTTATAATAAAAAGTAGTAAAATTATTGCTAAAACTTTGCTTGCTTTTGCTCCTTCCATGCTTTTCAACAAATTAAATTTTGATTAATAATATATTTTTAGGTCAACTTATTATAAATATTGATTGTAATTTGTAAATGTGAGTTAAGAAAAGATGTTATGGCATTATATATTGGAATACTAAAACTTATCTAAGCTAAACCATTTATTTTGGATAAAGTGGATCAAGAGTATATGGAAAAAAATTATAAGTTGCAAGTTATAATTTGATATTATACCTTATTAGGTTATATTATACTTTAATAGTTGATATTAATTATTCATACTATTATACTTTAGGTTTAGTTACAACTAAGGATGACAACAAGGGATACATTATATCCATATCTATATTTATTTACTTTTCTATCCATGCTCGAGTTAAGATTTAATATTAAAGGGTTGAAAATTTAAGTGCTGATAAAATTAAAGAAGTAAAGTAAAAAGATCTTAAAATTTTCAAATAGTTTTAATTTTTCATTATCTAGCCAGGGTTATTGTGTTTTTTTACAAGGTAAGAAAACTAGGTCGATCCTCGATTGTAGGTCCAACCTATTTCATCATTTCAGATAAGTAAATTTAGTGGAAACCATGAACTTTGAAACCATCTCTAAAGAGTTGAACAAGAGTGTCTAACGGAAGCCATAAAGTCAGCGACTTGGTTGGCCTCACAGTAGCAGTGTTTAACTACCACCTCCTCAAAGTAACAATGAGCGAACTTTACATCTTTGATAATACTTGAAATTTCCCACGAAATTTGTCAAGTTCTACGAATCGAGTTGATAACACATAAATTATCACCTTCAATTATTAACTTTGAAATTCCTAAAGACTTTGAAGTTATAGTAATACCTTCTTTAAATGAAGAACTTTTGCAACAAGAATATTATTGGATCCACAAGTTTTAGCTCCTAACAAAACTACTTTACCTGTATGACTTCTAATGACATATCCTAAAGCAGTCTTATTGCCATTGATTCTCGATCCGTCAAAATTTAGTGTTAATTTTTTTTTGGACATCAATTTCTCACCCTTAACCCATTTATATACTGTACTTTTTATACATCCTCTCCTTTACACTTAGGGTGAAGGCGTGAAGCGGGTAAAATGGTTATTCATTGAATATTTTACCGAAGATCTAATCTATAAAAGCTTATTAAAAGGGTAGGTTGATCTGAATGGAAATTCTAATTTAACGTGACATTTACCCGCAATACTACATTGGTAATTTCATGTAGTTTTCGACGATATTTTTATCTTGGGTCATTAAAAAATAGTATCTTTTTATTGCTAATATAAGGGTAAAATAACGTACATTCAACCCCCTTACCCCACAATTTACCGGAGCTATTGCGGGCCTGGGGGTAATGTTATTGTTTTTATTGTGGTCTTCAATCTATTGTACACTCAGTATACTTTAACAAACTGACGAGGGAAACTATTGTAATCAATTTCATCCTTGAGTTCCGTTAAAAAAATTGAATGAAATTCAAAAAACAAAATCATCAGCATTATGATATTAAAATATTTTTCAATTCATTACTAAATTCTCTGAATAATTTTCAGTTCCATCTTTCTTCTATCATAGCAAAGAACAATGATGAAAAATGTGAACAATTAATGAGATACCAATTTTATATAAGTAATTCTATATAGAAAACTTTGTATGTCATACTGTATGACACGGGGTCTAAACTAGTACAAGTAAGTCAAAAATTCAATCATATATATAATCACAGACAATGAAGGATCAACTTTTAACATTGAACAAAACTATCACCAAGCTAAATTGTCGATTTTTATATGTTTAACTTTATATAACATTATCTTTTACGTACATAATTAATATAATTTTTTGATATTTCACGTCTTTGATAATTGTTTCCGAATTTTCTTTAGATAAACCGATAACTAAATACATAATTGATCAATATTTAGTGAGTATATGCGTGACTTTCAAAATACAATGAACGGAAGTACGGAGTAGTATATTATAATGTAATGAGTAGACAGGTGAGAAAATTATATTCGTAAAATATGGCGATTGGTTTGGGAGAGAGAATTAAAATCGATCGCTTGACTTAATTTCACATTCTAAAAAATGTGGTTTTAATTCACCGTTGCCAATAAAAATATGTTTTTCTTCCTACCGTAGTGAATTTTATTTCTCCATATAAAATGTTTATGAGCAAAAGTACCACATGTAAGACTATTAAATACAAACCAGTTTGTTTCAAAAATCTATAAATCGTCTTGTGTAAGGATGTGTATCATAAATGACAATATACATGTATCAAAAAAATAAAAAATTAACAACAGTATATGAAGGCATACGCAAAAACACCATTCGCCTTTCAAAATTTATACTCGAGTATTTTCAGTAGTTTTGCCTAGAGCAGTGGATATATAATAATCTTTCCTCCAATTTAAAAAAAAAAACACCAATGTGAAAAACTATCAATCAAGTACTGTCTAAGTGTGTAACCCCTCCATGAAATACAAATTGTCATTAAAAACGGATATTTTCCAATTTTTTTAAAACATATTTACGTAAAAACCTTTTAAAAAAGACGATCACAAGTAAGAGGTAGTGAAAGTTTAGAATTGATAAAAACGAGATCACTTCCCAATTCCGTTCCCCGCCTAACCGAACAAAGTCGATAAAATCCCCTCCAACAACAAACTCAACTCATAATTTCGAATTTTTCTTTCTCTCTCATCAAGTCTCTCTCTAACCCACACAAATTCACACCAACACTCTTCGTATCTCCGTCTTTCTTCTTCGTCGTCTACTTTCGCTGTTTTACTCTCGTCTACAATAATGCCGGAAGTGTACGCACTCAAGTACGTATCATTGCATCAATCTTAACTAATTAGTTATTACTTTCTTTTTACTATTATTCGAAGCAATCGATCAATTTTACATCAATTTCTGCTATTATTATACGAATAATTTGCTTGATTTTCATTTTTTTTTGCGTTTTTTTTCCGATTAATGTAGGTCTGAAGAACAGAGTCAGCAAATGCAGCTTGTTCAGTGAGAAGATCTTGAAGATGAGGAAGATTTGTTCGAAACTATTGATAAGCTATTAGGAGGCCTAGTTATTGGTACTATTAAGATCATTAATATGTATTAGTCCCAAGAGTCTTATGCAGTTTTCATAGCATTGTAGTCCCAAGACGGACAAATGAAAGGTCATATCTTGTAACTATAAAACCCCATCAATCAAACAATGAAAGGGAAGCTTCCTCCTCACATTCTCTTAACATGGTATCAGGCCATTAATCACTTTCCTTCTCAAAAAAAAAAAAAAAAAAAAATATCAGAAACTCACTTGAATGGCAGGCGACGAGGAACATCCGGAGCCGCCGAAAATCGATTTTACTAATCCCTATTATCTTGGTCCTCATGATATCCCCACTGCAAAAATCTCGAACGTCGTTCTCCGTCGCGGTAATTATGATGACTGGAAAAACTCCATGAAAATGTCTTTGAAATCCCGCCGAAAATTCGGTTTTGTTGACGGTACTATACAAAAACCGACTGATGCTTTCTTCCTTGAACACTGGGAAGTTGTTCATTGTACCTTGGTACAATGGATCCGTAATACGATTGATTCCTCCATTCTTGATACGGTATCCTATACGGATGATGCTTCTGCTCTATGGTCCGAATTGCAATCCCAATTCGCGGTCATTGACGGTACTTTAATTCATGATCTCAAAACACAACTTCACGATTGTAAACAATCGAAAGGTATGGATGTTACTACCTTTTACGGGAAAATAAAATCCCTTTGGGATTCTATCATTATTCATGAACCACCATTCGCTTGTAAATGCGGAAAATGTGAGTGCGAAATCGGTCCGCGAGCAATTAAACGGATGGACAATGAAAGGCTGCATCAATTCTTTATGGGTCTCGACCCTACTCTTTTCGGTTCTATCCGATCCCAGCAATTTCAACTCGACCCGCTACCTACCCTTAGCCGTGCATACCACGTCGTTCTTCAAGAAGAACGCTTACGCGCACTCAAGGAACCCACCGGTGATACCTCGGAAGTTTCGGCCTTTGTTATGCCTGCCGCTGCCCGACCTCCGACCGACTGGCGCTCTCTCCGTGACAAGGAGCGAGGCGAGCGCCGCCACCACTTCTGCACGTATTGTGACACTCGTGGCCATTCCGTTACCTCTTGTTATTTGAAATTGCAGCGTTTTCCGGACTGGTGGGGCGACCGGCCTCGTACACTGGCCGACTACCGTCGTTACCGCGCCGCTGGGGGTCGTGGGTCCGGCAATGGGTCCGGCAATGGGCCCGGCACTGGCGGCCACGGCTCTGCCGCCTCGACTGCCGCATCTGAAATTCCCAGATGTGGTTCTCTTTCTTCTCCAGCCCCCATGGTTCAAGCAAACTTGATTTCTACTAATTCCGTTCTCTCCTCTAATCGATTAAGCGGTATGTGTAATTGGATAATTGACACGGGAGCCTCAAATCATGTCACAGGTTTTTTTGATTGTTTGGCAGAACATCATGATATCCCTGCTCGGCCCGTTGGTCTACCAAATGGACATCGGGTTGAATCCACCGTCATGGGAAATGTTTATATAAATGAGTCCCTTATGTTGCGGGATGTTTTATTTGTTCCAAGTCTTACCTGTAACTTAATTTCCGTCTCACAACTCACGGCTACTAATAATTTTCTATTTGAGTTTGCTAAAAATACTTGTCTTATTCAGGACCGTTCTACGAGGACGACGATTGGACGCGGTGAGCTGCAGGATGGACTTTATTGGATTGGTGTGAGTGCTCGGCCCCATGCAATTAATCAAGTAACTAGCTTGGGCTCCTTTGATCTTTGGCACCGACGATTGGGTCACCCGTCTGATAAAGTGGTCAAGTCTATTTCTTTTGCTACTAGTTGGGTCTCCAATAAAAACTCTATTTGTGATGCGTGTCATTTTGCCAAACAACATCGTAGTAGTTTTCACTTGAACGATAAACGTGCTTTGGAAGTTTTCGATTTAATCCACTGTGATTTGTGGGGTCCTTATCGTCTTCCTTCTTCCTGTGGTGCTCAATATTTTCTGACCCTTGTTGATGATTTTTCCCGGGCTACCTGGGTTTATTTATTGGTTAATAAGACCGAGGTTACAGATATGTTCATGAATTTTTTGCATATGGTTGAAACACAATTTTCTAAGACCGTCAAAACTGTCCGTAGTGATAACGGTACTGAATTTAATTGTATGGCTGGTCATTTCTTCCAAAAGGGAATCTTGTTTCAAACCTCTTGTGTCGGTACGCCTCAACAAAACGGGCGCGTCGAGCGCAAACACCGTCACATTCTGAATGTTGCCCGGGCCCTTCTTTTCCAAGCCCATTTACCAAAGACCTTTTGGGGCGAGTGCATCCTTACGGCAGCCTACCTTATAAATCGCACCCCCTCCCCATTGCTTGATAACAAAACACCTTATGAATGCCTCTTTGGCGTCTCCCCGTCTTATACAAATTTGCGTGTCTTTGGGTGTCTCTCCTTCGCACATAATCAAAATACTCGGGGTGATAAGTTTGAGAAACGGGGTCGTAGGTGCATTTTTGTTGGGTACCCTCACAATAAAAAAGGTTGGAAGTGTTATGATCTTGAGACGAAGTCATTTTTTGTCTCTCGGGATGTTACCTTCTACGAGTCTCAATTTCCCTTTGCCCCCACTGTGTCTACTCTTACACCTCCGTCTCCCCCGTCCACTGCCATTCCTTTCAATGGGTCTAATACTTGGGATCATGGGTCTATTTTTGAGGGGGGGCATTCGGTTCAACCCGAGGTTGTGGGACCCGAGCCGTGTGCCACGGACACTGCTACTGTTGCTAGCCCTTCTCCTGAGGCCACACCTGCAAGTGAATCTCCACCTCCCTCGGAGGTGTTGGGTCGGGGTCATCGTCTCAAAATTCCGAACTCCCGTCTTCAGGGGTATATTCTTGACACCACACAAAGTCCATCCTCGTCTCCTAGCTCACCACGGTCACCGTCATCGCCCTCAGGTACCTCTTACTCCATAGCAAACTATGTTAATTGTCAAAAATTTTCTGCAAAACATTGTGACTTTCTCGCAGCTGTTACTTCTGGAGTCGAACCACCATCCTTCAAAGCCGCTCTTCAAGATGAGGGATGGTGCTTGGCCATGAAAAATGAGATTGATGCCCTTGAACGCAACGACACCTGGGAACTTACTACCCTTCCTTCTGGTACGAAGGCTCTTGGGTGCCAATGGGTCTACAAAATAAAATATAAATCCGACGGCACCATTGAACGGTTCAAAGCTCGTCTCGTTGTGTTTGGTAACCATCAGGTGGAAGGTCTGGATTATGGGGAAACTTTTGCCCCGGTTATCAAAATGGTCACTGTTCGCACTTTTTTGGCTGTCGCTGCCATTCAAAACTGGGAGTTACACCAAATGGATGTGCACAATGCGTTTCTCCATGGTGATTTGACTGAGACAGTCTATATGAGACTCCCCCTGGCTTTAGTAAAGGTAACGAAGGAAAAGTGTGCCGGTTAAAGAAATCCTTGTATGGGCTTCGTCAAGCTCCCCGCTGTTGGTTTGCTAAACTTGCCACTTCCCTTCGCACCTATGGTTTCCATCAGTCTTATTCCGATTATTCCCTCTTTTCATACTCGCATGGCACAGTTCGTCTTTTTGTGCTTATTTATGTGGACGATCTTGTCATTGCGGGGAATGATGCTTCCGCTATTGCTACTTTCAAAACTTATTTGGGGAATTGCTTTCACATGAAGAATTTGGGGCCACTTAAGTATTTCCTTGGTCTTGAGGTTGCTCGAAGCGCCGACGGTATTTATCTCAATCAACGGAAATATGCCCTGGATATCATTTCCGAGGCCGGTCTTCTGGGTGCCAAACCCGCTCTTACTCCTATTGAGCAACATCATAAACTTGGGCTCGCTGACGGGCCTCTTCTTACCGACATTACCTCTTACCGCCGTCTTGTTGGTCGCCTCGTTTATCTCGCAGTTACGCGGCCCGACCTATCTTATGCTGTTCATGTCTTATCCCAGTTCTTGCATCAACCTCGCCAAGAGCATATGGCCGCCGCCTTACGGGTCGTTCGTTACCTTAAAGGGAGTCCCGGGCAGGGTGTTCTTTTTCGTTCCGATAGTGATTTTACTATCTCGGGTTGGTGCGATTCTGATTATGCTGGGTGTCCTTTAACCCGCCGTTCCGCGACGGGGTGGTTCATACATCTCGGCACCTCACCTATCTCGTGGAAAACCAAGAAACAACAAACTGTTTCACTCTCTTCCGCTGAAGCCGAATATCGATCTATGGCGGCTCTTGTTTGTGAGCTCAAATGGCTCAAAGGTCTCTTGGTCAGTTTGAATGTCGATTTCTCCTTGCCTATGAAGTTATTTTGTGACAGTCAGTCAGCCTTACACTTGGCTCGTAACCCCGTCTTTCACGAACGTACAAAGCACATCGAGATTGATTGTCACTTTGTTCGTGACGCCATCACTGACGGCCTCGTCTCTCCGGTTCATGTTCCTACACATGAGCAACTCGCGGATATGTTTACTAAGGCTCTCGGCGTCACTCAGTTCCAGTTTCTTCTTCGCAAGCTAGGCATTCTTGATTTCCATGCTCCAGCTTGAGGGGGGTATTAGGAGGCCTAGTTATTGGTACTATTAAGATCATTAATATGTATTAGTCCCAAGAGTCTTATGCAGTTTTCATAGCATTGTAGTCCCAAGACGGACAAATGAAAGGTCATATCTTGTAACTATAAAACCCCATAAATCAAACAATGAAAGGGAAGCTTCCTCCTCACATTCTCTTAACATAAGCGTAGTTTTCTTACTCTCTTTTGTCTTAATTATTTTCTCAAATTACTTTAATTCTTCTTAAATCAATATTTATGCTCTTTAATTTACCGTAATTTTGCTTGATTTCGTCTTTGTCGCGATTGTTCAAGGTTTAAAATGTTACTGAGCATGTTCGTCGCAATTCTTTTGTCCTGAATAACATATGATGTTAATTTCATCGTCATTGTTTGCGATTTAGAGTCATTATTATGTCGAACAATGTTATATGAAGTTTTGTTTACTAACGCACGTTTGAACAAATTTCTTGTGCTGTAAGTTTTTTGTGAAATACGGAGTTTCTGGAATTAAGTACTGTGAATTTTTATTGCGTTTTTTTCGTATAAATGACGAAATATGTGTTGAAGATTACATTCAAATGCATTTGATAGTTATGAAGATATAAGTCATTTGCATATACTAGCACTGGAGATATAAAAACTCGATTCCTAAATTATTGAAGCTCGATTCCTAAATTATCATTCGTTTCCTTTTGTGCTGTAACTGATTAATATTCGCGAGTTTATTTACGCTCTTGAGTCTTGAATGAGTGCGGTCTATTCTACTCTTTATCGTATATTTTGAAATCTGAAAATTGTAATTCTATTTATTCTATAATGCTGTCACTAGTTCGGCGTTTATTAAGTAATTTCGTGTAATAATCTGTTTTAATGCTGCTTCTAAAGCTTGCCTGTTTGCATTTGAAGCTTCATGCTTCATAAAGTTATAGTACTCGGATAAAGTCGTGATTATATTGCATTTAAACGAATCTTCTGGGTTTTTTTATCCACCTTTTGACTGTTGCAACTTTTGAAGTGACTACTCATGGAATCAATGCCGGTGATGTCAAGAAACTTCAAGATGCTGGCATTTACACATGCAATGGCCTGTTAATGTACACAAAGAAGGTTACGCAGCGTTCTAACAAGCATCGTCCTTACATTTTTTTTTCCTGTCTATACTCTGAATGTTTTGTGTTGCTTACAATCACATATCACATGTTTAGAGTCTTACTGGAATCAAAGGACTATCGGAGGCTAAAGTTGAGAAAATCTGCGAAGCTGTCGAGAAAATAGTGGTTAGTAGACTACTATTAATGATTTCAATTATTAACATCTGCTGTCACTGAATCTCTTAGTGTTGAACTAACTATGCTTACACTAATGTTCTATAAATCAGAATTACGGTTACATTACTGGAAGCGATGCTCTACTCAAGGTCAGAAACTGTTTCCCTAGTTGTACAATGTGTTCTCTCATTTGTCTCGCTAACAACTACTGTAATCATTTGTAATAGAGAAAGTCAGTGGTCCGCATTACCACTGGAAGCCAGGCGTTGGATGAGCTACTAGGAGGTATATTATTCTTTGGACATCTAGATATCGAATCATTACATAACACAATTATACCTCTTAATGCATGAAACGAATTGTTGTTTCGAATTGAAGGTGGAATCGAAACATCTGCAATTACTGAGACCTTTGGAGAGTTTCGGTGAGAAACTATAAGCTATTGAATTGTCGTTTTACTGAGACCTCTTGATGCATGAGACGTTTTTGCTTTCACGTGTAATACAACTATACTAGTATCATGGCTGATATATTTGAACTTCTAACATCATGCATCATCACAATTGGCTCAGCTCTGGGAAAACACAGCTAGCTCATACTTTGTGCGTCACCACTCAGGTAAAGCTTCTGAAGTTCTGGGCTGACCTCTATAATACGGAGTTTCATTTATCAGTTACTAATAGCTTCATGCATGGAACGATTGATGGAAGTAACGTTTTTGTGACAAGTTATCCCTGCTGTTATAATTTCAATGAGAGATAAAAAAGTTAATACTGGAGATTACATGTTATGATCTGAAGTTGATTAGTTGGTCGTAACACCCAGCTTCTAGTTCAGTATGACAACCGAT
Organism: Heliosperma pusillum; assembly: GCA_022085475.1. NCBI lineage: Eukaryota > Viridiplantae > Streptophyta > Magnoliopsida > Caryophyllales > Caryophyllaceae > Heliosperma > Heliosperma pusillum. The sequence continues at coordinate 500,680 of JAIUZE010068997.1, read as the reverse complement.
TTCTGTGTACTTGTTTAGTTATCTATTTAGTACTTTGCATAGATAAACTGTTTGAGAAAATGGGAGGAATGCGTTATTTAGTTGATATATACGACCTTTAATTATGTCGTAATGGATTCGAGAACATGAATGTCTTATGCGCTATATAACTAAGTTAACATCCAGGTGTACGACTTACATACTAAACATTGTTCTAGCGTGATAAGTGTACTTTAACAACCCTGATTTGCAGCTTCCAACGAGCATGAAAGGAGGAAACGGAAAGGTCGCTTACATAGATACTGAAGGAACCTTGTATCCACTTTCTCTATATGCATTTGAATTGGATTTACTGCAATCAAAAAAATTTATACACGATATGCATATAGCTGTGGTTTTCCCTTGACTAACTTGTACTACCAGCCGACCTGATCGTATATTGCCGATTGCTGAAAGGTTTGGCATGGATGCTGCAGCTGTTCTTGACAATGTAAATGAGAACTACCCGTTACTGTGAATCTTGACTAACATGTTGAGATCATTCCCTGACTGTTGCCTCCTTTCAGATCATATATGCTCGTGCATATACGTATGAGCACCAGCACAACCTTCTTCTTGGCTTGGCAGCAAAAATGGCCGAGGAACCCTTCAGACTACTGGTGAGTGATTGCTGAAGGCAATACTCTATAATATGGGGCACCTGGACAAAACAATCCGGAGCCTACGGACTGACTTCATGCTCGTTAACATATCTAGATTGTAGATTCTATCATTGCTCTCTTTCGAGTCGATTTCTCTGGAAGGGGTGAGCTGGCAGAGCGACAGGTAAAGTTTCTTTTATACCGTTTTGTACAGGCATTTATTTATTCTCTATTTTTGATCTCTATCCTGACTCGAACTGAATTGCTTTTGCAGCAAAAGTTGGCTCAGATGTTGTCGCGTCTCATTAAGATAGCCGAGGAATTCAATGTTGCAGTGTATGTCACTAATCAAGGTACATCCATACAGGGCTTTTAATTCCATAATTTAGAGCGCAAGTTAAAACCATTCAAGTTGTCTCATTTTATCAAACATGGATACATGGTTGCAGTAATTTCTGATCCAGCTGGAGGAGTATTCGTGACAGACCCGAAGAAACCAGCTGGTGGGCATGTACTTGCTCATGCCTCAACTATAAGGCTGATGTTCAGGAAGGGCAAAGGTGAACAGCGTATCTGTAAGGTGTTCGATGCTCCCAATCTACCGGAGGCTGAAGCTATATCCTTCCCTGTGTTTGATTCCGACATTCCCTCATGTCGAGTATTATTCAGTCGTAAGAATTTTACTGATTTTTCTCCTTAACAGAAGCACGTATTTCAGATCACACCAGGTGGGATTGCTGATGCAAAGGACTGATTGAAGCCTTGAAGACTGATTGAAGCCTTGAAGGCAGCAGCAGTTAATCACAGTAAAGTCGAGTTTTTTATACGATTACATGGTTTTTCTGCTACATTATAGGACACTTACTTTAATTTGCTGAATCTAGTGATCTCTACTCTTCAAGAGATTGTAAGTATATGTTGAATACTTGAAGCCGTTGGATTATTACAAACAGTTACCATTTCTGGAAGGAAATATGAAGCACTAGTATGACTCTAAAAGTACTTCTAATATCTATTACTATTAGTTTTGTATCTATTATCTCTAACTATATTAGTTTTGTATCTATTGTACTCTCTTCGCCTCTAATAATAGTTTGCATTTGCTTTATTTTTCCCTCACAAAATATAAAAACGTAAATTAGTCACTGCAACAGAGAAAGTAATCATATCTTCCTTATTTTGTTAGCCTGTAATTCTCTATTATCTACAAGAATAAGTGGTCTTCAATTTTTCCCGCACAATACCTCAGCAAAAAAAGTGGGCTTGCATTAGCTGAGATCACTATAAGAAAAGTTAGGCCTAAATATGAACAATAAATTTTGCTTAAAACAATACTACCCGTTTTAAGGACATGGTCAAATATAAAGAAAGCTCAAACTTAATTTGCGTCAAATATGGTGAAGTATACATTGGGCTAGCTAGTGACATGCATGTGCTACGTCGTAGGAGTATCGCAAATTTTCCTGTAAGACCGTCGCATGGTGCGATCATTTAACAGTGATCATTTTTTGGCAAATAGTGACCATCTTTTATGACTAAAAAATGACTTTTATTTTCAAGGTGGTTACTATTGACCACAAAGTAATCACATTTTGAAAAATAGCACGGAATGAGACCGTTGCACAAAAGAGTTACCGTAGGAGCGCAATACTTTAAATCGGTACAACATGGGATAGATCAGATGTGGGATCAAACCCGCTTTCAATCTTCTTCAAGCTAATGGTTTTTGTTTTCATTAGATGCCAATCTATCAGTCTATGCACATGAACATGATTAACCAAAGCCAAAATAATGTGCAAGCTTTAATTATCCTCACCTTTCTTTAATCTCATGATCAAAGTCATTCGTTATCTTTTGACTTTTTTTCTCTTGGTCGAAAAAGTCAACCGACTCAAATTGTCTGAAACTCGACTCGAATGGGCTTAGAACACGATAAAAATAAAAAATAAAAACAAAATAAATAATATAGTGACTCAATTTACCTATTTGAAGAGGGATATATAACAAGAATATATACCTCGATTGATATATATAAAATAATAATTTCGTTTAAAAACAAAATAAACGGACTTTGTCCTACTCTAAACATAAAGCAATTTAACTATTGTAATCCAAAATATAATATGATCCAATTATATAACGTTGAAATATAATATGATCCAATTATATAACGGTAATATTCATCTAATATGACTCGAATTGAAGAACTTAACTAGACTTGAATAATAATGACATTGAGTTGACAAACCCTACTCAAATATTGACCCTATTTCCCCGACCCAAAGATTCACAATTTTCCAATTTTTTAATTTTTTTAATGAAGTAAAATTTATGCATGCATGGTTTGGCCATTTGATCAAGTTTTTTTGGTCTACACCATCCGGTTTAATCTGAATTTAAGCCGTGTAGGATAACTAGGGCGGTAAGCTCTTCTCATGAGTTTTAACACTATTGTATTCACATGGCTCAAACACGAGACCTCAGGTTAAGGTAGAACAATCCATTGTCAGTTGATCTAAATGCCCTTGATTATTGGGCATTGGATCAAGTTGGAGTTGACATAGTTGTTCTTAAATTAAACCATGGGGACAATCCGACACATATTGCGCCTTAGATAATGGTTAAACTCACAAGACACAAGAGTGCATTGATGTAATTGAACATCACATGTACTTTAGTTACTTTACTCCGTATTAGTTTTAATCACATTCCGGATTCTTTTACTTCTCAATCCTCATTATTTTTCATTCAATGCCAAATAGCTTATATATACATGTACTTAGTCTTGTGTTTAGATGTTCTATTCACATTCCTCCTTTTAGAGTACTCCTATCTCATAATTACACTTATAATTTGATTTTCTTTATTCATGCAACATTTTATAAGAATGGGTTTTTCACATTCCCTTTACTTTGTGCTTCTTGTATTGATGCTAAGTTCCAACACTTACATTATCGCGTCCACTATCCATCCGCATCATCTCGATGGTGAGTATTCACATAATCCTTACTTCTCATTCGCTGGAATCATATCATTTACAGAATATATGTGAAGAGTATTATGTAAGTTTTATAATTAAATTAACATGATTCCAGTTAATAAAAGAGAGTACAATATTTTTCTAATAAGACAATGTTAAATAACCATTTTAATTCACGACGTCTCTTCTTTGATAATGGGCTATAGAGTTGGAGTCATGTGATACAATTCTACAAGCAATTTATTTATATATATCGTGTTGTTAACATAAGGATATATATGTTGCGTATATCGGTCCCCTTTAACCCATCATATTTACAAAAAATCCTTACGAAACAAGTGTATCAATTTTCGTCTTAGCAGGGCTCCTACCAAACGGAAACTTTGAAGAGGGACCGAAGCCATCAAACCTAAAAAACAAGGTAATAATAGTAGGAAAATACTCCCTTCCCAAATGGGAAATCAATGGATTGGTGGAGTACATTTCGGGTGGACGACAAGATGGAGGTTTCTACTGGGAGGTACCACGTGGAGTCCACGCCGCAAGGCTAGGGAATGAGGCTTCAATCTCACAATACGTGAGAGTAAATGAGAGCTCTTACTACTCACTCACCTTCAGCGCAACCAGGACTTGCGCTCAAGATGAGGTTTTAAGGGTGGAAGCCTCGGGTGTATGGGCCGATTTGCCCATACAAACAGTCTACAGTAGCAATGGAGGTGACACGTATGGTTGGGCCTTTAAGCCCACTTCTAAAGTGGTTAAGATCACTTTCCATAACCCTGGTGTTCAAGAAGATCCTGCTTGTGGCCCACTTTTGGATGCTGTTGCCATCAAGGAGATGCTACCACTTTCTAAACCAAATGGTATTTTCGCCCGCAAACCTTATTACTTCCTCTTTTCATACTATAATAACTCGGGTTATTCATCTACGATAGGTGGGTATCATTTCAATTCAAAAAAAATCATGGCTTTCTTGGGCTATAACCTTGCTTAAAAATGAAAAATGAGTAACTGAAATGCATCTACGATCCAATCCGATCTAAAGTAAACTAAATTTAAATTGACCTAGCTTCAGATATATTCAAGATAATTATCACATCACAAAATGGTTAAGGTGAAAATGTAATGTGTGTTCTTAGAGTATACGTTAACTTATTGTATACAACATTAATTTGATTTCTTGTGTTAACTTATTGCATATAACATTAATTTCGGTTTCACAAATGTCTTAACTTCAAATCCTAACTCTGAACTATAAAGGAGGCAATCTAGTGAAAAATGGAGGGTTCGAAACAGGACCACATGTATTCAAGTACTTCTCAACAGGGGTAATCCTATTGCCACACCAACAAGATGCAATAAGTCCACTATTTGGTTGGATCATAGAATCCTTAAAACCGGTCAAGTACATCAACTCAAACCACTTCCACGTACCCTCAGGCTCATCGGCCATAGAACTAGTGGGCGGAAGAGAAAGCGCCATTGCTCAAATCATACGAACAATACCTTCAAAGATGTACCTCCTTACGTTTACCATTGGAGATGCTAAAAACGGGTGCCATGGATCAATGATGGTCCAAGCATTTGCTGCTAAACAAAATGTTAAAGCTCATTTTGTTTCTAATGGAAAGGGTGGATTTACTAAGACATTTCTCAAATTTCAAGCAATTAGTAGTAAAACTAGGATCACATTTTGGAGTGCATATTATCACACTCGACTTCATGATGTTGGTCATCTTTGTGGTCCGGTTTTGGATGATGTTAAGGTCGTACCTCTCCGTTAACTCCCCTTAATTATTTTTTCAGAGCGTTACAAGTGATCCTGAATTTAATATCGTCATTTTTACATGTAATATAGTATTAAAGAAAATGTGTTTACACTATTTAAATGCGTAAACTCATTTTTCCCCTATTGTTTTACTAATCGGATTACTAAGCTAATTAATCATAACCTTTCCATCAACCGAAATATAAGATGCTATATTCAACACGAAAAATGAGTTTTGTATCAACTGAAATAGTGAAATTTGTAATGTAACACTGTTCTCATAACACGAAAAACATCATGTTAGCTTTCTTTTCGTTATAACATTATACTTTCTCGATCTGTTCTTTCTCATTGTATACGTTTTTCAAAATATGTAAACAATTAAAGACTAAGTAGACTTTTTTTCATCAGTTTTGCCTTGCTCACCTTCTTTCCCCATAACCCTGTCTCGAATCTTTTCAGCAACCTTGTCTTCAACTCTTTTCGCCGTGTTCTTCCATGCATTGCTCACTGCACCTTTAATTGGCTCCTTAATTTTTTCCATGACGATGTCAGCGGTTTCCGACCCCTTCTGGCTCAGATCCCTTGCCAAGTTCATCACCTGGTATAGAACAAAACTCAGACGTAGTACATCAACTAAATGTTGCCAAAATTACAAAATGTGTTAAAAACATGAAATACAATCAATCAATGGACTAATAAGAAAACATAAAATTCTAAGTATTAATTAAGTTACCTGTTTTTCTAAAATGTAGCGTAAGGGCACACGCCACATGCAGTTTCCAATGCTATAATTATTGTTACTTTCCATTTAAATCTTCTTAGGGCACAATTTATAAGAATCGATTAAATTAAAACTCGTGTTGATTATAGAACAACTGATCGAGACATCCTAAACTAGAACAGCGACTAACAATTGACCACGACCCAAACAAATATTCATTATAGTATATAGGATTATATATATATATACTGATATAATGAGATGATATATTACAGTTTCAGAAGTAGAATTAGCAGTGTTCTTGACATGTTCACTTGTCTCTTTAATATGTTCAGCTGTTTCTTTAAGCGAATCTGTTGCTTGCTTCGCCTTCTTAACTGCTTCGTCGACTTCTTTCTCCTTCTTCCCTTTTCCGAAACCAAAAAATTTCTACACCAAAAATTAGTGTATGGAAGAATTATAGTATTTGTCAAGTATAAAATTTGCAATCGGAAATAACCATGTAAAATGTTATATAGGCAATATTTTTCGGAGTAATAATATATTAACGAATTAATTCAATTTAAGAATAATTAACCCACGAGCTAACAATTAATAGACTATACCACCAGTTGGATGACAACTGGTGGTTTAGAATCCGAGCTATGTATCATTATAGAGTTTATGAACTCACACATTTAAACATAAAAAATTAAACTTTTAAAAAGCTTAGAAAAATTACACATAATTAAGCTCGGATAAATGTATAATGGTATACAATCGAAGGTATACTAGTAGTTATCATGAGCTAATCATATCAACTAAAAATTAAAACGAAAGATATACAACAGAATAAGCCCAAGAGCAAACACGAAGTCGAAGTTATAAGGTAAAATAAGAGATTATTAGGGCCAAAATCTATAAGTTGGACAAATAATTGTAAATGTTAAACTTACTTGTAAGGGTCTTGTAGGTGAAATGCCATACATCCTATAATCAATTTTGTAAGGAATTATCCTTGATTTCGACATTTTTGTTAAACTCAACATTATTCTCATCTTAGTTCTTCTGCAAAGTTGTTTGAATCCCTCCTAATTTATGTTTTGTGTTCTAATTATAGTATGTAAAAATGGTTTTAGAGAACTTGTAGCTTGTGTGATGTTTATTATGGCACATAATGATGGATCAAATTATGTTGTCGCGTTCAACTACCTAATTTAAATCCCCTAAAAAAAGGCTCAAATAGGGTTTTTTTTTTCAGATGTTTAATTTTCTTTCGATTAATTCTAACCCTTTATCAAGATCTTGTAATTAATAAAGAGTATAAAAACATATAATCACCCCCATTTAATATTAAAATAGGCTTAATATACTCTTTTTTTAATGTAAAAAGTTGTATTACAAGTGCACAACACATATTCCACTTTTGGTTTTTAGTTTGAATAGAAGTCATACTTTAGATTGGTGAAATATCATAAAGGGCCCTTATGAACTTAATTACAAGATATAAGCAAAATGGATAGGAGAAACTATTTAATTATGAGTATAATGGCTAGTTCAGAATTTTCTGTTACTATATTTCGAAATAAAATAATTAATTCCGAATATGAAAATCACAAAAAGAGTACAATAAAAGTAAAATGGATGGAGTATAATTTATATGGGTGTATATACAGGAACTCGAAAAAATATTGTTATTCGGGGTACACCATTATTGCATATCAGAAACTCATTAAGAGTACAAGAATTAATAATAACTACTCCGTAATTCCGTATAGGTATGGACTTGTTTTAGAATCAACTAATTTGTTTAATAAGACTAATGAATAATACTCGCAACATAATATAGAGGTAATGGAGTAAAGATGTTTTTATCAATTTCGGATGTAGTTCTTTTTACAGATTGTTTTGATCGATGTATTTACCAGTTTATTTAAGTCGTTAGGGTGAGATTAAAACAACTAAGAGTTCTGGAAATACTTCGTCAAAATTTCCATTTGTAACATTATCCTTCGCAACATAAGGAAAATTATTGTCTACGGACTACGGCTGTAATTGAGGACGATGCTGAATTTAACTATATAGTTCAACAATACTTTATTATTACTTACATAAATAATTTGGTTTAATCGTATTTTAATAATGGTTTTTCTATTGTGTGTTCTAAGAGCACAACTTGATAACCCATATGTGAAAATATTCACAAGATATTATTACTCACATATTAAAGTACTAGGTGGAATACCCGTGCTACGCACGGGACTTTTGGTATTTATCTCCAATTAAACTATAGTATACCCTAATAAAAATAATAATAATAATAATAAACAATAATATCCATGGAATGTTTACGATCATAAATAAAAATTATGGCGAGATAACATCCATGAATTGATTACAATGATAAAGCTTCTAGCAGCTTGTTTCATTGAAGACGAGTAATATCGGTCACAAGTTGAAGACGGATAGTGCTCTTCTCACAATATGCAAGTGGAGAGAGTAATGGATTCCCGCACTTGCCCTCTCACTAACTGATAAACTAAGTAGATTAACAACATATAAGCATTAAGCAATACGTCAATGTTATTACCTCTTAACTATAAAATGGTTTAAATAGCTATAAAGCTTTTAAACTAAATGGTATTTTTCCTTTTCGCTTTGATTTTGTATTATGCATCAAGAATTACATGTTTTTAAATAAACCACAACAACCAGAAAGTTCAGCTGATGGTTGAAATTTCAAGATCGATTTTATACACTAAGCCGCTCGCACAAATGTTCTTTGGCTTAAAGAGTAATTGTAGCGACATAACTCCCCATACATGTTATCAATATTTTACGTGAGAAGTGAGGGGTACGTAGTAAGATTTGAATACGTGATATTTTTGGTCTTACCCTTAATGGTTGGAGTCCAAATATTGGCTTATACTCAAACTACATGTACGTCTTCGTTAGTCGTTACTTGATTATAGGGGTGTACAACGTAGCGGGCTAGCTTAGCCTAGCCCGCACCTCTGAGTACGTAAATCCATCCCGGGTAGCCATAGCACAAAACCCGACTTTTCCAACGGGCCGGGTTAGTGCTCAAATTTCTTTAGCTCGTCCCGAGCTCAACGCTAAAACAAATAAAACACAAAGGCCCCTTCTGGCTCGGTCTAGCCTGCTACTCTTGGGTTGGGCTCGAAGTGGAAGAAGCTAGCTGGCCAGTCCGGTCCGGCCTGATGTTCACACCGTGTCTGCGCTGCAATCTTTCAGCCCAGCCTGCTCCCTATCCCGGCTTACTGCACAACCCTAACTTTCAACGGGTTATTATAACCACTCTTATTTATTATTCTAGAATGATTGCTTAATTTCTCTCTAATCTCCTTTACTTTTCCCCCCGTTTTGTTTGAATGTTTACCACTCTCATTATTAACTATTTGCTTTGTCTAATTAACCAGGGTGTAGTTTATTAGAACTTCGAATTTCACTCTACTAATTTGTGTTTCACGTAGTGTGATTATTAATTATTAATATTAGTGTCTACACCCTCTCCAATATACATGGTTTGGTTTTCTCATAATAAAACACAGTGGGGTAACAATAATATGTCAGTATTATGTATCATATTCAAAGTAAGGATTAATATATAAGCCCCCCTGATTTATAGTTTTTCGTGTTACATACCTATTAATTTCATATTAATTTGCATTTTACTTCAAATGTAAGATGGTGTTCGGTTAACCTTCTGGCCAGATTGTGTGTCGAGAGACATTACACCCTTTGTTTTCTTTGACTTAATTAATTGAGTTAGTATTAGTTATAATGCGTGACAATTGTATAAACATTTTATGTTAAAAAATGACTATTTATATATTATAGAAACATAATCATTTTATAATGATTAAAAGTGATTACTGAAACGGTAATGCATTTATAGTCTATTGTCATTTCATATAGTCCATTGTAGCTTCCATATGTCCATTGTATCTTTCATTGTTGCATTCTCAATGAAAGCTTTGGAATTATCTCCCTTTGTACTATAAATTGACTACCCATGAATAATAAAACACACAAGCAATTATAACCAAATCATATTCTTCTCTAAATTACGACAGGCTACGTTTAACTATAAATCTAATATCTAATATATATAACATCTAATATTTCACGTATTGTTTAGTTGTCTTCAAACTCTATTTTCAATCTGTGTCACCAATCACCATGATTGCATAATATTTCAACAATAAAAGGTAAATGATTTATAAATTTGTAGCAGGACATTAATAAAACTTACCTATCAAACCTTACGTACTTAAGAAAAACACACATTTGGACTTGGATTAACAGAAAAAAAGCTCTACTTTTTTTCGTCTCAATTTTATATCCCTTTTCCCGAATATTTATTAGCATTATTAACCTTTTCACTCTAATACAAACACCGCCAATGTACGTAATATCTAATTAGCATTATTATATATATACTTCATATAATATTATTGAATTGGTATCTCTTATTATATATTGTATTTTAATATTTAAGATAAACACACATTTGGACTTGGATTAACAAAAAAAAGTTCTACTTTTTTTCGTCTCAATTTTATATCCCTTTTCCCGAACATTTATTAGCATTATTAACCTTTTCACTCTAATACAAACACCACCAATATACGTAATATCTAATTAGCATTATTATATATATACTTCATATAATATTATTGAATTGGTATCTCTTATTATATAAAATACTATGTTGGAGACTCTAATATTGCTAGAAACACAACTTTTAATGTGGGAGCTTGAAAGTCATTCATCGTTGTTGGACTCTCTAATATGGCTCAAAAAATTCCTGTTTTAATTATATAGAATGATAAACCCATTTTTTCATAATTATAAGAATATATATTGTTTGGTCTGATTTATTACCGCATTCTCTCGAAACAAAGTCAAACTATTCAAGGGAGTAATTATTACCATTGTTATTGAAATTTGAAACTTTGTTACAAATGGTAAACCATGGTCACTGGAACATATGCATATTTCATATTTTTGATTAATTTACACCAATATATAAGTCTATAGACCATACAACAAAAGTACGACACCTATCTTTAAAAGCTTTATATGGCAAGCTATGCGGTAAGAAATACACATTCTTCCAGATCCGTCACAAGCAAGACTAATTGATTCTGCAAAACCGAATACACAAGAATATTATAACATTAGCTTGAGTTTTATTGTTATTAGTGTCGTTGAATAGATGAACAATCATTCAAATACCATATAACATTTTCTTGTTATATAATAAATTCTTTTCATTTGTAGAGACTAATCCGGTTTATTGATTGTCTAATCTAATTTCTTGGTTTCTAGAGGCGAAAGTAATTAACTCCTTAAATCTCTTTCTACTAAAGTAATAAATTCATCAATAATTTCTCCCTCAAAAATTACTCATACTTTCAAAAAGAAAACAAAATTATTTATGGGTGATATAATTTCTCCATTTGATAAAAGTTATACCATGTGAAAAACTTATAGGAATGACACTAATTTTACGATTTTTTTTCTAAATAATAAATTAAATAGTAGTAGTAGTCTTAACTGTTGACACCCTTAGACTATGTTTATCCACAAACTCAATACGAGTCTTAATAACCGTAAAATGTTATTATTCTATCTTAAAGATTCAACTCAAACTCTTTTATTTCTTCAACATTATTCCCAAACTTATCAAAAGTTTCAATAAGCATGCATACAAAACATAATTCATGGTTGACTTTGAGAAAAGAGTCTTTCCTTTATCCAAGTCTTAGCCTTAGACTATGAAAGTAAGGGCCTCATACCCTTGCTCAAACTAGGATAAACATAGCCTTAGTTTATTTTTTTCATTTTTATATTTGATAGATGACTCAATGTGTTACAAATTCTAATGAGGAAAAGTTTGTAAATAGAGAAACATAAAAAAAAATTGCAGGTACTTTATTTAAATTAATATTTTTATCTTGATACTCTAATTGTTCGATTAAAATAAAGAATCAATGGTTTATGACGTATAAGATTGAGAAAATGTCGGCTACATTTTTTTCTATCTTTCATCTTATATAGTGCTAATAACATGTTTCAATTCAACCTTAACAATAAAAAAAAAGTAATCTTAATCTTTAATTTTTTTTTTCTCATTTACATATCCCTCTATAAGACACCATGCAGTTGCATGCGATCTAAACTAATTTTTTGTGCTTCTTAATAGCATCATTATATAAAGTTAAACGATTAGTTATTACCATTTTTGCATTTTACAAAAGAACATCATATAGGAGTAATAAACAAGGGGTATGATAGAGTGAATCTCTTTTAAAATGATTTTAAAATAAACATTGTAAAATTATATGTCAAAGACTTTGATGCCCTTATCAAGATAGATAGTAATTGATGAAAGTTATTATAGTGAGGTTATTTATGTAAAATATCTCTTGATTTAAAATAATAAGACTTGTCTACAACGGTTTCATACAAAAATTACTGACGGAATTTATCTTTGTCGCCTTAAATATTTCTTTAATTTAAAATTCTCCAATTGTAAACTTAAGTTCCTTATGTTATATATTCATGAGCTAAAGACGGGTTACAATCAATATTTATGGGACTTACTAATCTCATCGTTAAATAAAGTCAAAGAATTTCGCTTTTTAATACCGAAAATTATAAACTAATTAATAATAATAATAATAATAATAATAATAATAATAATAATAACTAAATTTACCTTCAGAACCTTAATTTGGATGAATAACTCCTTCATTATTAGGGTTTTCTTGAATATGATCATGAATTGACGAGTCGGTGTCACCCGTGCATTTGTTTATGCACTCTGCATTATGCGGAGTAAATAGACATTTAATATAACAAAGAATATAAGAAGTAGCTTCTGTTTCTCTTATTAATGAACAATTTACAATAAAAAGTAGTAAGATCACTGCTAAAACTCTGTTTGCTTTTGCTCCTTCCATGCTTAATAACAAGTAAAATATTGCTTAATATCTTTTTTTTTTTTGCAAAAGTAATTTGAAAAAGATGAGTTAAGAATGAATGCTAGGTCATAATAATATATAAGAAAATAAAAAACCGTATTTGGAGTTACAACATTTATTTTGGATAAAGGAGATCAAGTGTATATAGAAAGAAATTATAACTTGCAAGTTATAATTTCATTACAGATAAACTTATGGTGTGAAATAGAAAAGGGGCCATGAATCTCGTGATATAGATTTATTTTTAAGGAAAAAGTTGGCATTATACTATAAAAGTTTAGTCAATAGTCAGTCAAATACGATGGAAGGATAACAACAATTAAAACTTCGAGAAAAAGGATATTTGAACTCAAACTTATATTTTTCGATGGAAGGATATATTTTTCGGATTATACATCGGATGTACTAGCTCAAACTTGCATGAATTTGAGTTCTTATGCATTTTTTTCGAGCTTTTTAAAGTTTATAAATTACATTTTAAATCTTATATGTGATGTATTTTGAGTTTTATTGTAACTTTTTTTTAGCTTAATGTTCAAATTAATGAACTCAAAAACTTTATATTAAAATTCATAATTTTTAAATACTATACTCAAAAACTTTATTGTGAAGCTCAAAAACTACATTATCTGTGGTAGTACATCAGATGTACAATCCACTTACGGTACAACTTCTAAAGTATTAAAGGAGACTAAAGATAGAAAAAATGGGTAAATAGAATTATAGCATCGGTTGTATAAGACCATATTACAATTATAACAAATTTAACCGGTGTTATTTATTTTTTGGTTATATATATATATCTATATAGAGCTTAGTTCAATTGAGTCCACCATTTTCTTAGAGTCCTTGAGTCCTCATCCTAGCCATTGGATGAGGGAGATGGATGGATGAGATTTGGGAGATTAGAAAATACACTTATCACTAATTAATTACCTATGCACTAATTAATTAACTTTCTCTCTCTAGCTTTTAATTAATCACTTTTTAAACACTTTTAAGCACTTTTGAGCACTTTTTAGCTGCTGAGATTTATGAGTGTAACTTTGATGCTTGCGAGTGTAACTCTAATGTTTTAGAGTGTAACTTTAAGTTTTTAAGGCGGTTTGTATACAAAAATTTGAATTTAAACAATTTTAACACCTTACGAGTGTAACTTTAATACTTTTCGAGTGTAACTCTAATATTTTCGAGCGTAACTTTAAATTTTAAAGACGGTTTTGATATAATAATTTGAATATATATACTTTTAACATTCTACGAGTGTAACTTTGTTGATTTTCGAGTGTAACTTTAATATTTTTTAGACGGTTTTGTATAAAAATTTGAATTTATATAATTTTGACATTTTACGAGTGTAACTTGGATGATTTTCGAGTGTAACTTTAATATTTTTTTAAGACGGTTTATTACTTATAAATTTAAATTTATATAATTTTTTACATTTTACGAGTATAATTCTAACATTTTAGGAGTGTAACTTTAATTTTTTTTAAGACGGTTTTGTACATAAAAATTTGAATTTATATAATTTTAACATTTTACAAGTGTAACTTTGATTATTTATGAGTGTAACTCTAATATATTACGAGTGTAACTTTAGTGATTTTAGGTCATTTTGAGTGTAATTTTTTGAATTTTATTACATGCTGAATCTACGTAATTTACTACAAATTTATGAGTTTTACTTTAGTTCTCTATGAGTGTAACTGTAGTCCTCTATAAGTGTAACTGTAGTCCTCTATGAGTGTAACTGTAGTCCTCTATGAGTGTAACTGTAGTCCTCAATGAGTGTAACTGTAGTAAAAACTATGTAAAAAGCAAGGTAGATCTAGAAAAAGGTAGATCTAGAAAAAAAATTTGAAAACAAAAGTAAAAACTAAAAAAAGAAACATATCTGACATCAACAAGTGTAACTTTTAAGGTCATTTTGTGTTACTTTAATAAATAATGTGTGTTACTTTAATATAAGATATATGTGACTTTAATAAATAAAATGTGTAACTTTAATAGACGGTATATGTGACTTTAATAAATAAGATAGATAACTTTAATAGAGAATTTGTGTTACTTTAATAGATAATGTGTAACTTTTTCAGATCTAGGAAAAAAAATGTTACTTTAATAAATAAGGTGTGTAACTTTAATAGAGAATTTGTATTAATTTAATAAATGTTACTTTAATAACCAACCCACACTTACAAAAATGAAAACAAGACTAAAAACTAAAAAAAGAAACAGATATGACATCAACAAGTATAACTTTTAAGGTCATTTTGTATTACTTTAATAGTGTTACTTTAATAAATACAGTGTGTTACTTTAATAGATGATAAATGTGACTTTAATAAATAAAATGTGTAACTTTAATAAATAAAATGTGTAACTTTAATAAATAAAATGCGTAACTTTAATAGACGATATATGTGACTTTAATAAATAAAATGTGTAACTTTAATAGACGATATATGTGACTTTAATAAATAAAATGTGTAACTTTAATAAATGATATATGTAACTTTAATAAATAAATTTGTGTTAATTTAATAGACTAATATGTGTGACTTTTTCAGATCTAACAAAAAAAAATATATAAAAGGACCATCAAATTTGAAAAAAAAAATCTGAAAAAGAAAAAATTAGAGGAATGAGAAGGGACGGTGAAGGCCACAAGGCCCATAACCACCATCAAAACCACGGTTCTCCTCACCACCTCAGTCCCCCCACCCGACAACAACAACCACAACGTGGTGGCTGCCTGAGTGGCGGCGAGCAAGAGGCAGCGGCGAGAGTCGAGGTGGAAGAAGGAAGGAGGAGCATAGCACTACCCAGATCTGAAAGAAGAGGAGAGGAAGAGGCGGCGAGGCGGTGGTATGTGTTGGAGTGGCGGCCGGTGGTGGTATTGTGGTGGGAGGCAGATCCAAAAAAAAGGAAAAAAAAAACAGGCCGGCGGCAGGACGAGAACGACGGGAGCCAGATAGAGGAGGACGAGGCCGGTGGTGGCGTCAGTGGTGGTGGCAGTGGGCAGCAACTTCCGGCGGTGGTGGGTGTTGGTGGTGGGTGGCGGTGGGGTTGGTGAGTGATGAGAGGAAGTGAGCATGAGGGATTTATTTGGGTTTTGATTTATTTGGCATTTAGAGAGAGATTGAGAAATGATTTTATGTGGGATGAGAGAGAAGTGGCTGGGTGAAAAATGTTATATATTGAATTAGGGTGGAGATTAGTGGTTAATTAGTTAAGATGAGAGAGAGTGAAAAATTAACCCATTAATCACCTTTTGGGAGCACCAATCTCAGCCATCCAATCTTCCCCATCCAATGGCTCTAAAGAGGACTTAAGGACTCTAAGGGGAGGGTGGACTCAATTGATCTTTGCTCTATATATATATATATATATATATATATATATATATATATATATATATATATATATATTATATAAAAGATGATTTTTCAAGATATTTAGTAGTCTCCAAGTTTTTTTAAAAACAGAGAGTACGTCCAACTTTTTAAATAAACTACCTAAAATAGTTTTTAATGAAAATATATTTAAAGATAATAACAAAAAAGATAAAATATTGTATATATCACATCTCAAGTTATAAAACAACCGTGTAAGTAATCTTTTATGAAAGTTTATCATAAGAGTTTTAGTAGGATATAATCTCAAAGAAAGCAAATATAAACCATTAAAATAATACCAAGCACTATAAGAATATTCTCTATATAAAACCCATCTTACCCATCTTAAAAAATTAAACTACACTTTTTAGATTGTGATAATATACTTTTGCTTTGTATTGCATGTTTGCATCACATTACTTTTGTCTCTCCTACCCTATTTTTATAGTGTGAGATCTAATGTTGTACTTTTTATTTGTTTGTTTTTCAGGAAGCAATAAACGGATAGTTTAAAGGCCAGGAATTGCAGCGTACATTTTTTTTTTACAATCATCATAACGGTGATATTGGTGGTAAGTCGATAAGTACACCCTCTTATTATGAATGTCTTTTATATTATACCGACTTACCTATGATCACTTTTATAGTTGTTATCAAGTATGTAAAGAAGTATATCGAGTGCAAAAGTTGGTTACACCCTCTGTTTTAGTCAGTTCTTACCATACCTTGGTAGGAATCAAATTCTATAAAATATAGAAATTAATCTATAAATCTTAATTAATAACCATATATAAGGTTTTACGTAACCATTATGCCGTCATGAGTACCTATTAAAAGTATAGGGTGTTAACGCGTTATACTTTGCAAGGAATTTCACAATATGTATATACATATAAGAAATATATATTTTCCAGCTACTACTATCCTTAAATTAAGGAGATTTCAATTATCAATTTTTGTTACAATAGAATTCAAACTATTAGAGTATATATACTAATTTGTGAAAATCAAAATTCTAAATATGAGATTTCTATTTAGTCTCCATTAGTTTTATGACTTTTTCTTGTGAACACAATTTTATACCCCGTAATTTTGAAGTTTTAATGTATTTGTTTGGGTTATTAACTTGCTAAATTATGATAATGATTTTCTTTTACCTTTTATACAAGGCAATACACGGAGTACCAAACAGATAACTAATTCATGTTTTTCCTATTTTTTAAAATAACGGATTTTATTTGTAAATTTGAGGATTTATGGCCAAGAAGCAACACGTTGCCACCAAAGAGCTAACCTTTTTGAGTCTTTTATATACAAAATATACATATACATAATTTCTACATATAATTTCTACACTGAATATACATTTAGATTCTCATATATATGTGTTGTTCTATAATTCGGTGTTTTAATAGGCATTATTTTAGTCCTATTGTCATTATGTAAGGAATGGGGTAAATTTTAGTTGTGTTTTTTACTTCATATGGTAGCATAAGTGACAATTAAGTCGTTATATACATACTTAAATATAGCACAATTAAAACCATATGGAACTCAAGAATTTTACAAAAGAAATTAATATTAAACGAGCAAAAAAGATCGTATACTATTTTGAAGTTTAGTCAAAACAGGATATAAACAATCATGTTCCAGAACTATCCAAATAAATTGTTAAGAAAATAAAAAATAAAAGTTATCAATGTTAAGTATAACCAACTCATATAGTGATTGCAAAATCTATTACAGTAGAATTTAAAAGACCTCTAAATAATATAAATTTATCTTAAACTTGGAGACTACCACCTACCTAATATTTTTTTATTTTATTAATCAACAAGTTAAATGCAATATCAAAGATAATATTATAATTACATATATAAGTAGGATTGTGATTGTGATTATAATAATTAAAAGAAGAAACAAAAAAATAGAGAAAAACTTCCTTATGAATATGGGACTCTGAGTTTAAACAGAATAATAGTATACACGGTAAATATTTAATAAGCTCACACAAAATCAATAGTGAAAAAGTAAAATAAGTTTCCTAACATTGTTCTCAGATAAGATAGTAAAAACCATTATACCACACTTTTTTTTTTGATTTTTTATTAAGATAATTATCAAACTACTTCTAACTAATCTCATAGGTTGTCAGGGTGAGATGTACAGCTATTACACCATACTCATTTGAATAAGCCAGACACTAATTCAAGGAGTTAATTTATATAAATGTTTGATCGTAATTAATCCCCATACAAATAAAATATGCGTAAGTTCAAGTGATACGAGTACATTTTTTGGGTAATATGTGCACAAGCTTAATTTGAACTAACTTTGCATCGTTTAAAAAAACCTACCCGCGACATTAATGGTTATTGCACTAAGATTTAGTTCAATGTCATATTATTATTATAATTATTATGGTTAGATTAGAAAAACGTAAAAAAAAAAAATTACAATGTAACTCAAAACTTTCTAAGACGCTCCATAAACAATACACATATACTAAGTTAGATTTAATATGATTGTACAATACAATTATACCTATAAGGGCCAATTTTTTCAACTAAACCTTGAACATCATGACACATTGCATGCCGTTCTACAAATTTTAAGTTACAGAGTAATAACTAATAAGTCATATTTTAAGTGTAAATTACAGAATTAACAAAAAAGAATTTATGCAATTTATATTACTATACATTATTTAATACTTTGACCTATACTAAATGTCTATTCTACAAAAAAAAAATTAAGTTAGAGTGTTGTACAAACGGCGGGAAATAATGACAAAAATATCAATAATCACTCCAATTTAGATTTATATTTAGTTTTATTAACATCGTAAGGGATAAATACATATGATTAAATAAGGTTTATGTTAAATTGTATATGGTCAAATTAGTAACTAAGAATAAGAATGTCATCACCTTTTGTCGATAATACTAAAGACACAAGCGTCATCTTAATAAGTCAGTTTTAATAATGGATCAATGGACACGGTTATATCTCTATAATTATCCAATTTTATAAGCCCATTGGAAGACGTACATCAATGTTATTTGATATTGTATCCATACTAATTAAGTGGATATTATAAAATTTCATGTTCACCCTTCTGTGACTTTACAACTTTCGTACATATACATTTTGTTAGAGCAGAAAATCGAAAAACCCAATGAAAAAGTGGCACATTCGTGAGAAATACACTAACATACATATGCCACAATGCCAATTTGTGTGCACTACGCGAACAAGGGTGTTCGTGGATGGTCTTTATTCCACTGAATAAGATCGCTAGATAAATTGAGTGAGAAGGTTAAGCGACGTTCAAGAAGTAGGCTGATTAAATTTGTTAACTAAAAGAATATCATTCCCTTAAAAAGTCAAAATAATACTCCCTCCCATCTAAACCAAACTACCCAATTGACTTTTCACGGTCTACGAGACGACACTTTGACTACGTTTTTCTTCTTTTATATATTACTTTTTTGCATCGAAATAATATTTTTCCGAAACCTCTTTTTATAATACATGTAAATATTTCAATTTTATATACAAATTTTAAAAATTTGACTATATATAATCAAAGTCAATATTTATCAAGTTTGACTTGAAATAGTAGTGTAGGGGTAGTTTGGTTTGGATGGGAAGTGGTATCAAATTTAACGATTGTGATAAAATTTAATTATTTTATAATCAAATGAAAATTTAATTCATAACAGTAACTCAGTATTATGTTGTTAAAAGTTACTTCCTTCGTCTCAATTATTTGTTTGTCTTTGATTAAAATACATCTTACAAATAATATAAAAGGTAAATAAATAAATGAGACGTAGGGAGTAATAAGTTAATGTTCAAAATTTATAAGAACTTAAAGTTTCTCTGTAATAAGTTAAAACCTCAAATTTAAAAGTGTATTTGTATAAGTTGATTGTTATAGAAATTTTAAAAATTGACAATAATGTAGACCCGTGCATCGCACGGGCATAAAATCTAGTTATTTGATATTTATAGGTTTGTACCAGGGGTGATCCTTAGCAGGCTCAGGCCAGACATGGACGGTCCTATACTTGGAAAAAATTGTCTGACGAGCCTAATATTGTTACCCATGTCTGTTATAGCCGGCCTACCCGTTGGCTCAAAGTTCAAAAAAAAAAATTCTTTAGTTTAAACAAAACTACTTACTACCAAGGATAAGTAGGTTAATGCCCTATTTTTGTCCGATTTTGGTTGTTTAAATGCACTTACAAAAATAGTTAATTTATAGCTATATACATTTCTTTTATATTAGAAGTATAAAAGTTGTCATGAAGATAAAATTTGGAAAATATTTTTTTTAAGCGAGTCGGCCATGAATATTTCTCTTAGTCCATACCCGCCCATTAATTTTAGCGGACTTATTTTTGTAGTCCGTTAGCTGTTCTTTTAAAAATATTTGTATGTCCATATTCATTTAAACAACGGGCCAAGTGGGACGGGGCAAACGGACCGGCTCGCACTTGATCAGTTCTAGTTTGTACTACAAGTTAAGATGTGGGGTTTGTGGTTTATGCGAGTAGTTAGTTTCGCTTGGATATGGGAAGGATTTTGATACCTAAAACACGAGTCTTGACCAAGTTAATTCAAACTCCGAGCATGAACCCATTTATTAAAAACTCGAAATTAAACACAAAATATAGGGCTCAAATTAGATTACATATTTTGGTCCTTAGCCTCATCGATAGAATTCGTAAACAAAGTTTATGAGCACGCCTTCGAAGATTTAAAAAAAATTATGGGTATGACCTAGAAAAGTCGGTAATTGAAAGATAGATCTAGAACTGTTGGGGTTTCTACGAATTGCAAATTGATAGGAGTGAGTTATATCGTATTACTTGCTGAATATACATATAATACACATCTTATAATAAGGAATCATTAATCGGTAGCGTACGCATAGCAAAGCCAATAACTAAATAGTCTTAAGTATGCGAAATTACTGTTTAAGAGAGACCAACTATAGATCTCAAGTGGGTCTAGACCCTGACAACGGTGCGGGCCACACGGGACAGTGTTGGCTCGCTCGGCGCGACGATCGGGTCTCCATTCAGGACCCCTAATCCGCAAAACTTGCTCTCCTTCGCGGGTTGTGAATGATGTCGCACCTCGCACCCATCATGTATGGCCCGGTTGGCCCACCAACCCTCAATCTCTCATGCCTAGCCATGCCAGTTCAGGGTCATCACACCCCCACCTAGGCCCGTCGCCAGCCCGCACACCTTCAGCCCGTGGTGTGGGCCCGGTCTCACTCCCATCATTCCGGACCAGTGTCCACCTCTAAATGGGTCGGACCCTCGCACTCATAAGTCATAGTCCCTCCCTTCAACCTTTATCTTCCCATTTTAATATAATAATACTACTCATATATATTGGAGAAATGAGAAAATAAAAGTTGAACGGAGGTAGTAAGTGTCACCAATAGGGATGTTAATGGGGCGGGGTGGGTGCCAAGGATGGGTAACCCGCATCCGCGAACTATAAAGCGTACCCACAACCGCCCCACGACCCGTGCCGGTTGAACTTTTCAAACCCGCACCCGCCCCGCGGGGACCCGCTAAGGGCGCTAACCCGCCAAATTATCTTTCTCTTCATAATTTTTTTTAAAAAAAAACAAATCACGAATTTAAACATATTAAGTTTCCTACGACTTATAAAATAATATCCGGAAAGTGGTATGAAATAATTTCACATTCAATTAACTAGTAAATAAGCTATCAAACAAGTCTATTTTATTATTTTAGCCTTTATCCTTTTAAAATATATCATTTTTTTGTAAAATTTTACTTCGCTAGATGTATACTATAGGTGAGCCGGAGATCATTAAGGCGGGTATAAGCGGGGCGGGGTCATGCGAGGCGGGTGGGTATGGGGCGGGTCTCATGTGATACCCCCACCCGCCCCACCCCCGCCCTAAGTGGGGCGGGTGTGGGGCGAGACCCGCCAAGACCCGCCCCATTCACATCCGTAGTCACCAACATCAAATGCAAATTACAAGGGCGCCAAGTATTACATTCAAAATTACTCTTTTCAATCAATCTTTCTCAGTCTCCCTTTTCTCTCCGTTTCTTCATTATCCCAATAAATCATAAATTGCTTTTTTCTTCCTAAACCCAACAAAACCCTAGAAACCCAAATCAAAATGGGGGAAAAATCGCAAGAAATCAACGTGAAGGAGCTATTATCTTTTTGTGACGATCTTGTTGGTGTTCTAAGAGACAATAGAGACATCACAATCTTGAATCAATGCGTTGAACACTCTAAAGCTGTTCAATCTACTTGTAATTCCGATTTCAGCACTACCCAGATCGCCATTTCAGGTTATTTTCTTTAGATTTTTCTAAAGTTTCTGTCTTTTTGATTGATTTTGATTTGGGAATTTGTTTGTTTGTGAATTAAATGATGGTAATTGTTAATTCACTGGTTTTTAATCAATGTAACTTGCAAATTTGAGCTTTAGTTCCTGTATTGTACCAAGAAAGACCGCAGCTTTTCGGTGTAGAGCGATAATTTTATGTTATTAGGGTTTAGAGTTTTAATTTCCGCTTTCGGTTGAGCTGGTTTTCTCACACGTGGCATTTCAGAACATGGTATCGCGAAGCTAGGGTGAATTATTCATTCCTATAGCCAAAAGGCATTTGAGCTAGGGTGTTGACACTTACAATAGGTGTGTATTAAGGTATTACACCGTTGATTGGTGGGAATTATATCATTGGAATCGTTTATTACTCGGTTTTAATGGCTGTAACCGGAACCTTTCAGTGTGGAGTGGTAATTTGACGCTATCCGGGTTTGAAGGTTTTTAATTTCATGTTATTAGGCTTTTAATTGAGATGGTTTTCTCGTAAGTGGGAGTTCAACACATGGTATGGGAAAAGCTTGTGCATTATCCACTCTTTAGTCTTTAGGCCTAAAAGGTGTTCGAGTGAGGATTACCTTTTGGTTGAGATGGTATTCTCACAGGTTTTGATTGTGTTAAAGTATGAGCTAGTATATATCAGTTGGAAATTTGGGTTTGCTTTATTGCATAATGATTTAATGCTTTTATGGTGAAATGGAGCTTATTCCGGTTTGAAACCAACAAAGATGAGGACTTTAGGTGGTTCTGATCATTTTGGCTTAAATTTTTTGGGGAACGGTTTTTGATTTACTCTAAAAGGACTTGGGTTAGATGATCTTGTTTAAGTTGGGGCAGTGTTTTTATTCCAATGAATCTGGAATCAGTGCAAGTGTTTCTATGATATTGCTTACAAAAAATCTTTATAACATACATTCTATGGGAATGTATCACGTATCTGATGTGGCATGTTCATGACATATTAGGCAACATTGTTGCTCATTTGTATCTATATTCTATGTAAGGTACAAGAATCACATCTTGTTGTTTTAGGCCCGAAATACTAACGGAATTATGCCCCTATTGATTTGGTTTATTTTGGTTGTTCTGAACATTCTTTTGAGTTTGGATACCTTTAATGCATGTGTATCGAAGTAGATTAATATCGTAGGATGACATTATTCCAAGTCTTTGGTGCTCTATCGTGAGTCCATAGCAAACAGTGAAGCAATGAAAAATAAAATGTTGGTCTGACAGGAAGATGAGAGCTTTCACCTTATAAAGCAAAAAAAAATGCGAGTGAGTGAGTAGAGAGAATTATGCGAATTTCAGTATAGTCTGCCCATGACACATACACAATTAGCTTGACCCGGATGTTATCATAGCCAGCCTTACTAAATAGATTGCCGGGGCTGAGAGATTTGCATCTTGGAAAAGCAATCTTGTTTACATCTTTCATTGGCAATTTGATATGCAATATTTGGTCCTTTGCATATTTCAGCTTAGTACACATAAATTGGCATCAAAGTTACTTTTGCCCTTAACTGGATATTGTCTTAATTGGTCATGACAATTGGGACAATGTAGCTTCGCATTCTGCTTTGTAAATCTTATAGTCCAAGAGAGGGGGCATCTTATGAAAGTCTTCATAGACATTTTATTGTCGGCACTCGGCAGATTTCGATGAAACAAATGTTACTCTAGTGGTATACTAATAAAGATGAGGGATTTAAGTCACTTTTTTACGACATTATAAAAGCAAGTATTCCTTTCTCGTGGGTTTTCAGTTAGATATGTGGGAAGTTATCTTTTACTCATTGTCTAAAACATTGGTGTGCTAGATGTGTTTTTCATTCATTAGAAATGCTACCCTTGCTCTCGTTTAGAAAATACGCAAATGGCAGATTACTTTTTCAATATGGTTATCTGTGAATTATACACTACAGATGCTTCACACTTAGAATATTTCATGAAGTAGGCGTTGGTGCTTGGTGATATAGGCTTAGTGGCTGACAACTTAACATAAATCTGTAGTGCATGTGACATCTGACCTAAACTTGGTTCTGTAAAGCTTGCCTTGGATGCGCTTAGGCTCAATTCGTAGTGAGCCATAGCCATGAGTCCATAAGGCCACAAGATGCTTTCCCTGCAGCTAGTACTTAAATGTGCAGTTAGCAAGGCATACTGCTATGCAAGTAAAATAATTTTCCCTTCTAGTTCATACTTTTATACTTCGAAAGTTATTCCCATTTTATCCGTATACCCCATTATCCTTATTTTTTGAACTACTTTTTTACATGTTAGACCTATTCAAAATACATCATATTATATAAGTTTTAATGCTGAATTAGTGTCTCTCGTGCACTCGTCAACGTTGCACACAACTTTGCTTCTTGCCTTGCGCCTCATCTATGTTGGCCTTTGTTGTCTTGGTCACTTGGTGTGACTCACACCTTTCCAAAACTAAGGACAGGAAGTTCATGCGTGTTTCAGTATATAACGTCCTTAAACATTTTGATACCTATTGTAAGTTACTCATTTTTCTCCCAGATTATCAAAAAACGATTGATGAGTGCAAGCTCAAAATAGAAACAGCAAGATCTGAAGAAGTTGGTGATGAAGAAATAGACCGTCTTCAGAAAGACCTTGACGAGGAGTTAAAAAGAGAGCAGTTGCTTCGAGAGGAGCTCAGATAAGTACACTGCTTTGAACAGGGATAGGTATCCCTTGTATATGTCTGTTTCTAAGGGATTGATTTTGTTTCTTTTTATTGAAACACAGTGCTTGTTGCCAATATAGATGAGTTAGATGAACAACGGGTTGCAATAGAAAAACAAAGACAACGGCTGAAGAAACTTGAGGAGGAAGAAGAAAAAGCACAGTATGTCTTTGACAGAAATGTGCTGAATTCTGAAGTTTCTAAAGCTCTTCTTAAACACACAAACTGATTGAGACGGTCTTACTTGTGAGTCAAACAATTAACCATATAATTAAAAAGGAATGCAGTAGTATTTGGGTAAGACGGTCTTATACAAGACTCATTGATTTAGATGTATGTCATAGGCTTACAGGACATATCACTGATCGTTTCACATTTGTAAACATGTTACTTTGTGTGGCAACACTGCAACAGTTGTCCTTTATCATCATTATAGATTAAGTTATCTACCTGGTTCTAGTGATTTATGATGGGGAAAAAACGTTAGTTTACATCATTTTGTCTATTGAGTTTGCTTTATTGATTCCCTTTGTTGATTGGTAATTTGGTATGTAATTACCACAATCCTAACTAAGAAGTTTTTTCTTTTGCAGGAGAAAGCTTTCATTCTATGCATCCGTGACTAAGATCATTCCTGATCTAGAGACCAAGTCAAAAATTTGTGGGCGTATCCTTGTTTATGTTGCAGCATTACTATGCCCTTACAACTGTCAACATGTTGTTTAGGCCTTTGCTAACCCATTCCTCCCTTTACCTGTCAATACATGCGAGTTTCCTCCTGCATTGAGATATGAGGGTAGTGTCGGATCACTTTATAAACCGAAGAATTACTGTAAGCCATATTGTCAAGGCCCATATAAAACTCATCAAAGAAAATTACCAGTATATATGACCAAATTGGGTACAATATTTTTTCATGTCACTTTCTTTAGTCTCGTGTAAACAAGGGTATTCGGGTGCATAATCGTTAAATACCTTGGAGGAGTATCGTTGAGACGTTGACCCTTGCCTTGTGGTTTCTCGGGATTAGACTGCCAGTTGTCATTTGTCAACTGGTACTGGGATGGAACTTTCTCTTGTTAGGTGTTACCAAGCCTATTTTCATGTGGGATTTTCATTACCCTTGTCTTCTTTCTGTTCTGTAACAGACAACTTGGTGAAATATCGCTTGCAAATGTGTTAATCCTTGATCTGTTACATAGATATTGTCAATCGAGATAAGAAAGTGGTGGAGAAATTTGAATTTGATCCAGCGAAAGAAGATGCTTTCGACATTTGCAACAAGACTTGGAAGATGATTGATCAGTAACTAGGTCGAAATGTAGCTATTCCATATTAGATAGTATGATTGTACCATGTTGAATTCAGTTCTGCATTCTGTGTCATTTCCTTTGTTGTGATTTTGAGTTTTTGACTGCTTATGTTGTATTATATGCTTTAATGACGGGTCACTAATCAAAGTTCACGCTTCTCCATGTATTTCAAACTTTCAATTTGTTGTTCTGAGTTACGGCCGTAAAGTTAATTTCCTGAGCTTGTTGCAAGATTTTCAGAGATATAACATAAGGCAAACTCTTACATTTTCTATTAGTTTCTTATTACACGCCATACAATTTCTGTCTGACATTAACAGTAGCTCTAGAATGCTATGACAACCTATAATACAACATGCACTGATGTTTGATCAGAATGCTACGACAACCTATATTCCTGTAATATTGATTGCTGAATCTCGGGTGTTGTGACCCTCAATTAAACACCTGCCTACTCTGCTTTAGGATTTCAGTTGGCGTAAATGATGTTAGATTCTGATGAAGTCCTGCAGTGCAAACTTGGGGAGCTGTTTCAGCAAACGAGTTGATCAGAAACTGAGATGAGGTACACACGGCTGGAATTGACGCTCCTCTGTAAGCTCTGCAGACGTATGCAATGAAGTTCCGGTAGTCCTGCAATTAGACAACGTTATCTTGGAGACTCAAGCGGGGGGAGTCAGAGAAATAAGAGATGGTTTTCAGGGTTTCAAGCTGTACCTCTCGGAGTGGCTGATTGTTCACCACCACCCATGGGACATATGCATGAGGTGGGTTTAGCTGTTTAGTTTCATATGCATTCTGTATTTCAAGCTGCATCAACACCCAAAATGTTTTAACCATAGCTGGCATTAAAATCTTCACTATCTAATATCGAAGCAACAGTGCATTCTGTATTTCAAGCTGCATCAACATATAGATCTTATTCATGTCAAAGTGTATATGTTCCTTTTTACAAGCACACATGTCATTTAACCTTCACTTTTGTTGTGTTTTGACATGCTATTGTTACCCAAAGCCATGAAAAAGTTTCACAAAATACTTGTATTTGAAACTTGCAACCGAGTCTTAACCAACCCTACGGAATAATATATAAGTAGTATTCTGTGTATATCAGCAGAATAGAGAAATAAAGAGAAAAGACGGACCCTTCGACCATTTCCCTGATTGTAACAGTCAATGATAGGCTGAGAGTTTAATGATACTCGACCGAAACAGCTTTGCCACTCTGCTTCTCTCTGTTGATACGCCAGACTCTCAATGCACTGGATGAAGAAGTAATGCTTGTACTGTCACACAACACATCATCCATTCATATCAAAAATTTCAAAATCCAAAGTACTAATAATCTTAAAACTCACTTTTAGAGTTATTATAGATTTATAGTTATAGGCTTATAGCAGTTGCTATGCATGCATGTTGTTCTTCAACTGTTATGATTTTGTTTATTTATGTTAGTCTATATGGCGATTTGTCAGCCGACCCCATTCATTTTGGGATTAAGGCTCTGATGTTGTTGTTGTTGTTGTTTTAGTAGTGTATATAGGCCATGGAGTGACTAAACCCCAAAATTTGGACATAAAATTTTCTTATAGGTCCTTCAAAAGTGAAATAACTTGTCGATGTTACTACTGGGTAATACACAAGTAACGTAGTTTATAAGACACAAGGGTGGTGGCGTTGTATTAAGTCGCGATTACTATCAATCTACACAACGTTGCATGGTTTATTTTTGTTCTAAAGAAAAAACGTAATGTAATGAGTCGGTTTTATACAATAATTTGTGACAACTGAATGACAACTTGGTTTATATTTTTCTTCTAAGAAAATTATCTCTATAGTTGACCCAAGCATATAAGTATACCAAGTAAATGAGGAAGTGACATAATGTACAGAGGGTAGGTTCTTACAGGTTCAGGGTAAGCATTAACTGCACAGGCTTCAACAGTATTCAGCAAGCACTCTCCTGACCCATGCTGTACCAACATAATGAAAAATGGTGAAAAAAACAGGTTTAAAACTACATATTATAAACCTCAACAAGAAATTTAAGGAAAAATTATCACAAATTCTCATTTGTGACGGTTTTGTCACAAACTCGTGACAGACCAAATGTGATCATTTTTATGAGAAAATATAATCATTATCTGATAATTTTATGGATGATTACTTTTTATTATAAAATGGTCCCATTTTGGTCTGTCGCAAGAGAGACGAACTGAAAAATTATGGCATATGGTTTTTAATGCATGAGATTAATAAGTTTACAAGTGCAACAAAACGGAGTATTTTCGTTGCAACAAGTGTACCTGACAATGAAAATAACCAGAAGAGTCCAAAGCAGCATTACCCCAAGGGACCAACCTAAGATTAACTATGTTAATGATATCATAAGTGAATAGTTTAACCAAATCATGAGCTATGAAATAAGAGCAAAATGGGCAAAGTGCCTCATAATAGACTGTAAGATCGACTTTCGGAGACGAGTTGTAAACTTGTGCATAGCATGAAGAAGAAGAAGAGTGGTAGTGAAGGAAGATAACGTGGAGTAGAAGAAAGATTTTGAGAGAATGTTGGTGTTGTAGAGAAGCCATTGTTGTTATTCTTGGTGTAATGTTGGAAGTTTAATTGTGATTTGGGTTTGCAAAGAACTACTTGGTTATGAAGGTAGGAACATAGATGTGCTTTAAATACATGTTTCAGTGGTTATGGGCATTTGGCAGAGGCATGACACATTGAGACATCTACCATGTTTCATTTCCGCAATTTGGGCTAAAGGCGGTAATCGGGTCATTAGGGTCGGTTTAAGATGCGCCGGGTTATTTTGTGGTCTTGTGTTGTTGGGTTGATATATTTTGTCCGATCAAGTTATCTTCAGGTAACAGGTAAAGTAAGTTTGATACGGGTCGTTACGGATCAGATTTGTATGCTGTCAAATACGAATAGCTTATACTCTGACCGAATGGAACTAATTTTGAAAAATATGTGCTGTGTTCGAGGAACGAAACACGCCATCGCCAAACCCGATGACGTGTGTATGTCAAAAATCAAAATATACCAAGCGAAATGACGTGTTTCTCCCTAGCCACATTTCACCATTTCGCTAGATATGTTTCATCCGACGCCATTGAAGGTAGTTTGGGAAAACTAGTAACAAAATATATACTCCGTACTTTGTATAATTTGGTAACAATAATTCTGGTATAAAACCATTTTACTCAATTATTATTATAAAACCAAACTAGTTTTAACCTCTTGTAAAACTGCACGGGGTGTTTTTATGAAAAATAGTAAAGATATTATTAATAAAACATACATAATCTAATTGGGTGAAATTTATAAAATTGGCCAATATATTTTACAAACAATAATTATTGGTTCAAATTTAGGCATGAATATTCACGTCCAAGTCTGGTATTAGACAGGTTTTTATGCCTGGTCCAAATTTTAGTGTTTTTTTTATAGTAAATATTAATATAGAAGTTTTAATTATCATCGTTGATAGATTAATTTTTCAAATCATTGTCGTTATTCGTTATAACTTATATTTGTTGATTTTATTTATTTTTGTTTAATTTGTAATCTCTTCAATTTATTTTTTTGGTAAATCTATTGTGATTATTTAAATTTGTAAACAAACATTAGATAGAAAGTATTCCCGCCGTCTCAATTATTTGTGTATATTTTATTACAAAATCTAAGATAAAGGTTTAAAAAAATGACTGAGTCGGATGAAATCGGATTTAAAAGTTAAGGCTAAAGTTGGGAAAGTAGGAAAAATGTCAACGACGTATAGCTTTTTATTTACGTTTTATAAAAATATCTGCAAATATTTTCAATTTGTTTTTCGAGTTTGAGTTTATTTGACCATGTCTTTAATTACCCAAATGAGTTATAAGGCAAAGAAAATTTATGAAGAAGTCAAAATAAACAGTAAGTCTTGCTTGCGACGGATCGGATCTTGCGACGGGTATTTTGTGAGAGGAAATGGGTAGAGGGGACAAGGTGGGCACCCCCCATGTGCTTCTCCACTCACCCTTGATGGATATTTTGTGAGAGAATATGATATCCGTCTTAAGCTTGCGACGGATAGTGTCCGTCACAAATGAGAATTTGTGCAAAATAAATAGTGAAAAAAAAATGATACACATGAAAAAAAAAAAACAGTAAAGTAATAGAGGTAAAGAAATGGGGTCTACTACTTTGTTGTGATGAGGTGGCTTAATATGAAGGCTTTAAATGTTTGTGTTTTAATATATAAGGGATGATGTTATACCCCAATAACCTGATAAAGTATTTTTTATCAACAAACACATTTTGACACAAGTGCATTAATATGATTTCTATATGATTTTAAATATTTTATTGTAAAATCGTGTTTAATTATTTAATAAACACAAATTCTAATTTGTGATGGTCATATCCGTCACAAGTTTGTGACATGTCATATAATATAATACATTAATACTCATGGCTAGAAAAACATAAGTCATTTGTAATTCTTTTGACTTGTCATATATATGCAATGAAAAATACTTGACCAGAAGTTTGTGACGGTAATATATCCGTTAGACCGTCACATGAGAGACTTATTGTTTAATAAAGCCGTGAATGAAATAGTAATTAGGATTCTTTTCCTTTTTCACACTTTACCACCCCTTGAACTCAATCACCGCCTTCATTTTTAGTCATTTTTCTCACACTAAAATATTTTCCAGTTTCCTCTCTTTCTCTCTCCTCTTACCTTCCTCTCCACGCCATCACCTTCATTCCTTCATCTTCTCACTTCACGGTAATCAACCTACCATTAACATTTGCAGTAAAAATCTCACACAAATTCATCAATTAAACAAACCTTATTTCACATTTTCACTCGTAATTTGATTGATTTTTTAATTTTTTAACTTTTTTGTGAATTTGCAGGGAATTTGAAGAGGAGTGGAGCGAAGTACTATATGCTTCCTCTCAAAAGACCGTTGGAAGGAACACGTGACGCTGACGTGGACGCCGAAGAAGTTACCGTTACTCCCGCCGCCATGGCTATCGGAAACAGTCAAGTTAACAGCAAACCGTCGGAAATCAACAAAGCGTCGGAAATCGATGAGGATTTGCACAGTCGTCAGCTCGCTGTGTATGGTCGTGAGACGATGCGTCGTCTTTTCGCCTCGAATGTTCTTGTTTCTGGATTACAAGGGCTCGGTGCTGAAATCGGTAATTTCTTCGTTTTTTTGGTGATTTTTCTACGTTGATTTTGTTTTGTTTGATTATCTTAACATATTATTGTATTTTAATTTCATGTTTTGAAATTCTGTGTATCTGATGAATGAAACATTTATTTTGTCCTTTGTTTAATTGATTGATCATTCTTGTTTATTAGTTTCGGATTTCATTGTTGCGATTCGCTTGAAAGATTCGTTACATTTTCGTGTGGTGAGAAATATTTTAATCAAACGTAAAGAATCTAATGAATCGAAGGAAGTATGATTAGTACTGTTTTCATAGGTTTTTCGGTGCCGGATTTCACGATATTTGCATTTGTTTCTCTTTTATCTATTTTTTTTTTGTTGTGTTAATGTTTCAGTAGAGTCTGCTTAATCGCTGAATTCGAATGATTTTGCATATGTTTTACTTAATTAACTATCTGTATTTTGTTTTAGCGTCGTGAGAGTGTGAGATTGTTTGTCAAATGAGAATAGTGATCTAATATCTTAGATATTTTTGTGGAGTTGTGAAGATAGAAACAACAAATGGATACTAGGATCAGCTACTTAGTTATATACTCGTAGTTCAAATTTGGAATGTATGATAAACAGATGTGTTTTGGACTCACTTCTAAGTTTTTAAAGTTTGTACATCTTGCGGAAGTAATTGGCCGATTGTTCCATGGTTTTCTCGTTGATGTGCAATATTTGTGTCTTTTGGTGTATGATAGTGTGCTATGCATGTAGGAGGGATATTAGTATACAGAGTAGATAGCTATTGTGACACGTGTGAAACGGTCTGAAAAAACTTGGAATTTGAATTGAGACTGAAGTGTTCATCGCTTAGAAATATACGCTCGATGTTTGAGAATGTAACTCATGACTCATGTAAGCTACTATGGTATGGTACTTGAGAGTATTATCATGTTGAAAATAAGTCATGATTTAGGAAGAGTTGTAGGCTGGTTGTGGAAGATTGAACATTGTAAAACTGCTACATCTTGGCATCTTGCATTCTTGCCTGATCTTTGAGAGTTTATTGAATAATTGAGTCACTCCAGCGACAATTCTAAATTTGAATTATATAGCTAGAGATTGATTTGTATGGCGAAGTGTTGGATAATATCTATTGAAATCAGTGTTGCCTAATTCCATAAGTATAGGTAACATCAAATACACGACACACACTTTAATAGAGAACCTGATACATAGATTTAAATTAAACACTTATAAAAATACGTATGAACAAGTTTACGGTTTGCAGTTTTGAGCAAATTCAGTAGCCCAGATTGTTATGGGTGTCCTGAAGTTGATTATTATTGAAATGGATGCAATCTGTTGTTTGTTATTCGATCTTCATAGACTTACTTAATAGTTTGATTCACATATCAGGATACTTGGGTGGTGAAGCAGGGGCGGATCTAGGGTGGCGCCAGGTGGGGCACGTGCCCCCCTTAATCTCTAGAATGTTTGTAATATAAATATAAACCTGCTATATATTACAAGTAAATTTAAGTGTCTTAGTGGTTCACACATGTGCTATTTTCCCAAGAGACTTGGGTTCAACTCCCACTAGTTACTCTTTTTAATTAAATAGAGTACTAATATGATTAAACCAATGTCATTTACTTACTCTAATTTCCCAATTTATATTAAAATTTTAGTTGTAATGAGATTTGAACATAAGACCTCAAACTAATATATAACTTCCTCAACCATTAGACTACTTGGATTTATTGATAAAACAAACTATTAGTATGTAATATATCTTGTATTAAGATATTATTCATTAGTAACTACTTGAAAGTTAAAGTATTTTATGAAAAAAAAACCAATAAATACCCTTTATTAAGGGAAAAATTGTGTAGATCCAACTATTTTTTTTTTTTGCTTCTTACGTAAAAAAAAGTTTTTGTTAAGATGGAAAAAATATACGAAAAAAAAATTGTGCCCCCCTTGTACTAAATTCATGCGTCCGCCCCTGTGGTGAAGTCTAGGATTTGTTTATGATTTCTGTGTTGTTTCAGGTGTCTGCTATTGAAATATGTTGACTATCGGCTTGTTGGTTTCATGTTGGAAAGTCTGTTAATTTCAATTAGCTTGCTTCACGACTGCTACTATTTGCTGTTCTAAAACTTATACGACCAAGAGCTCCGAAAAATTAACTTTCCAAAATTCTTACCCTGGTTTTTTTATAGACTCCAGTTGTAGTTCATATACTCTAGTTAATAGAAAGAAACTCTTGGTTCTTTTTCGCTGCTCCATTTGTTATCTGAAGAGCAGCATGGAGCCATTAAATTTGAACTTCTCCATTTTTGCTTACACTGTTGTTTCATTAGAAAGTAGAAACTATGTTCAAAGAAAATTTTAGGTGACTGTTATTGAGTGTCAGATGGAATATAGGTTATTAATGCCGAACTTGTTGAAATTTGCAGCAAAGAATCTTATCCTTGCTGGTGTTAAGTCTGTGACGTTGCATGATGAAGGAGTTGTAGAATTGTGGGATTTGTCCAGCAACTTCATGTTTTCAGAGGAAGATGTAGGAGAGAATCGTGCTCGGGTGTCCCTTAAGAAACTCCAAGAACTGAATAATTCTGTAGCCGTTTCTACATTAACCACTGAATTGACCAAAGATATGCTTGCTGAATTTCAGGTTAGCTGTTAACTATAATAAACTGTGTGTTGACCGTGGATTTACCTGTGCAGAATGCTATTTGAATGTTCTGGTCTCAGATATGAACCGTAATTTGGTCCATTTGCTAGTTGCTACTATACTACATTAGTCATTGTTAGAAGAACAGAAGCATTATTGGAGAAAATTATAATTATGCAATCGTCCAATCTTAGAATATTACGAATATGAGGGTTGTGGTTTTACATGATTTTAACAACCGCAAATTTTTACAACTTCCCAATGCTCTGCACCTCTTCATTGTACTTCATCTATTACAACTTTTCCCCCCATTTTTTAATATGTTCTTGTATTACATTTTCCCTTTCTTCTACCTTGATTAATCTGGCTCCTCATTTAGATAACTATTATGTAGTGTATCTGTAGCCCAGGCTCCAGATCTGGAAATAACTGTCCTACACTCGTTATTGCAGGCTGTAGTGTTCACTAATATTAGTTTGGATAAAGCAATTGACTTTGATGAATATTGCCGCAACCATCAGCCTCCAATTGCTTTCATCAAGTCTGAAGTGCGTGGCCTATTTGGTAGTATCTTCTGCGACTTTGGTCCTGAGTTTACTGTTGTTGATGTGGATGGTAACGATCCATGCACAGGAATAATTGCATCCATCAGTAATGACAACCCCGCTCTTATTACTTGTGTGGATGATGAGAGACTTGAGTTTCAAGATGGCGATCTTGTCGTGTTTTCAGAGGTGTGTGGAATGACCGAATTGAACGACGGGAAGCCTAGAAAGGTTAAGAGTGCTCGGCCTTACTCTTTCACTCTTGATGAAGATACTACTAGTTTTACCCCATATGAGAAAGGTGGTATCGTAACCCAGGTGAAACAGCCAAAGGTGTTGAATTTTAAATCATTACGCGAATCACTAACAGACCCTGGTGATTTTCTGCTAAGTGACTTCGCCAAGTTTGACAGGCCACCTCTACTTCATTTAGCTTTCCAGGCATTGGACAAGTTTGTGTCAGAATTGGGTAGATTTCCTTTGGCTGGATCTGAGGAGGATGCTCATAAACTAATCTCCTTTGTTACCGAAATTAATGATAGTTCATCTGATGGGAGAGTTGAAGGTATTGATCCGAAGGTTCTTCGTCACTTCGCTTTTGGTGCAAAGGCTGTTTTGAACCCAATGGCTGCAATGTTCGGTGGCATTGTTGGCCAAGAAGTTATAAAGGCATGCTCTGGGAAGTTCCACCCACTCTTCCAGGTAAATCTTCTAAAGATCCTGCTTGTGAATGAAATCAGAATCGCTGCAGAGATAGTTGGAACAACAGTCATTGTTCCTGACAGTGTTTTCTTAACAATTACTCCCTCCGTCTCAATCACGTGTTTACCTTTGATTAGAATATCCCTCATAAAGAATAAAAAAGGTAAACAAATCAATGAATCGTAGGGTGTATTTGCTATGATCATGAGCCCATTTGTGTGTATCTTTCCCCATTTCCATGTTTCCTCCATACCCAGAAAAGATAGTGTGGTTCAATACATCAAATTTATCGTTGGTCAAAGCGTTCCTAAAAATAACCAAATCTGTTGTAACAAACTAGCAGGCACTGGTCTGTTTCATCATCCACCAAAGTCTATGAATTGCAGATTGCTGATGGCTTCTACTATCTATTGTCTGCTGGCAAATGACACTTGATAAGACCAAATACCAGTAGTTGCTTGCCTCACGCTCCCTTACTTCCGAGTCTTGTTGGTCATACTAGACCAAATACCTCTTGTTTCTTGAATTGTTTGCTTCGATGTTTGTGCAACTCTTTTATATTTTTATTCCCACATCCCCAGTAGAGTTTTCTGGATTTCCATGCCCACGTCAGTTTTGGAGAAATATTTGATAGTTCTTTTAATTTCAACATTTCTGAATCATATGCTGTCATCTGGTGTTTCTTTTTTGCAGTTTTACTACTTTGACTCTTTGGAATCCCTTCCATCAGAGCCATTAGATCCAATTGATCTAAAACCCTTGAACAGTCGTTATGATGCCCAAATTTCTGTTTTCGGAACCAAGCTTCAGAAAAAGCTTGAGGAGGCAAAATTGTTTGTCGTCGGGTCAGGTGCTCTGGGTTGCGAATTCCTGAAAAATCTTGCTTTGATGGGAGTTTCTTGTGGCAGTGAAGGGAAGTTGACTATTACAGATGACGATGTCATAGAGAAGAGTAATCTTACCAGACAATTTCTTTTCCGTGATTGGAACATCGGGCAGTCAAAGTCAACTGTTGCTGCTACAGCAGCTGCTTCAATGAATCCCCGCTTTCGTATTGAAGCTCTTCAAAATCGTGCAAGCCCTGAGACTGAGAACGTTTTTGATGACACATTTTGGGAGAATCTCAGTGTAGTAATCAATGCACTTGATAACGTCAATGCTAGGCTCTACATTGATCAGAGGTGTGTATATTTCCAAAAGCCTCTTCTGGAGTCTGGAACCCTTGGGGCTAAGTGCAATACTCAAATGGTGATACCTCATCTGACTGAAAACTATGGGGCTTCACGCGATCCACCTGAGAAACAAGCACCCATGTGTACTGTACACTCTTTTCCACACAATATTGACCATTGCTTGACTTGGGCGCGCTCAGAGTTTGAGGGACTTCTTGAAAAGACGCCTGCTGAAGTAAATGCCTATCTGAGCAACCCTGGTGAATATGCAGCTGCCATGACAAAAGCTGGTGATGCACAGGCTAGGGATACTCTTGAGCGGGTTATCGAGTGCCTTGACACAGAGAGATGTGAGACATTCCAGGATTGCATTACATGGGCTCGGTTAAGGTACTTTTTATAGTTGTAGGATTTTAGGTTAATCGATGAGTGTTTTGTCGTGTATGGCTTTTGATATTTTGCTTCTATTAAAACTAGTTTGTCCACCTGTCTAGGTTTGAAGACTATTTCTCCAACCGTGTAAAGCAGTTGACTTATACATTTCCTGAGGATGCTGTAACTAGTTCTGGTGCACCATTCTGGTCAGCTCCAAAACGTTTCCCGCGCCCATTGCAGTTCTCCGTTGATGACCAGAGCCACATCCTGTTTGTGACTGCAGCATCTATCCTGCGTGCTGACACGTTTGGTATCCCTATACCAGACTGGGTGAAATCACCACAGAAAATGATGGATGCTGTTGGTAGAGTGATTGTTCCCGATTTCAAACCAAAGAAAGATGTGAAGATAGTCACTGACGAAAAAGAAACAAGCCTTTCTAATGCTTCAATAGACGATGGTGAAGTGATTGAACAACTCATTGCCAGGTTAGAAAATTGCAGGAAACAACTTTCTGAAGGCTACAAAATGTGTCCAGTACAATTTGAGAAGGTATGTATTGTTTAATCTTGGTTGGTTATTAGATTGCAACTATACACTAATGAATATTAACTATTAAGCCTCTCCGTCATATTCTCTACGACATTCTGCATGTGTGTTGCCACGAGTATTAAAGGGACCACATTTCAGCAATTGCCTTGCCTTGGCAGATTTTGGTACACTATATTCTGTATGTTGTACTGTTGTCTCTGGATGGCCCATATAATGTGCAAGCTAATACTGAAATTTTTTCCATCTCGTCATGTTACAATGCCAAGGAATTGTGAGTCTTTGACTGCAATGCTGCATTAAAAATCGAAATAAGCATTTGTTGTCAACCATTATATGAAGATTTGAAATAATACGAAATTTTGCAAACATCTCATCATGTTACCTTATAAAGAAAATTTCAATCGTTTGTATTTTACGAGCAACATTTTCGTACCATCCAATGAAGCTCACACGTTCAATGAAAGCTCGAAATACATTTAATTATTCTCGAGAATGATTAAACTGATTTCCGACTTTCAATGAACTCGTTCCTTCATTGACCCACAACCCACTCGTATCAGTTCTTCGCAGAAAACTTTAATCTATCTTTAAATACTTGTACTCATCACTTGGAATCATTCCATTTTTCTTCTACATTACTTGGGTGATTATGGTTTTTGAATTGTTACTGCACATATTTTGTGGACCGGCATTTCCTTCCAATATTTGTTTATGCTCTCTAATTTTGTTAAAAATACATGTAACATGTGGTTTTGATTGTAATTTCGTTCCAATACGTGTTTATGTTTAATTTTGTGCAAAATACATATTTTGTGAATTGACATTTCCTTCCAATATTGTACTGCTCCGTATCAAACAAGGCAAAATACCCTTTTTCTACTAGAATAATAGATATATACCGATGCATGCGGTTTTGATTGTGATTGCTTCTCGTGAATTTTCCAGGATGATGATACCAACTACCACATGGATATGATTGCTGGACTTGCCAACATGAGGGCTAGAAACTACAGTATTCCAGAAGTTGACAAACTCAAGGCCAAGTTCATTGCCGGGAGGATCATACCGGCCATTGCGACATCCACTGCCATGGCAACTGGTCTCGTCTGTCTTGAGCTCTACAAAGTCTTGGATGGAGGACACAACGTGGAAGCCTACCGCAACACTTTTGCCAATCTTGCACTCCCTCTCTTCTCAATGGCTGAGCCAGTCCCACCAAAAGTGATCAAACACCGAGACATGAGCTGGACAGTTTGGGACCGTTGGATCCTGAAGGGCAATCCAACATTGAAAGAGCTTCTGGATTGGCTCCGAAACAAAGGGCTTAACGCTTACAGTGTCTCGTATGGCAGTTGCTTGCTGTATAATAGCATGTTCCCGAGACACAGAGACAGAATGGATAAGAAGATGGTTGATCTTGCTAGGGATGTTGCTAAAGCGGAGCTCCCGTCTAATCGTAAGCATTTTGATGTTGTGGTTGCTTGCGAAGATGACGAAGACAATGATGTCGATATTCCTCAAGTCTCGATTTACTTCAAGTAGTTGCATTTCCTGCTCTCCGTACGGTAGCAAGGAACTTTGAACTGAACTAATAGAGTAACAATCATGCAGTTTCTGTGAGGTGGTTAGCAATCATAATTGTCAGATAATATGTTCTAAATTTTCCATTTGCGCCATTGCTTTACCACTGGCTAGGTTTATTACTTTATATCACTGATTCACTGTGCTCATCAGAAATGACTCGACGCTTTTAAGTATGATAAAATCTAATCTTCACCCGTGGTCCGATATTGCCTGAAACATTTATGACCAGATCCTGGTGAGCCTAAGTTGACTCATATCTTGACTCTAATCCAACAATACTTGACTTATTGCCTTACCAACATTCTGACCTGGCTTAAGTTGTTCACATGTTCTACTGGATCAATTCTGGCAAATGGGTCAATCGGGTTGGTTTGTGACGGGTCAATTCTAGTTCTGGTTGTTCGAGTTTGCA
Source organism: Heliosperma pusillum (assembly GCA_022085475.1). Classification (NCBI taxonomy): domain Eukaryota; kingdom Viridiplantae; phylum Streptophyta; class Magnoliopsida; order Caryophyllales; family Caryophyllaceae; genus Heliosperma; species Heliosperma pusillum. The sequence continues at coordinate 460,594 of JAIUZE010068997.1, read as the reverse complement.
AGAATTTGGGCTGGGCCGGGTCATTTTGGGTCGGGTCATTTTCGGGTAGGTTGTTATCACCTTATTTGGGGATAACAATAAGTATGCGAAAATAAACATTTGGGTCATTTTGGGTCTCTGGTCAGCTTCGTGACAGGTTACTAGAGTCGGATCAGTTTGGTCTACATGAAACCTTTTTTAAATAGCCCGTAAATACAACACATTTCCGAAGCTCAAGTCTGCATTTGATCACCTCAACAACCTCCTCCGACAACAACATCCTCCGTGTCTCCAACACCCACGGCCACCCCATCCCACCACCCTCCAATTAACACTCCCACAATATCCACCTTAGTTACCAACCACAATATCCTCATTGAATAATATATACATTCTTTTTCAACGATCTCCAAAAATTATGAGCATCTCATCGAGTTTCAACCCAATATGGTTGAGTAGATAAGTTTTGGGAGTGTGTCATGTAACCTTGGGAGACGTAGTTAACCTAGATAAAATAAATACGTCAAAAATTAGCCATATTGCTATATAAATATATAATTCGTACCCGAACTAGAGGCGCTCAAATACGAGATTCGGCCGGACGGTATAGGTTAGAAGTCGAGAAAACACTTGGCACAATTTCCCCAAAAAACAATACACTTCCGTACAAGGCAAAAAAAGAAAAAGGTAAAAGACACTAAACCCTATAACTCTGCAAGGCTGAAAGTTTTTTAAGCCTTATAGAATGGAGACCAGATGGCCGTTAAGCGTAGTAAACAATGCGTCAATAGGCTGAGTTCTCTCCCCGACGATGTTCTTATTGGAATCGTCTCCTTCCTTCCTCTCCGATCAGCCATCACTACCGGGTTTTTATCCCGTAGATGGCGTGGTCTCTGGACGAACACAACCTCTATCGACATCACCTACCTTGATTCATATGCGTTACGTAAACGTGATCCCCTTACCTTACGCAAATTCGATACAGCATTGAATGGAATCTTGAACCAAATGACCTCACCTTTCATCGATAGTTTACGTCTCGCAGTTGGCGGATACTTTCCCTTCTGGATGGATACTTCGATTCGAGAAATTTGTGATCGCAACAGCCATCAAATTAAGGTAATATGGCCTTATACTTGTAAGGGTATGTTGACCATTGAAATATTGAAATATTGCACTTAGAAATAACAATGACTTTTTTAGTTGGCGTCTTGGCGATCATCATATGGTACTAATTTGGTTCGGATTTTTTATTTTTAATTATATTAAGTACTAGACGTTAATGTTTTTTTCATAATTTCCCTATAACCATTAACTTATAAAAATAAAGTTTTAAAGTTTTAGGACTTTAATAAAATATACTCGGTAATTTTTAAGAAAATAATATTGATATATTGATTCAATTTCTATTTTAAAAATATTTTACCAACTATGTTAGGACGACTCAAGTTTTATTGATCTATATTATGACCCGAAAAATAATCTAAATTATCTAAGAATTATCTAAGAATTAAGCTCTTCAAAAGATTTTGGGTTGATCACCCCTTATGGTAATTGTCCGATATGAGGCAATTCTACTATATATAGCCATATAGGTATTATTATATTCATCACACCTACATTATTTTTTAAAAATAACACGAAGTATATGCAAATAATATGAGATTTTATATTGTAATGATAGCATTTTTTTTACCACGAATCTAATTATATTATTTTCATAATTAATACAAAAGTTTAAGAGCTCTCTAAAACAATATTTAAGAGAATTAAACGATTTTGGGTTGATATCTAAGTTCCAAGGACGACTCTTATTTATAATTGCATTATCACCCCAAATTATGATATTTCCCCGATGTGGGACAATTCCTCTATTTATACGTAGTATATTCACCACACTTACATTATTTTTCAATGTGGGACAAATAACATATTTAGTAGTACACCATTCAAATTATTATATATGATACTTTCTTAAATTATTATTTATATTTTCCTAAATTAATTTTGATGATGTAAATTTTATTAATGTGGAGATAATAATACAAACATTTAAGAGCTATCTAAGATAATACTTAAGAGATTTAAAAGATTTTGGGTGAACATCTAAGTTCGAAAGATGACTCATTTTCACAATACATTTTTTGTGAAATGAAACGTAAAAGTTTTTATATAAAAATTATAAACACCACTTGAATATAATATAGAAAATGCATATTGAGATAAATAAAAGATTTTCCACTATATTTTTTTTATGATACTTTCCTAAATAAATAAATTTTTTATAAGGTAAGTTTCACTAATGTGGATACAAACTTTTAAGAGCTATCTAAAAAAATATTTAAGAGACTCAAAAGATTTTGGGTTGATATCTAAGTTCCAATGACCTATTTATAATTATAGGATCAACCCACCTTATGATAATTTTCCAATGTGGGACGATTATACTATTTATACGTATTATTTTTACCACACTTGTATTATATTTTAATGTGGGATAAAAAACTTATTAAGTAATACACTATAAAAATTATTAATTAGATAATACTTTCCTAAATTTCCTAAATTAAGTTTGATGATGTAAATTTCACTATTATGGAGATAATAATACAAACTTTTAAGAGTTCATTATGACAATACTTAAGAAACTAAAATGACTTATATTTATAATCATATTTATGATCACTCCACCTCATGATATTTTTCAATATGAGATAATTTTACAATTTACACTTAGTATATATATTTATCACAAATACATTATTTTTCAATGTGGGACTAATAGCACATTAAGTAGTTTATCATAAAAATTACTATTATTTATGATACTTTTCTAAATTTTTAATGATGTGAATTTCACTATTGTGACGATTATAATACAAATTTTAAAAAACTCTCCAACACAATACTTAAGAGACTTAAAAAATTGATGGTTTATACCTAATTTCAAGGATGACTTCTATTTATAATAATAGGATCTCGCTATGTTATAGTAATTTTCTAATGTGGGACAATTTATTATTTATAGTTAATATATTCACCACATATACATTATTATCCAATGTGGGACTAATAACAAACTAAGTTGTACACCATCTTTTTCTATATAATATTTATTTCTTAACTATTATTAAACTATTATATTAATATTAAAATAATTTATAAAAAATTATTTTAAAAGTCATTTATTGATTTTTTAAAGTCATTTATTAACAATATAAACAAAATAGTTTAAAATCTCGTGCGTTGATCATATTTGTGAACACTCCACCTTCTGATAATTTTTCAATGTGGGACAATTTTACAATTTATGCGTATAATATATTCACCAGTCAATATATCAACATTGTTTTTCAATGTGAGATTATTCTACTATTTATACGTAATATATTTACCACATCTACATTATTTTTCAAAGTGAGACAAATAATATATTAAGTAGTATAACATATTTTTCTATAGGATATATATTTCTATTATTTTTATTTTATAATAAATAAAAGATTACCATTTTATTTTTTATATCCAATGTATTATTTATAAAACTTTCCTAAATTAACTTTTTACGATGTAAATATCACTATTGTAAAGATAATAATACAAACTTGTAAGAGATTATCTAAGACAATACTTAAGAGACCCAAAACATTTTGGGTGGATACATAAGTTCCAATAATGACTCCTATTTATAATCATATGATCACCCTACCTTATGTTAAATTTTTGATGTGGGACAATTTTACTTTTTATACGTAGTATATTCACCACACCTACATTATTTTTCAATGTGGGACAAATAACATACTAAGTAGTACATCATATTTTTCTATAAAATAATTATTTATTGACTACTACTAAACTATTATACTAATATTAGAATAATAAAAATATTTTAAAAGTCAATTATTAAAAATTCATGTACTTATGTTATACTTATATGATATTATAAACAATATGATAGTAAAAAATACAAAATTTATACTCTAATGAAAGCATTTTCCCTTAAGAATTCAAATATGTAAGTTTCGAAATGTTATGCATTATATTTTTTTTGTAAGATTGATAATTAATTTTTTTTTACATAAATAATATTTGTGATATTAGAAATATTACATATTATCTTTTTTGTAATCTTGCAAGATCTTAAAATATAATTTCCAAAAACTGAAAAAGATGATGTCAACCAATAGAATTGCTCGAAAAAAGCCTCTTTTATATATATATATATATTGATTACTCCGTAGTTGATAAATATTTTCATCGTGTTAATCTAGGCTGAGAGTATTTTCCACACGACGATGAAGTTTCGTAAATTCGACTCCTTGATGAGAGGATTCTATATTTCTAGTAGATATATTTACGTGCAACTTGTTTGCAAATAAACTGAAATAACCAGCAACCAGTTCATTAGTGTGTTACCAACCAATTTTTGGATCATTTTCATTTTCTATCCTTTTTATTTCATCTGAATGATCTGGATATTTTCCTAGGAAGATCTATCTAACAGTCAATTATTTGATAGTGTTTTTTATTTATTATCACCAATTGAGTCCAAATTTTTACGTTTTACCATCTATTAAGTCCATTTTTTCAACTTACCACCTAGTTTTGACTTAAACCCTCACTATCCACACCTAATTTACGTTTTGTTGTCGGTCTTTCTTATTTATCGTCTTTATTACGTTTTATCGCTTCTCGGTTTATTAAAATGACCATATTGCCCTTGTTATTACAAACTCACTAATCACTCATTCACTCCCCTCATCTAACTCATTACACTCAACCTCATTCAATCCCCAATCTAATTTAATTAGGGTTCATTGAAAATTTGGGGGATTTCTAGGTATGCTTCTTCTCTTTTCTTTTCATTTTCGCTCAATAATTTTCGCAAGTACACAACTTTTTCACATCAGCAATTTGTCTAACCTCAACGGATTATTCCGGTAATCCGGTCCAATACCCATCAACCTCAACAGATTATTCGGGTCAAATACCCACCAATACTGCTGATTTATCTGAGTTTAATGTCTCTAACAACAACTTCAGCGACTCATTCCCCAAGACATTATCCAACTTTCCGAGTTATCCTTCGCCGGAAACTTACAACTATATATGGTGGCATACTCCAGCGATGTAAGAAATCATTTTTTCCGTCGCCGCTGTCAGGTCAGACTTTTATAGTTCTTTCCTCACCAGCAGAGGTGAACGGGAAGACGAAAAATAATTAATTAGTCTAAGGGACCCATGATTGGGATCTCCGTATTCGCCCAGAAGTTACTCCTTGTATTCGCCCAGAACCCTAGATAAGTAAATTGTACAGAAACTCACCCTAGCTAGGAAATTGCCCAGGAATTCAATGAATAAACCCAGAAATTTGATGAACCCTAGCTAAAGAAATTGAAGCTTCAATTAGATTGGGCATGAGAGATGGGTTTGCAATAATAAGAGGAGTATTGTGCAGATAATTAAAGAAGAAGATTGAGGGATTGTTTTTCTAGGGTTCTAAAGATTATTAATGAGGGAGAGTAATGAAGGAGTGAGTGCAACATTAAGGGTAAAATGGTCATTAGAAATACCCGAGAAGGTTTAAAACAAAAGAAAGACGATAAATAAGAAAGACCGACATGAAAACGTAATTTAGGTGTGAATAGTGGGGGTTTAAGTCAAAATTAGGTGGTAAATTGAAAAAATGGACTCAATAGGTGGTTATACGTAAAAATTTGAACTCAATAGGTGTTAATACACAAAAAATACTATTTGATAAGATGGAGAAAAAATAATAATAATAATAATAATAATAATAATAATTTAAAAATATTATATTGGAGGTAATTGTGAGAAAAGCAAATTTAAGCCAACTTTTGGCACTATAGTTCGGGGTTTATCAAAACAGTTTTTATAACGTGTGTCATAAGCTAATTATAGAGAGATTCACAAAAATAAATTAGTACATATGGTAAAAATTAAGCTTTTCAAATAATACCTGCAAAGTCTATTTAAATTAACTCACATTTGACCATGAACCGATATATAGGTCATCGGTCTGTGGCGTTGGTCACAGCCCTTTTTGGCAATGGTCGAATTATTTAATCATAGATAGGCAAACGGTCTATAAGACTTTTCGTTGTATCGGATGATGAGGAAGAGATAACCATCCTCGACCAATTCTCAACTATTCTAATATTTGGACTACGAAAAAAATAATAAGCTAACCAAAAAACAAAAACAAAAACAAAAAAAAAAAAAACAACGAACATGAAAAAGAGACAATGAATGACATAAATATAGACCCAAACCACAAAAGTGGTTGATGCATAAATTTAATTGAAGTTTCACAAGTCTAAAAGGAGGACACCATTTATCCAGTGACCTAAACAGATAATTTCCTGTACCCCAAAATAAGACGGCGGAATCGACACCCTTGTGAACACCAAAACTTTATATCCGCTAAGACATGAATTCAAGACTCCAGACGCTTTTCGACACAGACACGACCTGTAACCACAATGACCACGCTGACAGCACAGGCGACGACACTTGGAGTATTCGACCCATAGAGATATGGCATATGACTTGCTTTGCCTCACGATGAAACCATGATGCGCCCAATCATACCTTGAGTCCACATTGCGGTGTCTTTCAGCTGGGGATCATCAGACTCTAGGCATTCATGGATAAACTCGACGTAGAATGAACATTCCTTCAAGAATACCTTTGCGTTTGGACCAAGTGAATCTGCAAGATCTCCCAAGACTGCTATGGCAGCTTTGGTCACGCCTTCATCCCTGCATTACAGGTGATAGATAATAGACATCAGCGACAAAAAGAGTCAGATAAGGTAGGTCAGAAGAGAACAGCAAGTATTGTACGGAGTATGAAACACTTTTACGTGTGTAACCGACTAACCGTCAGAAGTCTTTGGGTCGAGACTTACTTAATTCAATAGCATCTAATAATAAGAGTTTGTGCAAGAGAAAAGGAGAGAAGAATTTTGACGTACCTTTGTTTATCCCGGAAGACAAATTCAAGGAACTGCAAAAGATGCTTTGCATGAGGAACAAGTAGGTCTGGCTTAGCATCCTTAAAACCCTGGAGAATTCCAGAGTAAGCTTCAAAGATACTGCGTCTTAGAAGGTTTCCATATTCCATGATCTCATCATCACTAGTGTCCATCTGAGCACACACCTCAGATGCACTCTGCATCATCGGAATAGCATAGGGAAGGTACTTTTCGAATTGTGGTCCGATCGCAAGAGCAATATCGCCAAAACAAGAAAATATTGGAGGTTTAACTGAACGATGGAGTTCTCCACTAGAGAGGTCCTTGAGTAGGAGAGCCATAATCCCATCACAGAAGGGCAAGATCTTTTCCTCGAGTGCTCGGCAGATGTCACCAACTACCCCAACCGTTATCGAACAAACCTGGTATTCCTCAAGGTTCTGCAAACCCATCTCCAAGTACTTGTAAAAATCAGGCATGTACTTCGCAAACCCAGGTCCGGTTGGGTACGCCAAAGCACCAATAGCAAGCATAGCCTCTTCATGGACGGTAGCACTACGGCCAGCCAATATTTTGAGGATCAATAACATGATGGAATCAGCAGAATTGAGAATTATCTGCTTTGTGTCATCGGTATTTAGTTTCTGGATGATGACCTGGAGAACACTGCATATAAGGGCTTGCCAATCTCCTTGCTTTTCTTTGTCCATTGGAAGTTCAAAGGATACTGAGAGTTTGCTAACCATAACACCAAGCAGTTGTTCAATTATTTGAGCACTTTCAGGCATTTTAGAACACCTAACTGTCTCATTCAAAGTTTCATAAGCAGCAGTGCGCAATTTTGTGTCAGTGGCATCTGTTCTGTCAGCTGTCGCCATAAGAGAAGCAATAATATCTCTAACATAAGGTGTTAAGGAGCTTGACTCGACATCCTCAAAACCCTGTGCAAGATAATAGATAGCTCCACAGATCTTCTCCGCCACATTTGGGGCATCCTTAAGACTCTCAAGAAGAACACTCAAAACTGGCTGAATGTTGGCAGCGGTGATTACGGAAAACCCAGAAATTGGAGAATGCAGCAGCTCAAATATACGGCTCAAGGTCCAAGCAGTGGTGTCCCTGACATGATTGTTTTGATCTTTGGTTGCTTTGAGCAAAAATTCCAAGCCTGCATGAACCAAGGGAGAGAGCGTCTCAACCTTAGGGCCATCAAGGATTGAGCCGAAAGCAAATGTAGCTGCCTCACGACAACGCCATTCTTGACTCGATATATTTGCTTCCACAAAAGGCATAACAAGTTGCACAACAGAATCTCCAACAGTCCTAGCAACCAAACCCAAACATGTCCCACCAGCCATGGATATATTCCAATTACTGTCATCCTGATCTTGATCCTCCTCTTGCTTTAATAACGTTTCCAGTAACATTGGCACCAAAAATGGCAAGACCTTCTGAATGAAATGAGAATGGGGAGCTTCAGACTGATCACTATCCTCACCATATGATTCCTGAATTTCGATTTCTTCATCACATATGGAGCTCCAGAATTCGATGGCCTGAAGAGCAACTTGCTCTTGGTCTCCTTTCACAGCATTAGATGTAAGTTCATAAAGAGCTTGCATGTAAGGTTCAAGCACTTCATAATACATTGATGCAATCGCAACAAGACACTCATAAGCTGCCTGCCTAATCTCCACCTCCTGGGAAGTCGCAGTATCACAAACCACTTTCATGATATAATTCCGCTCCATCTCATTCTCAAAATTGGTTTGGGCAAATGCAAGAGCATTATAGAGAGCCCTAGTTGCAGCAAGGCGAATTTCAGCGGTATTTTGAGCAAGATTCATGCCCTGAGCTACAGCTGTTAGGACAGCATTCACTTCACTTTGCTCAAGCTCTTGATGGGAGATCTCCTCACACACAAAACCAAGAGTCTCCAAAGTTGCTTGCTTGAGTGAAGGCGGGCTATCTGATTGAGTCATGTTAACAAGCAACGACGGAATCAAATCTGGCCACTGTTTCTTTGGAATCTCAATCGCAGCGACTTTAGCAATAACTTGCGCTGACGTGTGCCACGCTTCCTGTGCCTGGGATCTAAGCGTCCTGACAAGAGACTCCTTGATCTGAGACTTCACATTAGCATCTATAGCAACCCACTGTTGGGCCAAGTGTTCTTTCGTCGAAGCATCTTTAGCATCTAAAGAGTTCTTTAGTACAATACCAGCAAGCCTACGCGACTCAATTGGCTTTCCATCATTTGATAGCTCGATGGCCAAGGACAGCAGGAACCCAGAGGAATTCTGCTCCTGGAACTGTTTCAGGCCAGCCTCAGCCTCTGTTCTGATTTTAGCATCGGCAGATTGAGCAGACAATAAATATGAAGTAATATCCAATGCCATTTTCTTTAGTGTCTGCACATACAGGCCGCAAAATACATCGACAATTAGTTAAAATGTAAAGATTAAACAACAGACACATGGGTAACAAACTCAAGTCAATGTCAGCAGAAAATCAGCTTAAGATGCAACAGTCCAGCCAACCATATAATATGTTAATAAAACATGCCAAAGCACGACATAAAAGCATAAACAAACAACTAGGGCAGCACTGGTTTGAAAATGTAAGATACAAACCATGTCATTTTCCAGAAGAAGACTGTACTTATTTAGATCGTTTGAACATTAGATTGTTCGAACAAAACTCACGTGCTACCACAAAAAAGAAAGAACAATTATAAAAACGTAATTTATGAACACAGCACAGCCATGAAATCAAATACACAGATGAACCAGTGAAATAGAATTCTTCAATTTAAATTCAATGACAGCTTAATAGAGGCATTAGCAGGGGCAGTATCCCTAAAGAGAAATTCGTTACTATTTTAGTTAAAAAGTTTAGAACTTTTTTGGGTTTGATTTACGGCTTTACTACTGCACTCCTCAACTGCAAATTCTGGTTCCGCTACGAGTACAGTTAATCAATCGATCAAACGAAACCCAGCAATCAACTAATTTGATCAATAACACAGTAAACAATCAATCAAAATTCCTAAAGAGAAATTCGAAGCTTTTATTTAAAAAAGTTCGGAACTTTCTCGGGTTTGCTTTATGGCATTACTACTGCACGCCTCGGACTACAAATTCTGGTTCCACCACTAGTAGTGTAAATGGTTAACATAGCCCTAAAACCCTAAATTAAGTTCGATCAAACAAAACCCAACAATCAACTGATTCAATTAACACATTAAACAATCAATCAATTAATCAATAACCCTAAATAATCCGACAAATGTAACAGTAAAAAAACATGCAAAAACCCCACAAAAATCAAAACCCTAAATCATCAAAAACACACACACAAAAACTCAAAAATCAAAACCCTAAAACTGAAGCAGATCTATGATTAAACATAACAAAAGCACAAAACACAAATTCAATCACAAATCAATCAAAACTAAACAGACCAATAATAAATAATAAATAGATATAACAGTGATTAAAATTACCTAAAATAATTAGGATTTATAAACAGCAAAATGACAACTGCGATTGTTCTTCTTCTCCCACCTTTTCCTCTGTTCTTCACTATATGTCAAGCAAAGCAAAGAACTTGAAGGATCAACAATGGAGGAGAGATAAATCAAAAAATAGGGTTTTAAAGAGAAGGATAGATGGAGAAAAGGGTAAGTGATGGATTTTCGAAAGAGTTGAAGAAGCGGGAGAAATATAGAGAGAGAGAGAAAGTTGAGTTGCAGGAAATGCGGTAGAGAGAGAAAGTATAGTAAGTTGAAAGAAGAAGAAAACCCTAATTTTATTTGAATTTTGGGAGAACGTGTGTGTGAGAAGTTGAGAGAAAGAAAAGGGGAATTTGTGTGATTTTTCAAACTGTTTTTATGGGTTTTCTTTGGGTTTAGGGATGGGCTTCTTGCAATTTGAGTCATATGAAATCATTCATAATAATTAATGAATACACAAATTTTCGGTTGTGAAGGACAAAATTCGTCACAGGTTTATAACACGATACAAAAGGGTAAGGGACTGTTTTTTTCTGACTTAATTTCGGCTCGTTTCATTTCAGCTCGGCTCCTATTCAGTTTAGTTTAGCTTTAGTCGGTTTTATTTAGTTTATCTCTTCACAAAATTAAGTCTTATTTCAATTTCATTCACTTCAACTTAGCTTTATCCACTTTAGTTGACTCCAGCTCACCATTCATTTAATTCAGTTCAGCTCGTTTCTGCCGAAAAGAACAGGGCCTTGGGAGAGGGTTGTGAGAGGTCACACATTTCTGACCGTCACAAGTAAGATGGGCTGGAATGAGTAATGACTTGTTTTCATGATATGTTAGTTAAATAAATTAATTAATGAGGGGGTAATTGGATTTAGGTTTTATACTTACCATTTTTTAATAAGTTATTATACTTTTTAATTAGGCTTTGCCAAATTTTAGACGGTCTTTTCAAAAATAAAGAGCCGATTAAAATAAGAACAAGTGGGATAGAGGATTGTGAGGGGTCTGTTTTAAAATGTCGTCACAAGCATGATTTGTTGTTAGTATTTTTTTATAAAGGGAAATGTTGATTCAATGATATATGTAGATTTGATGGTGATTAAGTCGGTTCTAGGGCTCTCTTTGGCAAGGCGTTTGAGATAGCTTATTTGACCAAAATTTTTAACTATCTTGTTTTTTTACAAGTAGTTTATTTAAACAAATAAAGTTTTTGAAATGAAATGCTACCTAGGGTATCATCTGAGAAATAAGATACTTAATTATATGTTATAAGACTCTCCTTAATATAGGCCATTTTGGTCTTAAGGTTTCAAACTGGCCATTTTTTAGGAATGTGATAACACCACTACAAGTTTTATTAATACCACTCGATTATAAGCTAATTTTTCTGCTAGTTTGTCAATCAATTTTATTATATAATTGATTTACTTATTAACTTCTTCATTTTCGTCTACCTTTCAAAGTTTTAGTCAACTTTTCAGTTTTTAATCGTCATTTCAACTAATTTTACCAAATAAGTGCTTAATCTACTTATGTCATTAATGCATAATTTTTCCTTCTCACATAACACCCTTAAGAACAGTACTATGTACAAATTACAATACAATGTTTAAATTTTCTCTATCAATAGCTATTTGTTGAAAAAAAGGACTATGCATAATTTGATATTTGCATTTTATGTTTTTCTTTTAATAGAAGTTGAAATGCAATTAAAGTGGTAGAAAATGAATAAGAGAATCTTTTTTATCGTGGGCAAAATATGTAAGCTAATGATGAAAATAGTGAGAATAAAAGTGGATGATAGAGAAAGTGAGGTATCGAAAAATAAGAAGGAAAAAGAAATAAGAGGATGATGATCTCCTCTCTATTATACATATTCTAAGTCATCTAAAACAGTTGAATATTTATTACTTCACCCGATTGGCAAAACTTCTCATAATAATACCAATTGTCAATGAGAATGAGAGCCTTAAAACCGAAAATGAGACCCTTAATACCTCATAACTTAACATAAACTAGTAAAATGGCTTAATGGACAAATCTAGCTAGGTCAAAAAAACGGCCACAACTCCAATCCATACTTTCCCTATTACATAATAATACTGATTAAATCCAACTCGCTCTCCATCTATTTAATGTATGTAGTTAACCCATAACACATAATTTCATATCATGTATACGAGAGGCCGAGAGGGTACGGTTGTACTTAGACTCGAGTACTCGACGCTACCAAATTGCGTTTTATCGTCATTTTAAAAACAAAAGGAAGCCATATTGTAGATAGATTGTTCAATAAATATGTTAATTATTGTTGACAATAAAGTGTGACATATAAAAGGACTCATTTGAAAAAACCTTGGGTGTACTTGACTGGTGGTCCTTGAGGGAAATGCTCAAATGTATATGCAATGTTAAATTGACATATGAGCAATTAAGTGATGCATTCATGTCATATTGTCATGGACTCATGGATAATTGACAACTATAAACTCAAAGACCAACGATGTTAAACTGTTACTTGGAGTCTTGGACCATTCAATCAACGTCTCAAGATACCTATTTGTCCCGATATCAAATTCAACATAGCAAGTCTCCCTTATAATGAATACTAGTTTTAATTCCGTGTAAAAATGCACGGGTCGTAATAGGAGGCATTATCATTGAATATATAAGCATATAAATGAGTGTGTGTTTATATGTTCAATGTTGTGACGGTATAAATAAGTCAATAACAGGAGATTCGTTGTAAAGTACGTTACGAACTATAAAGTGTATAAATACTCTAAAACTTACGAATATCCAAAAATAAGGCAGGGGTTATTTTTAAGCATTAATTTAACACATTAATTTAACCCCAAAAAAAATGTAAATTTTTAGTTAATTTATTCTTTAACAATATTTTCCAAGGTTTGATATTTCTAATTTCTAAAGTATCAATCTATTTATTATTTTCAAATCTATTTTGTATTTTGTTGATGTTCATAAATATTTTCAATATCATGTATGAATTTTTGCATAGTTGATTGTATGTATTTGTATAATTGATATAATTGTAGGTTATAAATGAATTCTATAGAAATAGTAGAGTTGTGGAAAGAAAATAAAAGAAATATGTCTTCCTTAATTAAGGAAGACAGGTTGAAAAAGAAAAAAAAAGGCATTTCATTTCCTAAAAATAAGGGACCAATAAGAAGAGTTTAAAAGACGTAGCTTTATAGAAAAGAAGATATTCGTCACAAATTTCTAATGGGTTAGTATCTTTAACTTGAGTAGATAAGATAAGGATAATAATTTACAAATGACTTTTTTTTCCTTACTCGTGTGGATAATATTTAACCCGTCAGAAAAATATGATGTCACAAATAAGAATTTTTTATTCAACATAACCAAGAGCTTTTTTACACTAGTTTATCCTCCATTGGATTTCCATTTGTGGTTTTCAACAGACACCTTGCTTAAAAGAGTTTTTCCTTTTCAAATGAATTGTTTTTTTTCATAAACTGCTTCTTAAAAAAATGTGAGTGTTGGCCAAATTTTTAAAAACTACTAGTTTTAACCCGTACAAAGAACATGAACAATCGAGGAAAGAAATGGCGTAACGTGACGATGATCACTGCCCTAAAGTTGAATTTGCCCCGCTCAATACACACGGACTCTTAGCAACCAACCTCCAGGATACACGACTTTCGAGTATGAGGTGTATGACAGAGATTCAGATTGAGGACTACTTGCAAAACGTTGCCAAAGACCAGTTTATGAAGTAATGGAAAGGATACACGACTTTCGAGTATGAGGTGTATGACAGAGACTCAGATTGAGTACTACTTGCAAAACGTTGCCAAAAACCAGTTTATGAAGTAATGGAAATGAGTTGTTATAGAGAGAGAAAGAAGAGAGAATAATTGTTGTGTGTTTGATAGTGCAGTAGGCAAGTCCTTATATAGGGGGCATGAGAAGGATCCAGAAACTCATTAAAGGTGCCTTGAAAGTTGTCTTTAGAAGACTGTGAAATGAGTTTGAAAATAAAGCAATCAGTGCTGGAAGACTCTGTAATCTGTTTGGAAAAAAATAAACAAACCTCCTAAAATAAGTGACATATACAACCTTGAAAAAACGCACAAAAGAAAGGAGAATAAGTGACAGATACAACCTCCTAAAATAGGCCTTCGGCCCGCACCGCATGTGCTCTACCAGAGCCCGGCGTGGTGTGGCGTGGCGTGCGTGGCGTGGCAATGGAGTCTCTCCACTACTACTCATCTAGTAGTGTATCATACTTGGTCACTTATAAACCATAAAAACAAAGGTTATTTTTTTCCATGTGGGAAATAAAGACTACTTTTTGAAGCAATACTTCCAACATTTTCTAAAACAGTAATTCGAACAATATTGTGTTCTTGTCATCTTTGATCCACACAAATATGAATATCGTCTTGGTACCTTTTCTTTGTCAAGTTCTCGACTCATTGTGTTCACTGTAATTTGCTGTTCGTCATCAAATTAAAATTATTCACATTAAATTGTAAATTACCTGTCCTCTTCGATCCAACGACCGCATCAAACCTCTGATGGAGGTTGTTTACAGGTACAACGAACGCCTAAAATAATTAAACTAAATTCACTTCTTTTTCAAGATTAAACCATCAATTCATTAGCTAGTTAACCGTGAAAACACAAAAATTATCGACATTTTTTATACCTGAAAAGTGATCACGCAGCAACCGAGAGAAAGTGATGGTGTGAAAAATGAGAGTTAGTTATAACAAACTACTTGCAGTTAGTTAGGAGACTAACAGATTTTAAATAACAAACATTTTTAAGCGGGAAAAAAAATTATGACTTGATTCTATAAAAAGAGGGGAAGAAAGTAATAATGGGATGGGACAGTTTCATCCTATGTCCCAATAAAACGTCTTAAGTTGTGAAATACGAGTACTAAATAAATAGTACTCATTTATTGATAAGATTAAATTGAATGGTTTTTTATTGTTTTTATTAAAAGTTGTTTCCGAAAAATCATCTTACTCTATAATTTGTGAAATAGGGAATAAGTTGTAGGCTTTGTTAACTATCAAATCTACAACATAAGTGTAGATTACACTTATTTTTTAGTGAATCATATAATAATAATGCAAATAATTCGAGACGGGATTCCAATTAAAATTCCGAGTATTTGTACGATTGTCATTGCCAAGGTTGTCGTATCTAGTCTTGAGGTCTATATAGATCATTGTTATGTCTCTATTAGTCTATCCTCATATGTCTCTCATTTGATTCATCATGGTAAATATATGTATGAATGTATGATGTATGTTTATAAACTCTAATTGCCTTTATATTCTTTAATGTGGCTGGAAAAATTCCGAGTTGGTCCCCACTAACCGTGACATCGATAGTAGATAGGTCGCCACCCGGTGGTACCGTATTTCGGCACCACCTTAATTAAAGGAAAATAAAAATAAAAAACTAAAATGTAAATTTTCAATTTTGCGTTAAAGTTTGGAGGGTAGGTATGTAATTTTATCTATTTAATATCTATTCAATTAAAATAAATCAAACCAAAATAGTTTATCTATATTATCTTCATCAATAATTTATTTTTTCATCGTTTATTGTTTTCTTCATCTACTTAATTTTTCATCAATAGAGTTCGTTCTTCATCGACGAGCCAACAAAGAGAAAATACAATATGATAGATTGGTATAATTTCTGGAACACAAATTCTTGTTTACAACCGTCGCATATGCGACGAGTTAAGTGTAACCATTTTTTGATAAATAGTGACATTTATTAATAAACAGTAACCATCTTTTATGACTTGAAAATGACATTTATTATGAAGGTAGTCACGCACTATTTAACAAAAAGTGGTCACATTTTGCAAAATAGTGGGGAAAATGAGCCCGTCGCATAGGAGAGTTACTATTTCTGGAATTATGATATACTCCGTAATAGATTAACAAATGATTTCTCTTAATTTAATTTGCCTCACCGATGAATCAAGCACATATCTGCATCATTTCATGATTAAATATATCCTTCAATACATATCTTGTTTATTGTAACATTCCTCCTAAAAAAGTTGCAAAACTTAAGGAAAATTCTATTGATTTTTTTATTTATGAACTATATATTAACTATAATTAGTTATGCAATTTTAAGTTCCCAAACTACCTTTTTCCAGTAATTTGTTTGAAATTCATATTTTAGGGGAGGGAAATGAAAATAGCTATAGAATTTACCATAATAACCTTGGTGGCGCTCAATTTGAGTATCACCAGGTAGCGCCATCTCATTTTCATTAAATAATAGTGTTTGGTTCAAATTCTAGTTTTTTTCGCTTATAGAAACATTTATAAAGTTAGGTTAAACCGTTTCATTAGACTAACTCTTCCTATTTGTAAGCCTGATGAGCTCAATTGAAAACTTGATGAGCTACATTGTATACTTAATGAGCTCATTAAGTTATTAAGCTCTTTTGTGATCAAGTTATTAAGCTCTTTTGTGATCAAAACTATTGAGTCGTATACAAAGTTTTGTAGGCTCTTTGACTTAACACTAAAACGGTTTTTTCAACATATACCTTAAGGACACCTATGAATAAGCTAATTACCGAAATATTGCTGAGAATATATAATGTTAATATTATCCAACACCAACTATCTTAATTATTAAAAAATGGTTCTTTAAGATGCAATATATGGAAATAAAAAAACACTTATAAGTTATATCAATTACAATATAACATATGTAATTGATTTACGACAGCATTCATCCCCCATATCGTCCATGCATAATCCCATGCATTGCATGGCCATTTTAGTTATAAAATTTTGTACGTCGCATGATCTCCGCCACCCAATTAAGCATCGCCTTCTCAATTTTCAACTTTTCTAGTTCCCCTGCAACGACGAAATTAAATTTTAATTTGATATCGTTCGAGTAATATAGGATCCCAATTAGTTGTTCGGTTTTTCGTTAATATGCTCAATTATTTTTGATTAACGATAAAAAAAGATTGGAAAAGAGGGAATATTTAGGAAAAATTAGAGAGTAACTAGCTACGAATAATGGTCATGGTACGGGAAATTGAAATGAGCTATGCACATTTTTTTTTTCTTTTTTACCAAAGCCTAAAATCATAAAGAAAAAAAAAAGTTACTAAAGTGTTCAACTACAACATTTTATGTAAATTGTTTAAAATGAAAGCGAGTATGACAATTAATACAACTACTAATTAAAAGGAAATTTTTTTTATACAAAAGCTTTATTTAAGACCGTTTTAAATTAAGCTTATTTTTCACAATATTTTTTGAAGGGTTGTATTAAAGTAAGACGGTCGTAACTAAGAATCGTAATAATGAATATAAAAAAAGGGAAAATATTAGTACCATTTTCGATAGAGGCATGCATCTCCATTTGGTTAATTCGATGTCTTATGGCAGCATTCTCATTTTCAAGTGACTTCACTTTACCCCGTATGACATCAACTTGGGGATTCAAACTTGCCACCTTTTCCTAAGTATATCAATTATAAGCACCAAAAAACTTGAACATTATATTGTGATCAAAATTGGATTATGGATTGATTCTCAGATGGAAAATCGAGTCGTTTATATTATATGAAAAACGAGCTTTTACCATTTGGTGATCTGATACTAAATTTCAATACCATAATGTTTACATACAAATGTTACTCCGTAATTTTTTTTTATTAATATAAGTAAGAAAATCATACTCATATTATATACTGTAATATTTTATCTATATATGGATACGAGTATCACCTCACATTAAATGCGTATACTATATCACATACATCGAGTCATGTAGAATGATGTAGTGCTACTTATTGAACAACGCTAGACATGTTTAGCAGCAAGAAAAAATAAAATTTAAAACAAAGTGGAAAAAAGTGATAAAAAAAAAATTACTTCTTCAGCCTTTTTTTCACTGTGAAGTCCTTCAAGACGTTCTCTCTGTTTTTGGCGAAATCTTTGAGCATATTGTCTGTTCAACACCAACCTAAAATGTATAAAAAAAAGTAATATTAGTGATTAATCTACGAAATATAATATAAAGAACTCGTTTTAGTACGTATTTATTAATAATCTAAAGATAAAAATTTGTCGATAAATGATTTGAAACATTATTTATTATTTACATTATAAGGGTTGTAAACGTGAAATTTTTGAATTTCAAATAATGACGAATTAATAACGTTACGTAGCCTAGTACTGATACATACTATACACATTTTTGTTAACTTCATTATGTCGATCGATGATGATTAGCCAAGTACTATTTTTATATCATCATCATTTACAAAATAATTAAGTAAATTTATACTCGTATTAATTAGATTCATGTCAAAGTAATAGATTGTTTATAAGTTATAACTCTAACTCGTACCGTAACACGTGTGGTAGACATTAAAGTAGTTAAAGAAAAATGTTACGGAGTATGATATATTAAAAAGACATAAAACAAAATAATAAAAAAATATGATAACGTGTAAATTTAGTACTAGTACCTAAATTTAATTAAAATAAATTAAAAGGAAAACGTAAATGTGAAGCTAACCGTCGCAGCCGCTGAGGATCCATAGCAGCAACATCCGGCGGTGACGACTTAGGGATCTCTTCATTACCTTTGATACTATGATTGTCGTTGAGGGCGTCCATCTCTGCATTTGTAGCCAACTTATGAGCTAGTTTCCTTAGTAAATTAATGGTTAATTACTTTAATAATGCGCACGTTCGCTCAAAATCACTAGAATTTAGAAGCTACTAGGATTTGAACTTAGGACCTTCTAAAACTAATGATTTTAGTAGTTTTGAAACCAAATTTATCACTTACGGATTTTAATTAAAAGCATATAAATGATTTAGCCCTTATTAATTATCAGGCTTCGAGCAACATTTATGGACTAATCATTAATCTACTAGATATGAGTTGTAGTCAATTAAAATTAAAACTTGTATTTTTTATGGCATTAGGTGTATAGCATAAATTTAGCAGGCAACTTAATAGGGTAAGATTATATTTGTTTAACTAGTTTTAACCCCGTGCAAAATGTTTATGAAAAATAGTAAAGATATTATCAACAAAACATACATAATCTAATTGGGTGAAATTTATGAAATGAGCCAATATATTTTACAAACAATAATTCTTGGTCAAAGTTCAGGCATGAATATTCACGTCCAAGTCTGGTATTATACGGGTTTTTATGACTGACCCAAATTTTAGTGTTTTTTTATAGTAAATTTTAATATAGAAGTTTGAATTATTATCGTTATTCGTTATAATTTATATTTGTTGAATTTATTTTTTTGTTTAATTTGTAATCTCTTCAATTTATTTTTTTGGTAAATCTATTGTGATTTTCATTTAAAATAGTAAAAAACTTAGATAGAAAGTATTCTCGCCGTCTCAATTATTTGTGTATATTTTATTAAAATATCTAAGATAAAGTTTAAAAAAATGACCGAGGCAGATGGAATCAGATTTAAAAGTTAAGGCTAAAGTTGGAGAGGTGGGAAAAATGTCAACGACGCGTAGTTTTTGTTTACGTTTATTGATAAAAACTGCAAATATTTTCAATCGATTTTTCGAGTTTGAGTTTATTTGACCTTGTCTTTAATTATCCCAAATGAGTTATAAGGCAAATAAAATTCATGAAAAAGTCAAAACAATAGTGAAAAAAATGATACACCTGGAAAAAAAGTAAAGTAATAGTGGTAAGAAGTGGGGTTTACTACTTTGTTGTGATGGGGTGGCTTAATGTGAATGCTTTAAATATTTGTGTTTTAATACTTCCTCCATTCAACTCCACTCTACCACTTTCTTTTTTGTACACTATTCACAAGCGATCATATAATTGCAATTTTCTCTCAATATATAAGTAAAAAATATATTCATGTGTAATCTTGTTTGATTCGTCTTTACGAGTACATTATTAATATCTAACTTTTATAATTTTTGCAAACACGTAGCTAACGATATTTACCGTGCAAAACTCGTCTCGACAAATGTGAAAATATTTTTTGGTAAAGTGGAGTTGAATGGAGGAAGTATATAAGGGATTTCCATGTATATTATGAAAAACGCATTTTTTATTGAGCAAAATTATTATGTTTCTAATGGTTCAGTCCAAAGTGAGTTCAAAAGCTGTAAAAAGTGTTGTTCCCATCTACGGAGTATTAATTAAGGCGGAGGTATTAGGAACAAGGGCAAATTCACGTTGTTGAATTGTGTAGCAGATGCTACACCATTCCCGACAAATTTCCAGGAGAAAGAATGAATTTGCTACACTATAAATTTAATTAGTCTTTCTTATGATGGAGATATCTGTAATAAGAGTAAAACGGACCAACTTATTATGTTTCCAATGGTTATTCCCAAACTGAGTTCATCTAAGGGCTTGCCTAATATTCATGGAATAGTTCAGGGTAAATTTTAAGAGGGTGATAATTACAACGTAAGTTAATTACTTGGTTGATAAATTTATGGACAATAGGTTTGACATATAAGGGTAATGATTACTTAGGTAATCTTTTACTCCAGTAATCATTATTTTAGAGGTGTGGGTGAGTAATGTATTACCCTCTCATGAGGGTAATAGATTATATACATGGGTAAATAATTACTCTAAACCCAAATTTACAAAAAAATACCTTATAAATTATTCTTGTGTTCATGACCCCTCGAAAAATGCTACGGTTACACTCGGTGTATGACCCCTCCGTTACTCTCAATCCAAGCAAACCATAACACTCATAAGTAGGATCTTGCTTTATTTATGGTATGTTTCTAAAGGTTATTCCCAAACTGAGTTCATCCAACACTTATAAGTAGGGCTTTGCTTCATTTATGGTATCAAATTAAGATAATTAATTCCTTATAATTACATTGGGAACATTATTAATTTTGCTCCTCATATACGAGTATTAATTTGTGCACCAATAATAATGAACTATTGAAGAAAAAATGTTGAATAAATGGAGCATTATCATAATGATAATTGGTGTTGACAAATGAAATAAAGGAATTTAAGTAAAAAGTAAGAGTTTAAACGGTATGCATTTCAATTTCGTGATCATAAGGGAAAAAAAGATTATACATCTGAGGTACAACCTCATACTAATATGAATTTGAATTTATGAGTATTCTTCGAGTATTTTAAAGTTGAGAAGTCACATTTTAAATCTTATATATAGTATTTTTTTAGTTCTATTGAAATTCTTTGAGCTAGATGTTCAAATGAATGAACTCAAAAACTTGATAGTAAAACTCATAATTTTTAATACATAATTCAAAAACTTTATTATAAAGCTCTAAAACTTCACTCTGTGTGCTTGTACACAGATATATAATCAACTTACTGTATCATAAGGTAATAATGTCAATTGTCAATACTCTATTTAAAATATACTCCGTACCTAATTGCTTTTCTCACTGAGAATTAATAATATTAACAGCCCCCTTCGATAACTAAAATATGATTTATTGTTGTCATCGTTACGTTTGTCGTTTAATTAATCTTGTAAATACTTGTATATTACGATAAAGCAGCCATTGAAAAAATAGGGATTCATATTTTCAAGGGCAAATTGGTAATATTGGCACGTTTGTCGTTTAATTAATCTATTAAATACTCGTATAATACGACAAATCACTCGACACTGAAAATTAGGGATTCATATTTACAAGGGCAAATTGGTATTATTGGTACGTTTGTCGTTTAATTAATCTCCTAAATACTCGTATATTACGACAAAGCAACCATTGAAAATTCGGGATTCATATTATTACCAAGGGCCAAATTGGTATTATCAGTACGTTTGTCGTTTAATTTATCTGCTCGTATTAAATACTCGTATCTTACAAAAGATTTCTAGAGTATACATGATCATATGTAAGTGAAACTTCACTTTAAAGGTTATATGATTAATTGAGAAACATTTACTCTACTTTTAAACAAAGTTATGAGAGCATATTTGACGACATAAATATAAATTATAATTGAAGATATAGGGATAACTTACTAGAATTGCGTTACTAAGGAAAGAGATAATATATTATCTTTGACTTCTTTGATTGTTGACGATAATTTATTTTTGACAATGAGGGTAGGAGAACTTAGACACGACTTATATAGCTTTCGATATAGATCTTATATTTCCCATTTTAATTGTTCAAAACCAAATATTTCACTTTCCGATTTTAATTGATCGAAATGCATGAATCATGTTTAGTCCTTACGGAGTATTAATTAGGTTTCCAATTTTTTGTATATTAACTAGTCCTTAATTATTAGTTTACTACAGATGAAGTTGTAGATAATTAAAGTTCAAACTTGTATGTTTATGGCAAATAAGGAATATAACATAAACTAGCTAGGCTAGCATTGTATTTACTTAGTTTTCATCTATATTACATAGGAAGTTTGATATTCCCTTTTAAGCGAAATCATTAATTCAACAACCACAAAATTTGTGTGGTGTAAAGTCACAAATTCTCATTTAAGACGGGTCAAGCCCCCCCTTATAAAGGGAAAGTGAGGGTGCAAGTGGGAGACAAATGGATACTATTACGGGAAGAGCTTAATATTATTATTTTCACGACAATCCTTTTTGATACTATTACATTTATTTCCTTACATGGATTATTTCCACTTTGGTGCCCTGAGTTTTGGCCTAATTCCACTTTAGTGCCTTGAAATTTACATAATTTCACTTTGGCGTTACGAGTTTTGGACTGCTTCTCGCTTTGATGACCTATGTATAACATTCTTATTATTTTGTAATAAAAAAAAATATATTGAACATAATAATACAATCTTTTTCGCAATAATTATGTTGTTATTTTAATTAATGTGTAGTTTAATATACTATTTTGCACTTTATTATATTAAAAATATACTCCGTAATTAATTAAGTTGACAAATATATGTTTTAGGTCACCAAACGAGATTTTATTTAAAGCTCATGTCACCAAAATAAAAATAATCCAAATCTCAGGTCACCAAAGTGGAATTATCTAAACCACGGGGCACTAAAGTGAAATTAGACCAAACCTCGGGACACCAAAGTGGAAATTTTCCTTACATTTACTACTTTTGTGGTTAACTGGTTACTATTGTTTTTTGACAACTCATGCTATTTTAACAGTTAAAATTACTATTCTCGTTAATTTTATCAAATTTATATATTTAAATAAATAAAATATATATTTTTTAAATCGATAGATTAGGTAATTGTTCTTTTCTTTTCTCATTATTACTATTGTCACTTTCACTACCTTCGGTGCTACTCATATTACTTTTAGTATTCTTATATTATAATACTGTTAATTTGAATACTCCATTGTTGGTTCTATTTTTTTTCATTACCCGATGTTGTTGTTACTTTTACTACTCACATAGTCACAAGAGTGATTACTATCATATTTATTATATTATTATATCCAATGTTGCTCCAATTATTGTCACTGCTAACAATCTAACATACATACTTTTACTACATATACAATTTTATCGGGCGTATATACTGTAATAATATATTGCATATTTGCATTAAATAATTTTTTACTTATTTTCAAATTTATATCAATTGGCTATTTGTATTAGATTTATAACAAATATTAAATATTAAATTAGAATGTCATTTAAAGACTTTCATTATTATATTTTAACTAAACTACACACATCTTTAGTCTTATGGAATATTGTAATTTTTTTAAATCTTGATTTATATGTTTCTTTATAGTTTTCAAAACTCAATCTGCCTATATTATTTATAGGTGCTAAACAAAAAACACCTTTATAAATTTAAAATATATAATATATATGGATTTTTATATATTTCTGTTATTCTATTAAATCCTCTTAATTTATAGCTTTTATATATATAGTATTAAATTAGATAGATTAGATATATAAGCGTACACATTTTTCTTTATGTATTTATATATTTTCAACTTGTTTTTTTTTTTTTTGTTTCTTCGAGTCCCCTCACACATATCCTAAGGGTAAGGTCTTTTGCATTAAAGTTGTACGGAGTATATGATAAAATGCGATGGATTTCAATTTTTAACACATATCATAGGATATACTTGTGTTTAACAAATTATAGGGTAAGACGATCTTCTACGGGTAGACGAATAATTTTATTAAAAAATTATTCATTTAAGGCTATTAGGTGAGTTATCTTTTTCCACATTTGAACCGTCTCAAACAATAAGCATTGTTTATTTAATTAATAAATCTATGTATAATTGGATTACGAGATTGATTGAATTTGTTCAACGAGGAGCTTGCTTGAAATTGAGCTTAAATTCTATTTCGGCTTGTATTCTAAAAGCCCAGATTACTTTACTTAGTTCATTCAACAGGCAGGGGCAATTACTAAGTACAAATTATATTGAGTAATTTTTGCAGATAATAGGTCTTAGAATCGAATCCTCGAACTCTCGAAGCATGGATGATTAAATCCTTGTGACTCGTTTGATGAGAAAAAAAATATTGCAAATTTGCAATATATTACAAAACCATGTATTATAGGTTTCTAAGTTGCCAATCTAGACTCTAGACTAAGGATATCTATGGATTTTAAACCCTATCCAAATTTGTAAGACCCTACCTTAATAGGTAGGATATGGGTTCCAAAATTTTGAATCCGTTGAATATAGATAGAATATTGGTCCAGCGATTTAAAAGCGGGTCTAAATATAGGGATAACTTACAAGAATCGTGTTATAAGGAAAGAGGGTGCGTGGGAGAACTTAGACACGACTTATATTTACATTTTTTATTTTAATAGTTTAAAACCGAATATATGATATTTTGCTTTTAATTGAATGCATTAATAATGTTTTAGTCCTTATTAATTAGGCTCATTTATTTTAGTAAACTATTCACTGAAACAGAGAGAGTAATTATTAGTCTACTACATATGAGTTGTAGATAATTAAAATTTTAAATTTTAGTTTTATGGCAAATAATGATTATAAGATAAACTTAGCACGTAACTTAGTAGGCAGTAGGCTAACAATGTATTTATTTAATTTTCACTACAATATATATGACGGTTGATATTGCAAAAAAAAAATGTCAATGATACAAATATTTGGCAGAGAAAGTCTTCAAAAATCTGACAAAGACAATCTTCGACTGAATAATTAAGACACCGCTAATATGTAACCTTTTATACACTTATTGTGTTGATCGTGACTCAAAATAACTTTTTCCGCTTCATACCTATTTTCATGATATACATATCAATAATATCCTTAATCACAATTCGCACTTGTTTTATCACTTTTGATATCAATATTTTCTTTAACTTGTAAGAGATCTCACACTCTCACTATAAATTTGTTATCGGACCGTCTCTAAATAACTTATTACTATGTTGTGTTAATTCACTGTTAAAACATGTGTTTCTTCTATATGTATCTTAATTTAGACTCACTCAAATATGGCGTAACAAACACATTAATTAGTTGGAAACCTTTCTCAAATTTAGACTACTTTCATCACAAAATTAAATAGCATAATTTAACTTGTCAAACTAATTTGAGGGGTTTTGTTAAATAAAGTCGACGTTATAGTCACAGGGGCGGACCGGGGGGTGCGCACCCTCGGTTTTTGGATTTTTTTTTTTAAAAAAAAAGGCGAACAAAAGCGTATGTATAGCATTTGCGTCTTATGAAATTCATTATGTTGAGCGTGGCACAGTGGATAAAAACCAGCAGATGCCCATTGGTGGACGCAGGATCAACTCCCAATGTTTCCTTTTTCCTCACCTATTTCTTTTTTTACTTGAACAGTGAAACAAAAATTAATTGCTGCCTTATCAGTGATGAATCACACAAAAAAATCACAATTTTTTACTTTGGTATATACTCAATGTGTAAATTATAACGTATATTTCAAGCGAAATTTGATCTATTATAATAATTTTGCTTTGGCTCTTTAACTGAACACAAATTCACATTTGTGACGGACATTTTTGGTCACAAGCTTGTGACGGATTAGATGTGATCATTTTTATTTGCAACCATTATATGACTGGTAACATTTTATGGATGATTACTTTTTATCATAAAATGGTCACATTTTAGTCCGTCACAAACTTGTGACCGTCACAAGA
This sequence comes from Heliosperma pusillum, assembly GCA_022085475.1. Lineage (NCBI taxonomy): Eukaryota > Viridiplantae > Streptophyta > Magnoliopsida > Caryophyllales > Caryophyllaceae > Heliosperma > Heliosperma pusillum. The sequence continues at coordinate 433,953 of JAIUZE010068997.1, read as the reverse complement.
GAGACCAACTGTTGACTGAAAATTTTGTTCTTAAAGAGACTGGAAAATTTTGATTCTTCTAAAATCTAAATCAATTAAAATTTGGGTCGGTTTATTTCCATGTCATTTTGAATTCTACTTTTTATGATTCAAATTAATTATTCATTCTATATACTAAGTTTGACCGATCGGCTCGCTTTAGTCGCTTCAACTTTATCGACTCTATTGAAAAGTGCACCCCCACCGAATGAGTCCTGGGTCCGCCACTGGTTATAGAAGAAACACACGTGGTGAAAATAAGAAGGTTGAGGAAACAAGAATGAGTGAATTTTGAGCACACATAACACACAACCTACTTGCACAGTTGCACATAACACATGACCCCACAAAAGGTTACAAAAAATGGAAATAGATAACACATGACCACCAAAAATTATTCTAACCCCAAAGTTTAGCCTGACCAAATTATGAGGACTTGAGTATGCTATTATCCCAGTGGAGTTACTGAGGGTTTGGTGGGCGGCCGTTGGCAGCAGACACTCGCGAACCCCATTCTAAAAGCTCTTTGCTCGTATCGTGTTTGTGAACTATCACTTCTATGAAACATAGACTATCCTTCTTTGGCCCAGTCGCGGTTTGAATAGCATTCAAAAGCTCCTCTTCACAAAAGACCTGTTTAATAATTTCCATATACTTAGTAAATGACTTTAACAACTAAATTAGCTGGGATACGAAAATTAGCACTACATGCTTGTAATTTGAACTTTAAAATCAACCTTGGTTGTCCAACAATTGCCTTCCCCATTGTGGATAGCGTCCACAAGAGCGGTGTAGTTCCAGTTTTTAATCACATTGTAAGGACCGTCATGAATCTCGACTTCAATGGTGTATCCACCATTGTTAATCAGGAATATGATGGTTTTCTGACCACATCTCAGCATAGTAGAGATGTCTTGGACCGTCACCTACAATACCCGTCAAGTCATCAAATCAAAACACATGAGTTCATTCCTTGAAAAATCAATCAATATAGTTCAGGTAGCCAGTCGGAACCTTGAACCTCGTTCTTACCTGGAAACTACCATCACCGATAAATGCAAGAACTCGCTTCTCAGGGACAGCTTGAGCATAGCCAAGAGTCGCACCAACAGACCACCCAATTGACCCATACTGCATCTGGAACTCATATCTGGAAACAAAGACTCTCAAATTCATTACATAAACGAGGCAAGAATGTACAGAAAAACCGTAAACAGAATAATCTTACCCGCATCCCTTTGGTAGCTTAAGCTTTTGACAGTTAAACCATGAATCGCCAGTCTCAGCAATAACCGCGGTCTCACCAGAAAGCATATTCTGAACATGCTGGAAAAGAACATTCACTCGAAGAGGCTCCTTGGGGACGCATTTGAGAGGCTTCCCTTCCGGAACAAAAATTCTGCGATAGTTCTCATGAGCTGTACTATTTTTCTTAATTTTCTCAGCCAACGCGTGCAAGAAGTCCTTCATGAGCACACATCCAAATGCAGGCCCATTACCAATCACAACCCTGTCAGGCTGCACAATAATGGCCTTCTCCTTTTTGAGAAGCAATGAGTACCCGACTGAGCTGTAGTCATTGAAAATCGGTCCTGCAAATAAATAAGCATCGGCTGATTCGACAATCTCAGAGCAGAAAGCTGTGCTTATTGCTCCCCAGTAGGTGCCTATAAAGTGGGGATGGTGTTCCGGAACAAGCCCTTTGCCTGAGGGCATAACTGCTAAAGGGTATCCAGATGCATCAGCTAACTCGACAAAGGCCCCGGATGCCTTTGCAACTCGGAGATTCGGACCACCCACCATGACGGGTTTTACGGCCTTGTTTAGGAATTCAGCTGCTGCTTCTACTGCTGCCTCTAGGCACAACTTATTACTCAATCTGAAATACAAATAACAATGCAAAGGAGTCAGAGCATATAGGATACAGCAATAAATTAAGTCAACAATGACCGTTTCATTTATAAAAAACCAAAAACTTAAGCTGATGGTTACACGACTTGAGATCCGATTATTAGTCAAATTACCTGGTAGTGCGAGAAAAAGGCACAGGCACGCGACTGAAAGTAGGGTGAGGAATTGCGGATAAATTACAGGCGATGCTTATATACACAGGCTTACTCTCCTTCAATGCAGTCGATATGGCCCTATCGATTTCCTCATGTGCATCATCCATATTATTCACCACGGCCTACACCCACCATTTTCATTATTACATTCAATCAATAACTCGTTTGCGACGGTCATATTTAGACATAGCAAATGGGTCATTCGGGTCGGGTCATTTTCGGGCCACTAACCACCAAGTCGGGTCAATCTGGGTCATTGGTCATTTTAGCTCAGGATTTTGCCTAAAATAAGTCACTTCGGGTCATTTCGGGTCGCTTGGGTCATTTCAGATCGGGTCAGTTGAGGTCTTTGAGTTCAAGTTCGTGTCACACTTTTCGAGTCAGTTTGGATCTCGGGTCGGATCAGCTTTGTGTTTGTCACACTGTTCAATATATTTACGTTCAAAGTTTTGAAGACGTCGAAAAATCAAAGACAGAGTACATGAGATTACAGAGACAGTACCTGATAACAAGTGGCAGTCTGAAAACAACGTAACTCCTGACTAAAATCAGGTAAACCAACAGTATGATGCAACACTCTATTAGTCCCATGATCATTAGAGTTGGGCCCACCAACAATACAAATAACCGGGAGATTCTCACTATAAGCACCAGCAACAGCATTGAGCACACTCAACCCACCAACAGTAAACGTTACGACACAGGCGCCAACGCCTCTCGACCTGGCATACCCGTCTGCTGCGTAACCAGCATTCAGCTCGTTACAGCAGCCGATCAGGTTAAGTCCTGGTTCGGCTATTAATTGGTCGAGGAGAGTGAGGTTGAAGTCACCGGGTACTGAGAACACGTCGTTTATGCCTAGTTGGACTAGCCGCCGGGCTAAGTGGCTGCCCAATGTGGCTACCGGTGCGGCTAGTGTTGACGGCGGGAGGAAGTGGGTTGCGGTGTTGGTGTTGGCTGGGCTACATAGGTTGTTGTTTGATGGGCTATATGAGTCCACTGATCCTATTTTAGTGTCCATTTTTTGTGTGTGTATTTGTTTTTGTTTTGATGTGTAGAAAAAAATGGGAAACAAGGTGGATTAATATATAGAGATTTCTTGGAGCAAATAAAGCAATAGGTCTTGGAAATAGGATGGTAAATCATTTTAAATTTTTTAATTTTTTTTTAAAAATTTACAAGTTATGTATTAGTTTTTTAAGATCAATACTCAAATTTAATTGATTGTGCATTTTTTAGTTTTATTGCAATTTACTAAATTTAATGCTATCAGTGAACGAATTCTCAAACATCAACTTGAATCTTATAATCTTCAAAATAAAACTGCACGTACAACTTTGTTATAGAGCTCAAACTAGAGAAAAAGGATTATACATCGGATGTAATACCTCATACCTAATTTGAATTTGAGTATATGTGTATTTTTTCTGAGCATTTTAAAGCTTCTAAGTTACATTTTAAATGTTATATATTATGTTTTTGAGTTATATTGTAATTTTTTTGAGTTTAATGTTCAAATGAACTAACTCAAAAACTTGATAGTAAAGCTCATACGTTTTTAATACGAAACTCAAAAACTTTATTACAAAGCTCAAAAAATTCGCTATATGTTGTAGTACATCAGATGTACAATCCACTTATTGAACTAGCTATATCATCAATTGTAATACAATTGGTTGTATAGTCACTGGTTGGTGATTAATCGTTAAGTCTCGACTGTCTTAAGTGTGAAATGGCAGATCTACATCTCTAACATACATCAAGTAATGCTCGCCGACCATCTTAAGTGTAAAACAGGCAGGTCTATATCTTTAACATTAATTCTTCAATCATGCTTGTCATTAAATGTAACTATTTGATAAATGAGTACTCCACCGAAAAAATACTCCATCTGTCCCAATAATTTGTTACCATAGATTAAATACTTCGAGTAAAGAATATAAAAATTAAGTAAATGACAAAATTGAATAGAGCATACGATATATGATTAATAAGTTATTTAAGATTATTTTATAATTATAATCGCTTGAAATAAGTATGCACCCATGCATACTCGTTTTATATAACTATAGTTATTGGAGCTATCTTGGTGACTTTGAAGTGTCGAAAGCTTAGTTTTAGAAGTTAATTTTTTTTTAAGAATTTCAATTTTACACAAATTAAATATGAGCTAACACAAGTCATTGTGCTTATCTTCTTAAGAGATGATAATAAGATTTAAATAAACTAGGTGCGGTTTTGGTTTCTTTATCTCCTTTTCTATAAAGCTGAGTTTTTTAGTGCCTTTTCATTGGCTCCTTATTTTTAGGGAATGAAAACTTAACTTTTTTTTTCTTGATTAGTAACCCACGTACATAATATTTCATTTACACAGTTAATTACACTCCAAGTATCCTTCAACTTTTACTCTTATTTAATCACAAAATCATATATTATACATTTATGATGCATAAATGTTATCCCACTATTTCAGATTTATGGCTCATTGTTTCAATGTATATACTACTCTAAAATTTATAAATTAGATTGGTATATAAATGTCTCATATCTAGATATATAAGCTAAATACGTATTTACAACATGCAATAAATAAAATCGTGTATTATAACTCGGCATTTCTATAGTCTAGAAATAATATAAAATCTCATTTTTTTTGTTCTATTAATATAATTAAGATACAATATTTAACACAATTAATTCATGCTCATTTCTATTCAATATCCAAAATATGATCAAATTATTGTTTATAGAATCTAATCTTAGTTAACAAATAAAACTTATCTAAAAATAAAAAATTAGTTTTAGTATATATATAAAAATAACTCGATTTCGGGCTAAAAATACTCCTTGACATAAAATAAATTTTTGTCAAAAAAAAGATGCTCTTAACATTTTAATACTCATAATGCTAAATCTACTGTATATATCTATACCTATATCTATATTTACACAGTATAAAAGCCAAGTCTTTTTTAGACTTCTCATTAGTTGGAATAAGGTATACAATTTACACGTGGGTCCTCCCATGTTCTCTATGACAATTAATTATTCTCTCTCTTTAACTCAATTTTATATTTATTAATTTCATGAGATTGTAAAATAAAAACTTTATGACAACATATAATTTATTTAATAACTTCATGCATATTATAAATTTATTTTAAAAAAGCTATATGAGAAATATAAATGACATATACGTATAAATTATTAAGATTACACTTTCTAAGTTCTCAAGTGAATAAGGTTATAAATGCATTTTATCTAATAACTTCATATAATATAAACCTACACCGCTATATGTATACGTTGTCTCTATATTTTCGTTTCTAATTTTGAGATAGCAAACCCGTGCATTTTTGCACGGGTATAAAACTAGTTAAAATATATACTCCGTAGTAAGTATTATTTATTATGTCTGATTTCATTATCGACTAACTTCTACAATAAATATGCCTAAGTTGATTCCAACAAGTAACACTAGGATCATGCATATATGATTTTAGTATAATAAGAGCAATGCTATTATATTATGGGCTTTATTAATTATTGTACAATGATTAATCGATGCACATTATGGGTATATAGTAAATGCGTTGAGTTTGATCGATGAGCTTTCGGAGTCAGACCCGTTACTCCTTCAGAGTTTGCCTTAAGTTCGGTTAAGCTTACTTTGAGTCGAGATGAGCTTGACCAAATCTAAGCCGAGCTTGATGGAGCTCACTAAAACTCGAATTGGATGCCTGTCTTTTATTATTTATGTTTAGTATTTCATATATACATTTTAGCTTTAGTTATGTGAACTATATATAATTAACAGTTAAATTTCAAAAGAATTACTAGATTTATACTTGTAGAAGTTATACTTGTAGTTTGACTTTTAAGCCCAAATTTTAATAATTTTGTCATAATTAAATGTTAAAATATTAAGAACTAGAGCATTGTCGTAAAAAGTTATTTACATTCATCTTAATTTTTTTTATAAATATATTTTTTGAATATAAAAAAATGAATACAAGAGAGAGAAATCGAGTCGAACGTTGGAGACTGTGCAAGCCAAATTAGGAAGATTATTATGGGATGGAGGGAGGATAATTATAGATATATCTAATTTTAAAATAACTAAAAATGAAAAGAAAAAAGAAAAGGAAGATAAATGATTGAACCAAAGTCGAGTCACCCTCGGTTTGAGCTTAGCTTGAGCCTTTTTCAAAATAAAACCCGAGCTTCGATTTTTTAAGCTAGAAGCGTATCAAGCCGGTATCAGCCCATTCTCAATTGTCTGAGCCAATTTTGAGATTTCGAACTCGAACTTAAATTTGCTCGGTTAGACCACTAATTATCTTCATCATGCACATGTATATACAGACAATGCACATGTATCATAAATTGATGCACATGTATCATAAATATAATGCCTTATTTCACTAATTATAAAGAATTACTTATAAAGCAAAGACTGGCTTAACGAATTCCTGCAATTAAAGCTAGGATCATGTATACGATCCGAAGACTGATGAACACCGAAACTGAAAAATATACTTTAGGACCACATAAATGAGCTAAACTCATAGATCACCATTTAACAATATCGCCACAACCACCCAAGAATCACCATCAGGCAATGAACCATCGAAGTCAGCATCACGAACATTTCTCTCAACTAACAGTAGTGTTATAGAAAAGGCCAGAGGTACTAGTTTATATACCTTCTTTCCAGGCATCGCAAGCCTCAGAGCGACTTCTGCAGCAGTGCTGGTTGTCGCTGTGACATCTGCCTTCCTTGCAGTCGGTGGGCCTTCTTGAATTACATGAGTGTGTGCCACAGTAGCTATAAAACCATCATATGACAACCCATGTCTCTAAAACCAAGCAGGCAACGACGTCTCGTCAGATGAAGATTCAAACTTCTAAATATATATAATCACAAGGATCTAGGTAATGTATGAGATATCATCTCTTACATACCATCAGGCAGAAATAGTAAGAATGCCGATGCCAGTACTGCTATCAGCGTTACGCCCTTTAGAAAGTTCGCTATTAAAAGTATAAAACCACTTGCATCCACAAAAATCCTGACTTACATAAAACATCCCTATCTAGACATCGCTCAAATCCAACGAAACAGATTTTGATTTAGATAGCAAAGCATCTATTACATAACTAAACATAACCGGCAACCAAGTCAAAAGTCAAAACTACCCAAGCAACTGCAACCGGTAGCACAACATGAGCTTGCAATACTTTCCGACTAACCTTCTCCTCAGCCTAGCTATAAAATCGAGGAGAAGAAATAAACTCAAGCAGAGCAGAAAAGAAAAAATGTAAATGAAACGGTAAATTTGTGAAATTCAAAGCTTTCCCGGAGGACCTTTCTCTTCATACAATGAGCTGGCGCACATATACTGATAAAGTATCATTGCGTCAATACAACCAGTAAGCTTACATAATAGAAGTCTGAAATTATTATATCTCGGGAGTGCAGCAATACAACAAACTTATTGATAAAACACACAGAGAGACGAACCGACACCCAGAAGAGAAGGAAAAAAAGACTGTCCATGGCTAGGTTCCTTCCTTAAATGACCAAGTCTTTTAAGACGATATTACCTCAACAAAAAGAAATAAAGTCTTTTAAGACGATAATTGACAGTGCAGTCAAATTAATCTTGGTAAAATTAAGGGTAATTTCATGATGCACATAATCTGCTAAAATATCTTGGACCCCAGAATGCATGTGCCACACCGAAGAGGCCAAGAGGGCGAACGCGGCAGCATTAGAAGTCATCGTGGGATAGCCAATAGAAGCATGAACAGGCTGCATATCAGTAACCTTGTCAGCTACGTCAGCCAGGGCCGACGTGCTCTTATACCTCACCGGAACCCCACCCAAGGGACTCCCCTCTCCTCCACTCACATGACCTGGTGAACCCAAAATCTTGCTCAATGCTGATGTTCCAAGGATGCCGGAGGAGGCTACTGGAGCGGTGGTGGACAAGTACTGTGGGATTACTGACCGTGCACCTCTCGTTGCACTTCGTGCTAGCATCATGTTAACCTAACAAAATGTTGGGAATTATTTACTCCTACTTTTTTTATCTTTTATGTGAAAATGTAGGATGCTAATCTACAAATTAACATCAAGAAATTCTAAATCGAAACATAATCAAATTAGCAAATCGTATTTCCACGTCCTAGTAAACTGATTAATTTTGAATTCTAGACAGATGCACCAAAACAACACAAATTCTCGTTTAAGATGGAGTCTTAAGTTTAAGACGAGTCAAATACATACCAAATCACCAAACTTGATGCCTAGAAAATACCAAATTTTTTGTCGTTATTACCACTTTGTGGTAGTAGTATTTGGCCTATCTTAAAGAGGGATAGCGCCCGTCTTAAGCAAGACTTAAAAATAATTCGAACAACAATTACTTAATACTGAGTATCGAATATCAAAATAATCAACAATAAAATCAAATAAAACAAATTGTATTCTTAATAAACAGATTAAATTTAACTCAAAATAACTTGATACGATACGGAATATTGAATATCAGAAGATAATCAACAATCAAAACAAATTTACAATCGTATTCCTGATATCACGATTAATTATAAACCCTAGATCGATACACAAGCAAAATAATTCGATTCAATGATTAGTTAATAACTTAATATCGAATATCCGATAAAAAATCAACAATCAAATGAAATCAGATCAACATAAACCCTAGATCGATTCAAAAGCTATATTATTCGATTCAACAATTAATTAACATCAAATGTCAGGAAATAATAAGAGATTGAAGATTAACATAAACCCTAGATCGATACAAAAGCCGAATTATTCGATTCAACAATTAATTTATATCAAATGTCAGGAAAAAATAAAAGATTGAAGATTATACCTTGAATTGAGAGAGGAAAACTGAAATTAATTTGGGAGAACTCGTTGAAGTTGACGAAATTGTGAAAAATGTGATTAAAAGGGAGTTTTAGTATATAAAGAAAGAGAAGAGATGAAGGTTCGGCTAAGTTTGTTAATTGTTAGGACTTAGGGCTGTTTAGTTCATTCAAGACTCACGAGGTATGAGACGGCTAAGCTTTGTTAGAACAACGAGTCTCATTGAAGACGGATCCCGTCTAAAGCTGAAGATGAGTCAAATGTAGTAAGCCAAATGACAAATGTAACAAGTAATATTTCATTGGCTATTTGGCTATAAGTGGTTGTTTGTAATGTGTTTATATTTATCGTTAAACTGGTTACATTTAGTCCGTCTTCAATGTGAATTTGTTTTGTTAGAATATGTTTGGAATGAGCAAATCTCATATTCATTCGATATGCGTTCTTAGATTGGGTTAACGGGTCAACTAGATTGTGTTCGGTCGGGTCAATTTTAAACTGTCATATTATCGGGTGAGCTCGGGTCTGGTCGAGTTGTTTCGGGTGTTTTAAGGGTATGATGGTCGGATAAGTTTTGGGTCAAGCGAGTCGGGTTATTTTTGGTGCGGGTCATTGGTTATAAGAGAGAAAAATATGTTTAGTATTATTACCTATTTCAGTGTAATTTTGATGATTCACACTTTATTTTAACTTACACAATTGTGATTTTAAACTAATTCTCATTGAAGTGGATTTCCACTTTCCTCTTTGTGAGAGGCACTTAGACCCGTATTAATTGAAAACAAGTATACCCGTCTTCAATGAGACTTGCTCGATTTTAAATTAGTCATTTGAAGTCTATTTTGTTCAATCTAGGTTATATTTTGTCGGGTTATTTTCAAAACGGGTGTTTTCAGATTGAGTCAGTTCCGGGTCAACAAAGTTCGGGTCGGGTCGAGTTGGGTATATTAGGGCTTTGGATGACGTTAAAGGAATGTACTTCAGGTCAATTTTGGAACTCGGATCAACTTTTTCACAGTTCAATCGGATATTTGGATCGGTTTAGTTTTGCCATGTCTAATAATATGAAAACATAACAAAATAAAACAATCATAAACAATTCACCGAGGGAAGTAAGAATAAAGGTTCAACCATTAGAGATATAGCATAACGTTCGTCTCCTCCTTGAGACCCATAAGAAACATTAATCTACATATGCTCTTAACCCTTGCATTATCATTGATGCAAAACTGCGATGCAAAAGCATCACAACATACGAGTAATTCGTTATGATCACGAAATGATCTCATTATACTCGTAACACGTATGTCGAAATTACGTCGATCAGATACAAACCAAATCAATACCCGTACATTATAATGGTAACTTAGCTTGAACAATTTAAACGAATCGTACATCTGAACCAAACTTAGCATTTATAGTTTACAATTTGTGAATAACAAACAAACAAACACACCCCAACTAATTGCCGTGAATAATGTCATTGCATTACATGTACAAAAAACCTAATTCAAATAATGGACATATTACATACTCGTACATTATGATTAGTTTATAGGCTCCACAATTCTTGCGTTAATATGAGAAGATGATGGAATTGTTGGAGACCATAATTTTGCAGTTTTGACTTTGGAAATACTTGCTAATACTTGTAATGGTGTCACATCTCCTATCACTGTCACTTTCTTTGCTGCAAAATCTATACTGAAAGATGTCACACCTGTTCATGTCCAAAATTTACATATTAAATCCATGGGTTTGTGATGGTTGAATTTACTATCCGTCATACGTTTAAGACGATTCACTTGCGTATATACAATTGATATGTACTTGACTTCTCTTAAACTTAAGAGAGATAGTGCTATCTAAAAGGAAAGACTTACTGAAAGAAGAAATGCATGCATTCAAGCTATACAATCAACAACTGAAATCTCACATCAGATGATAAATTAAATTTCGTCGGTAACCTTTTCCACTTGTGTATCAATCAAACCGATACAAATACTTTATATAACAATAAGACACCCTTACATGAATGTTTTTGTATAAGCGACATACTGTACATAACATCAGGTCTCTCAATTCGTCTCTCAAATTCGACATAATTTAACAATCCAACTTGGAACAAAAAATTGAGGTTATTCGGGGAATAAAACGTGAACTATAGTATTATAACTCAAAAGAGAGATTTTTACCGTCTTTATAACTCTGCTCATCTCGGATCTAGACACCACAAAATAGCAGAATAGTTAATTTTTTACAACTTTACATGGCTTCACTTAACTACATTTTATAGGTAGTCATTCAATTTTGATGGGGTGAAGACAATTGAAGGCCCAAAACAGTATCATGATTCATCATTCATGTCCTTAGAATGGCATTTATGATGACTTCAAAACTATTAGGCAGACTATTAGTCTATTACAATGACTACACATTTCTCAGTCCCCTCAATCCTAACCCGAAACTTTTTAATATCGACTTATTATGCCCGTGCTTTATGCACGGGTATTAAGCTAGTTTACCGATAAGTTGATAACTAAATAAATCAACGTATAGAAACAGTAACTATATAATTTATGTAAGGTACAAGCTTGCGAGAGGGATTCGAGCCGTCACATGCTTTTGAAAATATGTAATGTTGTGAAAATAATGCAAAAAGGAAAGAATAATAAAAGCAAACCTGACATTCTGGAGAGATGTTTTTTCATTTTTCTTTCACAACCTCTGCAATGGAGTGACACCCTCAGCACCACCACCTGCAACATTAATTTTTCCATTTTAAATTCATACCTACCTTTTTTGTTCTTTACTTTTTACTTGTAAAATCATCATTATTGCACCCAAATTTAATGTTAATTGTCCATTATTGTTGTTATTGTATCATAAATTCTTATTTCAAACGGGACGATCCGTCTTATTGCTTCAGATGGGTCAAACCGCTTCACAAAAGAGCAACTGGGGCAAGTGTGGGGGGATAATGGATAACCCGCCCACTTGCCGCACTTGCTCTTTTGTGAGGGGATTTGACCCGTCTGAAGCAATAAAACAGATCGTCCCGTATAAAGCAAGAGTAATCGTTATTATATTATTCTAGGACATTTGGACCTCACAAATTATCATGAAGACTATACAATAGCCTTGTTTTACTCATGCACCTCATTTATGCACATACCATTCTGTTTTTCAAGTAACCAACATGCTTTTGTAACTTGTCGTATCTTTAGTCATGCGATAGTACTAGTTTTATTAGTTACTCCGTATAATTTTTGATGTAACTATCGCTCCAAAAGCCAAAACAATATGTAACTACGCATTTCTTACCGTTGTAAAAAAAATCTTAAATCAAAACAAATATTGCAACGAAAAACACGTACTGTGATGACTATGAGGTTTAATCATCTAAGTAACATGAATGCGTAAATTGACATTTTAATCGGTGTACTAGGAAAAGTTCATATTAACTAATTACGTAGTTAGATATTAGCAATAATTTATTTTCGTCCTGTTTTGTTTAGAGTCACAAAAATAAGAACAACACGAAGACGACAGAATATCAAACCTCTAGGAGTCTAGAACATAATTTCATAATACCTTTGTCTTAATCGTTATACAGATAAATAGAAAATGCATTGAACTAGTCAAGTAATCGTTTAAGGGGCGATCTCATATTAAACTTATTATTAAAGATAAGAATTCACTTTATCAGTCGATTTTGCGAAAATATCATACGACAATACTTTATATAAGAATTTTGTCCATCTGTAAATAAACAACTAAATATTAAATTCATGAATTAGATACTTCAAAACATCTACAACTGCTACTCTGTCCCAATCAATAGTTAACCGTTCTATTTTCTTCTCACAAAATAAAGCAAATGCAGATTATTCACTAGACAGAAAGAATCCAAACTAACGATTGAAGAGCGCAAACCTGGTCTAAGGATGGAGAAGAGGACGAAGAATTCTTAGTCGGTTTAGAAGAAGCATCAAACTCATTAGATACCTCAACATTATTACCGTTGGAACTCTTAGTATCATTATCCGGGTTCAATTTCAGAACCGGGTCAAAACCCGACAAAACATCCAAGAAAGAAGTATCATCCAAGAGATACCTAGATGACTCTGGTGGACTTACATAATCCACCTCCACACTTGGCCTACTAATCTCACTCTGTTTACCCATATTTTCATCATCGTCGTCATTATTATTATTATTATCATCGTTATTATTGTTACTATTGTTATTATAGTCGACAACGAAATCTGGTTCCGAAATAGTGACTTTGGTAGTGTTTTTGTTCGGTTTAAGGAGTGATGAGTTCTTTTTTTTCTTTTTACTAGTAATTGGGGTAGAAATTGGTGAAGTGGGTGTTTTAGGTTTTTGTTGGAGCACGTGATTAGTACGTGGTGTTCCGATAGGGGTACCGGGGTTGCTACTAACTCCACTTCTTTTTTCGTCGGTGATTATAGGGTTGTGACGGTCTAAGGCCCGACTGCCAGCCATAAATGTCGAAGAGGAGGAGGAGGAAGGTATGTCCATGGTTGAAGAGAATATGGAAGGTGAGTTTTGGGAAGTGCAAGGTGCAATGTTGAGCATTTTTTTTTACAAGGTGGAATATGAGTTTTAGGGAATATTGTGCATGGGTGTGTAAGAAAGAAATGAAGGGGAATTTTTGGTTATGAAAACTTTGGGAAGAATCTAAATGTTCTTACTAAAAGGAGTGGATAGTAGCTAACTATATGGTGTGACTTGGAAGAAATTCAATAATAAATTTAGTTTCATTTGGATTCGAGTTAGATAGGATTATATTTATTTTTATTGGTAAGTAGTGAAATTCATTAAATAACTGAATTTATCAGATAAAATAAAAGAATAGGATTACATTGTTGAACTTGTTGCGAATTTATTATTAGTTTTTAAACCCTACTTAATTTAAAAGCTTTAATGATCAAATTTAAAATGAAAATCATTATTTGTCAAACTCCTAACAATTAAGCCAAATTAGATGAAGAGATTGAAAAATGTGAGTAAGCTTACCAATATTATAAAACAGAAAATACATATTTTAGTAGGTTTTGTTCTAGCACAATTCTCATTATTAACAAGCATATCCGTCACAAACTTGTAATAGATTAAATATTATCCACATGTATAGGAAAAGACAAGCCATTTTTTATTCCCTGGCCTTGTCTAATCTACCCAAATATATTCGTCACAAGAGAGACATACTGATTTATATTTATCAACTCGACAATGAACTCTTATCGAGTCCAAGATTGCCATCCCAAGTGACACCTACCATCTTCTCTAAAATGGACCATGCAATAATGAAGGAATAGGATTCCCATTTGCTTAAAGAACAAGGTTATAGAACTCTTCACGAATTTTTCTTCTTTTGTGTGCTTCATGGAATAAGACACAAAGGTGCTTTTCTATCAAAAATGTTCTTCTAATTCACTCATTTATGCCATATTCTCCACAACACTTTCCCTTTCAGAATCAGATGCCATATTTGTTTCCTGTGTAGGGATTGTCTTTTCGTTTTCCGATCCTTTTTTTTCGGCTCCCGCTTCAAAACTCTACTCGGGTTATTCTTTCATTCATTCTTTTCACAACATTTTTCTAAACAGTAAACACCACTCGGATATTATGAATAAGGTAAAGTCATAAATAAATACAGGCTAAATATCACCATTATATGGTCAGATGTGAACTCAATGGTCCAGCACTGTAGTCTCTAGCTAGTGTCGGCCTTGGCTTGAAATAAAGACAGACTTAATGTCACCATTTTATGATCAGATATATACAGAATGGTTAAGCACTCCAGCTAGTATTACAGTTTTTCCTTGCTTACTTATTTTCTAAAAGTAGTCACATTTTGCTGTAATGATGACAAACCCCCCGTTTTTTAGACCAAAAGTGGCCGTATTAAAAGAGACCAACTCGATGAATTAACATATGAACTGTTACCTAATCAGCTAATCTTAACCTAATCACTAAACTACCCAACATAGTTAGCCTCTACTACCCAATTGATTCCCCATACCCAGTTTTTCTTCTCATAAGATGCCAAGAACATTTGCTGTATTTATTTATTTAAATAATAAACTAGATAAACATGACGTAATAGATCCGTCACCCACCGAATTTCTCGTTTCAGGAAATAATTTCGCTAATAATCGTATCAGACTTCCGCTTCCAGTTTCAAGTTTAGTGACGAGAGATCGAAGAACAATTTTCCCAAGCCTTGAAGAATCTAGAAAATACAGATAAAAGGACACTAAACCAACACGTCAAACAGATGTTCTTGCGCGAACTAAAGCACAAACCAACTTTCAATCGAAGACAAACTAGATCCCAAGCCAACATAATTATCAATCTCACATAATATTGTTACCGTAGTACTTTAGTATCCAACTGACATTAACCTATGAATTACGAAAAGGCGACTTCGTGTTAAATAAAAATAAGCAAATTGATCGTTATAGAAACATCATTTAGGTGAAGGAGTTTATCTCATCCAAATTCTAAAACCAATCTAATATTTGTTGATTACTTTGGTCACGAAATGCATAAATATGCAACTGTACAAAGGAAGTAGGTCAGTACTCGTATTAAATTCGTAAAAAGATCAAAATCTAACACGCTTCAATTGCCCATCAACAAGCAAGTACCAAAAGAGATTCGCCAAAATTAACTTGACAGAAAGCGTTCACTGACATTCTAACTCTCAGTTGTCGCACCGTTAGTAGAAGCATCCATTGGCTCCGCTGCAGCAGACTCATCCTCGGGTTTGTCACCTTTCTTGCCTGGAACAAAGGAAGTTGAAAATTAAATACTTGCAAAAAAAATATTGGGACAACCTCAATAGTGATATAACTCACTGGCCATAGAATTATATAAGTATTGAGGCGAGTAAAGTGAAAGAAACTATCTTATATCACACAAGACTCGGAATATATTAAAAAAGAATGACGGATCAACTGACCTTTCTTCTTTTTGCCTCCACCTTTCTTCTTGGTCTTAGTGGCCAAAGCCAACCATGCCTTGATTTCAGGATCCTCGATTGTCTTGGTCGGTTGCAAGTCTTGCAAAGGATGGGACGTTATACGATCCGACCCATTTGGCATGAGCAGAACAGTAAACTTTATATGAGCAACAAATTCACCTACACAGAAAAAACATGATAGTTCCATGAGATTCCCGAGCAAGTATAAAAGTAGAATTATAAGACTTCTGCGCTTATTCCTTTCTCAATCGCTCCAAGAGGTTTTTTATACTAAAAATGTACTTCAATTTACGTAAACACCCATCTCAGCCTGCAATACTCACCCGATTCAAACTTTTATTTGCTTTTTCTAACAAAAAGTGGTAAACTAAAACTACTCGCTATATCCCTACTACGATCTTCCAAATCATTACATAATAGATTAATAAAAGGTAAATATAAGGGGGAAAGTGCCAGAGTTTATATGAAAACCAACATTTAGTATTAACGCTAAAAAAGAAAGTTCAATTATAACGTACTAAGGAGATCATAGTATGGGGGACGGTGGGAGCTTTAAACAGCAATTCATCCAGTTCAGATGAGAATTTTTACGTACCATTCTTTTCATGCAAGACAGGGTAAGGCTGCAATAAGTCATGGGTAACACATTCGACAAGCCCAAGTCGTGCCCGCTTTTCTTCCAACGCCCTATAAGACAAAGGGCAATCTACAGTTTCATAAAGTAGCCAAAACAAAAAGAAATCAAAGACGTGAAAAGAAACAGCACATACCTAGCAGTAAAAGGCATTATAGGGAACTTTTGGTTTATCTCGCTGAATATAAACCTTGACGCCTTCATTTTTAGGTGATAGTTTTTGTCCACAGCTCTTTTGTATATAGTTGTTTGTTTTTCATCCAACATTCTAGGCTACACGTGCACAAAAGAAGATTGCACAAATGAATACGGGATATTATCAACCGAAGTCCTGGATAAAAAAATAAGGAAATTAGAAGGTTACCTTTCCTTCACCTGTACTGGCAAATATATCAATAGCATAGACTTCATTCTCTTCAAATTCAGCCTCATCAACCCTCATATCAGGACTTGCGACTGATAACACAACCTTGTTACCGTCAATCACAAATTGTTTTAACTGATGACTAAGGACACCCTCTACAATTTTGCAATCATATGCTGCTGCAACTTTCTGAATGGCTTCAGTCACATCTTTGTTCTGCGATAGCCAAGGCATACATGAGAAATAAGATTTTTCATTGAATCTGAAATGCCTCACTATAAATAATAAAATCCCAAACTAAAATGAAACCATAAGCAAGCAAGCAAACAAAGGCCCTTCAACTGAAATAGCTTCAACAGAACTCGAGATTTTAACATTTTTCACGTAATCATAAGGTCATAACTCAAGTTAAATTAAACAAAGACACAACTAATTGTAGCTACATTATACAAGCCACACAACCAGAATCACAGACAAGCAGAATACAAGATCCAAATGTGACAATACATTAAAAATAGAAAATCGAGAACTGCTCTATCAGTGTAACTATGACAATAAAGCTTCATTGGACAATAACCCTTGGCCGAAATTCTCTTCATCATGTAGAGCAATAATCTTTTAAGTGATCATGGGAAGTAAAATACAGTGACTTCAAGTCTTAGACCACCCCCCTTAGGCCTAAATTAAAGAAAATGTTATGAAATTGCAAACTTGGAGGACATATAACGATTAGCTACACATCATGCAAACATTTCCCATCATCGAAAGAAATTTTTTTAAGGATCAAGGACATGTTACACTTGTGTGTTTTATGATGCATATAAAGAAAATGAAAAGGGGCTTTTAAACAAACCATCGAGAATGAACAGAATCAGCTTGATGCTCTATCAGTGTAACTATGACAATAACGCTTCATTGAAGTAAAATTCAAATAGCCCATAGACTGATCGTCACCTAGAGCAATCACGCTGCCTGATTTGCCCATACAATATATGCAACAAAAAAGCGGGGAATACAAGGTAGAAGTAAATTGGCAAAGTAACCTTCTCCATACAACATAATATACTATTCCTACAAATGAGATTATTTTCACTAAAAACATATAGGCTTCACAAGGCATCAAATCAACAATGGTCGACTCGCAGAAAAGCTTCGTATTTGGCCGTACAATTTAGGCAACAGGAAAGCGGGTAATCAGAATAGGAGTTGATCACCTCGGCAAAGTTGCCTTCTACTGAGTGTAACTATGACAATAAAGCATTAGATAAAGCAATACTTATAAGTTATAAGCTTTCATAAAGCAATATCAGGAAGATGAGAAGGAAGCTTCTAAACAAACGACAGACATGAAAAAACTCAGCTTGATGCTCTATCAGTGTAACTATGACAATAAAGCTTCATTGAATTTCAATCCAAATAGCCAAAAGACTGATCATCACCTAGAGCAATCACACCACCTAATCTGGCTATACAATTTAGGCAACAAATAAGAGGGCAATCAGAGCAAGAGTAATTAAACACCTTGGGAAAGTTGTGTTAACATTTCAGAACATGTAGGCTTCACAAGGCTACAAATAAACAAGCAAAGAAGGATTCGCAGAAAAACCTCAGTTCTAACCATACAATATAGGCAACAGGAAAGCAGGTAATCAGATTACGAATTGATCACCTTCGCAAAGTTGCCTTCCACGCATCAACTAAAATAATATAATAATTCCTACAAATGTACAATCGAGAATGTTATCATCCATGAAATATAGGCCCCACAAGGCAGCATATCAGTAAACAAAAATGTGATTTGCAGAAAAGCCTCACAGCGGGCCATACAATATAGGCAACAGGAAAGCGGGTAATCAGAATAGAAGGAATTGATCACCTCGGCAAAGTTGCCTGCTAAACACTACAAAATCATTCCTAATAGAGACTATTTTCATTGAATAACATATAGACCAAGCAAGGCAGCGTATCCACACGGAGGACAAAGGAGGTGGATCCACAGAGAAGCCACAATAGTCAAACAATATAGGCAACAGGAAAGCGGGTAATCAGAATAAAATAAATTGATCACCTCGGCAAAGTTGCCTTCTACACACATAAAATATATCCCTAAATTAGAGAATATTTTCTCATTAATATAGGCCCAGAAAGGCAGCGTATCCAAGGTTAAGGTGGAACCGCTAATGACCTCACATTGGCCATAAACTATAGGCAGCAGGAAAGCGGGTAATCAGAATAGAAACATTGATCACCTCGGCAAAGTTGCCAACTACACACGTATAAAATATTCCTACATTAGAGAATACTGTCATTTCATTATTTATAGGCTACACAAGGCAGCGCATCCAAGGTAAAGGTGGATCCGCTAATGACCTCATTTGGCCATGCAATATTGGCAGCAGGAAAGAGGGCAATCAGAATAGAAACAATTTATCACCTCGGCAAAGTTGCCTTTCACACAATGTAGAACAGTTTCGACAATTGAGACTACTTCATATTTTCATTCACAACACATGGTTAAAGCAGGAAAATAAGAGGGGGGGGAGAACAGATAAAGCAACACAGCATGAGTGGATAACCCTACAAAAATTGCATTCACGTTCAAGAACAACTAACACAATGATTATTTAGTCCAACAAATATACAGTAAATCCCGGATTAATGAAATTAGGACGAAGCTCAAGTTTAGGTTGCTATCAGTACTCCTATGGTTGTGCATCCGATCATAGAGGAAAGAATATGATGAACACCGAAAACTAAAAAAATAATTTAGGACCACATAAATAATCTTAAGTCATTACTCACAGATCAACATTTCAACAATACAGCCACAGCAACCACCCAAGAATCGCCATCAGGCAATGAAAATTAAAAGTCAGCATCATGAACAGTCATAGAAAAGCCATAGAAAAGACAAATATGCCAAGTCATATACCTTCTTTCCAGGCCTCACAAGTCTCAGAGCGACTTCAGCAGCAGTGTTGGTTGCCGCAATGACATCTGCCTTTCTTCCAGTCACCGGGCCATCCTGGATTACATGAGTGTGTGCCACAGTAGCGATAAAACCATCAATATGACAACCCATATCCCTAAAACCAGAAGCAACGACGTCTCATTAGCTGGAGATCCAAACTTTCAAAATTAATAACATCACTAAAACAGGATACTGATGTCACAAGGATTAAGAAACTCACACTTTAACGACATCACCTTCTTCAAGCACTGACTCGTCATTAGGAAGTGGTGAATAATGACAAACAACATTGTTGACTGATATGCAAGTAGGAAAAGCAACACCTTTCTCAATCTTCTTCTTCGCACTCTTATACATATTCCCAGTTTGCCTAAACATTATAGAGGTCATCAGAAGAAAGTACAATAATACATCCTATGCAGATCAACAAATGTCTACACCAGAGAAAGACGGCTCATTTCTATTCTCAAAGTAGATACAGTATTAAGTACAAACTAATACAACACAAAGGTACATAACAGGGCATTACAAAACCGGGTTACTGGATTCGCTCACGTACCCTACAATGCGCAAATTGTTAAAAGCACATAACAGGGCATTACAGCAACAGGTTACTGGATTCGCTCGTGTACCCTACAATGCACAAATCCTGAAGAGCGAATTCTATCTCGTTGCTTACTAAAAATACATGTAACACACAATATATAAAAAGGTTTTTCGTAGCGAATCCCTAATCCATCTTTCAACATTGACATAACACCCCCCCACCCACCCACCCAAGACACTAACACAACACTTTATAAATCATTTTAGGGCATACGACAATATGAATAGTTGATCAAACTTACATCTACTTAACGAAAACCGCATAACAATGACCCGCTAATAATCACAGCACATAACCTACCTAAAACTACAAAATCCAGGAACATCCAATTGACAACCCATTTTCAAAATATATGAATGAATATTTATATTCAACAACAAACATTTAATAAAAACACAAACTAAAACTCAATCAATAATCACATAAATACACATTGAAATCAAACATACATTACCACAACAATAAAAAAAATCATTGTTCAAATGATAAACTTACTCTATAATAAAGGCATCACCCTTCTCACATAAGTCAACAATCTTAGCTTTGGGTTTGCATTCTGATACAACCAATTGTAATGCCTCTGCAAAAATTACCCACATCAAAAAATCACATTTTTCAATCAATTAAACATCAAAAGAAACTAATAACATATAAGAATAATGCGTAACGATCCAAAAAATGAAAATGTAAATGCAAATAAACATACTGTTAAGAATTTCTGCAGCACATTTATATTTGGTAACAACTTCAGAAGAAGTTAGATCCAATTCCTTCTCATCTCTTTCATCATCAGACATTTTTCCCTAATTTCTTTGAAAAATCCCAGAAAATGTATTACTGTAGTAATAAAAGTAGGTTTATCTGCAAATTAATGAAATACCCAGATATTAAAACAGTAAAAAGATTGAAACTTTATTAAGTAATTAAACGTAATACGAGAATTAGTCAGAGTATAATGAATTTCAAAATTAGGGTTTCAGATAGGAGAGAGAAAGGAAAAGGGAGTTTTACCAGTAGAGTGAAAAAATGGAGGTGACGGAAAATGTTAGGGTTTTAGATGATGTGGTCGACTTTTGGGTTTTATAGAGAGTGATTTGATGATAATTCTCGTCTCAAATATGCATTTGATGTAGAAGAGATCAATTGGTCCATTCCGATTGGTTTCGGGTCGGGTCATAATTATTTAATTTGGACACAATTTTTTATTGAATACGACGCAAAGGGTCGAATTCACTCTTAAAGGATACGTGTAGATTCATTTAATTTTCCACTTGTCGTCTCATTTGTCTCCTCCTGAGAAGGAATTCAACCCGTCTCGATTCATTTAGATAAGAAAATTTCAATTAAATACTCCTACATGATTTGCTTTTTTTACGTTGTTATCATACCCTAGAAGGTCAAACAAGGCCCAATCTAGGCCCAAATGTGACCCCAGAAATTGTAAAAAATTCGAGGCCCAAATCGAGAAAACCATAAGTTCTAAATTCTAATCTCCATGAGTTTTGTCCCTTTACAAAGTATATCCTCCAACCTCGTATCCCAATAATGACGATGCCTCTACTACTACATTAAGGGAATTCTCATTTCGGACTGTCATTTTCGTCATGTAGTCGGTCGTCTAAAATGAGAATTAGCAAATAAATTATCCAAGTAGAAGCAAAATCATAGCAAATCTGGATTATTGGTTAGGGGTCGAGAGTAATTCAAACTCGAGCTTATAATAGAGTAAATTAATTTTTTTTGTTCAAATTGAAATTAGGACTTTCAAATCCAATATCGTAAAGAAAGAAATCGCCCTTGGCTAACCCACGGCTCCACCACTGAGCCTAAGGCTAAAGGGTGTTAAAAACCGAACAATTTAAGCTAACTAAAGCTTTGGCCAATTGAGCTAGAGGATGTCAATGTTAATTGCTTGGCAACTCAACAATTTCTCTCATTTCTCATAAAACTAAAGAAATGAAGAACCCTCCATAGTTTTTGGGCCATTAAACCTCTTGGTCAAATGTGTTCTTTTATCTTCCGAATTAGTTTTTTTATTTTTTTTAATAAATAAACAAATGATTGAATTAGTTTTTTTTATTTTTTTTAATAAATAAACAAATGATTGAGAGTTGAGACGGAGCAGATCAACGTCTTTCTACGTTATAAACAGTAAAATAAGTAGTATCTCAAATTCACAATAAACTCCTTACTTCAAAATATTTAATGGACCACACAGTACACACACTTCATCATACATTCATACTAGTGTATACATTG
Organism: Heliosperma pusillum; assembly: GCA_022085475.1. Lineage (NCBI taxonomy): Eukaryota > Viridiplantae > Streptophyta > Magnoliopsida > Caryophyllales > Caryophyllaceae > Heliosperma > Heliosperma pusillum. The sequence goes on along the minus strand of JAIUZE010068997.1, from coordinate 411,115 downwards.
TTAACTAAAACAACTTTAACCACACTAATTTAATTACCACATGGTAATAAAACTTAAACAAGAGCTCCTCCTTTAACAAACTCAGTAAGAGCTAAGGCAACAAGACCTAACATAGCAACCCTACCATTCCATAACTCAGCATTTGAGTTCATTAACCCTTGTGTCTTTGATTCTGCTCTTTCCCCTTTAAACAATGGCACCAATGACGCTACTGATAGCAGAATGCTTGTTCCTAGAAACCATTGCGCCCCGCCATCTGATATTTGCGCAAACAAGTCGGTTCCCTTGGAGAGTTCAACCGCCACTGCTGCTACAAACCCTATCATGGCTAGTCGCCCGTTGATCCTTTCCGGTGCTGGACCGCTGAAGGCAAATACGTCTGCAAAGTTTGTGCTTACCTATAAAACAAAAAACAAAGATTAATGTTAATTCGTTTACTTTCTTCGTCCCAGTCAATTATTTACTTTTTTTTTATTTGTATTATTTTTCATGGTATTTCTACGTTTTTAGGGCCTTATAGGACTGAATTCTTTATATGCTCTAAAGACCTTTGACAACTAATAATTCATGGACACTGAGTTTCTAAAGCAACAATTTTAACTATTCAAATTGATGGTTTTTACGGGCTTATCAAGTTGAAACAAAATATTACCACTTTTTGAGCTTTTCGCAAGAGTCATGGTTGGTCAAACGTTTTTAACCAAACAAACTTTAACTAACTTTATCTCCATGGCTATGAGGTTCATAAAATGACAATTCTCTTCATCGATTTTACGAGTTGTTTGGTTTGAAAAATTTTGCAGATTATTTTTAGCTCAAAAATAGAAATTGCAAAAACATAGTGGTATCATGTACAATATCTTTGTTTTTTTATTATACGCTATAAGCTGATTAAAAAAGATAAATAAATAATTGAAATGGAGAGAGTGGTTATTAGTTAATGAAAAGAGTCCCTCACCTTTGGTTGTGGCTTAGGAGTGGAAATAGGGGTAGGAGTTGACAAAGGAGTAGGAGTAGTAGGCTTAGGAGAAGAATTCACTTCAGCCTTGACTTCATTCTCAGCACCCTCTTCAGCCATACACTTCACTTGCGGACCGACCCGTTTAGACATCCGGGTCATAAACCCGACCGGGTAAACCACACGAGCCGAACTTGAGCTGAACCCAAGTCCGGAAATCGGACTTGCTACAAGGGATTGCATTTGCATGGCCATTACTTAACCTAGATTTAACAGAACTCACAAATTATTACCAAAGTATTATTAGAAAAAGATTGATGATTTAGATGTTAAATGACAATTAATTGAATACTTGGTTGATGATTATAAAAGTTGGTGTAACGCATTGAATTTATACAAGTGATTAGGGTAGAAATTGAGGGACATTTTGGTTCCACGTAGTGTACTACAAGTTATAAGGTCACGTAGATACGCATGGGAGCACAAAATTGAAGGTATGTTATGTGGACTCTTCATGAGCCACAAGACATAAAAGGTGCTTTCATGTGTGTGGCCACAATTGTTGGAGGTTTGTGTACCTTTTTTTCACTTTACTTCTCGAACTTTCGGGTTATTAGGGTTGGCGTATATGTCCGTCAAGTATGAGTACGTGTTCGTAGGAAAATTGAGTTCGAAGAATAAGTAAAATTGATTTTGTAATGACCATTGTCGAGTCATCTGATTTAGGTATATTATTTACGTCACAAAATCAAGAAAAAATCAAGTATTGAAATAAAAAAATATTGGTAACTAAGAGAAAATATGAGACTGTACGAAAACATTGGCATATTTTTTTTGACAGCTGTGAAAAACAAATCATTACATTCTCATAGTCTTATGCGAGTTTAAACTATGAGTGCGTGAATAATTGAATATCACTCCACGACCGAGTTATAAAGGTTTTGAAAGGGACAACCCACATTTGAGGCGGAGATTAGACCGTGATAATTCTGATCGACCACAATAATAATTGAATTTGAAAAAAGTTAAAACGAGATTTAATATTAGGCATACTACGGAGTATGTAGCTAGTATCATCACCATGGAAGTAATTAGCCTCTAAACTTACAATAGGTCTTGCTTGCGACGGATCGGATCTTGCGACGAGTATTTTGTGAGAGGAAATGGGTAGAGGGGACAAGGTGGGCACACCATGTGCTTCTCCACTCACCCTTGATGGGTATTTTGTGAGAGAATATGGTATCCGTCTTAAATTTGTGACGGATAGTGTCCGTTACAAATGAGAATTTGTGCTAAACTTAAGGCAAAAAGCCAAAAACACAGGTTTAACAAAATTGCATCCGACACGGCGACACCTATTTCAGAGTGTCACACAAAACTTAGCCCTATGGCATAAAAATACTCCACAAAATTGTTCTGGAGAGGCTTGAACTTGAAATCCTCGAAAATCACCCACATTTTTACCACTAAACCACACCCCTAAGGGTTATGAAGGCAAAAGAGTATTGTAACTCTACGCCACTTGATCTGGGACTACAGCAAATACAGTGAATAACACATCAACATGCATGGACAGGAATCGCGTTACGTAAAACAAGAGTAAGTATTCTGAGATACCGTCTCACATAATAGCTTAACTCATGCAATTAATCCCAAAATAGCTCACAAATAAATCAAAAAATCAGACAAAACAAAATCACGTATATTCAAAATTCAGTGGTCCTACACTCCTATATCTAATTGCCATATAATTAAAGAATATAAAAATTGAATTTGAAAGTTTATGACTTTCTTGCACGCCAATACGCCATGATAATGGGCTCAACAGTTTAGCAGTAATGGCAACGAGGTTGGTCGAACTGATAGTGAACTGGGTTGGGCCTACTTTCCATCGAATCCGGTCTATTTATTTATTTATTTATTTTTGCGGGTTTTTAAATCATCTTTTCACTGAAAATATATTTATGATTAAAGTATAAAACTTGATCCTAATAAATAAATAAGTATAGTGGATTTGGTTATAGGTAATACTAAGTATTTCCTTATTGTGTTTAATTCTTAATTATTTTTTTTCAAGCATGAATATTATATCGTGGGTTAGAAGCGAACTCTCAACCTCACAACTGGAGTATGTGTTTTAACTTTTTTTTGTGAGGACATTCTAAGTTTGTACCTAACCAAACGTGAATAAATGACACGGAAAAAGTGATTATATACTCCTACCAACATAAAAATTGGATATACTATTTTTCACATTATTAAAATAGATTAAATAACTCCCTAACAAATATTTTGCTACTCTCATGAACTTATTGTATACTCCTATCTATTATTCTATCGTAACAAAAAAACATTGTGGACATACTCCCTCCTAGTCGGTCATTTCTTCTCTCTTTCTTTATTGGGTAAATTGAGTTTTCTTCCCTCTTTCCCTTTAATTTTTGGATGTGGGGTTGTGTGTTTTGTGTGGTCTAAATTCATTTGTATGTGGGGTAATGTGTTTTGTGTGGTCCAAATTCATTTCCTTAATTTTGTGTAAAAGGGAAAGGGAAAAATGAGTGACTAGGAGCGAGTATTATTTAGTGTGAAATAACATTAATTTTAAGTTTTAAAAATATGATTTTTTTGGAGACAAAATACGTCTTTCCACCATTCAATTGGAAGGCTCATAGTCGGCACATAGAATTCACCAAAACAGAAAATATATAGTCGGCACATAGATATGCGTATGGAAAAAAGAAATATGTTGATAATAGATTGGTATGAGAAAAGCAATTACGTAATACCAAGTATATTAAATAATATATATGAGTCAATTTAATTTGCTTGGAGCATTTGGGCTTGGTTAAAGACAATTCAAATCGGGTTATTCGACTCAGTTTACTATAAAACTTAAAATTCGATTAATTTAACGTGTGCAGTGTGCCCTCAACTCCTAAGAACAAACATTAATAAGCTGAATATGAAAATTTTTGTAACATGTTTTCATTAATTATGATAGAAGTAAGTTTACTCTTGTAATTTTGATGTAAATATCTTGTAAATATTTTCACATTAAGTTTATTAATGTGTGAACTAAGGACACACGTTAAAAAACGGTAATTTAATTTATTTTTGTTTTTAAATTAGCACCATGGGTATCGTCTAAATTGAATCAATTTAAATGGAGTCATCTTCAGCTGACTGTGATTTAAATCGATCACTCTAACTAGAGGTGGTCAACAATACAAACCAACTCAGTCTGCATTGTCCAGTGGGCCAAAAAATGGTGGGCTAACACCCGCGCATGTCCAACCCAACCTAATAACCCGCCTTATCCCTAATGTACTGGTCGTGCCAGACTCCTCTAATCCAGCACATCCAAGCCAACGTACAAAAGAAAACAGTAATGGGTTGGACTCGCATCACAGTTGTGTGAGCCTTAGCTAGTCTGCCTCCTCCCTAATGTCCGTCCAGGGTGGCACGGTCAGGATTACCCATCCCATATCTCCCCTGGTCTGCACGACTAATGACCACCTCTTACGATATCTTTTAGAGAAACCCGATCTAACTACTTTATCAAGTTATTTCGTGTATCATATTACCATATTTCTCAGTCAATTAAAAAGTTAAAAATAAAATTACTCTCAATAAATTAATACGTTTTTTTTAATAAGTGCCCTTAAAACACACGTTAATACGTTAACGCAATTGCTAAATCCTGCACACCTTTTTACTAAATCCCACACACTTTGCCCTTATATTCCATAACTACCCTTCAACATAAAAAAAAACCTAAAAAGAGTCGTCTTCCTTATCTCTCACAAACCTAACAAATTCATTAAGAATTCGATAATTATGAATCGTAATTCTACATACCACACATAATTTCTCTGTTTTATCAATAATTCTAATACCGTCTTTTAGTTGGTTTAATCAATTTTTTGATAAAAAATAAAAGAATTTACAATTACGGTACCGCACTCTTTGTCTTCCTGCTATGTCAATGTTCCATGTTTCCATCTCCATTATGGAAGTTAACATGAAGCAATGAGTAAGTGTGCTTTTGAATCACTTTTACGCAACTAAGAAAGAACTTCCATTTTCGATTTGCTAATTAAATTGACGAATTAAGTGTTCAAAAAATATGAAAACTTAAAACGGTGGTCGTTTGTTTGGCGGCGAGGTTTTCGATTTGTCGTCGCCTGAGCATGGTTGTTGCCTATCGGCCGGTATACAAGGCGCTCGTCGCTGGGCGGCGAAGGGGAGGGGTGTTTGGCCGGTGTAGCTAGGGGGTGGGGGAGGGTGGCCAGCGCTGAGAAGGAGGTCGATGATTGGGTTTTCCATTTCTTGTTTTAGTTTAGGTTAAAAAAAAATGAGAGGGGTATAATCGGAATAAGGGGTGAAAATGTGCATGATTGAGTAAAATATTGTGTAGGATTTAGCATATCCCTAAGTTAATTATATAAAGATTCACAAGATCATCACAAATTGAAGTGCTAACTCATTTTTACCATATTTAATGCTATATTCTAATCTCCCTTATACTAAAAGAATAAGAGGTCTCAAAAATTTTCCCTCCCAAAAGCATATTTTTAAATAAGGTAGCTAATAACAATTAAGTATATTAACTAAATAAGGAAATTTGTATTTATATTAATTTATTCCATTTAATTATTATATTTTTAATAAAAATAATATTTTCACAAATTATACGGAGTATAATTTTTACTAACTTCTAACCTATAATTTAGATTGAGAAAATATTTTCACAAACAGTTTTTATTACTTTTGTGACAAAAAATTGAGAAAAAAATTTAAATTGGGATCACTAGCTTTGTGATATAAAATATTTTCCTTAAAACACATTTCAACACGATAAAATATTTTCCTTAAAATACATTTCAACACGCTACTCAATTTTCTTAATTATTACTTTTCGGTTTCAACTTTCTATGTTCAAAGCAAAATGCAATGACAAGAAAAATGAATAACTAATGAGATTCCACTCTTATCCAAATAGTTTATTAGACATTAAATATTTTTATATGCCGTGCATTTATGCACGGGGTCTAAACTAATTAACTTATTAACTTGTATTTAAAGGGTACGCGATAGAAAATTGAATAAAAAAATAAGATAATATTGTACCTTATCGAACTGGGGAATCTTAAAATATATAAAGGCCCGGTGCATCATATAAAAAAAAAAAAAAAAAGAGGCCCTGGATATGAATGTACAAGCATACTATCTTTCGAGTTTTGTATTGAGTTTGATTAATAAAACTTGTAAATTCGGGTAATCAAAATTAGAGGTCTGGTTCTACCGCCCATAGTTGTCCACGGCCTTAGACGGCCCTGGTATATCATATATGTATGAGGGTACTAAGAAATTTGGTAAGTTTAACTTAGTGGAGCGAGAAGCTATATTGTTAGGAGCAAAAGACACAAGTGATGAAGTCTACAAGCATATATACATATATAAAATAACAAAGGATGGAGGAGAAGATTACACGAAGGCCTGAAATAATTAAAGGAAAATGATATATACAGTTCTTAGGGTTGTCTTTAAGGAGCTAAAAGAGGAAATATTTACTTAATATTGTCATTAATTGCATAAGTATTTGTGCAATTTTGACATCATTTCCTATATTAATGTCATATATAGAAGTTTTTAACTCCTTAAATACAACCTTAAGGCCTGTATTTAACATTACCGATAATTAAAAATAGTGAGGAAAATGTGAATGAAATGAATACAAATCAGCAAATTAAAGCCAAATACTTGTATGCTTAATTACAAAGTCAGGTACCGCTATTAATATTTAATAATAAACTTATAATAAAAATTATTGAATTCACAGGTTTTTGCTTCTTGGCAAAGTCTATAAATACTCACATGCACATGCATTACTATTTACTATACGACATTTTTCGCCGATATTCTTGCCTCCTTTTTTTTCACTCTTTTTTATATGCATGATCTAGATTTTTTCTGTCTCCATATCACGTTATTTCATCGTCCATTTTATATTCTAAAGAGATTTTTTCTGTCTCTATATCACATATACCATTTATTTAGCAAAATCGAAATGTCACCGTATTCAGCAAAATTTATTGATGTATTATTTACTATTCAAACCCCAAAATGAACATTCGAGCGAGGGAAAAAGCGTGTTTAGGTACACTATTGATTAGACATTAACCATCCATCCATGTCGATCACCTTAAAATTTTGGTAACATTGTCGTCTCACAGTGATAATGATACACCATTTATGCGATATAATTAATCATGAGGTTGCTCTATATTTTCTTGTAAGTTTGACATCTCTTACGATGAAAGACGTTTGAAAATTTATTTCATTGACTGATTGTTTAATTTGACATATAGGGATTTAATATATTTGGGATTTTAATGATTAACTGAGCTTGATAATCTTATACGGAGTTGTTACTTAATATTTTATTGAACATATATACTTAATTACTCAGTAATATTTAGAGACAATGTTGGCCCTATGATGCACTTGATCAAGTCTATATCCATAATAACACTACAAGAAAACAACATTCAGGCGACTGATATTGACGAGTAATTTCAGTCGCTAAAATGAATTTGGCGACTGAAATCAGTCGCGCAGACCCAGTCGCAGTCATTAGTCGCCAAAAAAAATTCGGGCGACTACTTTCAGTCGCCAAATTTGGCGACTGAAAAAAGCGTCGCCAAATTGGCGAAATGGCGACTGAAAAGTAGTCGCCAAATTGGCGACTGATAGGCTTTGTAGTCGCCAAATTGGCGACTGAAATCAGTCGCCATCAGTCGCCAAATTGGCGACTACTATGGCTTTCAGTCGCCAAAACCCGTTTGGACAAAACCCAATTGTAGTAGTTTGGACAAAACCCGTTTGTATAAAGATGTTCTTGAACCTCAATGTCATGTAGATATTTCATGTTTTTGCATTTAATACAATGACACCTAAGTTTCAGTGTTACTAAATCATACTCGTCTTGTTGTCTAGCAAATTCAATAAACTCGGCAACCCCCTTTATAAATCTAGCGGTAGGACGTCTTTTCTTATCAATTCTATCTTCGTACATCCATGTACGCTCCAATCTATTCATTTTAATCTAAACATTAACCAAGACAACAAGTACAAAAAATACTAACACTAATCAAAACCCCAAATATTAACAACATTAACACAAACAATCATATTTATCAACAGTAGGTCTCCCTTGTGACGGGTCGGACCTTGCGACGGGTTTTTCCTCTAACAAAATGGGTAGAGGGAACATGTGGGACACCCCCCATGTGCTTCCCCTTTTCCCTTAAATGGGTCATTTGTGAGGGGAAGTGGTACCCGTCGCAAGCTTGTGACGGATACTGTCCGTCACAAACAAGAATTTGTGATTTATCAAAACCTTAAGACTAGTATACTAACACAAATCAAAATCATTCATACTAACAAAATAATACTAATAACACTAATATTATTAACATACTAAAACTAATCAAAAAACACTAACCAAAACCCCTATACTACCAACACTAACACAAATCATGAAAATTATCAAATCCCCATTACTAACAACACTAACCCAAATCAAAATTAACAATACCAACAAAATTAATACTAACAACACTAATAATATCAAAAACACTACCACTAATCAAAAACCCCCAATTAATCTAAGGATTCAATTTACAACAAACACTTAACATCTAAACCAATAATCATCACAAATGTTTATATAAACATATAAAATCAACTAAATACAAGTAGGAATCACAAATTAAACAAACAAACTAAATTAATTGAAGGATTGAAATTGGAACAAATATACCTTCACCAATTAGAAAAAACAAAGCAACACAAGAAAAAGGAGAGCACAAAGATCCGGTGGAGCTAGTGTCGGAGTGGTGGTCGGAGTGGTGGTTGAGGGAGTGGTGGACTGGTGGTGGCGATTTTGTATTGGGGTTTTTCGGGTTTTTCGAGTTTGAAGAAGATTGATGAAAGCAAAGTGTGCGGATGAGTTTGCGATTCTGGAATAATACACAAAATGGCGACTGAAATGGGTAGTTGTCAAATTGGCGACTGATTTCAGTCGCCAATTGGCTTATCAGTCGCCAATTTGGCGACTGATTTCAGTCGCCTGAGGTTTTATGATAAAATTCTGAGTCTTTGTGGTAGTCGCCAAATTGGCGACTATTTTCAGTCGCCCGATTTTATTTTCAGTCGCCAAATTGGCGACTACTAGTATCAGTCGCCTGAATCAAGATTTCTTGTAGTGTAAGGCCGAGTAAAGAATTAGTAATAGGCAAAAATTTTAGAGGAGAAACTGGTTAGTGATTAATATTTTTATGAACGTATTTCATAATTTAATAGTACTCTACTCCTCTTTATAATAACTTTCATACAAATGTTGAATATTTTAACATAATATAGTGTGTCATTTTGCCTACAAAACTACAAGTTGATTACATGTACTTGAGGATAGACACTAAAAATTGGTTAGATCTAAGTAGATTAAATCATGTGTAAGTATATTTCCGTGCATTGCTCGTATGAATATGATGAAATAAAGGTTGTAGTTACACCTATTTGACGAATTATATGACATGTTTTATGTTTTGATATGAATGAATGAAATTCATAGAATCCATATCTCCTCGTTTTTCACAATCTTAATGGAAGCATCTTGCCAATGTGCATGTATACTTGTTGGCTTCTCACTCTTTTTTTAGTCCCCACCATTTTTAGTCCCCATCATTTTTATCCAATACCATTATTTTACTATTTTTCTCTTTTTTGTTGCTTTATAAAATCTTTCCTAATTTATCCCTATCACCACACCCAAACTCAACATATTTAGATTCAAAATCATGACTCCGTTGCTGAATTTGATACTAAAATAATAGTATTAAATATTGATTTGTTTGCAGTGGTAGAGTCTGAATTTGAACTTAACGGAGCGAATAACTAATGATCTAAGGTATACTTGAAAAAATTTCAAAAAGCCAATCCGCCGTGTGTGCTAGGGAGTGGGAGGGCGGGAGGGAGAATATGCTGAAATCTGAAAACATAACTGAAAACATAAAAAAAGTGATTAAAACATGAAAATATAGCTAATTTTTGGTAAAATGACGTAAAAGAATATAATAATTATTTAATATTATAGATTGAAGGGTTAAAAAAAATGAAATTTTGTCAAATAAATTACTTTGGTTAATTAAGGTGCCTTGAACGGTTTGCCAAACAAAGGCTACACTAAAATAAAATTGTGATTGCATTTTGATTTATAACAATTCTTAATCTAAATTCGTGACTTCATAAATAAAATTGTGAGTGCATTTTGATTATTATTTCAAACAATTTTCAAGCTAATTTCGTGACATAAAATTTAAAATAATATGTAACCCACGCATACTTCTTAAAACGCTTTTGTCATATGTACGGATGTGTTTTAAGAACACGCATTATTAGACAACAAATGTATACCTAAGAAACTAAATTTGAAGGTCTAGAGGACGGTGAAAATATCCCAAACAATTAGACAAATATCTTAATATTTAAATCTAAAGTATTGTACATTTAATAGTATGTTATGTATTATCATGGCAACTACTTCCCCACACCCCCCACAATATAAATATCATTACGCACACACGTATATTTTTCTTAACTTTACAAGTCTACAACACACTACCTCAATCTACTTGGGATTCTTACATTAAACCTCGTTACTAACTCAACTCACATAAAATACATAAAATGACAAGTGTAGGAAGTTCATCACATAACTCTTTATACTCCTTTGAAGGATTCCTCCGTGGTTGGAACCACCAACAAGACGAGCTCCTAGCCGAGATCATCGCCGCGCTTGGCGAGTGTAAGCGCGGCGATGAGGCGGCCACAGCTGAGGTGGCTGAGGAGCTTATAGCACGTGCTCTTGGACATTTTGAGGAGTATTATGAGCATAAGTCACGTGCTGCACATGATAATGTTTTGTCTATGTTTTCACCACCTTGGTGTTCATCGTTTGAATGTGCTTTTCTTTGGGTTGCCGGGTTTCGACCTTGTGTGCTTCTTGAACTCGTAACCGACTCGGTTAGTGACCTCTCAGCACGACAAACTCAAGCTATTGATAGGTAACCTTGTCAATTAACTTTTCTGTTACAGTCATTTGTTTACATTTTCTTAAAGTATTATTTTTTCCGTTCAAGCCAATTTCATATATACTTCCCTCGCTGCACTTATTTGTCTACCCTTTTTATTTTTTTTGGTATCTCATTTATTTGTTTACCTTTCTAAATTATGAAGGTTTTAAGTGAGTAATTTGATCCATAAATTGCATAATTCTCCAATTGTCATCTAATATTATCAAAACCTACAATTGGTCCCTACCTTTCTTGGTCCTTATAGCAAAAACAAAGGTAAACAAATGATCGGGATATTAGGAATATAAAATTGGCTTGAACAAAAGAAGTATCATTGCTGGCAATGATAGAGCGAGGGGGCCTAGCAGGGACGCTCTCTCCTACTAGAAAATGAAAATATCGAGTTTTTAGTTCAATTTTTGAGATTTTTTCACGTTTACATTATGGTGTTACATGTTAGAAGCCGCTGAAAGTTCCATCCCCTAACGACAAATATTGACTCCGCCACTAATTGCTTGGGAGAGGAATAGAGGATCATTTTAGGTTTGAGGTTAAAATTAGGTTGAGAGGTTTAAGGACGAGTTAGTAATGCAATCGAAATTTTTAACTAAGAAATTAAGGACAATAGCAATGGGGTAAAATAAAAAATTTAAACTTTTTAAGGAGTTCCTTCTCCATTGATTTGTAAAATATGAAGCTTCTTGTATGAAATCACCTACTTTTTTAAGAAACTTCTTTTGTCTAAGAAAAAGAAAGGAAAAATGGCCCACAATAAAAGTAAGAAACTTTTTCAATCAAAGAGAAATAAGAAGTTTCTTATATAATATGTGGGCGTGTTAATGTGTCACTCAATAATTATGCTATGAAATTTCAACCATTGCTAATGCTCTAGTACCGCTAGGTTGATTTGAAGTACGGTAACCTCCACTAGTGCATCTCTTCGAGACTACTCCATCAGTTTTAAATCCGTGACCAAATAGGTTAAATTAAAAAAAAATCATTTTGAAATCGAGGGAGTATTTGAATTAGTTAGAAGCGGCGAAACGGAACCATCCTGGACCGTCATTATTATAACTAATGTACTATGTACCCCCTTTGTTTTGCATACAATAACCTTATATATAATTTAAATATACGGGGTCTTCAAGATGATACTTTCATGACGTCCTTAGGTCAATTAATTAATAAAATAAAATATTAGGCCAAGAGTATTCTAGGCTGCCCTAGAAATTGAAGTGAACCTCCTTTCAAAGTACAAGCATCGTTATTTTTAGTAATGTGTAGTATTGATTGATTAATTTTATACTTGTATGTTGCTTGCTATCTACTTTCAATATTTATAATTTTATACCACTAAAATTAAACCTTAACAATTGAACAATTGAACAATTGAACAATTATGTGATAAATTGCATGTAACTGAATAAATTGTCCACTACTAGTATTAATAAGAAATAAGCCAAAAATAGCCCATCACCTGCTTTTTGTAAAAAGGCTTGACCTATCTTAGGCTTGCAACTGGATCATTCCGTCACAAACGAGAATTTAGGGCTAAACAAATAAAAAAGTGTATGAGGTAAGCAAAGTTGGAAGCAAAGGTAGCAGGTGGGTCCTTTGTCAATGCTGCCGTAGGCTGTCGACTTCATTGTACACAGTTCATTGTACATAGCCTTGTATAGTTGTATTAGACCATCCCCAAGCAGAGGTCGCGCTAATTAGGTCGCGACCTGGTTTAACTCTTAATCTCACTTTATTATCTTGACCGACTTTTACCCTCCCAAGCAGAAGGTCACGACCTAGGTCATCAACCCAATCATTTTTCACTTTACAACATTTCCACTCATTTACTACATTCTCTACCCCACTTTTCTCTCTCCTACTTTTACAATTAATTTTCCAAACATTTTATAAATCTTTTTTTTTTTCTATCATTGCAAATATCTTAATAAAATAAAAATCTTAATAAAATAAAAAGTGCCCCAATATTTTACGGCTATAATTCGACAATTAAAATAATTTGTTGTATAACATAATTCGACATATAAAATATCGCATACATAATTAAAAAAACATGAAATACTACCAAAAGATTATGAGCTAAAAATCCGAACAATAATAAAATACATTCCGTACTATTTCTAATTACTAAAGTTTTGCCAAATATGACCAATGAGATCATTTTTTAGAACGGTATGAGTGACACGATCGCAAATTTCGCCATGAACTTCTATAAATCGATCTTATATCATGATATTTATATGAAATCGTTAGTTGAAATGTATCTAACCTAACCACTTACTTTTAAAAAAAAAAAAAAAAAAAAAAAAGAAAATGAATTTAACCGAAAGATACTGGCATACTGCCTTCAATGCCTTGTCCCCATTCAGTTCATCCCCTCAACAAAGCCCATTCACTTTCCCAATTATATTCATCTCAAAAACTCAATCAAAATCCCCAAATCGATCATTCTCATTCATCATCAGTCCCAAATTGATCTTAAGCCCTAAATATGCAATGATCAATGGTTTTAAAATTTTAATCCCCCAAATCGACATTAACTTTATCATCCGCGAACATTCCCTTCAACATAAACCCCAAATCGATCATTCCCATCAATTAGAAAATGAAGATCGGTTGATCTATATTATTACTAATGATCAACATTCAACAACATCAATCGTTCGTCACCATCTTAATTCACCATCATCAACACCGTCACCATCGCCGTTCATCGTCAGCACTTTTATTGTCTTTTTTCATCTTGATTAAAATATGTCAAAACTAAGTTCATTTTGTAGCCAGTTAAATAATATAGCCATTTTGAATATGTGCATATTTTATTTTGTTTTGCTTTAATATAGAATTGGTATTTAGTTTCTGTATTTGTTTCTTCTTCTTTTTTTTCTCTTTGGTAGAAATGAAAGAGAGGGTGAGTGAAGGGACATGTGCAGATTTCTGTCCTTTGGTTCTTGTTTGTACTGGTTATTTGCTTCCCACCAATACTATGGAGACACCTAGCAGGTCACCAAGAGGTCAAGAATGTGGAGAAGAGGTCACAAATTGACCTCTTTGGCAAAGTGGTCATGCTAATTTGTTGCTTAATCATGGATTAAGGTGACCAAGCAAGGTCATGACCTCCCTCATGACCTTGCTTGGGGATGGTCTTAGTCCCACTTTCAAAACTGACAAACAAAGGCAATGTTTTTTTAAAAAAAATGATAAGATCCAAGATAAAATTATTTTCCTACTTGTCATTTAACAAAATATAATCCGTATTAACTTTTCTAAAGTATTTTTTTAGTGGCATAATACATTTTCGAGTCGTGTTATGACCATTTTTTTTAATTGATTGTTTGTTGGCTTTTCTTGCAATGTGTTTAAGATTCAACGTATGGTGATTAATTGCTCAAATTGAGACGTCTTTAAGAGTCGTGTTGATAGTATGTAAACATTCTACTTTTAACTCTTGACCAGCTGTCTAGATTATCTAATCTAGACAACTCGAATCAGAGCACCAGTTTCAATTATTAGCTTTCTACCACTCGAATCAGAGCACCTGTTTACGATGATTATCTAATACGGAGTATTATTTTGTACAATGTACTATATGTACAACCCTACATTCCTACAATATTTTCTATAACTTTTCTAATGAGATATGAATAAATGACCCGTACGATGATATCACTAGAGAACACAACTTGTTATAGTTTGTTACCTAAAAGTATATCAATTATCCCCAATCTCAGTAATTTTGTCTCCCAACTTATTTGATATCCCAAGTCAACTTGTAATGCATGCTATAGAAATCTTTAGTGTATTAGCGAAGATTGAGAGTTGAGATGATGCTAAGTGCAACTTATGTAAATGTAAGTAGTTTGTTGCTAGTGTTGTCGAGTATATTAAAGGTACTCGCTTTCTGGTTTAAAACCGCCTTATGTTAAAGATAGTTCTTAAAGGGTTATGAGAGATTTTAACTTAAAACTGTCCTAAGCATGATATGACCCATTGTTAAATGTAATGTTTGTGTAGTCGATGGTTGCATTTTTTTTGGCGTCTAATCATAGTCTACTAGTTTAAATCGAGGATAAGTCACTTGTCGGAGTACTATTCCTTCAATTTTCAAGTATTTGAACCCTCTTGATTAATTAACGACGATCTCAACATGACCGACAGGCTGAAAAGAGAGACGAGAGTGGAGGAAAAAAACATAGCGGACAGTCTTGCAAAAATACAAGAGAACACAGCGGCTCCACAAATGATACACGCCTTAAAGTGTGTTCCCACCTGGTCCGATGAAGAGCAGTCCTTTAGACCGGCGACAAATGGGGCGTTGGATCAATTGCAAGTATTGCTAGAAGACGTGGTTGCCAATGCTGACACTCTGAGGGTGACTACGGCTGCCAGAGTTGCTGAAATTCTAACGCCTCCTCAAGGTTTAAGGTTTCTGGCGGCTGTCATCCGACAACAACAAAGTATGAGGAATTTAGGAATTGAAAGAGATCATCGTCGGAGTGAGGGAGATCGTCGTAATTGGTTTAATTTTATGGGGTAATTGAGTTTCGAAAGGTACTTTTAGATATATAAGTTCCTTCTTAGCTAGGACTTGGGAGGAAGGACACTGACAGGTCGTGTGGTGTTGAGTTCAGTGTCATTGGTAACACAAATCCGTAACGTTATATTAGTCATTCAGTATGTTTTACTTAGATGGTTGTCAAGTTGATTTACTATTTAGGTTCAACATCGTCACATAAAGTGCACTCGAGGCCGTGGAAGGTGCAATATTTGGGGATTGGTACCGATATATTAGTAGGAGATAATGTACGCACTATGTTTTATGGTTAGATAGCGGTCATAACTTAAGAGCCTTTTGATTTAATATGAAGAGTTGTTATACATAATTAAATATAATTATTACTAGATTCACTACATCGTCTATTACTATTTTTTTTCTAACCGTGATCGAGTATAAATATGTTGCACATTATTCAGATACACAAGCTTATAACATCCTACATTTTGACTTGAACATTCTGGTAGCACTTGAAAAAAATAAAAATAAAAATGGAGATGCAGGGTATCGATCCCCGTACCTCTCGCATGCTAAGCGAGCGCTCTACCATCTGAGCTACATCCCCTTTTCGAATAATATTAGAAATGCATTTTATATAACCAAACCAGCTACTGACTAACATACGTACGATTACGACTTTGTAAATTTGTAATGGTCCTATACTCCTATTGAGTATTGAGTATGTGATGTGAAGGCCAACTAATCGTATTATGAACTTGTGGTGGTTATATCGATACATTTGATCATACAGAGTGTCACAATAAGTCTATAGGACTCGTGTACAACGATTTCATTTATATCGACGAATATATTTTTACCCTGTTATTGACCTTGTATATACAACATGTGTTTTAATAGGTTTGTGTAACTAACAATCACAGTTACGGAGTATATAGTATTCACAAACCAAAGATTATAAATGAACAAAATTACCGGAGATATACTCCTCTAGTCCTATTTCAAAATAAATAAAAAAATTATCAAGCCAACGTGATTGTTTAAGTCTGCGACTCCAAGCTAGAGCATGGTAAATCGGGGGGCCCGAGTACAACACATTTTGGGCCCGGCCCAACACGGGCACGGCGAACAGTTTGGCCTAACACGGGCACGACACGAGGGGTGCTAGGGCAGGCCGCGGCGAAGAATTTAGTGCTTTGGCACGACACGACACGGCTCCGACCGGGTCACAGCGGTAGGAGATGAGTCGGGTCAGGCACGAGCACATCACGAAGGTCTGCCAACTCGTGCTTGGGCCGGGCAGAGGGATGGCTAGGCACGAAACACGGCCTGGTCCACCCGATTACCAGCTCTACTAGTGTTCAAGCTAAGCTACTTGCATATATTTTCCCCAACGCTTTTACTCGTTTTTTTACAGTATCGAACCAAAAAGCTTTTTTTTTTTTTTTTTTTTTTGACAGATGTAAAAAGATGAACCTACAAACGAATAGCTTTTGCTGCTAAAGCATCAGCCATTCTATTCAGGGTTCTTGGAATGTAACTAATAGAAAGACAATGAAAAGAAGGACTAATAATATCAATTTCTTCAATGATACCCTTATTCCTGATTTCTGGTTCAGCAAGTCTAAGAATTTGAGAGATGACCGAAAGGCAGTCGGAGAGAATGATCAAGTGCAGATGACCCATAGAAGAAGCCCATCTTAAACCTTCCAGAATGGCTAGGGCCTCAGCTTGTTCCGAAGACTGAGAGAAAGGACCTCCTTTCATAACCGAAATAACATTCCCATTTGAGCATTGAAAGAAAAAGCCAAATCCAGTAGACAAATTATCCTTCCACGAAGCATCAACGTATAATCTATCTTGACAACAAGAGGATGGGTCACCAATAAGGTTGAAAACCGTCCTTCCCTTGATCTTTTTAATGTTCACATCCAAATCATACGCTAAGCTACACTCTCTACCCTTAAACGATTTCTTCATAAATAAACTTTGGAGATTATTAGACAAAATGCCTTCATATAGATAAATTGCACCACCAGAAACATCATGTCCCTTAAAAAGGTAGAGGTTTCGGGAATGCCAGATAGTCCAGATGGTTGACATAAAGGATAATAACTTATATGACGACTCATTAGACTTAGATAGATAAGAAATCCAGTTTATAATCCAAATTCTTATATCCAGAAGGAAATCCATCTCAGTACGAATCCCAAGTTTACTACCCGCCCACATGCATCTGGCAAATTGACAATCCCTAAAGAGATGATTACTTGTCTCAGTAGTAGGAGATTCACAAAAACAACAATTTTTATGTATATCCATACCACGATTTTCAAATTCCTTTCCCACCGAGAGGGATTCAGTAAGAATTCTCCATAGCAGAATAATCCAATTTTTAGGTCCCGGCAATTTCCATAAAAGCTTTCTTATAAATTTTTGAATTGTAGGAGAAATCCTCGATATATCCTTGATTGTGGCAGATTTATTCCAAATATCCTTCCATATCTGAAAATAGCCACTCTTAACCGTGTAAATTCCATTTTTGCAGATCTTCCAATAGGCCGAATCAGTAGATTTAGACCTATTAATTGGAATGGCTAAGATATTCATAGCAGATTCCGGACTAAAAAAGGAGAATACAATATCTTCTTTCCATTTAAAGGAGGTGGATATCAGATCTTTTATCCGTAATTCCACAATGGAGGGAAATCCTTACCAAAAAGCTGTTGTACACAAATATAGAACATATTTGTCCAATTGTCCTTGAGCTTTAACAACATCAACACTCAAGTAATAAATTCAACTTATACAGTTATACGTACAGCTGCATGAAACACACCGACCGACACCGGTACGTACTTGCTCCATTCATAAATCAACCATACACTATTTACTAATTTCCGATCAATTAGGTCTGGTCGAGTTCGTACAAGTAGCATAGTCGAATCCGGAAAGAAGAGATTTATAATCCTTTATAAGTACTAAGGAGGTTTAATTCTAAAATTTATCGACAATAGAGAAATTAACACTTGATTTTGTACGGTGATGAACTTTCTCATACTTTGTTAATGTGCGACATTTAGTCATTTATTACGTGTAAGTAGACATTTGTTAAATAGAAATTCTCCGACGACCTACATATATAGATTTGTTAAATCGAAATTTATTGATTGATTTATAATCGGAAGGAACTAGGGATTACAATTGAGGCGGAAACCCAATTTTAAAATCTCATATTCGATCCACTACTCAAAAACCTTTATCCAAATTCCAAATCCACTATTGCATTTTAAAACCCGAAGCAAATCAACCACCGATCAACTCATACCACAACCCGATCCAATAAACTTTTCTTTTTACAAATTCTGGCTTTATGAAACTTGAAATTTCCATTTGTGTCATACAAAATTAAATGTTTATATAATCAAATTAAGTCTCTCTCTGAGTTTCAGATTATGTTCTCGACCAAGTATGCTTTTGAAACCGTAACTGAATCGGGTATGAATGGATTTTAAAATTTTGGATACGAAACGTGTTTGAATATAGATTAGTGATCCATTTAATAAGTGAACTGAATGTGAATTTAGTAAAATCTGATCCAACTCGATCCATTATCATCCCTAAAGACTGTAAACGGTCGAAAACTCGAAATGGCACTTCAACCCGTATGACTATGCTACTAGACTACTACATCTATAATTCATTGTCACAAGTCACACTTTTAATTGCCGGCATGACTAGACAGTGAATATCATTCCCATTTATAGCATTTTATGTGTACCATTTTCGTACAATTCCCTTTTCACCTCAATAAGTTGTTCGATACGTTACATCCTCTAATAGTAAGTCTTACTTAAGACGGGTATATCCGTCTAAAGTTTTTAACGGGTCAAATACTAGCAGGTGACAATTATAAAGACAAAACTTTTGATATTTTCTAGGCAACTAGTGTAGTGATTTGGTATGTATCTGACCTGTCTTATACTTAAGACGGATACTGACCGTCATGAGAATTTGTGCTCATATTAACTTATGACAATATAAATCCAACTTCAATATCTTCCTTTGTAAGTAGCTCTTTTGTTCATTTAGTTTTATTACCACATCAATATCTTCCTTTAATTTCTATGAATTTCTCTAAGAACAATTCTTCTAATTCAAGTTGTTTTTCTACCGTCTTTGAAAAAATTATTTGTATCGGAAATCTCCCTAACGAAACTTGTCCACCCGAAAAAAAGCTTATAAAAAAGCCTAACTCGACAAAACACGATGTTTCTAATAATAACGATGGATATGGAGCCGTTGTTGTTAGGTCTCGAGTTCAAGCCCTCGGTCAGTATAACCCCGGGATAGTCGCAAGACTAATGGGGTTAGACTCGATGCCTTATAATGAAAACACGTCGAAATTACTATTAACAACTAATGAGTCGGTTTCTCGAAGTAAGTCTCTTAATTCCATACATTTCTTGCAAAATTTCGACCCTACTAGGGTAACCTTTCATCGTCGTGCTAAAACTTCATCTGATCCTTTGCGCGAGCAAGTGCATTGTTTAACGGGTAGGAAAGATGAAAAATTGGAAACTAAGGGTGAAAAAATGAAGGAAAATAACACGGGTCGCAATGAATCAAGACGAAAGAAGGAGAACAGAGAAAAAACAGAGATTTTGCAAGCAAATGAGTGTGGAAATATGAAGAGTTATTATGAAAGTAAGTCACTACGTAAATGTGAATCTTGTAGTAGCAAGTCTAGCAATACACAAAAGAATGCTAGCTTTCGAGAAAATGTCGTTATTAATAACTTTAATTCGAGGGAGAAATGTCCAATTAAGAGACGGAAACTACAAGTAGTTAACAAGGACACAAGCAAGAACAAGGTTGATCATAAACAAGACAATATTGACGCGGTTCAAACGGTCCTATTGTCGCAAAACCCGGTTTCTATCCTTGATAAATTTGATTCATCTTCAAGAGGTTTGTTCTCTTTATTTATCATATTTATTTGTTCTATTAGTGACCAGTTTGATACAATTTTCCGTAGCATGTTTAGGTCTTAATTGTTGTATGGTGTTGTTTTTTCTTGTTTTAGGAAAGCAAACTAACCTGAATGCGGAAGTAAACATTGTGGTTTGTGTCGATGCTAGTGATAGACAAACAACATTAAAATCGAGGAGGAGATCATCCTCGAAAATGAATATTCTCGTGGATACACCGCGACAAAATATCCACCCAAAATCAAAGACAACCGTCAATAAATCGTCTACAAAGATAAAGAACAAACACAGACTGGAGAAGGTAGACGAAGAGGTAGTCGACTATTTTGCGAACTTGCCCGAGAAAATCCTTGCGTTGGTTGAAGAACAATTATGCCAAGATTTGAAGCATCATGTGAAAAAATATGACTTGTCCAAGGCTCATTTCATGGAAGTGTTATGTCATGATTTTGGTCAAGAAATGCTTGATTTTTTGTTGAATGAACTTACTCATGAACTAATTAATAAGTTTAGTTAGATTAATAAGTTAGTTTAAATGTGATTTTAATCCAACGTTGCTAATTATCTTTTCTTTTTTCTTCTTTAAAATTATTTCTAAACACAAATTCTCATTTAAGACGTACTTATTCCCTATAAAAATACAAAAATGTTGCCTTTATCACCAGCATGCGGTAGTATTTCACTTATTTTAAACTTAAGACAGCTTAAGCAAGACTTGCTGATTTATGAACGGTTAACCGTTAACGATAATGTTAATATGAGACCTCCCACATAATATTGATATCTAATGCTATGATATAAACCAAATTAGTGTGTGACAGTACTAGGAAATTAGGAATCCTCTCCTATTAGGATAAAGAAAGTTACTAAGGATGCTTTTGTAATTTAGTTTCCTAAATAATAAGAGTATTTATTCTTAGTAAATATCAATCTTACTGTACATATTTATTGTCTTTCTTGTAATCATCCTAGGTACTAGTTGGTCTTTGTCTTGTAGTCATTAGTCTTCCTAGGTACTAGACATTCATTGTATAAGGTCCCCTTGCATTGGGAACCATAGTCCACTTTTGTACTATATATTCTCATCTAATAAGATGAACTCCTCAGGGATTCAAACAATAACATGGTATCAGTGTCTTTTGTTTTCTTTCACAAAACACTATAAACACCACATTTTTTTCCTGTCTTTCTTCCTTCCCTCTTGTGCTACGGCCATGGTGAAAGACAGTACCTTTGCAGAATTTTCCGGTAGTAATGGCGGCAAGCCCGCCTTACACCCCGTCTACTCCGTCACCAATATTCTACACAAAGTTCGTATGCTCGACGGTATAAAAATTACTTATTCTTCCTGGGTAAAATTGTTCACCCTTCATGCTAAAGGCTATAAAGTGTCTCACCACATCGACGACACTCGTCCTCCTGCCGAAACCGATCCCACCTACTCTGACTGGTGCGAAATTGACGCACACGTCCTCCAATGGATCTACGGCTCTATTTCCGAAGACCTCCTTGTTCGCATCCTTGAAACGGAGTCCACAGCCTATGCGGCCTGGACCCGTCTCCAAAACCACTTCTTGAATAACAAAGGGGCTCGGGCAGCAGCCTTGGAACATGAGTTTACGAACCTGTCACTCGGCAAATGCTCCTCACTTGATGACTATTGTCAGAAATTGAAGGACATCGGCTCCCAACTCACTGATGTCGGAAGCAATGTCGATGACCAACGCCTTGTCTTACAACTAGTTCGCGGTCTTCCGATTGAATACGACACGGTCGGAGCTTATATTAATCAAACTCTACCCACCTTCGAGACTGCCCGGAGCATGCTCCAACTGGAGGAACACCGGCAGTCTGCGCGCCCGGACAGCACTCCCAACACAGCCCTAGCCGCCCCTGCTGCTTCTCCACCGCGCACCACCAGTTGGGGCAACGGTTCCAATAACTCCTCTACTCACACCAACAATGGTGGAAGCCATTGGAATAAAAAGAAATCCAATTTCAAGGGAAAAGGACGCGGCAATGGTGGCTGGCACAACGCCCAACGTGGGGGTGGCGGTTCTGGCGGTGGGAATCACGGCAATAGCCGCCCTGTCACGCCGCAGACCTGGGTTGCTACTGGGCCCCTCAGTACTGGCCGCTGCCGTGGAATATCCCACCATGCCAGTATCCATCTCAACGAGGGTGGGTCAACCCGTGGTCATCTCAGCCGCGTGGCCCACCGTTCTCCCAGCCTCAGGTTTCCAATGGTACTGGCCAAGCTTTTGTGGTTAATGAAAATACTGAACCGTCTCAACTTGGTCAAGTATTTCAGGCTATGACATTATATCAACCCGAGGACAATAATTTTTATATGGACACAGGTGCCTCATCACATTTGACATCGGATTCGGGTATGATTTCTCCTCCTTTCAATAAGAGTAATATTCGGTCTATTTATGTCGGTAATGGTAAGTCCATTTCGGTTCATGGCTCGGGTAATACCACTTTAACCACCCCGTCCCACACATTTACTCTTAAAAATGTCCTATACACTCCCCAAATTATTAAAAACTTAATCTCTGTCCGACAATTCACGAAAGATAATAATGTGACTGTTGAGTTTGACCCTAATGGCTTTTCTGTGAAGGATATACGGACTGGGACAATTCTAATGAGGAGCAATAGCACCGGTACACTCTATCCCGTGTCAGCCACATCAACAAATGAGCCACCCCAAGCTTGTCTTGCTGAGTCATCGTCCGACCTATGGCACTCTCGCCTTGGTCATCCGGGTCTTAATATTCTTGATAATCTTAGAAGTCGACATTTTATTTCTTGTAGTAAGGAGCGTCGCTCCAAATTATGTCATGCTTGTCAAATTGGTAAGCATAAGCGTCTTCCGTTTTCTAGTTCAAATACTGTTTCCTTGTCACCATTTGATATTATTCACTGTGATTTGTGGACCTCTCCCGTCTTAAGTAAAACTGGATTTAAATACTATATGGTCTTAATTGACAATTTTTCCCAATATGTATGGGTTTATCCACTTAAACTTAAATCTGAGACATTTTCCAAATTTCTCCAATTTCGTAACTATGTTCGCACACAATTTGAAAAAGAAATTAAAAGCTTTCAGTGCGACATGGGACGTGAATTTGATAACTCATCCTTCCACCAATTCTCGACCCAACACGGTCTCTCTCTTCGTTTCTCGTGTCCACACACATCTTCCCAAAATGGCAAAGCTGAACGAATGATTCGTCGCCTAAATGAAATCATCCTCACCATACTTGCCCACGCCTCCATCCCACCAGATTTTTGGGTTGATGCTCTCCACACCGCTACTTATCTTCACAACATTCTTCCTTCCAACCTACTTCATTTCCGATCCCCCGCTTCCGCTCTCTTCCTTCGTCAACCCACATATAACCATCTTCATGTCTTTGGGTGCCTCTGCTACCCAAATCTCTCCGCCACACGCCACCACAAACTTCAACCTCGCTCCGTCAAATGCGTCTTCCTTGGCTATCCCCAAAACTATCGAGGATACCGGTGTCTTGATATTGCTACAGGTAAAATTATATTGTCCCGACATGTTACCTTTGACGAACACATCTTCCCATTTGCCTCGACGTACCACCCTTCCCCATCCACATACACCTTCCTCGACCACGAACCGTCCCCTCATATACCGTACGCCTACCCTATCCCTCCCCCTAACACACACCCTACCAACCCCAATCCCCCCTCTCCAACCCACACCACACCTCTATCCCCTGCCAACACCCCACCAACTCCCTCAACCCCCCCTACAACCACCCCTCCCCCTCCACCCCCTCCACCACCTCCACCCCCCCACCTCGAACCCATGGCATGGCCACCCGTCTCCAACACGGAATCATCAAACCCATAAATCGAACAAACCTGCTGGCCCATAACACCTCGCCCCTCTCCCCTGTTCCCAAATCCCCACGGGAGGCCCTCCATGATCCGAATTGGCACACCGCCATGATAGCCGAATACACCGCTCTCATTGATAATAAAACTTGGGAACTCGTACCTCGACCGTCTGATGCTCCTGTGATTAGGTGTATGTGGCTCTTTCGTCACAAGTTCCGATCCGATGGTACTCTAGAGCGCTATAAGGCGCGCCTTGTTGTAAACGGCAAAACCCAACAGGTCGGTATTGATTGCGATGAAACTTTTAGTCCTGTTGTTAAGCCTGCTACCATTCGCACGGTGCTTAGTCTGGCTGTCTCCCGTGCTTGGCCCATTCATCAACTTGACGTTAAAAATGCTTTTCTACATGGAGATTTACTTGAAACTGTGTATATGCACCAACCACCCGGCTTTGTTGATCCTAAAGCTCCATCCCATGTGTGTCGCCTCCGCAAATCTCTTTATGGGCTTAAGCAAGCTCCCCGTGCCTGGTATCAACGATTTGCTAACTTTATCTTATCGCAGGGGTTTTCCAGTAGCAAATGTGATGCATCCTTGTTCATTTATCATCACGGTTCCCATATTGCCTATCTTTTGTTATATGTTGATGACATTGTTCTTACAGCATCTAGCACGTCCTTACTCCATCAGATTATTGCTACTTTGTCTCGTGAATTTGCCATGACAGATTTGGGAGCTCTACATCATTTCCTTGGTATTACGGTCTCTCGCTCGCACCATGGTCTCTTTCTCTCCCAGAAACAATATGCCACCTCCATCCTTGCCCGTGCATCTATGACAGGATGCAATGCCACCGCCACTCCAGTTGATACTTCCTCCAAACTCAGCGCCACCGACGGCCCTCCTGTGGCCGACCCAGCCCTTTATCGAAGTCTTGCAGGTGCATTACAATATCTCACCATCACTCGTCCCGACATCACCTACGCCGTTCAACAACTCTGTCTCTTCATGCATGACCCCCGGGAAAGCCACTTACATTTCATGAAACGGGTTCTTCGTTATGTCAAGGGTACTATCAATTACGGACTCACAATGATCGTCTCCAAGTCACATACTCTCACTGCCTATTCTGATGCCGACTGGGCCGGTTGCCCAGACTCTCGTCGATCAACTTCTGGCTACTATGTCTTTTTGGGTGACAACTTGATTTCATGGTCCTCTAAACGTCAACCCACTGTATCTCGCTCCAGTGTTGAAGCCGAGTACCGTGGAGTTGCCAATGCCGTTGCTGAAACAAGTTGGCTCCGCAATCTTCTACTTGAACTCCACATGCCAATTCATCATGCTACACTTGTTTATTGTGATAACATATCTGCCGTGTATCTCTCCGGCAACCCGGTTCAACATCAGCGCACGAAACACATTGAAATTGATATCCACTTTGTTCGTGAGCAAGTTCAACTCGGCAAGTTGCGTGTCCTCCATGTGCCATCCTCATTTCAGTATGCTGATATCTTCACCAAAGGCCTTCCACGACAACTTTTCAACCAATTCCGAACCAGTCTTTGCGTTCGCCCTCCTCCCGCTTCGACTGCGGGGGTGTCTTAGTAAATATCAATCTTACTGTACATATTTATTGTCTTTCTTGTAATCATCCTAGGTACTAGTTGGTCTTTGTCTTGTAGTCATTAGTCTTCCTAGGTACTAGACATTCATTGTATAAGGTCCCCTTGCATTGGGAACCATAGTCCACTTTTGTACTATATATTCTCATCTAATAAGATGAACTCCTCAGGGATTCAAACAATAACATTTATATATATAGTATACTTGTATGTTACAGAGTATATTGTTGTAACAACACACAAATCATACGGAAAGATGAACAACAGTGGTGGTGGCGGTTGTGGTGGCGGTAATTCAACAACAATCGACGATTTGGATGATAATATGTTAACTCAAATATTATTTAGACTTCCGTCTTGTGAAACTGCACTAGCATGCAGTCTTGTAAACAAACGTTGGTGTTGTTTAATCTCCGACACTAAATTTGCGTCTCACTTCTCGAATCACAAGAAGGAAAGCAACATTATTTCGACATCAGGTCCCGATATTGATGACAAGCTACCATGGAACATTATTACAGCTAGAATGATAGATGTTAAGCTACCTAGTGCTGTCAATATTGAGGCAACATTCATGGACTTAGTCTTATGTTCTGGTCCAGTTATCGGTCAAGGAGGCGCTCGGGTTTATTACATTACCAATCCAGTAACCAAGCAATGGGTTGCTCTGCCACCATGCCCCGGTATTATAAGCGATTGGGGTTTGAGACCATGGGTTGGTTTAGTATGCCAACACCCTTATGACTACACCCGAGATTACAAGTTTTGAGTTGTTGTGATTGATCAATGTCCAGCACTGCCTGCACGGGTTTATAAATTGGTGGTTTATTGTTCCGAGATTGGTGAATGGAAGAAAGTTAATCTTAGTGTATCGATTAAGTCGGAACTAGCAGCTCAAGAGTCTGATTACGGTGAAATTTTCAGGGGTATCGTTTGTAATGGCATCGTCTACCTTTACTGTTAGACATTAATCCCTCCATTATGGATTAATATGTTTCATGAGAAACATATGGGTGATGAATTCCTAACTCAAAGAAACTTACTTCATTGATCACTTGAACTAAATGTAGAATGTTACATGTACTTATTGTGTCTAGGAGTTATAGTTTATCATTAGCTATAAAAGAAGAGGAAATCAAGATAGTTAATCATCCTCATATCCTCATTGTATATTTATAGAGTGATCAATAAAATTCCTAGTGCGACTATAGTGAGGACGTAACCAATTTGGTGAACCTCGTAAATATTGTGTCCTTGTTATTTTCCGATTCTTATATTTATTATTGTGTGTGTGGCCTATACCAAAATTCCCTACAAACTGGTATCAGAGCCCGGTTGGGCGGGTGAGGGAAGAGCGATCCACTAAAATTCACAATAATGGAAGGAAGCAAAATTTTGTTCGATAAATTTGATGGGAAAGATTTTGCTTTCTGGAAAATGCAAATGAGTGATTATTTGTATTCAAAGAATCTACATCTTCCTTTGGAAGGTACTAAACCAGATTCCATGGAAAAGGAAGAGTGGCAAAAATTGGACAGGCAAGCGCTAGGTGTGGTGAGATTAACGCTGGCACGTAATGTTGCGTTCAATGTGATGAGTGCAAAAACAACATTGGACCTTATGAATGTCCTAGAAAATATGTATGAGAAACCTTCAGCTACAAATAAGGTTTCTCTTATGCGTAGGTTGTTTGGTTTACAAATGCAAGAAGGAACCACAATGGCGGATCATATTAATGATTTTAATGTGATCACAAGACAACTTAGTTCCGTAAAAATTGATTTTGATGATGAGATAAAAGCATTAATTTTATTATCCTCATTACCTAGTAGTTGGGATACTACAGTGACTGCAATTAGTAGTTCGCAAGGACAAGAAAAGCTCAAATTTGACAATGTACGTGATTTAATTCTTAGCGAAAGTATTCGCAAGCAAGAATTAGGTGAGACATTGGGAAGTAATGGGAGCGGATTAATTGTTGATGGTAGAGGAAATAAAAATTATAGAGGTGGTTATCGTGGGAGATCAAAGTCAACAATTAGAGGAGGTGCTACATGTTGGAACTGTGGTGAGAGTGGACATGTAAAATGGAATTGTCCAAATCCGAAGAAAAATGGGCAGCGTAATCATGAGGATGGAAATGCGGCGATAGCTGTGGAGGATGACGGTGATCTTTTGGCAGTGAGTGTCGAAGAACCGATTGAGTCTTGGGTATTAGACTCTGGTGTATCATTTCACGCTTCTCCAGATAAAAATTCCTTTCATAAATTTGTTGGTGGAAGGTGTGGCACTGCTTACTTGGCAAATGGTAAGGCGATGCCAATTATGGGAAAAGGTGATGTTGAGATACGTACCCCGACTGGGGGTAGGTGGGAGCTAACAGATGTTATGTTCATCCCGAACTTGAAAAAGAAATTAATATCTGTTGGTAAGCTCGATGATGCAGGCTATAAGGTTATTTTTGAAGAGAGTTCCTGGAAGGTAGTCAAAGGAGCTACGATAGTAGCTAATGGGACTAAAAATGGAACATTGTACACCATTGTAAAGTGTACTGGTAAAAATAATTTAGCCGCGGAAGGGATGAAGAAATTAGTAGTTTCACGAGACTTGTTGCAGGATCAGGAAGCTATGCATAGTGGGCCTTACATTAAGCACTGTGGGAGTACTAGTAAAGTCGGTGGCTTAAAGGCGGAAAGTGGTCCGAGAACGCACAAGGTGAAACTGGCATGCTCAAATGTGTGCGGAAATTCAAGTAGTTCTACGAAGGCATGTAAGGGTATTTCGTTTAGGTGGGAGTGCACGCCCCAGGAAACGATGAATAAAACCCGGCAAGTATGGTTGCCTTTGGGAACAAAGTTGAATGGTGAGTCGAGGTTGGATAGAACCTTGACTGAGCTCTTGCATTTAGCATGAGCAAAGATATGGTCGCATTAGGTGGAAAAGTAAAGTTGATGTTACCTCCATAATTGTCGGGAGGTGGGAGATTGTTAGACATTAATCCCTCCATTATGGATTAATATGTTTCATGAGAAACATATGGGTGATGAATTCCTAACTCAAAGAAACTTACTTCATTGATCACTTGAACTAAATGTAGAATGTTACATGTACTTATTGTGTCTAGGAGTTATAGTTTATCATTAGCTATAAAAGAAGAGGAAATCAAGATAGTTCATCATCCTCATATCCTCATTGTATATTTATAGAGTGATCAATAAAATTCCTAATGCGACTATAGTGAGGACGTAGCCAATTTGGTGAACCTCGTAAATATTGTGTCCTTCTTATTTTCCGATTCTTATATTTATTATTGTGTGTGTGGTCTATACCAAAATTCCCTACATTTACCAAAGGTTATATTTGGCTGCGTTTAATCCTTTCAATGTTGACAAGACGACTGACAGTATCGTTGAGGCTAAGATTCTCCCGAGTTTACCAGAGTACGGGTATCTACTAGAGTCTTCAGGGCAATTATTCACCACGTCTACTTCACGTCGTAGTGTTCACTACAAGGAAAAAGCAAGGGTCATTGAATTGTCGCTGGTCGTTTGGAAATTGGACCCGAATCAAGCACCACTCGTATGGAAGCAAACTTTCAAAGGTAGCTGCACGGGTAACGTGAGCCGAATCAAATCATCCCATGACGACAAAATCGGAGTCTACTTTTGTGGAATGCACCCGAATAATGTCGAATTGACTTATATGTTTCTTTGCAATGAGCAGCAATTGGTTTTGTGTGATACACGTTCAGAACTGATAAAGCCGCTGAAAAGCCTTCGAGGATATGATTTCCAGAGGTTTCCTAGACTCGAGTTCCAATGGTGGCCCATCTCTGTTCCAAGGCTTCAGATGTCGAATGGTTCTTAATAAACCCGGATAAATGTTCAGAACGCATTACAATGTGCTAGGAATGACCTGTCAGCCTTGGAAAGTTTATTTCTTAAGTCTAAACCTCGAGTCTAGTGATTGTAGTTGCTGAAAGTTTATTTCTTAAGTCTAAACATAATAATCTCAGTTAGTTATCAGTTTAGTTGCTACTGTTCAGAATGCATTACAATGTGCTAGGAATGACCTGTCAGCACCGAAACTAGAATAACTCGCAGACCCGGTAATGTTTTTTCACTATTCTAATTCGATATGAAAGCTAACTCATTTAGCTTCGAGTGCATATATGGTAGGCATCATAGTTCAGTCTGATAAGACGTATACGAAGCCTGAAAATGGGTATTGTACTATTTTTGCGACTGTTCTGCGGTAACAAATAACTATGAATATCATGCGCTACAGTTGCTCTTGAAAGTTATTTCAACTGAAAATTTTTTGGGTCCTTACACCTAGTTCCTTTATAATATTATGTTTGGTCGACTCAATTTAGGACAGAGGGAGTATGTTTCTTTAGGACGAAGACCAATTTATGGTGTGTCACCCGAACCAGATTATAAATCTGTTAAAACAGTTGCCTGATTGTCGACGGATTTCATAGACTCAAGGTCCAATGGTATCCCACCTCAGTTCCTACTCTAGTGCAATGTCCCTTAGTAGAACCAAAATTGCCTGCACCACTGTATCTTAAGTAGGAACTAGAAAGTGCTACAGTCTAGTGAATCCTGATTGTAGTTGCTTTTTAATCGGGTTATCTTGACTCGTTTAGCGTTTAAGACAGATCCCTGCGTCTTATAGAAGAATGATTTCGTAGACTCGAGGTCCAATGATGGGCCAACGCTTATGCAATGCCTCACAGTAGACCCAAACTTGCTACCATTAAACTCGGTAACATAATTATCCGGTTGTCTATATTGCTTTATACTTTTCGGATCTTACACTCAACTAGTTCATAACCAGGGAATGCTTCATACAAATATACGAGAGTACAGAATGGTCTACCGATAAAAATTAAATGTAACATAAGCTGAAAAACAGCAGCAACTAGCTCAGTCCCGACTCAAAAGCCGAATCGACCCATTCTGTCAACAAAACTCACTCTGTCAAATTCAGTAAATAATAATCAAAGTTTTAAGGGGCGTGTTATTCAACGATAAAAATCAAAACAACTAGTGAAATGATAATAGGCAACCTTACATAAATTATTTATGGTACATAATAAATAAAATTAAAGTAGGAAAAAGTACAGCCTCATTCATACTTGAAAATTCTAGTAAATGTCTAAAACTGAAGAGAGTGCGCAATTCCTCGCAGAAGCAAACAGCAGTACGAATAAAATCACACATTACGTGAGAGTCACGGCTGCGACTTATGAGGATAACAACCGCTTGATACCCGATTTCTGCTCTGGAGTAAGTCTCGTGGGAAACTTGATGTTAAACTTGATCCTCAAGTTGCCTTTTTTAGATGGTTCTTTCGGGATAGGCATCCCTTCTCCTTTAACTACCTCTTCATATGATGGACTAATGACAGAGCTGACGGGTACCGTAAGAGTACGACCATCAAGAGTTGTTATTTGTGCTGTATAACCGGTCAGGGATTCAACGAGGGAAATTTTCTGAGTGATAACAAGATCGTTACCCTCCCTTTTAAATACGCTATGAGGCTTCTCATCGATGATGAAGACCAGGTCTGAGGGTATAATGCCACGGTGCTCATTACCCTTTTCTGGATAAGTGATTTTTGTGCCCTTCTTCCAGCCTGGTTTGATATCAATGGTGAGGATTTCCTCCACGGTTGTTGGCCGCCTACACGAGAGAAACAAAAGATAGATTATCAGGTAACAACTAAGGATTATCGATCAAACACACAAACAATTTCCTCTTTATTACTATCCTTCCGTAGATATGGGAAAAGGCCATTCGACCTATTAAACATTGAAGCAGCCGCATACAGACATATATGGACACAGATAGCAAGAGGGTCATTATACAAATTAACCACCAAGCAGCAACAAGACGAGATATCCCCTCGAAAATCAAACGTGAACACATGCATAACATTGCAATTTCTAACTCCAGGAAATAGCAGAATATGACTATTGCGTTAACTTAATTCATCTCTTCCTCACTACTAAATCGTCTCTCGAAAACTAGATTAACTTAGTAGTCGAGACTTGTAGGACCTCTTCAAACACACGCACAGTCGCACACAAATCATTATTCTGCTTGAACGGTAAATATAAGGAAAACAGTTCTGGCGATATGGTCTAACTACTTTTTGTCTTTGGAATATGATGAAATCAAGCAAAATGTCTTGCAATATTGTATCAGCTATTTTCTAGAGTAAAATTACATTCTAACGAGGCATAAACGAGATGTGTAGACTTCTACTCTAATTCTTAGATGATTTAGCAAATAACAACATTACTCAGTGTCACCCTTGAGTTAGCCCTGTGTTGGCAACACAAAGACGTCAATGAAAATTGTTGCATTGAAAGACTGTTACTTAGCAATAAAAAGAAGTGCAGCCAATTAGTGAGCTCTTTTGTTGTAGTATTAATCATAATCCAAAACCAAAGATTAACGAGTCTTGGGCTCCACTTAAAATGGAAATAGACGAATTAGCAAACATGCTAGAAAAAACAATATGACCCCTCTGAATTTTCTACATTTAAGTAAAACGGTACTGTACATCCCGTTGGCAAATGCTGATGTTACATCAAATACAAAGAAATATAAAAGATCAAAGTAGAGGGTCACATAAAGACAATGAGCTAACAATAAAAAAGAGTACCAAACTACTGGTATAGCAATTTAACAACTTTATTCCCACACAAATATCTTGCTGACTCATATAGTTAACATAATGGATAAGGAAAGACACCACTATCTGCTCCCCCAATCCGAATTAAAAACTAGTTAAAAAAAAAACACGCTGACACGCTAAAATCCGCAAGGGAAGATCAATTTGGCAAAACTCTGAAATAGCAAAGAAATCAAGATGATTATTAGGGTCGGGTAAGAGACAGTAGACAAACTCAAGAGACAAGGTGTCGTTACTTAGGATTTAGTCACTTTGGGAAGTCAAACGCATTGGCAGCAGACTGTTGAAAAGTGGCCTATGAGGTGCAACTTGTGTAATAAGGGTAGTCAACCCATGAAAATGACCTAAGATTTGACCTCAATAGAAGAAGAGTATTTATATATAAAAAAATACAAATCTCAACAAAAGAAAAGGTTGTCTAAATTCTACCTAACATTTGAAACAACAATCACATCCTTGGGAGTGCTTATTGCATCAAAATGTGTCAAGTATAATTAAACGAAAAAGAGAAACCACATGCAAAGAGATACATATGTGATAGTGTGATATACTTGGGTTCTGAATTTCAGAGCTGCATAACACTTTAAAATCATTATATGAAAGAAAAGTAACCCATCGTATTTGAGCTCAACCAACATCAAACAAGATACTGAGCGTGACCAAGATACAGCAAGGATACAATATTCAAGGTTTGAGAAGTAACTGAAAATAACAGCATCAGCATCAGCCGAAAAGTCAATTCACATTAATTCTCCGTCTACCTTAAAATGCTATAACGAACAACAAAGCTTCACCAACAATAATCATAATAGTTGACTACTGAAAAAACGGAGTATAATATAAGCAACAAGATTTCACCAGCAAAAACAAATATAATTAAATCTAAATTAGCAACAGCATATAAAACTACAATCAAAACATTCATAAGAGTGCCAAGAAACATTACCCAGAAGCATCAGCTACATCCCTTGAAATCTTCATCTTCTTCGTTGTCCCCCTGTACAAATCCTCCAAACTACATGGCAATGATCGTTCAATAGCAGCTGCCTTACGAGGCATACTCGACGTCTCAGCACCTCCACCACCACCACCACCACGAGCAAACTGATGGAAGATATCATCGCCAAACATTCCTCCTCTACCAAATCCACTCGGTCCCCCACCTCTAGATCCACCCATGTCCCCTTGTCCTCCAAAGGGACTTGTAAACCCGAAAAACTCGGAGAAAATATCATCCGCACTACGAGTATTGAATCGGAATGACGTGAAACCACTTCCATCTGACCCACCAGGGTATCCTGCTCCTGGTGGTGGCACCTGCCCCTTCAAGCCCTCCTCACCATATTGATCGTACACAGCTCTTTTTTGCGGATCGCTTAAAACCTATACCAATGGAATGTATTAGAAACGTATCATATCATAGGCCTAGCTCTAATCCTATCAAATTATACAAAAGATCAACAAAATGTAGAAAACATAGATTGCAAACATAGCATCAAGTTGACCGGATTAAACAACAATATTCCAAGCTTTACAAACTAACATAAGAATCATATAGCAAATTGATCATCAACTAAAGTTTCAAACTTTATACGAATTAAAATTGATTGCTACTCAACTTAACCTATTTAAAGGTTAAAAGTTCAATGATTTGGAAGAGCTAATACTGTAACATTACCAGATCATTATCAACTAAAGATAAATTCAACCAACAAATCTGCACTCATGTGAAAAATCAACACACAAACTACACAACAAAACATCGATACACGAAATGAATCACTCAATTAATATTGCAAATTAAAGTTTCAAAACTATCAATAAAATCAAGGAGCAATCAGAAACATCACAGCAAACAGACAATATAAGACAGGCGAAATAACGATTGCAACTTGATCAACCTAATTAAACACGATACTTTGCATTGCCAAATCATCATCGACTAACGATAAATACAATCAACAAATTCGCAAACACGATAAAATCATGATAGACGAAACTAATCACACTCACTTAATCCAATCTGTAAACAAAAATAACAACAAAAGACCTCGAATTGAAGCGCAAAACTATCAAACAATGACGTTAGCCTATGAAACTACAGTCGATAGATAAGATTAAAAATAACTTATAGCATCATCGATTAAGGATAAACACAATCAACAAATCCGCAAACGCCACAAAATCATTGATAACTCCAGTACCTACACAAAATTACATCAAAATACAGCAAATTAAAGTTCAAAACATCAATTAAGGATAAAAACAATCAACAAATTCGCAAACGCCACAAAATCAACGATAATTCCAGTACCTAAACAAAATTAGGTCAAAATACAACAAATTTAAAGTTCAAAACATCAACTAAAGGATAAACACAATCAACAAATTCGCAAACGCCACAAAATCATCGATAACCCCAGTTCCTAAACAAAATCACATCAAATTACAGTAAATTAAAGTTCAAAACATCAATTAAGGATAAACACAATCAACAAAAACGAAAACACCGCAAAATCATCGATAGATGAAACTAATCACCTTCAATTAATTCCAAACCCTAGACAAAATTACATCAAAAGACCGCAAATTAAAGTTCAAAACTACCAAACAACAGAAATCAAACAATGAAATTACCGTAAATAGATAAGATTAATTCCAATCTATAAACAAAATTAAACCACAAAACTATCAAAAAACAAAAATTAAACAATGAAATTACAGTAAAAAGATGGAATTAAATCAATTACGAAGAACAATTACATCATATGCTTCGGAGATTTGTTTGAATTTGGCTTCAGCTTCTTTCTTATTATTAGGGTTTTTGTCAGGATGCCATTTCATAGCGAGTTTGCGATAAGCTTTCTTGAGATCGTCTTCTTTTGCGTTACGATCAACTTGAAGAATCTTGTAGTAATCTACTGCCATCGTTCAATTCAATTGTTACGACGACGATGAAGACGGTATTGTTGTTGTCGAGAGACGATTTCTCACTAAGTTATCGAGCCGGTGTTGTTAGTAAATTAGGTTTGTCGGTAAGATGAGAATAGGTGAGGTTTATCGCCGGAAATAATAATCCCAAGGGTCGTAGATGTTGTGTTATTTATGTCATGTGATTGTGTTATATGGTAAATGGTAATGTTTTCGACTTGGTTTAGGAGAAGAATGAAGATGATTCTTCCACACTTTTTTATTTTCCTAAATTAAATAAATAAATAAAAAGTTGAAATTCTTTTTAGAAAATTCACTTTTTTAAGGCAAAAACAATTGATTTTCTTTTCGAGAATAAATTAATTGGAAATTTTTAAAAAAAATTTAGTTTAGATAATAAATCATAAATACTCCAATAAATAAATAAATAAATAACATTATATATGTGACAAGATAAGATTTGATGACAAAATATATGAAATAATCAACTAAGTATAAATATTATTGATGTAATTAGTCAAAGAACTGTAAAAACATATTTGACGATTTTAATCACCCTTAATAAATACACGGTCAGTGTTGTATTGCCGTTCTCTATATCGGTCTTATTGGATTCTCTGCATTCACATAGTGAGCTGGTATTATCTTTTATCGTCTTTTTGGGATGAACATTGATTACTGGGGAGAATTCACTTATTCACCTATGTTGGAATGTATATTGTACACCGCAAGCCGCAAATTTACTAGTTTGTGATCCTCTTTAGATTTGTGGCCTAATCGACACAAACTATCTATTTGAGTTAAAATAGCACACAACTTTGCTAGTGCATTGTTTGTTAAACAAAAAGTTTATTGTCTACAAATTTGCATTCTGCTTTTGAGAATAATAAGTATACTTTAAAGATAAAAAAATGTTTATCTTAACTTTTCTTTGCCCAGTTTTTAGGTCAAAATGGGAAGTATTATATTATAAGCATATGGATGCAAACAGTCCAAATCTATGTTTTACAGTTTATCTAATGACTTTGATCACTCATGATTGTTGAGGTTTATTCTCATGCATGTGTTGGGGCATCGTCCCTACATTCGTAGAAGAATAATGACATAACTAATTTGTAAGTAAGTGGGTTACTTCTCTTTTCACTAATTGGTTTTAGGATGTAATTTTACCTGTCTGTGAGTCGGTTTCTTGCACCTACTACTATAAGCCCGATGTGGATGACTTAACATTAAGTTTATACGAAACAAAATAATAATAATGAAGTTGATACAAGTGAATTTCTTAATTTACTAGTTTATTTTGATAATTTAAGCAAGAAGAAAAACATCACTTTGGGAAAAAACACAAATACTTTTACAACATATAGAATCTCAAGTGAAATAAAAACTCTTAAATGAATAACAGAATAAAACAAGACAAAAGAGTCATAACTCATAAGGCAAATAGATTATGGATTCAATGTTACAACTAATTATGAATTTGCTATCTCAGAGCATCAGAAAAAATATCAAGAAATTTATATATTATATATAGGATCAAATATGGCTATGTCTTATAGACTTTGAGCATGTTACTCCTGGGTGGCTTACCTGGTATGTCTGGATTGCAAACTATCACGTATATCCGATGCGCAACGCGCACCAAAGGTAGCGGTTATCGGATTTTCTCATGACTAAAATAATTATTAAAAAAACTATTAACAGTTGAAGGAAAAAAAAATCAAATTAGAGTAGTATAGAAGCATACGGTTTAATGGGCCACAACCTAACACTCGTTGCTAAAAATACATTCATCTTAACGGTTAACCTAACACATCTCCACATGATCTAAGAGTCCTTAAAATTCACCAAACACATTGAACATATACATTCATAATATAAAAGGAACTTTCATTTTTCTTTTGAATGAATGTAATTAAAGAAAAGCGGTCATTCATTAGATGTGAGGCACAAATCGATGTTTCTATTTTGTAGGGCTTGCGAAGCATATTGTTGGTGATCGGTTTTACATAAAGAAGCATACTGTATTTTATAATGTTCTATAATAAATTACTCGTTTATAGACTATACCGCCAATTGTAGTATAACTGTTGTATAGTTTTTGCATTTTATTTTAAAGATTATGAGTTTATTGTAAAGTCTATGATGTCGTTCCCTTGAACACTAGGCTTATAAAGTCCAGAAAAAATACACACAGTTCATGTTTGGTTAACATCGAGTTAATACTAGCAGAAATAGGTTGCAAAAGTATAATACAATTAGCAGATTTTAGTAGGGAATTTGACTAAAATATATAATAGCAGATTTTGTTAATTGTGTTTGGTAATCAGCGGTTTCACATTTGCAGATTGTTTAGTTTTCTTGTAAAATGACTAATATGAATTTCATTCATTATTGATAATAATATATGTTTTTAAGGATAAAAATGTCAATTAAAATATTTTTCAATCTACTCATTGAATATGCCGTAAAATAGTAGATTGCACCCCACTCTATTATTTCAATATGCAATATACCGCACATCAACCTCCTCAATATGTTAAAAATTCATCAATCTATCATTTACCAAACAACCTCGTAATGAAGATATAACCTTATAAACCGGTACAAAAAAATAAATTTGGAAATAAATAATCAATTTAGATTTTTATTTTATAAAATTTACAAGTTCACAACAAAAAGAATGACTCCACTTATGCAGTCCGGTATTCAAACAGGCTGTTAACAGACAAATAAAATTTCAAACTCACGTTCTCCATTATACCCCTCACATTTCCCCAAAATTACTACCACTTCCCCACACCACACCCGTAATATCTCATTCCTCACAAGGACAAAACCGTAATTCCACACCTAAAAAAAAACACAACACTGTCTTCCTCCCTCCCCTTCTCTCTCCTCAAACCAAGATCTAACATAATACACAACGACTTCCACGATTTTTCCCCCAAATCAACAAAATCCCAAACCTTAATTTCCCAAATTCCCCCAAATTTCTCGATTTATCGATTCAATTAATGGGGGATTTCAATCTCGCATTACTAATCGTCGCAATTATCGTCGTCGTATTAGTATTCGTCTTCAATGTATACTTGTTAATCAATTATCAACATCCTGATGACGTAAATCAAGCGTATTTCCCCAAATTCGTCGTCGTTTTGGGGCTTTCTGTTGCTGTTATCTCCATACTTATGCTTCCTGCTGACGTGGCGAATCGGCAAGCGTGTCGTCACGCGCTTTATAATGGCGCGTGTCACTTGACCTTACCTATGAAGAATTTATGGCTTGTTGTTTATATTGCTGATGCTTTTCTCGTGTTTTTCGTTATTCCGTTTGCGATATTTTACTATGAAGGCGATCAGGATAAGTACGTCGATGTGTTGTTTTGTTTCCGTTGGTCTCACTTATGATCGTTGTATCGAGTATGAGTCGGTATTACCGTCGGTCTCACTTATGATCGATACAAGTGATCGCTGTATCGAGTAGTAGTTGTTATTACCGTTGGTCTCACTTATGATCGTTGTGTGGAGTATGGGTAGTTATTACCGTTGGTCTCACTTATGATCTTCGTAATAGCTGTTATTACCGCTGGTCTCACTTATTGTCGAGCAATAGCCGTTATTACCGTTGGTCTCACTTATTGTCGAGCAATAGCTGTTATTACCGGTGGTCTCACTTAAGATCGCTGTATGGAGTAACAGTTGTTACTGTATTACCGTTGGTCTCACTTATGATCGTTGTGTGGAGTATGGGTAATTATTAGTTTATTACCGTTGGTCTCACTTATGATCGTTGTATCTATGGAGTATGACTGTATAAGTCATTAAGACCGTTGGTGTCACTTGTGATCGTTGTAGGGAGCATTTGTCATTGTGACAGTCATTGGCTTCACTTAAGAATTAAGATCGTTGTATGGAGTATGAGTAATTATTGTGTAGGGTAAATGGTAATCATGCTGTAAAATGGGATGATTTGGGTTTGTTTTACAATTGAGACCAGTGTAATTATTTTTAAGTGTGAATTTGACGTTATGAAGCTGTTTTTTACTCCCTCCCATCCAAAATGATCTTCCCACTTCAATAAAATACTCCTCACATATATTCGAGAAGTGGGAAGATCATGTTGGATGGGAGGAAGTAGTAAGTTTGAGGTTGCATTGTTGTTTTTGATAAGATATAATTTGGTGTTCGTGGTTGTAGGACTGTTGGAAAGCGGGTTAAGAGCGCAATGATTTGGGTTGGTTTGACTGCGGTGATTGTAGCACTTGTCCTTGGCATTTTGTATGGTAAGTTTGTGGGATTAATTTTTACTCGCCTTAGTGATTTATTTTTGTATCTTAAGTTTGAGCCTTTGAGGGGTTAGTTTTTACTCATCTTGGTGTTTTTATATCCAGCTGTTGTTTATTTAGGGTAGACTTTCGTTGTGAGGATTGATTGGGTTTAGATAATGGTTGATTTGGTCTATGTGCAAATGTGCGATTGTTAAGACTGAAGAGAGAGGTAGTTTGTAAATTAACGTGAAGCCCACTTGTAAAGAACAAAAGGAAGACTCATGAACTCTAGATTTTAGTTGCGATTGAGTTATCTGACTTTAGTTTGAAATAGTGAATGTTCAGTGATGATGAACATGCCGAGTTAGTATGATAAGTTGAGTTGAATTTATTAGGGTGTAGCGAAAGACGGTAAAGAGTTCAAGGTTCAACCTTTCAGAGTCCCAATGTTGCATGGTGTGAGGATTTGGTCAATGGTGTAATGTAACATTTTTGTCTTACATGATTGGTAATGCGTTATGTTTAAGTTGAACAGAGTGGATACTCAGTGTTCGGGGTCTTGGTACTTATTGCGAAAGGACTAATTGGAAGAGCTCCTAGAGTTTTGTTGTCTTAATCTTTGAGTTGCTGACTGATTGGGGGATGAGGTGTAGAAATTAGCGGAATAGTGGGAAACTGGCAAGAAGGTAAGAGGAGAATATATGAATTTTATGAAAAGCCATTGATCGTCAGTGAGTATACATGTGAGGGGTTTTACAAATAGATCTCTAGGACTACATGATCAGATTTTCTTTTAAGACTTGTGAAAATCATTATTTTGGAATGAGTGCCACTATGAAATTAGGTGGTTTGTTGTTGACCCTGTAAGTTTGATCCCAACTTTAAATTCTATTATTATTGTGGATTAGTCTATTCAGATTTCCTGTGGTAAAGTACGGTCTAGCTGATAATTTGAAATTGGTCAGATTAGCTCTTTTAAAGATTGATTAATCATCTCCATCAAGGCTAAATCTGCATGTTATTTTAGGGTGGATTAGTCTATTCAGATTTCCTGTGGTAAAGATTGATTAGTCTATTTTAGCTGATAATTTAAAGTACGGTCTTCTGCTCTTCTTTGCCAAATCTACTATTTTTACTTTACTAAATAGTGCTTACATCACTTCCAATTTTGTTCAGGGCTGATTGGTAAGGTGGACTTCACAGTAAGGCACCTTTCTTCTAACACTACATCATTTCCAAGTTCGTGGAGCTTCACTAGTGGTCAGCCATGCATTGACAATGCACGTCAGGTTAGGGGAATAAACAAGTATTAATGTCGTGATCTAGAATGCAGCTTACATTAGTGTTGTATCAACATTATTTCTAATGTTCCTTCTGCTATTTTTCTTTTTAGTGTTCGGCATATTTAGCTAGTGCTAAGTCAGAAACTACATGGACTATGCGAACAACGTTCCCAGAATATGTTGTTGCCCTAGCAACCATTGCTGGTTCTGTGCTTTTTACGGTATGATGTCCCCTTTCTCGATGATATTTTGATTTTACTACAAGTCTTATATAAAAGTTCTATTTTATGTTGGACAATTCTTTTGTTGGAAATATTTTGAGGAACAAAATCTTGTTGGGAGGCATTTGACCTAAGTTTTACACTTATTGCCACAGCTTTCCTCTCATCTTGTGGAATGCCAGTAGTATACATGGAATTATGTCTATGCCTCGGTGTTAAAAATTTCCCGCCCTCTCTTAGGCCTCATTTATTTTAAAATGCTAATTGCAGTTGGAAATCTTTCTAGTTTTCAGATTGTTTTAACGAGGTAGCAATTTGAATTTTCCTGCTGGTGCTTTTCATGACTTGCCTTTTTTGTCCCCCCAAACAGATATTTGGTGGTGTTGGAATTGCTTCTCTACCACTGAGTCTCTTATTCGCCTTCGTCAGGCGACCAAAGGCTGTCATAACTCGGTCACAATATATTAAGGTAACCTGTATGGATTAACTACTTAATGGGTAATCTTAACAATTGGAGAACCATCTGTCACCATAACCTATGTGTTGTAAATATATCCCTGTGTAATATTTCTGCTCAGCTAATATCCTGCTACTGGTCAATAGGAAGCTACTGAGCTTGGTAAAAAGGCAAAAGATTTAAAGAAAGCTGCTGATGCTCTTCGTCAGGAAGAAAAGGGAGGTAGCAAGGGTAGAAAATGGCGTAAAAATGTGAAAGCGGTGGAGAAGGTTAGTCAAATGTATTTGTGAACTTTATAGGTGTTTGGTACTTCTACCTCCCTTCTTGGTACTCACTACACATGATGTGATGGGATGTGCCAAACTGCCGATGTACTTACTTTTTTCATATGCAGTTTGCTATTTCTTTTCCTCTGTGTAACATCCCCTAAACCGAAATAGCGGAAAAAGTAACCACATTTATCCCTTGGCTTTTCTGTCCTCCTTAGGAGTTGCATTTGTTGGAAGAAGATGTGAAGGCTTTGGAAGAAATGTATCCTCAAGGTGAAAAGGTGGGACATATGATTCTGCCTTTTGACTTGTATTACAATTGTGTGTACGGATTTTTCACTGATATTTCTCCGCTGCTGCATGCAGGCTGAAACTGCTTGGGCTCTAACTGTACTAGGATACTTGGCAAAACTCATATTAGGAGTCTTAGGGTGGGCACTGATCTTATTGACTTTTAACTGTTGCTTCCTGTTTTAATTGATGTTCTTGTGGTTTCTGTCTTTACTTCTTCCAGCTAGCATGTCAATGTTGTGCATTTTTTTTGTTAAATACTTGAAATTATGTTTGTTTTGTCCACTTTTACCTGGAGGTGTCCAGGTTGAAATTATGTATGGAGAAACAAATAGTCATACCATATAATGCACGTGGGTTAGAAGAACATTGTGTATGGCTGATCTGCTGAAAGGTTGACAGTAGCAGAAGGTTTTCCTTTTATAAATTCTTTTTTGTATGTGCTATGTGGTTGAATAACTTCAGGGAAGACAGCGGCGATTAAGTCATTTTCTTAAATGCAGTGACTATCACATGTAATAATTGTAACAGTTGAGAATAGATGACATAGACCAAAGGGATGCCAAATAACCTATTCAACTTATATATGGTCAGTTGAACTACTTAATTTAGGAATGATCCAATAAGCTTGATTAACAATAATAATCTAATGGTTGAAACAATACCATTAACAGTTAGAGATGTTCTTTATGCATGATCAAATTAGTTTGACTAGAAATTACACCTAAAGGCCTAGTATGATGTGAGTTTGGTAAGTTTTTAATTTTCCCTGAAATAACGAGTCAACTTGTTACTTTACCAATTTGTTACTAAGCTTACTAGGGAATTTTTTAGTTTTGAT
Source organism: Heliosperma pusillum (assembly GCA_022085475.1). Taxonomy (NCBI): domain Eukaryota; kingdom Viridiplantae; phylum Streptophyta; class Magnoliopsida; order Caryophyllales; family Caryophyllaceae; genus Heliosperma; species Heliosperma pusillum. The sequence continues at coordinate 367,721 of JAIUZE010068997.1, read as the reverse complement.
GTATTGGCAATCAACAGCTTTAGCTTATCTGGTAAGAAATGGGTTTTATTCCGAAATACTTGTACATTGAGACATGCGACATATTTCTGATTTGAGTTTTCTGCTATTTTTTAGGCTGATTGTTTCAGTGGATTTGATAGCACATACTGTGATAAAATGGTTTTTTCTCTGAAATACTTGTCTTGACATTGTGGCAATTCTCTAATTCGAAGTTCTGCTATTTGTTAGGTTGATTGTTTCAGTGGCTTGGATAGCACATATTGTGATATATCTGATAATTAGGCCTCCACTATCTCCTTTCTTGAACTACGTCTTCATTAAGTTGGATGATGTTTGGGGTGAGTTCTTTGGAACATTGTGAATTTGTGATTGCTTCTATAGTTTTGGTTTGTATTCTTTGGTTCATTATTTTACTCATTTCTCTTGCTGTGCCAGGGCTACTTGGTACTGCAGCATTTGCTTTCTTCTGCTTTTATCTTCTCATGTCGGTTGTTGCTGGAGCAACTATGCTTGGTCTGAAATTAGTTTTCGTAACAATCCATCCAATGAAGTAAGGAACTTGAGCATACTTATCCTGTTTATCCATGGATAACAGTTACTGTGTTTTACTTGCTTTCCGTGTTTACAGATGGGGAGCAACTCTCATGAATTCCTTCCTGTTCAATGTTGGTCTGATTCTTCTTTGCTCGATAAGGTTTGTATCGTAAACCTCCATTTGTATGATATAATTTTTTTATGCAACTGTCACTTGAAACATGGCTACTGCTGAAAACATAGATTACAGAACTTGAGACAAGGCTGTTTCTCTGAGGACTTTTCTGTATGTTTTAACCAAATTAATCTGTTTGGCTCTTGACTGGTTTTATTTATTGGTTGAGTCTTTAAATGAGTAAATCCAGCTCCGTTTTCTGCAATGCGTATCAGGCATGTAATGTTTAATTGGTTTGAAGTATCATTATTTCCTTTCTCAAATAATGTGGTAAATTTATTGTCGTCGTTGAGATGTCCTCTGATATGAAGCTTGCTCTCTACTTCCATTGTATTGGTTGATTCACTTAACCTTTTTATTCAGAATTTTGATTCTCTGTCAATTTGAATGTGCCTCGCTGATTTTTTTTTTCAGAATCCCAACTTTTTGTCTCACATCTTTTGCTTGTTCTGATGTTCTCTACTAGTTAGAGCATTGTTTTAGTATTTTATTGACGTAAGAGGTCGTGTAAATACGCCTCAGAGTTGATCCTCTTTGGAGTTAGATTCTCGTTAAATGCTCTCCATCCCTGTGTATAAACCCCATTTGACTTTGGTGGATTTTTTTCCCAATATACTAAGGCCTACTCCACCCCCTTTTATCATTTTATTTGAAGCGGGCCAAATAAAGAACGAAATGTAGAAATCGAGGAAGGTTTTTAATTTTCTTTTGGTTTAAGGGCTGCTCGCTCTACCGAAGTATCGTAGGCTTTTGAGGCTTACACCTTTCACATGACCTAAAAAAACGCTTTCAGTAATTGTAGCCGTGGGTAGGGCTTTACTTTTTCACATATGCAATAATTAAAATTTTCAAAACACGGTAGTGTGAAAATAGTTATTCTGACAAATCAAACATGACAATTATATATTATATCTCCATATTTTTGGAGAATTAATGGTCGACATTAACATTTATGTCCACAAAGTCTAATGGAGAAAATAGTATTTTTTTCAAAATTAGCATTTTTTTTCTTGATGATAAACCTTTGGCTGTTGTAATGTCTCTACTTCAGCATCTGATCTTGGTGCTTCTGTCGGGTATTTCAGTGTGATCCAATTCTGCTCCAGTGCATTTGCTTATTATGCACAAGCAACTGCTGCTGAGGAAATTTTTGGCCATACATTGCAGTCTCTTCGCGGGATCAAATACTTATACAAGTTAGTAAATTTACTCTCTTTTATTAAATTCCGTTTAAGAAATGTTGAAATACTGAATCCCATTTAAGATCTATTGAAATACTTATACTATTTGTCATTTGCAGGTACAATGTATTCCAAATTGGATTTGTTGCATTTGCCTTATTGACATTCGTCTATTATGCGGCCTTTGTAAGTCACCAACTCAACCCTATAATTAACGAAATACTCCGTAGATAATACCACTCTCACTCACGTGTGAAATTAAAGCATCTCATACAAGACTGACTAGTTTGAAAGCGTAGGTTAGCAACATCCCTTCTTTTAAGGCTCGCCTCATCATTGTACTATCTTGAAGATAAAGATGAAATAGAGCCTATGAAAGCTTCAAAACTAACCACCTCCATCCTATTTTTTATTTGTTTCCATTTAACTTTGGGGTCTCCATTGTCAACTTCGACTGTTATTTCATTAACTACATGAATATATAAAACTTAAATTTGTCATTTTTGATTATAAATTATTAACTTTGTTTCGTATTACCATTTAAGTTGGTAGCGATTGTATATTATAGAGAAGTTATCAGTTAATCATCAAAATCGAAAACTAAATGGGGACAATATAATTGGAAGGTGGGAGTATATATGAGATGATGGTCTTGACATTTGAAATTGTCCACCAACCCTATAGCTCAATGCCTCAATGAGGTTTTGGTTTATTCTGCACGTGTGAGACCGTCTCTTACAAAACTCTTGCTTCAGAAGTCATAATTATGGATTTGTAACCTTCCTATTGTTTAGGCTTTACCTCATCACTGTATTCTGTCATGCTTTAGGGTTGGCGGAGAAAGAAGCCTTCCGGCAGGTTCCAACTGTCATCTTGATCGTACATTTGGATGTAACCAGCCACATGAAGCCATTGATTTTGCATACATTACAGGCTGATTGATCCAGTGTAGACATGCTGAGACTAAAAAAAAAATTGCTCTTTTGAGCCAGTCAGCGAGAGTGATTGTCTTACGCCCTGCTGTTTTGTTTTGTTTTTTCTTTGTATGTATCGTTGTTTGATTTGTGTGATTTTCTAGTGTAGGACGTGTAGAGAGATTCTTGGGACATAACAGAGGGGGAGGTATCAAATTGAGAGCTTAATGTAATATAATTGTTGGGGAGAGAAAAGATTATTAACTAGTTTGACTTAAGTTCCTTTGTTCTTTGGCTCTATAATTATGTATCAAAGCGATATCGCTATTTGTTATTACGATCAATTTGAAGTTTATATGGTGAGATTGATCAACCCTTACATGGGTAACTGCACAGGCTTCTTGTCGGTTTGTTTCATTTGCGAGATTGTCGGTTGTAAGGTGCATCTTTGGGTTGTTAAAGGGCTTGAAAATAGTTGAACATAACATTGACAACAGTAAGTCTTGCTTAAGACGGATACATGCCATGTGATTTGATAAATAATTAACCCGTCTTAAGCTTATAACGGACAACGTCCGTCTTAAATGAGAATTTGGGCATTGACAGACCTGGTGAATCATATTCATCATGATACAATCTCTTCTATTTGTGTTTAGGAGCCTGGGATTGTAGAAAGTAATTTTGATGACGACGGTTTCTAAATTTAAATCACCGGTGTCATTATACAATAACTTAAAACAAGAATGAATCCGTAAACAACACTAGTAGCAAGAATGACTGAGTATGACATAACACTCATTCAAGTCGAGTCTTCCATAATTCGAATAAATGTAACCTTTTTTAAAACGAGCGGCTTATTTAATTTTTCAATCAATCTAGCTTGCCTTAAAACTTACTCGGACCAAATTACCACACATTTTGATTTTTGATTCCCAAAATTCAATATGAGCATAAATAAAAACCAGCCACCCATTTGTTAAAACCCGACAAAACCACATGTTCCGAAACCAATCCCTCGATAATTTAGCAAGAGATCGTCTCACAAGTTTTTGTGAAGAGTAGTTTGTTTCCACTTTCCATGAATTAACAATAGAACATACGTCATGAGCTACGACTAACCATTTCTTTCATGGATCAACCCGACAAAATCGTTAGTCCGAACCCAACCTAACTCGCTTAACCCGTCCAAAGCTTGTTATTTAAACGGTACGCCAAATTTGTGATCATTCCAACAAAATGTTTGGCATCCTACAATTCTCAGTATCACCCTTTAATTGTTCTATCAACAACTATTCCCTCCAAAGAACTCCAAACTTTCATTGTTGCTGCCTTTCTTCACAAATCCCTGAAAATGAAGACAATTCCCTTCATGGGTACGTAATTAAAAGACGGTTTTAAGCAAGACTTACCGTATTTCTTAAATACACAAATTGAGTGGCCTTATTGATTTTCGAGTGTCGTTATCGCTCCAATTAATATACTAGCATTATTTGATCAAATGGGTTTTATTTTGCAGGGAAAAGGGTTCATTCCCTTTGATATTGGTGGAGAGATACAGCAATGGCACTTCAAAAAGGTCAGTTCTTTGGTTTTTAAGAATTTTGTACTGTAAAAATGTTAATTTATTGTAGCTTATGAAAGTTTGAGACTATGTGTTGATTATTGAAGCCTTTTGTGGGTGTTTTCTTTCTCTGCAAATCTCGCTTGTGACCGTTATAAGCTTGTGACCTCTCACAACCCTCTCTCCCACTTGCCACTTGTGAGAGGTCAAAAGCATATGAGAATTTCTTGAGATTTTGTGTTTATGTTAATTAAGTTGTGATAAGTGTGACTTTTTGCAATACGGTATGCATTGTGTGATACATTTGTTTATTATAAGCAGTGGCGAATGCAGAAATTTGGTTTTCAGCGTCTGGTCGAAAGAATGTAACTTCCCTGGTACCCGGGACATGAGCCCTTCATCTTAAATCACCGATGTCTAACCGTCTGTTAGTAAGTTTTGACTGGCAGAATTAGGCTAAATCAGTAAAGGACTGCTTAACATTGAAGAAAGATACAAAACAATCAACATTCAGGGAGGTTTAGTTCAAGTTCAGCGAAAAGTTAACACAGTTTTTGGAGAAGACTCCCTTGGTGAAAGTTACTCCCTCCAATTTTCGGTTTTCTTCCCGTTTGACTACACGGTCTTCAATGTGTTACTTTGACAACGTTTTTGGTGCGTTTGTATGTTAATTTTATCGTTGAGGATATTATTTTGTGAAAGACTTTTAAATGGTAAATGTAAATATATTAGCAACATATGACAAGTCGTTATAGTTTTAAAGATATTTAAGGTCAAAATATCAAAATCTGGACCAAAAAGTCAAATGGGAAGAAAATAAAAAATTGGAGGGAGAAGTATATACGCGCATCCTCTCGTAGTTTACTGCATGTGAAAGTTTATACTTTAAAGTCAGTAAGCAATTAGCTTGTGTTGAAGGTTCATGTAACTGGTTCTGGTCATTGTTAAAAACTCTGGTGAGAATGTATGTTCACTTGTTCCAGAGCGATTAATTTTTATTCTGTGAACTTTACTTGGCATCCCTGTGTCGACCATTTGTAAAGGCTTTTCAATCATGGAGTATTTGTCGACTTCTCCCTGGCGATCACGGTTTCTTCTTTGGAATTAACTCTTTCCTCCCCCACCCCCTATTTTCTGCTTGTTGGCAGATACTTTATCGTAGTGTCTATACTTACTAATATTTTAAACAAATGACACCTTTCATGACAGCGTTGTCTTTTCCCTTAACTATAAGCATTCCCATATGGTGTTATTGTCTTTAGATTCTGGTGGGTTGACCACGTTGTCCTTGCCGTTAACTATAAGCATTCCTATATGTTGTAGAGTGTCTATAGATTCTGGTGGCTTGACCATCGAAAATAGAATTCAATTGGTTTATTACTATAAATGGCGAAACTGGTCATTTGTTGTGTCTAATGTTCAATCTTATACCTATTGGGTTGGTAGTTCCTGTGAAAGGGGGGGGGGGGGGGTACTGTCATACTGATTCTTACAACTGCTAAATTTTATCTAAGTCTGACTATAAAGTTAAAGAGGTATTCACTCAATCTCTTAAACTTCAATGAATCCAAATATGAGGCAATGTTCAAGTTTCCTTCTTTTTCTTTTGAGAAATATACTCATTTTAGAATGTCTTCATAATCGCAACTTTTTGAGTGGCATGAAAGCAGGTATGTTTGGGGTGAAGAGTTCAGTAAGCAAACACTTATTGACCAGCAAAGCGCTGAAGATAAGCTGCACACCCCAGATTATGCAACCAACTTACATTGGCTTCCTGACGACATCAAAGATTTTATTTTGCCTGCAGGATTTCCAGGTCAGAATAATCACATCAATACATCATCTTTTAGTCCATCAATGGTTACTTAAGTATGAATTTTCTTTTCCCGAGAGCGCACCAGAAAAATTCTTTGGTCCTCTGGTGCACCAAGTCATCATACCTCTTAACTAATAGAGGACATTTCTAATTTTCTTAAATTTTGCTTATTTATGGGAAAATATGCGCTTATATTTACAATTCTCACTTTGTCACGGCTTATATATCTGATGACGTGGTAGGCAGCGTGTACCTATGAGCTTTCTGTCATTACCAATCTATGTGATTCCAGTCCATCTATAGGTTGTTTTACCTTCTTGCAGGATCAGTATCCGATGATTACTTGGAGTACATGTTATGGCAGTTCCCTACCAACGTCACTGGATGGATGTGTCATGCTTTAGTTACATCGAGCCTTCTGAAGGCACGTGTCTCAAATAGTCAAACTCTCTCTTATCTTTTTACTTGATCTGTTTTTCTTTTTCTTTGTTTCAGAATCCTTTGAGATAGAAATATGTGGTAGTTAAAAAAATGCGCAGATCAATTAACATTCTTGTACCACTATGCTACCACACTATATGTTGATAACCCACAAGTTCTACTTATAATACTATCGCCTTATTTTGCGATAGTATTTTAAACTTTCAGGTTTCAGAAAGCCTGAGATTAAATCTTGTGTTTGGCCAGCAATGTTACCTTTATTTTTATACGTTTTTCTGAGGTTTAGTTTCAATGAACAAATGTTTTATCATTTCAGGCAGTTGGAGTTGGTTCATTCTCAGGAAGCGCTGCTGCAGCTTCTGCGGCTGCAATAAGGTGATTGCCAAAGCTCGCAATTGTAATTTATGCTCCTAAGAGATATCTCACTTACGTTCTCTACTGCCATTTCTGTGAAACAATTAAAAAGATCAGTTAGCAACCAAGAGGCGGGCTCACATACTAACAGTGTGTACTCCGTACAATATATGGAGCGCGCTCACAGAAAATTTGTTTGAGACTGTCTTGTTTGAGTGTTTTGTGTGTAAGGGGAGATGGATAATTGGGAGTCGGAATCAAATTTTAAATTATTAGGTTTCAACGATATATTTCCTTATATAGATACGGAAAGTGGTAAATTTTTAATTTGATTGGACTCGAGCTGCTTTCTCCATCCACAGATGGGTCTCAAAGGATGGCATTGGAGCTGTTGGACGACTAATCATTGGTCTGGAGTTACAGAAATAGCTCATGTAAATACTTGTTTGTCACATCAACAATACTACTACTAAACCATTTATCTTGTTCGTTTATTCAGGTGGGCGTTTTGGAAGTTTGTTTGATGATGATCCAAAACAATGGCGAATGTATGCCGACTTCATTGGCAGTGCTGGAAGGTGACTGATTATCAGCTTTACTTTTAAAAAAAATGTTTGCAGTTGAATATTCCTAGCATAATCACTTTCATTGTGTCTTTTTCAGTATCTTTGATTTAACTACTCCGATATATCCTACATTGTTCCTGCCACTTGCATCTCTTGGAAACCTTTCCAAGGTACCTCGTTTTTTCAGATCTCTGCTTATCAGACCATATTTCTGATCTCCTTAATGGTACAATGTTTTTGTTTGATAAATAACTTCGTAAGTAATTTGGTCCATCAATAGGCTGTTGCTAGAGGCCTGAAAGATCCTTCTAACAGAGTGATTCAGAATCATTTTGCAGTCTTCGGAAATCTTGGAGAGATAGCAGCAAAGGTCTGTAATAAAACTAAGCTTATAGCATTTGATATGTCAACCATTTTTATAATGTTTTAGAGCTTTTTGTTGCATCAGCTTATAATGTTTTTTTGTGTGTATGTATATTCTACTGAAAGAGCTTAGGTGAAGTTTAAAGTGAAAAAATACCTTTTCTTTATCGTCTTATCTCATGTACTGCAGGAGGAAGTATGGGAAGTGACTGCTCAACTATTTGGACTTGGTTTGGGAATATTAATCCTGGTAAAGTTACATTACGCCTGAATCTAGTTTTTATTCTGCTATTTAACATCTTTGAACGCAGTGAAATTTTCTTCCTGATACGGCTGTTGTGACACTTTATTGTAATTGTTAAAGGATGCTCCAGGCATAGTGACATCATATCCTGCCTTGGTATCAACATGGGTGGGACTGCGCCTTTGTCATCTATGGCTACGTTTTCAGTCTCTTTCGGTTTTACAATTTAAGACGGTATGAAATTTTACCTCCTACGGAACTGATTGCTTGGCTGTTTGTGTAATTCCTGACTCCTTTTTTTCTTTGAAATGTCCAACAGATCAATCTCAAACGTGCTCGTATTTTGGCCAAATCCCATGTCTTGCATTCCCAAGTTCCTGGTTAAGCCCCATTCTCTGATTACTTTTGTTTATCCGATTTTAGCAATCCTCGTCTGTTATTTGCTGCTTTTTTTTTTCCATAAATATTTGCCTTTGCAATTTGTCTTTGATTCTTAAGGTGCATTTTTTATTAGCTCTTTTTACCGTGTTGACATAAATCCGCTTCACATTTCCACGTACCAGGATGCATCGATTGCAATAAAGAAGAACAAATATTATCCTGGCAAAGGTTTCTTCAACCACGAATCTTGTTTGGAGTTCCTCTGGAAGTGTTGGTTGGCGGTGAGAAGTCATCAGCTACCATGGTAATTAATTAGCACTTGTTCTGCTTTAAATTACAATAATCTTTAATAGCCATCATTTCTTTCATTTCTGTCATTTACGAATGTAAAAAACAATAGAAAAGGTAATTCACAATAATAAAAACACCCGAGTCTTGTAGGAGACGATCTCACTTATGAAGTCAACCTAATCCTTACGTATTCCCGATTTAATTATAGGATTAATTTGTTGGTCTTACATGTGAGACCGCCTCATAAGTGTTTGTGCTATAAGAATGGTTGAAAGTAATCAAGGAAAAATTGGCCAAAATGGTTTCGATAAAGTATTGGTTACAATAGGTCTTAAGTTCCATATAACCTTCTCCTCGTACTGGCCATAATACCCGCTGTTCTCTTCTCTCGAACAATTTATGTTCGTAAAATAGCACTCGTAAGTTCTAACTCATAACTGTTACTATTACATGATTTCTGGCTTCTGCTTACGAGTTGAAAGTTGAAACAGGTGAAGAAAATCTTTAATCTGTATACGAAGGAAAAGTATATCCTGGTAGTACATCAATGGGAAAGAAGAGACTTTGAGATTTGGGTTTCATTCAAGGTATAAAGCTTGCTGAGAATTTTCCATAATGCCGATTCCAGATTTCTAAAGTTCGGCTAATACACAGTTTGTTTCATTGGTTAACAGGCGGGAGCTACAGGCTTATCAGCCTTGCAAAGTGTATGGCAGGCGTACTGGCTTTATGAACATTGGGACAGTACACTAGATTTGACTAAGGCACTCGAGGAGAGCTTGTCGTGCATGGAGGGCAGATTCGACAATTTCATGGAGTTATTAGAAGACGCGGGATGGAATGTAGACAAGATTAATATAAATGTGGCCAAGGAACCCTACATTGAGCAATTTGATCCGAGTTGAATCATTTAGCTGCTAGGTATGTCGTATGTTGGTTACTCAAGGATCACATTTCACAAACGTGTCTGACTGTCGATAAGGATGGCTAGATGAAATGAAGATGGCAGAGTAAATACTATTGTAACATAGCTACAATAAGATGAATGGTGGATAGTGGTCGCAGGACATCGGTGATCAGGTGACGGAAAATCTGACATCCTTTAAAAGTCGCTTGACTGAAGTCATTACTAGGAACAGGGTTCTATGTTGGTTAATCTTTGGGATTAATTGTTTGAAAACCGCCTTTTAAATTACCTTGTTTATTGAATTACGTCTTTATCTATGTTTAATATCTTAAATTTGTAATATACACCATCTCTCATTATAATTTCTAGAGTATAGCTTTTCTTTTGGTGTTGACCATTCGGTTTATTGCATGTATAATTTTTGGCCTCATATAGTTCAAGTTCAATTGTTTTCGCATGCCCTTCCACACAAAGTAAAAGTATACCGGTGCTCACTACTCACTAGTATAATTAGTAAAGCGGTCAATATTAACCTGACACAAATAAAAAAAAATAACTTGATCTGATAATACCTAGCCCACAAACAACCTGATTCGAAACGACTATACCTGCCAAAAGCCCAAAATTGGTTGAGCTGAATAATTCTATCCGTATCCGACCTGATACCCACAATGAGGCCCCGAGCTTGACCTGACCGAGCCTAACCAGAATGTTCATGGTTAAATACTAAACATTATCCCTAAATAACTTTGTTGATAATTGACCATAACATGACCCAAACAAGAAGCGACTTGACCCGATCGAACCGACCAAAGCCCGACTCGACCCGGTTAACTTGTTTGCCAGGTTTCGGAGCAACCATTATATTTAAAATGACCATATTTTCTTTCTTTTAAAAAAAAATCATAGTTGTACATTTCAGATTTTAAAATGACCCGATGGTACATTTCATATTTAAATGCAAGTTTAAGTCACTCTTGACATTTCAGATTCGTTCCCTTGACTTTAAAGCTAAAAAAACTCATAATATATAGCTAAATTCGACATGATTTTACTTGGAGATGAAAGTACATGATATTAGCTTTCCAACAAGTGGTAACACACTTTATTTGGTTAAGTAACGAACGAGATATAATCGTTTTAAGTTGAGCTATCCAGATTGTACGCGAGTGACTCAAAATGGACTTGACATTCAAAATGAATGCAAGATGGAAGCTTGGTTTAAATTGTTCTCAAGTTTACTTTCCTTAATAGCGACTTGTTCTTATTTTCCTAGTTTGAATAAGGTAGTAATAATATTTCCTAATCTGGAATACGGTAATTATCATGTTATTCTTAATTACGTCTAGCTAGTTTATGGTAAGTTTTAGTAGTATAAATAGAAGGCTTTGTAATCCGTTTTTATCATATAGTTGAGTTAAGAATATTTCTTTGTGTTTGCGAGCAAATCCTTTTTTTTAAGAGTTATACAAACGACTTGTTTTTGCGATATTGTCTTAACTAATTCATATCCCTTTTATTTTCGTTCAAACACATACAAAAGCAAAATAACCATTAAGATTAAAACCCGACCTAACTGACCCGTTTATCGAAACTCCAACAAGTAGGCAACTTGTACTTGCTACTTTGATATTGTTGTCCAAAATCCTCTTTTAGCATATCACCCGATAATTATAATAACGACTACCATGGAAGAACATCCGGAGCTTCATTCACCGGAGCTCGACAACTATGGCGACGCCGCCGACGACGGCGATGTCCCCTTCGACGGCGAAGCCGATGAAGGCGGAGATCCTAATTCGCAGGTTTTCTTTCTATCTTTCTCTTTCCTCTCTCTTCTCTATAATTCCCCCCCCTTTTTGCCCTAATTTTGAGGTTTTTTTAATGGCAGAATCTTGATGATATGAAGAAACGGCTTGAGGAACTCGAGGATGAAGCTGGTGCTCTTCGTGAAATGCAGGCTAAAGTTGAGCAAGATATGGGGGTTTCTCAAGGTTTTATTCTTTGATTTAATTGATTTCTAGGGTTTCTTATTTAATTCATTTGATTTTCAATCGGTTTCGTTAATGTTCATGTTTATACTGTTAGTAAGGAATTTGTATGACTGATTTTGATGCTGTATGAGCTTGTGAGTTTGTTGTTTATAGTAAAGATTGTTTAGGTGCGATTTTTATCGAAAGTGTTTTCGGAAAGGATGGAGTTTTCTTACTTGATTTGAGTTTTAATTGATTTGAATTCTTGTTTATGTTCATACTTGTTAGCAAGGAATTCGTATGTGTGATTTTTATGTTATGCTATGAGTTAGTGAGCTTGTTAATTGTAGTAAAGATTCTTTAGGTGCGAATTTATCGGAAGCGTTCTCGTAATGACGGGGGTTTTAGTATTGTTGTTACTCCTTTGTTAGGCGCGAATTTAAGAAAAATGTGAATGTGTGGGTGAAATGGTAGTTGGTTATAGATGTGGAGTTAATAGAAACTATTATGACCAAAAAATACATATTAAAAAAGTGATTATTCCGTGTCAGAAGTTTATTAATGGACAACTTAAAATGGAAAGAAGTAAGCAAAATTTCCAAGTTGAGGAAGAATTAATGAATACGTTATGTGATGGACCGATTGTTTTAAATTCCGAATGATCTTCAACGGTATGTGATGGACCAAGTCTTTTGAATATGAAAGTTTGTTCATTTTTCGCTCATTCCTGTTTGAGCATGGATTTTATTTACAGTCATTATAAAAAAAGGAATTTCTTCGGTGATCCATGTTATTCCAATACTTTTGCTCTGTACATGTGTGCGAAAGCTTCATGCTTTTCTCTTTATTGTGAGGCTCTACTAGGAAAGTTTTCCGTAGTAAGAAATATTCTACTTGATTTCATATTGAAACATAATATGCCAATTTTGCTATCTACTGTTACGAATGGTAATTGATCAGTATTATTTCTGAGTGTAATTTGTTTAATCATTTCTTGTGAAGAATCAACCAGTGCTAACGCGAGTCAAGCTGAAAAGGAGGAGGTTGATTCCCGTTCAATATATGTTGGCAATGTGAGGGCATTTTTATCTCCTTGATGTCCTTTTTTCCCCTTCTGTTGCTATCCAATTTGTATGAATCATATTGCGTTCCACAAAAGTGGTTGTGCTTTTTGATCTCCGTAGATTAAATTCATACCAGTGCGTTTAGTCTAGTTTTAGGCATTGCAGTCAGGCATCATTGCACTCAACTGCAAATAAACCTTTTTGTTTGCCGTCTGCCTTGATCATTCTAGAAAGCATTCTGTAAACAGAAAATCAGAACTAGCTAGGCTAGCTCAGAAGATAAGGAGTTTCTGCTGGATCATTTATTCCATCAGCACCACATCTGTCGTCCGTGGGTCCATATTTTCAGTAATTTGAAAGATTACTGATAAATTGATGGTGCTTATTCAGCAATAATTTCCTATTGAAATCTAAAAGTTCATTTCTTGGGTTTGTACTCTGTATAATGGTCTCATTTTCTTGGAGTAGGATTCGTGGTTGGGCTTTCCGGCTTTGTATTAGAATGCCTTGGCCGAGATGAAGTAGATTGTGACAATCTTCCTTGTAGTGTCGCCTTCCAGTTATTTTCTTTCGTTGATCGACTGCAGAGTTTTATGTTAGGCTCATTTCTGCAGTAGACAGAAAACTGCCTGAAACTCCTATTATAGTATTGAACCTGCGCTACACTTTTTTGATTCTGTGTACCATCTTTGTCTCTTCATCATCGTGAAATTGATCTCTGATCTTTAGCCCCTTAGAATAAATTTCCATATGTTTGTCGGCATGTTCAAGTGTGAATTGAACTGGTATTTGTTAGGAGTGATTAGATGCTAACTTGATTTAAATGGAAAGATGGAAAGCCAATTTAAACATTTTTTCATGCTGATCTACTTTCATTTAACCAAGCAAATCGCGAGTAACATTTTTTCTAATAACATTTTTTCTAACTGCTCTCTGGAGCTCTGAAGGCAATTTGATGTCTGGTTGTAATAAAGAGTTCTAACTTCTAAGAGTTTTAATGGAATTTTGGTCAGGTGATATGGCAAAGTTCAACCTCTGATTCTGCATGAAATCTTTATTCAGTAATTGGATTGGGTTTCCATGTTTGGAATCTGTTGGAGTTTGTTTGAGTTGTGAATCTGAATGTTTGGGATCTGTTGCAGTTTGTTCGTGTTATGAATCTGAATCAATGTTACTCGCGATTTGGTTGGCTATAGCACCCCTCTTGCTGTCCCAAGTTTATAGGTTTGAGCTGTCCCACATCAATGGTTTAAAATGTCAGCTGACCTCAAACAGTTTTCGGGATCAAGGATTTCTTGTTGTACTTCCATTTGTTGTTGATTGACAGATTAGAGTGAGAATCCTTTGCTTGGCATCAAACTAGCAGAGTAAATACTACTGAATATGCCGAGTTCACTATTCTTTGCTATTTGTGCTGCTGTCTTCTACCATTCCTTTAATCGAACTAACATCTTTCAGCAAGTCTTTTTTTGGTAACTGATGCAGTGATGCCTGCTTATACATAGGCTTCATGGAGTCGGACGTTTTTATCTTATAGTCATTTTGCTAATTGCTACACGTGGTAGAAGGGACAGTGTTACTTTTGGTGGTTGCATATTGACATGCCATGTAGTTTAAGAATCTGTGTTATTTTCTTTGTATAGCAGATCCCATAACCAAATTTTGTTGCCAGCTCTCTTCGTAAGCTGTTCCAACTTCTGAGTCATTCGGTGCATTTCGATTGCTTTGTGGGATAAGTAAACTCTCTTTATATCTATATAACGGTTGCTTTCGTCTGTGTATAGGTGGATTATGCATGTACCCCTGAGGAAGTACAGCAGCATTTTCAGTCATGTGGAACCGTGAATAGAGTGACCATTTTGACGGATAAGTTTGGCCAACCAAAGGGTTTCGCATACGTGGAGTTTGTTGAGGTCGAAGCTATTCAGAATGCTGTTTTACTTAACGAGTCAGAACTCCATGGTCGTCAATTAAAGGTAGCAATGGCTCTGCTTGCCTAGCTGTGGCTTGTGTTTTACCAAATGATTTATTAAATAATTGAGAGATATACATCAAATTATAGGTATCTGCTAAGAGGACAAATGTTCCCGGGATGAAACTATATCGAGGAAGACGGCCAAGTCCGTATGGTGGCAGACCTAGGAGGCCATTCATGCAGGGTGGGCCCATATATTCCCCGTATGGTTACGGGTATGCTTTTGTCTTCCCTTATAATGTTTTCATAACTACTTACACAATTACACTTATCTCATTGCAATTTGAGATTTAGCTTTTCATTTGAGAGTTATTAGTTGAAATGTTAGTTTAATCCCTGTGAAGATATTTTTTTGCTTGTGTGCCTAACTGTGTCATATGGTTGTCAGACACCTTGGAGTTGGCTTTCTCTGAGACCCACCATCACTGAGACCAGTCGACCACCATATATACCCCAGACCACTGAGACCAACCTTAAATGCCACCTATGCATGACACAGCTGAAAATACCGGGAAATAAACCCAGGCAGATCTAACAAGACAATATCTTACTTGCCGTTTTTGAAGGCCGCCGACCATCAGCCCATTCACCTTCCTCTATAGGTTTGGGGCTGGTGCAGAGAAGGTGGATGGGAAGGAGTGGGTGGTGATGAAAACCAAAGGGAACCGTAATCCAATTTAGAGATTACTTCGAAGGATTTTAGCTTGCCTGTTGAACAAAGATTTTTTAAATTATTATTCTTACACGGTTTCTTCGACGTTTATTTTGGTTGCATCGTTCTCTATGAAGAGAGACTGCAGTGTTTGTCTATATCACTCTACATATAGACAGATTATGAAAAAATCAATGATGTTATGTATTTGTACCACTTAAGCTGGCGGTAGATTACGCAAGTATTGTTGATAAGGTCTCAAAATTGTCCACTTGATTTTTACCTGAACTTCTCTTAGAGGTCAGGCAAGCTGTCATTTTTGTATGTTTAGTGATGATATATTGATATGTTAGGTGTTGTGGGTAAGACTGTTTATATGTAAATTATAGGAAGTCCCATTTACTAGGTGAGATTTAGAGGTTTTGGGATGTTTTTTTTTTTACTTTGAACTTCAAAGCCCGGCCTGAACCTTTTTTAATCCTCGCCACATCCTACATAGCTTTTCATAGATCAGTCTTGCTCAACTTTTAATGTCACAGTCAATACGTTTCTTAATTAGGGTATGGACTATGGATTATGTCACTGACTCTATGGAACACTGTAATTTTTGCCTTCTAAATGTTATTCTCGTTCCACAATTTACTCATTTTTTTATTACTCCGTAATATTTTGCAGAAGGGCCCCCAGACGTCCCATGCGGTACAGGCCATATTGATTGTTGTCTGCCAATCGCAGTAACCCTTGAAAATGCCTGGCAGTTAACCGGAACGCAATGTTCAGACACATTTTACAGCAACGACAGGAACATTTCAGAGGAAACCACAAGTAGTTTTTTAGTACAAGTGCTTGTAAAACATCCCGTCTTTTACCTTCATAGATACTAGACTGTGAAACTATTTCTTTCTTCTCATTTTTCTGGTGATACATTCCCGGCATTTCTCAACTAGTTAATGTGAGTGTTTTACGAACCAACTCTGCTCTTGGCTGCTGTTATTAGCTATAAACTCTTACTTGCGGCTAAATCTGTTGAAATTTCGTACTGTAAAAACCACATAAATTCTAGTTGTGTTTGATTTTCTGTTTACTGTCATGTTTGAACTCAATTCGATCAACTCAGTCATCGAGTAATTTGGGTTATCCTCGTATTATTGATTCAAGTACAAGCTAAGAAAGAAGCGACTACTGACTACCATCAGAAGTAAAAACCCTACACTGAGAATCGTACAACCATCATGTAAATAGAATCCAATTCCTACGTCTTTATTTGATACCTACGGTAACTTCACAACTCTTCATGCCCTATGCTTTTTACTTCCTTAATAATTCACCTGCAGAAAACATATCGAATTCTTAAGCAATATAGCGCAAAAAGACGACGCAAAAAAAAAATGCTCGGTAAAAGTTAAAATGGGCAAGGAAGAGAGAATTACAAGGGTCAAAGCTGGTGGCACACTTGACAGGAAGTTGCAAAGCCATGCTGGGATCGACACCGGATATAGGAGGTCCATTGATGAGTACACATAAACACGGTTGTCCGAGAGCTTTGACAGCAGTGCAGCAAGTCTCCGTTGGTGGGACTGGACTAAACGGCGACACAGCTGCTCTGCAAGGTATTAGCTGCACTAGTGATGAGAAAAAGGTGTTGGCACAGCTGGTTCCCGGAGTTTGACCCTGACCTTGACCCAGCTCAACCATAACCGCTACCATTAGTACCGTGACCATCAAGGAGGTAAATGCCTTGCTCTGAGATGTCTTCATGTTTCTAACAATTTGAAATTTATTAGATATAAAATGCATTGCTGTATGTTATATATAAGAGATGAGATACAGTTTCATGCAAGTATGCACCTCACTCCTACTTCAGACCTGCTTTTTAGTGCTGATTCTGTGAGAAGTCTGTCAGTCACATAAAATGTGACAGTAGAACAGTTTGAAAACTCAATTTCTGTGATCTTGGGTCGTCATACTCAAGGCCGTCCAAATAAATTTGAGAGATCCGATTCAATTACCGATTTGAGGCCCCAAATAAATGTGGCGGTGTTCCGTTTTTGCCTCGTAAGTTGGCTATTGCTTCTTTAGACAGAATTTTGGGCCCTCAACGTTATTGCTGAGACAACGTCATTTAAGTCGTTGTCTTAAGATGAGGTGGTGTTACTCAAAAATACATCTTATTCTATTCTATATTATTATAACTTCGCGTTGTCATCGCAATCGGTCATTGTTGCTCATTGTAACATTAATTTTAGATGGAACCATGCTACTATGATGTAAAACGCTATCTTTACCTCTGTCAAAAAAAAAAACTTTAGATGGAATAAGTACAAGTATTCTAAAACTGTAATGATGGATTGATGGGATACATTTCTAATTATATCTTGCATCATGCTTCATGCTTCATGTTTAGGCAAATTTAGCACATTTTATCAATAACCTTTTGATTTTTTGAGTATATGATGATAATTTTTGGTGTAGAGTCACTCAAGCTAAGAAATGATAACTGAACTCAATAGTGTTGATAGTGTACTTATTACTCTTGTTAAATCAATTTGCCACATCTAACTTTTGTCCAAAGGAATGGTCTAGTATTTTTTTAATGAGGCAAAACGAACATAGAAAAATTACCTAAGGTGTGTAATTCAGATCCATATTCATATGAGCGCATTATGTCATGAGTAAAAATCGAACCTCAAACCTGAGAGAACTTTTACCACTTAATCTAATTCTTGTTCTTAACAAAATAAATAAGAGTAAATTGAGTAATTACTGCTGGTTTAAAATGTCTACCAAACGTGGCAACATCAAACTTATTTCTAGAGCATAATCTATATCACTTATCAAATGCAATAGAAATTAAGTATACAACAACATAACATCTTTGTATATAATCGGATAGGAGTAACTTTCTCCAAGTTAACAATACGATTATTAATCGATTGAAAAAGAAAGGCAAAAAAAAAGGTAAAAGAGATAAACTCATCAAAATTTCAAACTTAGTACTACTACTTCTATTGTACTACTATCCTACTTATTAATTTCATGATCTCTTTTACAAAAAGATGCATTAATCATTATATATATATATATATACTTGTATTATTTTCATCTCATACGTACCCTTTGAAGTGCTAAATAAGCAATTATTCTATAGCCCACCAACATTAAGCCCATAATGCAAACATCCATCCATAAATGATTTAGGCCCATTGTTTTTACTGCAGGAACTTCAATTACTTTGCACCATTCCCATTTACCCATTTTTAAGCAAGGGTAAGTATCATTCTCATGGTATTGGACTCCTAAGAGTAACTTATAGCAATAATAGCTATAACTCAAGTACTTTAGCCACACAATAAAAGGGGGAATTTGTTGAACGTAGTACCCGCCTGCTATTAAAAAGACTAGGGTTGTAACCGAGGCTAATGTGGTTGCGGGTTTGATATCCATTAATATTGCCCCGAAGGCTAAGCCTAGGCTTTGGGCTACTAAAACGTTAAATAGGACGATAATGAGAGATAATATGAATACGATTGGATCCGGCTTTAACCCGCCCATGAAGTAGATTATGAACACGAACGCGGTTGGTAAGGCTAACTCTAAGGGTAAGTCCCCAAATGTTCGAGCTAAGAAGTATGAGGAGAGCTTGTACATTCCTGATGTTCGTTCCTTGATTAACATTCTTCGTTCTTGTGGAAATGTAAATACTGCATTGTATAAAGGGTAGAATCCCCAAAATACTGTAAAGAAGAAAATCAAAGCAACCTGCATGCATAAAAGAGAAGGAATTAGTAATCAAAAATTAGTCCAATAATAATGAGAACACTGTATAAGTATATACAGCTTGTCTCACTTAAGACAGACACTATCCGTCACAAGCTAAAGACGGATAATGCCCCTCTCACAATATGCAAGTAGGAGGGCAAGTGGATGGCAAGTGGATCCTCTCACTTGCCTTTCTACTTACATATTGTGAGAGGGGCAGTAACGAATAGTGCCCATTTTCGATGAGAATTTGTGAAGTACATATGGTTGTTTATGTAATTATTTTGTTTGTAGTTTTGTACTAGTACAATAGTAAAACTTAGATATCATACTTTACGTAAAGCATTGTCATTTCACTCTATTATGCCCATGTTTTTGTTCAGCCAAAACTTATTAATTAATGCACAATAAGTGGGTTGTCATATCTCATATCATATCATGGTAGATTGTCAATTGATCATTTGATCACATTATGTTAATGTTGGTGGTCAATTTTTAGAAAAAGTATGTACTTAACTTGATAAGATATGGATAGTACAATATAATTCAAGTGCTTTTTTTACTAATGAAGTCGTTTGGACTCATTATATACTAGCGTTTAGTGTTCTGAAACGTAGAAAGCTTTTTTAGTGATATCTAGTAAATCGATAATTTTTACAGTTCTGTCACTTAAAGAACCTACTATACATGATCGATGGACTATAAGTGAGACGGAAAACCAAGAAGCATACCCGGTCTTCGATGTGGGATTCAGGAGTTTGCCACCATAGGAGACCACCAAGGATAGCAACACTTAATACTTGGAATATTCTAAGTCTATTAAATGCTTCAAACCTTCTTTCTTTCATCCCTCTTTGTAATAATACTTTGAATTGATGCCACCAGCTTGTGCACCATTGTTCCCCTTTTAAGTCCTTTCCTGAACATCATTTTCAACACATGATTAACTTTTAATTATTTACTGTATAAAGGAAAAAAAAATGTACTGTATAAGATAGCGTGGGTCTTGCACGCGTCACTAGGTAGTACCGAGTTGTACTGAATTATAACACCACTTTCTAACATGTTTAATTGGCTTGTAAAAGATAAATGCACATTGCACAATATGTTAAATTTTGTGCACTATATTTCACTATTCATTATCTCAAATTATTAGTATGATGGGGTAGGGGTTAAATGAAAAGATCACTACCCCATTTGTTGAAAAGACAATAACATGAAGTTAAATTGTAGAACGACGCGTTACAAAAAAAAAATGAAATAGTATTATATGGTGCTACTGAGTTTTACTATTACGCGATGGTGTTTAAAAAACAAAAGACTTTAAGCGAAGTTTACTTTATAATATAAGAATTTGTACAATTACAGCGTTATCTCGGTGCCTCAACTAATTAAGCGAGCACTTTAGATTAAGTCATCCATATTTTTTATATAACTAAAAAGAGGTGAAATTTGAGCTCCATTAAATATGAAAATTAAAGTACCTAGACAACTCATGCAAATTAAATTAGACCATTCAAAATATATATGAATCTTTGAATGAGAAAGTAGAAAACTAGAAAAAGACTGAAAAAGGGAACTTACTTGCTACATTAGACCCATCTTTGTTCCAATTGTAAGTAGTGGCATCAAAAGTGCAAAGATCAGACTTTAATTTCATTGATATGTTGTTTTCATAAGCTAAAATGAGAGCATCTCTCACTTGTTTCTTCTCTTTCTCCATATTCTCACCTTGCTCCATTGCATGTTTCGACTCGGGCCCTATTCCTATAAAATCGACAACCCCGACAACATTACTCAGTGCCTCAATAAAACAAGCATGTAGAGAATATATATAGTACTGGTCTTAATCTCTATGTACGCTTAAAACACAAATAGACTGTTTCCAAATGATCGAAATTGAATTAGTAGTTTAATTTTCGCCGGTTTCTAGAAGGATTAACGTACTATGCATGTTAATGAAAATTATTATACAAGATTTAAGGTTAATGATATACTAGTGCATGATGATGTGAAAGTGCTTTTTCAATGAGATTAAGGTTAATGATAGTGCATTACAATAATAATGACTACGACAAGAAAGACATGTAATTCAAGATTATGATCGTCTCACTAACTAGCAAGTAGCAAAATGAAAGCTAGCACACCAATATATATTATGTATGGGTGGAAGCAACTTTTGATAATAATGTTATTTGTTTTTTCTTCCACTTTCACACTTACTATATACAAAAATAAAAGCACAATCATTAACTTACTAATCATGATTATATTTTTTCACTTTAATTTGTGGGTTTTAGGAGGGTTGGTAGATTGACAAAAATAATTGTTTACAATATCCTCTATTAATATAAGTATAATTATATAAAATTTAGATAATCTAAACTTTTAGAATGTTCTGTAACTCAAATAACTACACACGAGTCGACAAATATTATTGATTACACCATGATTCAGTAACTTAAATTTTTCAGTTAGATCGACACGTGTCACATTGAAAATCTTATCACCCTTATGATGAATAAGTTTAACTAAGAAAGACTTGTACCTATTGATTAGATATAGTGGCACGCGATGGAACGTCACCCCAAGCATCCAATAAAACACAAGTTGTTATTCTTTTTTTTTTAAATGTTTTAACTTGCCCTATTACATTATTGACTGACCCCATTACTATTTACTGTTTATATTAAACCTCATAACTTTAAGTCTCGATTTCATAACCGAATAGAATGGAGTTACGAGTATATAGTTAATTATTAATAATAATTAAGAAAAGATGAAATTATTTATCATTATTCCAATACTATATATGTTTCATGCTTTAATAAATTAACTTTAAAAAGAAAAGAGACTTACCACTAGCCAAGTCAAGCAGGAGATCAGCAGGATTAATAGTCAAGGAAGTAGAGAATCCAATTGAAGAAAAGTGGTCAACAGCAGCCGAACCCGGCCCATAATAAATGGGCCGGCCCTCAGACAAAAGAACTACCTTACTAAACATATGATAAACCCGGCTTGACGGTTGATGAATCGTAGTAACCACGGTTCTACCCCCCTCTGCCATGGCCTTAAGGATCGATAAAATCCTTAAGGCCGTGGTCGAGTCGAGTCCGGACGTCGGCTCATCCAATAAAATCAAACTTGGATTAATCAACATTTCTTGACCTATACTTACCCTTTTCTTTTCACCACCAGATATTCCTCTTACTAGTGGGCCCCCAATTATGCTATTTTGCACGCGTGTGAGGCCCAATTCACTAATTACCCTTTCAACTTGGCCCACTTTATGTTCATGGGCCAAAGTACTTGGTAACCTCAAAAGGGCAGTAAATAATAAGGTCTCAAAAACAGTAAGATGTGGGTACAATACATCATCTTGGGCTACAAATCCAATTCTTCTTTTTACCCCTCCGGTAAATTGTTGACCATTATATGTGATTTTACCACTTAGTAACTTTCCTCTAAGTCGGCCCCCTAGCGCCGTGAGTAGGGTGGTTTTACCACTTCCTGAGGGTCCGAGCATGGCGAGGATCTCTCCCGGACATACTATTCCACTTACACCGTGGAGAATTGTCTTTTCCTTGCATTTTTCACCTTCTAATTTTACCTTGTATACCACCTCTTCAAACTGTTCAAATAACAAAAATAATATGACACATGTTACATATGTCACTAAAAGACAATATAGTTTATTAAATATGTACAATTCTATGATTGTAATTATTGTAACGTGACTTGTAAGTTGATTTTAGTTATCATCATTCAGTTTAATCTATATTCGAGTGTGATATGACTATATATGTCACATCTTTTTTTATTTGATTCTCTAAGGTTGATTGGTCCATCTTGAAGGACTCGAATTTGAGATATCTGGTTAAGTTGGATCAAACTACAAAAATATTATTTGAAAATTATAGTGATAAAAGTTCAAATTAAGTAAAATTCACACTCTAGCAACTGTAAACTTAAATAACATAGAAAAGAATGGAAAATGAAACTAAGTTATTATGCAATACTGAGTCTTGGTACCACCCTTTCATATACACCGTGTAAAATCCATTAGAATGTTAGATCTTTAAGAATCATATGAGAGGGCAATACCGAGACTTAGTACAACAGCTGGTGTCGCTCTATCATTATGCAAGAAAGATTCTCAAACATTACATAACATGGGGAAAGTAAGAAATAAACTACCTTTAGAGCAATGGGATATATAGGTTCCAACATGTTAGGCAAATGTGGGAGGTGTGTATTGAAATTATAGCCAAAATTTTGAGGGATTGGAGATATGCAACTCAAGGACATATGTAATGTGCTACTATATAATGTTTCTTTCAAGGCTATATTGTGTGTTGAGAGTTGATTGGGTGTAAAGAGAGAACGCAATAAGTAGGCAAGTTGTGTTAGTTTTAGTTTGGTGTTTAGTTCGCATAATGGACAATGGGGAAGGAAATGAGTATATATAGTGAAAGAAAGAGACATAAGATTGAAGCATTGATGCTTTATGATAATTTTTTCTAATATTTTAAGATATCGTAGATTTTATAAAACTGACTTGAATCTGACAGTATGATTTATACTGATCCAACACGAATTGTAATAGACCTGAACACAATAATTTGAAGTAGACTTTCGACATGAATTGTCTTTATGCGAATAAGACATTTGAGATCTAGACCTGAACCAGATTGAAAATGACTAGTAAATTAAAGTGATATAAAGGTAAGATATACAAGATTTAAAGTGACTTAAACCATACCAAAAATGACTATTAAGTGAAGCGATATAAAGGTAAAGTGTGTATGCGAACTCTGAAGTGTGAACTACGAAGTGAGATTAGTATATTGTTATTTGGGTAGCAAAATTATTATGGAAAACTAAACGGTAACCCACTAATAATAAGTGATGAGTTGATCTCATATT
Source organism: Heliosperma pusillum (assembly GCA_022085475.1). Classification (NCBI taxonomy): domain Eukaryota; kingdom Viridiplantae; phylum Streptophyta; class Magnoliopsida; order Caryophyllales; family Caryophyllaceae; genus Heliosperma; species Heliosperma pusillum. Next base: position 343,644 of record JAIUZE010068997.1, on the reverse strand, counting down.
TAATGTTATCTCAATTTGTCATATTTATCTTTTCAATCACCTTAACACACTTTGAAGTAGTGACGAGAGATTTTCGTATGGCTGGCCAAAAATGTGGGCCCTTGGAATTATAATTTTTCTAGTCTTAATTTTGCAACTTAATTTTTGCAATCTAATGGCCAAGAGTTCAAGTCTAAGCTCTTCACTTTTCTCATGTTCCACTTTTGCTTTAAAAAGTCTATGTTATTACTATGTGCGTAGAGTATAGGTAAATAATAATATATCATCACTAGTTTAAAAATCGTGTGTCTAATTTCCTTCATTTCGGAAAAAAAAAAAAAGTTGAATAGACCGTAGTCAAAAGAATATTGTTATGTTCATGGACATAACAGAAAGTAGAGATATTTTATTGATATCGACGAGTTACAGATGTCAAATTACAAAAGTTATGGTATGAATGACCGTTAAAGTGAGGTAAAGAGAGTATAAATATATATGAGAAAACTCCCTAATAAACCGTAATATGATGAGACTATAAATAAAAACCTAGTCCAAACAGATTATTAGAAAAGTCCTAATTAGAGACCGTTTAGGTTTCGGGGACATTGCCCCCGAACCCTCACTAGCACTACAAGGTGGAACCTAATTAGCTACCAATATTTCAGTAGCAAATCACTAGTTTTCGGTAGCTAATTACAAATAGAGACGGAATTTGCGACGGTAGATGGTTCATAGCTAAAAGCCTTGTCGCTAATTTAGCTACAGAATTGGCTACCAAAAAATAGCTACCAAATTCGAAGTAGCTACTTTTGCGACAGTAATAGAGACGAAAGTTTAAGTAGCTACATTACCTACCATAAATAGTATAGTAGCTAAACTAGTGATTGAATTAGAGACCAATTTAGTTGTTGCTAAATTAGCGACTAACATGTTAGTATCTAAATTGTCTAGGAAACAATAAATACGGTTACCATATTTGCCACGTCACCCTTGCTAGGCCTCCGCACTCATTGTGGGACATGGCACGTAAGACCACCGCCTGCCGCTTAGCTCGTCCCTCTTGTAGAGTAATTAACAATATATGTTGTTAAGAGGAATCGAACCCATGACCTACAACTTCATAACTGACATTCTAACCATTGAGACACATGAAGATTAATGACTATTTGGGTAATAATGAATATCTAGTTAAGGTAAAAGTCATTGTTACGTATGAGCATTACAAAGTAATTTTTAATAATAATTATAATAATATAAGTAGACTGATAATAATTCAAAAGTATATTTCACATTAATATTTATTTTGTATTAAATGTACAATATACATGATAGTGAAAATTAACTTTAGCTACCAATGTATTTCCGTAGCAAACAACTAAAATTAGATACTAAATTTGCTACTCACTTTGTGTTGTCTCTATATTAACTACGTACTTATACACTAATTTTCGTTGGTCTCATACGTAGCGGCCAAATAGATTGTTCTGTTATATTGTGTCGACGTATATAGAGACAACTCTAGCTACCGACAAACTTTCGTATCTAACCACTTAAATTGGATACTAAATTTGCTACCTCCTTTATTTAGTCTCTAAAATAGAGACGTAATTAGCTACCATTATAGTTTGGTCTCCTATGTAGAGACTAAATATATTTTTTGTCTCAACATTAGTCGCTAAGTTATATATTTAGCTACTGAATTTCACTCAGTTGCTAATTCAGTAGGTAAAGCATTATTCTCTTGTAGTGTAGGGCATTATTCAACAAACACGATATAGATAATAGTTACTCGGGAATTAAGCTACCAGGCTGAGCATTAGCTTATTGAGTTCGAACAAACGTACTAATTCGTGCTTTCTTTTAAATCGGCAGGTTAAGTTAAGTGCATATTTGTCAATTAGTAACTAGCATGCATAGGCGTTACAATCATCAAGATCATGTTAATAAAAGAGTTAGATCTTGTGTGAAACTAAATAATCAATGTTAATAAAAGAGTTGCAATTATCATCCTATACTCGAAAGTTACCCATCACTTATATAACCGTCAAATCTAATCAGTTGTCCTAATAATTTCTTTACGTATCCATTTTAATTATACAATTATCATCCTATATTCGAAAGTTACTTCTTTCCTGATCCTTATACTAAAAGTAATAATCGTCAAAAATTGATCGGAACTGTGAGAGTACGGGAGACGAGTCTCTTTCAAAGGTCGAAATTGAAGGATTTGTCACATTGTTGTGACCTAACATATAACTTGAAATCAGTTGGTGTGGTAGTTAGTGGTGAATAATAAGTTGTGATGACTGATCGATCGAAGAGTCTATCTCAATCTTTCCAACTTTCTTATTGGAGTAAAATAAATCAATCAACCATGCATCGTTGCTTTCAATTCATGCCTAATATTTATTCCTATGCATATCACAATTATCGGCCTCGATTACAGAATGAATACGAGTACTACTAAAGCTTCAATCTTATCTATTTACGGAGTATCTAACATGAGTGTCATAGATCTTAGCCTCCTCTCCTAGTATATACTTTAGACATTTTGATTATACAGCAATTCTCGTTTAAGACGGGGCTTGATTCGTCTTACCGTCTTAAACTTAAGACGAGTCAAGCGCTCTTCACAAAGAGCGAGTGGCCTGGAGGGACAAATGAATCCCCTCAGTTACTCTTTGTGAGGGGACTTTAACCGTCTTAAATGAAAATTTGTGTTAATTATATTGTTCTTATTTGTTTTTTTCAGTTCACTTAACAGTAATTATGACTAATAATTGATCATATAAAATTAGATTTATTTAATAAAAATAATCCAAAATATTATTAGTCTTCTCAAAATAAGCCCAACTGTAGTTTATTACTCCGTACTTATATCTAACAAACAGGTATGTGTCATAGGTCTCAGCTTCCTAGTATATACTCGGACATCATTTTGAATGTACTGTTCGCATTTACGTTTATGATTCACTTGATTTTAGTTATGAGAAATTTTTCATTGTAAATTTATCATATACGAAGTATACTAATTATTTATTTCGATCAATAAACAAAGTACATGGACTCACAAAGTTCACTTCATAGAGGTCATATTTACTTATTACTCGTGATTAAATTAGAAGAATATAATTGTGATAGAGGTGATATTAATATTCATACTCCGTACAATCGTACGGAGTATATACAAGTAATAATGACATATATTATGTTTCTGACATGTTTTAAAGTTTAAATCCAAGTCACGAGCAACACCTCTCGAACTATCATAAATTCATAATTATAAATTAAATGTTAAGCTTGCTGACATCTACGAGTAATACTTTTATCCCGAGCTATTCCATAGTATACTAGAAATGAAATACAACAATATAAATGTAATTTGAAAACAATACCCAGTTGCAAAGCACCAAATGGACCGACCATAAGCCGTAATATGATTGATAAAATAGGAGGTGAAGAGAAATCTAAGAAAGCCATAAAGGAAGGGAAGAACCATAATCTCCTCTTTTAAGTTGATATTAATATTAATAATATTTGTATGTGAGCAACATGTAGTAAGAATAAAGGGTAAATAAGCACAAATACTAGCATATAATAATATATATGTAATTATTTTTATAATATCTTCAAATGATTCCTACTTTGTAAGCAACTTGCATTTTGATTAATCTTTTCATTAACACCTCCCCACCAAGTCTTGTCCATTTGGATTCCATACAGATTTTGTTTCTTTAAACTAAAAATTAGTCAATGGAATTTTTAGGAGCAACTTTCAGCTTTTTAAACTGTGTGTTTTGAATTTTTATTTTCATTTTTCGCAATTTTAGAATAAGACGGTCTAGACAGTCCAGTTTTATAATAATTGTTATGCATTTAGTACTAATAGGTAAGTTGTCTATTTATATAATATCAGCGTCTCACAGTGTCTTATCTTTTCTTATCCATGTGGGTATTATTTGACTTGTAGCAAGTTTGTGACGAATATAAACGTCAAATGAGTAACTTGATCAATCATTTGCACTGTCGTCCAATTAAAGTAACTACATATATATGGTCTTGTGCTATTGTTGGTTGAATGTACAGAGTAAGAAATGATTGAGACACGAAATTACGAAAGTATTAAGTAAATTTGGGTCACGACACAATACGGCAATTTTTTTGGGTGTGAAGTGAGCCATAAGAGCCAGCTTGATGATGAAAGGTTTTGAAACCATAACAAGAGTATCACTGACATTACTTTACCGGCTAAAATGGCTAACATCTACGACACTATGAATCTATGACTGATTCGACTATAACCATTGAGTTCTGAAGGCATCAGAGCTTCCAATGTTATAACATTTGTAGATGAAACTACTCCTTCATTTGCGGGTCAGTCACTAACCCAGATAGCTTCTCTATATGTATGCTCAATCGTCGATATCTAACGTCTTCCTTTAATAAGCTTCTTACAATGTTCCATGAACTAACGGTCTAAGACTATTGCTGACGAGTTGTTCTTCTTGAACCAAATGCATTATCCATCGTGAACCATCAATTTGAACTTTTAGCTTTTTAAAATTGGTGTTTTGGGTTGTGTTTTTTGCATTCAAACTTTCTAAACTGAATTGAAATTATAAGTACTAAACTAAATAAAAATGAACTGAACTGAATTAAAGAACAAAAATGAACTTATATAGTTATATTCAATTATGCCCCTCTCTCAAATGCCCTTGAAGAGTGGATGGTTAGTGCACAGGCTGAAGGCGATTGATACCATGTAAGGGATTGAAGTTTTATTATTTTCATTCACAATTGACAATGAATACCAGGCTAGTATTTATAGTAGTTACAAATATAAACCCTAACACAATATTTACCTAATACAAACTATGGTAATATTAACAAGATTACATACTAAGAAATATAGAAAGATAAATATATGGAAGATTACGTAAGATTACGTAATATTCCGAACACAGGCTCCCCATTCCATGTGCTTGGTTTTTCCACTTGGTGATTTTCGAGATATTGGGAGCTGTCAGGGTTTGAACACGTGACCAGAACTCTGACTCTGATACCATGATAGATGAACCATCTCAACCAAAACCTTAAGGTGATGGTTGAGACCCATATATTATAGTTATATTCTATTAATATATAATATAACCTTGACTGAACTGAGCTGAAATTGACTAAAATGAGTTTACAACAATTAAACAACACAGCTTAATCTTCTACACATTGGTTTCACTTATTTGTCTACTTATTTCATTTTGAGATTTTTGAGTCGTTTGTTAGCCCTTTCATTTTACGTACTACTCCCTCCGTCCCGGTCATTTGTTTACCATTTTCATATTTGGGTGTCTCATTCATTTGTTTACCTTTCTATATTGGGAAGGCTTTTGATGAGTAATTTCATCACCTAATGGGACTGTTGTCCACTTGTCATCTTATGACACTACCCACAAATGGTCCCCTCCCCTTTCCTTGGTCTTTGTGCCAAAAGCAAAGGTAAACAAATGACCGGAACGGAGGGAGTACTTCATATGTTTGAGTGAGTAACTTAGATCAATCATTTGCACTGTTTCCAGTGAAAGTAGCTACATATATGGTCTCGTTCGTTGAATGTAGAGACAAACAAATATTGGAGACAATGAAATTACAAAAGAATTAAGTAAATTTGGGTTACGACACATTACGACGATTGATTTTTGGTGTAAAGTGAGTCGCAAGGGTCAGCTTGATCATGAAAGGTTTTGAAACCAGAACTTGAGAATCACGCACCATTATTACTTTACCCATTAAAATAGCCAACATCTGGAATACTATAGTAGCGGAGCTAGGGGAGGGCTAGCAGGGACACTCACCTCGCTGAATAAGAAATTTTTAGTTAAAACTTTCACCAAGCATACCTTATACAATAGTAAGTTTACCCCGCTAAGTTAACTGGCTCTGTCACTGACTACGATGGATCGGATACGAGAAGGTTTCAAAGTGACATCAGCTATAACTATGGTGCAGTTATTATTGAGATTCGACTACAACCATTGATTCTGAAATCAAGTATCAAATCGGGTTTTAATTCTATTGGTAGCCCACGTAAAATTGGCATTTCTTTTCGCATTCAAAATGATATACGAGTTTCTAAACTAAAATTATCATGAAGGAATATAAGTGAATATTAAGTGAAAGCGAAAGCATATATCTTGGCTTTTTGTCATTAGAAAAATGTTTAGCTGATTCTTACGTAGTATATAGTCCGACTCAGATACTTTATAGAATAACAAAATAATTCATCAAATAAGAATATTGAATACCTACCACGACTTTATTCGAGGTTATGTCTCTCATTTCATTATTAGAAAAGTTGCTATTTATAAATCGGTTTTTTTAACATGTGATCTAATGAAACATGTTAATAATACTTAAAGGAAACTTTAGCAATATATATATGGCATTAGAATTTGAAAAAGTGTTTAATTATTTCAATTTTCCCTGATATTTATTGTTAAACTTTCCATTTAAAGATTATTAACATGTACCCTAAGGGCACATGATAGAAAAACCGTTTATAAATATGACTTCATTTTACGCTTAAAAAAGTCTCGTACTACTAAAAATTACTCCATACGAAAATTAAATTACTATGGAGTGTACTTCACTTTTTATTAATTTTGAGATAACTAACACTAATTGTCATAAAATGAAAATTCCTTTTCAAATTATATTTAATTTTTTTGAAAAAGAAGCGGTATAAATAGTCAATAGTCAATTTTGATAAAATCCAAAACGAGTGTCGGTAATAGATACACATTAATATGTAATGTATAATTTAAGAAAAAATTCATTACATTAAATTTACCAGTTTTACAAAATTCTCTAACATGTTTTCGAAATTATAGTAAATGATCAGAATGGACTGTAAACTGGCCCGAAAATCCGATAGAAACATGCCCCAAAAATAAGTTGCCCTCTTTTCAACCCGAACCCGAAGACGATCCAACCCGATTATAACCCGAACATCTAGGATCAAGATCTGCCCACCCTGTGACCCGACCCGACCGAAAATAGGTAAACTTATTAAAGAAATTAAGTTTCAGAAAATAAAACTAATATAAAATATTATAAAAATTTTTGTAAATAATACTTCATCCGTCCCAATCAATTGTTGTCATATTTCTTTTTAGGGTGTCTCAGTCAATCGTTGTCCTTTCGATATTTGGAAAGTTATTTATGAATATTTTGGTCACCCAATGATATTATTGTCCAGTTGTCATCCAATAACTGAAATCACAAATGTTCTTCCACTATTTTCTTGGTAAATGTGCCAAAATAAAAAAATAACTATTGACTGAGACAAAGCGATTATTTACAATAGTCGCAAGTCAAGGCACTATATAATAACAATGTTGTTGTAGTGAGGTTGAAGTGGGTTTCGATTATCAACTTTCAACATTCGTATCCCTAAAATTCGATTGTTGCACGCATGTGTTTATGCTTAACTACTCTTTTTGTAGGTTTTAGCGGCTAATTTGATGCTTTAAATTCGTAGCTTAGGCCATTAGGCTTCCTCTATTTTAATCCCTAAATATATTCTTGTACGGAATAACATTTTTTAGTGTTTTTTTCTCAAATTATTGACTTATTCTATTATTCTCTCTTTCTCTCTTTTTTTCTAGTGTTGTCAAAGATATACCCTATACTATTAAATTATAAATTCTTTTCTCCAAAGTTTATACCGATATGTAGAGATATATGAGCACGTCATGTGGAATTTTAACAATTTGCCTTTACATTTAAGAAGTAGAATGTCATATGGAGAAAATAAAAGTAAAAAGTGGAGATAGGGTCACAAGTGGGAATGATTATACGTTCAGATGTATAATAGCATTATATATAATTATATAATTATTATATCAATCTAATTTAGCTTACTCTGTAAGTTAAAGAACTTACTGTTAAGAATATTTCCTAATATTCGTTTACCATAATCTTGTCTTTACTTATTTGTTAATATTTCCATTACTTTGTATTTTCCTTATTCCGTTCATATCACAATTAGGAAACTTGTGTATTCTAGATCCTTCTTGTAGTCCTATATAAACATTGTAACCCTTGTACTCTTTTAATATCAATAATAAGAAATACAATTATTTCAATACTTTACATGGTATCAGGAATTTCCCGATCCTAAACCCTAAAACTCTTCTCAAAACCAACCACGAAAATCCTTCGTTCTTCATCACCCTCGGCCACCATGTCGAGTCCGTCGAGCACCATTGCCAACGCTCACGAACCAACCTCCCCACTTTATCTTGTGAATTTATCGATGATACACAAACTAACTCCATTGACATTTATGCAATGGCAAGACCAAGTTTCGTCTTTTCTTTTTGGCTACGATTTACTGAAATACCTCGATGGGTCTCACCCGTGTCCCACCGAAACTATTGCCAAACCCACCGACACTGACAAAACCGACACTGCCCCCAACCCGGCCTTCATGACTTGGAAACGCCAAGATCAACTCATTAAGGGAGCCATCCTTGGCACTCTTTCACCCGAAACTCACGCAATTGTTATGCGTGCCCCAACCTCTCATGACGTTTGGACCACCCTTACCAACACCTATGCCAAATCGTCTCGCGGTCACATCCTTCAAGTGAAAGACCGACTCAAATCAATCTCCAAAACCACTGATCAAACCGTCTCCGACTATATGCACAACATAAAATCGTGCACTGACAAACTCGCCATCCTTGGCAAACCCATGGACTCGGAAGATATCATTGCTCATATCATCCGTGGTCTTGACTACACCTCGTACAAACCCCTCATCGATGCGGTCAATGCCCGTGACGACCCCATCTCCTTTGAGGTTCTTCATGAGAAACTCATCAACTTCGAACTCACCCAACAACACCTCACCACACCCGCACCCTTTCCTGCCTCCGCTCATGCCGCCTCTACCAGCCGTGCCCCCTCTCGTAACTACACCTCCAACACCTCCCGTACCACCAACAACTCCACCCAACCCGGCCAACAATGACACCTACACCCCTGCCCCCTTCAAAGGCAAGTGTCAATACTGCCGCGCAACCGGCCATGTCATCTCCACTTGCTACAAATTCAAACGGGACTATCCCAATGTCGTGTTTCCACAATCCAATGCCTTCACTCCAAACAACACCTATTCTCGCTCGTCCCAACCCCAAGCTCACTCGGCCACCATCCCCACTGCCACCACTCCTGCCTCTCGTCCTTGGCTCGTTGATAGTGGAGCCACTCACCACATTACCAACGATCTCGACAACCTCGTTCTTCACAACCCATATGACGGGAGCGATGAACTCATTATTGGAGATGGCTCGGCCCTTCCCATATCTCACATAGGTTCGTTTCATGTCACTTTTTCCACCGCTTCCAAGCTTAGTTTCAATAACGTTCTTTTTGTTCCCACCGTTTCTCGCAATATTTTATCGGTCTCTCAATTTTGCCTTGATAACAATGCTTATTTTGAATTCTCACACACTCACTTTTTTATAAAGGACCGTCTCACGACTAGGATTCTTCTAAGCGGACCGTCAAAAGGCGGCGTCTATGAATGGCACCCTCCTCACACGGCCGCACACATGAGCACTCTATCCAACAACCTAGCTTGGCATCATCGTCTTGGACATCCCTCGTCGAAGATACTACGCTATTTAAATTCAGCTTTTTCAATAAAAACTAGTACTTCATCTTTAGATTATTGTAACTCTTGTCATGTCCACAAGAGTCACAAACTCGAATTTTCGTCTTCTACTTTCCTTTCCAAAGCCCCATTAGATTTAATTTTTACGGATGTATGGTCATCTCCTATTGTCTCGTATGATTCGTTTAAATATTACATTATTTTTGTGGATCACTTTACTAAATATGTTTGGCTTTATCCGTTGAAACTAAAATCTGATGCCACCACCGTTTTCATTCGTTTTCGCAAACTCGTTGAAAAATATTTTAATCGACCCATATTACAACTCTTTTCCGACAACGGGGGGGAATACACGAAGATGGCTCACACGCTTAATGACCACGGCATAAGCCATCTCACCACACCTCCTCACACACCCGAGTTAAATGGATTTGCAGAAAGACGACATCGTCATATTGTCGAAACCGGCCTTGCCCTTCTTACCCATGCCCGTCTTCCCGCCACTCTTTGGCCCCATGCCTTCACAACCGCGACTTATCTCATCAATCGCTTACCTACTCCAACCCTTGCTAACGACTCACCCTTCCTCAAACTATTCGGGCAACCTCCGAATTACACCAAACTCCGAAGCTTTGGATGTCTTTGTTATCCATGGCTTCGTCCCTACACTACCCACAAACTCGACCCTCGTTCAAAACCGTGTGTCTTTGTAGGATATTCCCCCACCCAAAGTGCATACTATTGTCTCGATCCCCACACCCACAAAGTTTATGTTTCTCGTCATGTTAAATTTGTCGAACACACCTTTCCGTACCCAAACCTCCTTCCACCCAATTCACCACCACCACCCTCCCTCACCCGTCATGACTGGTTCCATGACATCCTCTCTTCCGCTGCCCCACCACCTCCACACACCACTGCTCCGCCCTCGCCTCCCCGCACCCCCCACACCATACCTCCTGCCTCACCTCGACAGACCCCCTCCCCTGTTTCACGTGCTTCCCCTGTTTCCCCTGCACCCGCCCCCTCTGCCTCCCCAACACCTCCTCCCTCGCTCCCTCGCACTGCCCTTGTTTCCCCCTCCCCTCCACCACCACCCCCTCCTCCACCTCCCCCACCACCCAAGCACATCACCCGCCTGTCTAACAACATCCGCTGCCCCAATCCCAAATATGCCAAGCTTGCAACACTTCTTCCCCCATCTCGCCTACCCAACACCACTAAACAAGCTTTAGTCGACCCATTATGGCGCGCTGCTATGCTCGCTGAATTTGGAGCCCTTCAAAAGAACGAAACTCGGACCCTTGTCGAACCCCACTCATCCTACAACGTCATAGGATGCAAATGGATCTATCGCATCAAATACAATCCCGACAACACCATTGATAAATACAAGGCGCGCTTGGTTGCCAAGGGTTTTCACCAACGTCCCGGAGTTGATTACTCTGAAACGTTTAGTCCCGTTGTCAAACCGACAACCGTTCGCACCTTATAGTCTCTTGCTCTTGTTCGTGGTTGGTCCCTTCGTCAACTTGACATTAATAATGCTTTTCTTCAAGGTACGCTCACTGAAACTGTCTACATGTCACAACCACCGGGTTTCACTGACCCCGAACACCCTACGCACGTGTGCAAGCTTACAAAGGCCATATACGGTCTCAAACAAGCTCCTCGTGCCTGGTACACGACATTGAAGCTTCACCTAGTTCAAACCGGCTTCACAGCCTCACTTGCTGACCCCTCATTATTTATTTGCACGACACCATCACTCACCCTTTACTTACTTGTCTATGTCGATGACATTATTGTCACAGGTCCTAACCCGAGTCATGTCTCTACCTTTGTCGAGTCTCTCGCCACACGCTTTGCTCTCAAAGATTTAGGCACTCTCTCGTATTTTTTAGGTGTTGAAGTCACCCCCAATCCCCAAGGTCTACTTTTGACACAATCTAAATATATCCATGATTTATTGCACCAACACCACATGCACGAGGCTAAGCCGGTCCCCACACCCGTGGCTGTCCAACCTCCCTTGCACAGTGATGGCAGTCCTGATATCACCAACATCACCGACTACCGAGCTCTCCTTGGTAGCCTACAATACTTGTCCTTTACCCGTCCCGACATTGCATTTACGGTAAATAAACTTGCTCAATTCATGCATAAACCGACTGAACTTCATTGGGGAGCTCTAAAACGCTTGTTACGATACTAAAATGGAACTCCTCATGTTGGGCTTCAGCTCTTTCGTGCTTCCCCTATCCGTCTTCATGCCTTTTGTGATGCGGATTGGGCTGGCGACCGTGACTCCTACTGCTCTACCACCGGTTTTGTAACCTACCTGGGGCGTAATGCTCTATCTTGGTCCTCTAAAAAGCAGCGTGCCATTGCCCGGTCTTCCACCGAAGCTGAGTTCCGTGTCGTTGCCACCACCACCGCTGAGCTTACTTGGCTTCGCTCTCTTCTTCTCGAACTTGGTCTCACCAACTTACCAACACCGGTTATCTACTGTGATAATCTAAGTGCCACGCATTATTCCGCTAACCCCGTCTTTCATTCTAGGATGAAACACTTGGCTCTTGCTTTTCACTTTGTTCGTGACCTTGTCACCAATGGACAACTTCGCGTTCAACACATTTCGGGCGATGATCAGCTTGCCGATGTCCTCACCAAACCGCTACATCGTCCTCGGTTCACCTTGTTATTACTTTCCAAGATCGGTCTTGCCTTCGGGTCGTCCGTCTTGCGGGAGCGTGTTAAGAATATTTCCTAATATTCGTTTACCATAATCTTGTCTTTACTTATTTGTTAATATTTCCATTACTTTGTATTTTCCTTATTCTGTTCATATCACAATTAGGAAACTTGTGTATTCTAGATCCTTCTTGTAGTCCTATATAAACATTGTAACCCTTGTACTCTTTTAATATCAATAATAAGAAATACAATTATTTCAATACTTTACACTTACAAACTTTACAACACCTGAAATTTCTGTTATATAAACTAAGAAACTATATCATCATTACACAACAACTGTTGTCTGTTGGTATAGTTTAAGAACTGGTTACGAAACCACAAAGTATTGACAAATAAGAAAAATGAAGAACATTTGTATCAACAACTTTAGAAAATGTGAAAAATGTTTAATAAATGAAAAAAACACTTGTTAATTATTATCATCTTATTTCGCTCTTTTTATACTTAAAAGGCACACACCACCAATCTTAAAATTTAAGTAATCGCTAACAAAAAAATTTAATTATTAAGTACCCAAGGTCTCAAGTCTTTTTGGTTGCCATACACTCTTACAGTCATACCATCCAAGTCCTTTACAAACTACGGAGTAACACTAACTTATAAGTTTTATATGGAAAATGAAATAACGTTCTCTCTTAATAATAAAGTATCATCCTCACATACATACGTCACATAAATAATTTTTAAAACGGTTTTTCTAACATGTGCCCTTAAGGCACGTGTTAATAATACTTAAAAGGAAATTTTAGCAATAAATATGGCATTTGAATTTGAAAAAGTGTTTAATTATTTTAATTTTCCATGATATTTATTGTTAAACTTTCTATTTAAAGATTATTAACATGTGCCTTAAGGGCACATGTTAGAAAAACCGTTTTTAAAATAATGAGTTTTAAAGAACGCAATGTGTCTCTGTGTGTGTGGTAATTGCCTAACTGATAACGAATCCCCAACAATATCATCGATCGATGACTCCTATCATCGTCGTCGTCCATTTATACATTTTCCGTTATTCAATCAACATACAATGTGTGTGGGCATGGTAGCATCATAAGAGTTCGAATGTCAGCTTATTTTACTTTGTTTGACAAAACTCAATTAGATACGTTCAGTTTAAAGTTACATTGTTTGTCCTTAAAAGGCAAAATAGTGATGCCACTAACACTAAGAATAACAAGGGATGTTCATCACCTTACAATCTTACACACTAACATGGTAATGATACTTGCTATTTATAGCAAGTAGTTCAACGATTCTGAGTTTCTGACACTGTTTTGTATGTATACAGTATATTATAGACCTTATGGACTTCTTTTTTTAGTAGAATGTGATTCGCACTGTTTAAATAAACTAATGTCAAGTGTTGTACATAGACAAGTGCTCGTAAGTCTTAAGATGTAGGCACATACTGGGGAATGTAGGTTGCATGCACTAGCGTGTGGTTCGTAAGACGACATGCAAGTAGAGTAGTAGACTATGGCAAAATGATCTCATACTAGTGACCCGGTCCGATGCCCGAAATTGATCATAAGTGGTAAATTCAGATTAATTTGATTATTGAATTGACCCATCTCGGTCGAGATGGTAAACTTGTAAATGATCGGATTGAAAAGAACTTGACTGGTAATTGATCTGATTTGAGGTAATCCAGACGACCTGAACGAGTACGTGATAAATCATACTCGCTCACTAAATGTTATCTACTATTATAGAAGACCAATTGGAAAGATCCCTTACAAAGAGAGTGTAGTTTTTTCATTACACACTGTTTTAGTCCAGTAAGTCTCATTAAAGATGAGCATATCCGTCTTCAATGAAGACGGATCAGATTGTCTCTCACAAAGAGATAATTGGGACAGTTATGTCTGTCTTCAATGAGAATTTGTAACTTTAGTCCAATTTATTGTTATTAGCCTAATTTAACCATATCCCTTAAGATTACACTATTCAAAGAGCTTGATGCTTGAACATGACCCAAGTCATATCCAACTCAAACTAACCCAGAAAATGAAGCATAGAAAACATAACATTTGAAGGTGTTCAACCGAAAAGACATATTCATAAAAAAAAATTGCCATAAATATCTAATTTAATTCTTTAGAGTAAGTGGTACTATACCATCATAATTGTTCATGAACTGGACAACCCATTAGATCGATCTAGGTGGTTAAGTCCGCAAAAGAAGTGTGTACAAACAACGCATTGTCCAAAATTTACAAAGGCTGACACCACTATTCCGTCTCAAACCACTAATAATCCACATGTCTGGACCAAAAATTTCACAAAAACACGACCTTTATCTAACCCAAACCCGCAATCAATCAACTTTAATTTACATATTACCCTTATTATATTCCAATAATTAGAACAATTAAATTGATTGAGATGACTACACTTAAGTAAAAGTGTTGTACTTATTGCGCCCCAGCCCTGAATTGAACTAGTTTGATGAATTGATCATCAATGACTTAAAACCAACAAAAAAACGGCCTCTCTTTTTGATGATTAGGTTTTAATTAGTATTATTAAAGTTCAAGTGGGAAAACAAGTTAAAATAAGAATCAAGAAGAATGATACATGTAGAGATTTGTGGGTTCAGTTATGTCTAATAAAATCTGGTAAGATGAAGAAAGGGCTTTTCTATTTGGTAACTTATTTATTATCAAATCTCTTCTTATGTAATATGTACCACTCTTTACCACATCACCCCACTTTCATGTCTTCCTTTGTCACATGCATATGGTGGCATGCATTTCAAACACCCATTGCTAGACATGTATGACTCATGAGTATTATGTGAATAATCCTTAGCTTAGGCATGCATTTCCCATTTACTAATTCACTATAGACTTATAGTGACACCCATTTCTTCTTTTTTCGTTCGAATAAAGTAGCGATTTTTGAGTAAGACGGTTTTATTATAGAACTTTAAAATCTGAAATTCCACCTCGTAAGCCATAGCGGTCTCCCTTAAACAAAAAGGCTCAGCTCACTTACCTGTCCCAAACGCATAACGGTGTACCTATTGTATGTTTTATGCAGACTATATATATGGTTTAGTTCAAGCCGGTTAGGACTACTCGGGGTAAAGCTCTCCTTATGAGTTTTAAAGTTGTTGTATACTCTAGGTATCGAACATGAGACCATTATCCCGTCCCAAACCTCTTAGGCCTTACCAGTTGATCTAAGTGCTCATTGGTCTTATTTCTTGAAGGTAGGGGTAATGGTAAGCCCGTATTTAATCACTTGTAGTTTTATGTCAAGTAGACCGTCATTATTTAACTTCTCTACATTTTGGATATGGGAATGTATCAAAACTCGATATCATCTAGTAGTAGCCTCACATCAAAGACGAAGCTACGCCTGGGCCGTAGGGGCCCTGGCCCGGGCTAAGATTTAAGGAATAAGTAAACATTAAGTAGGATATTGTACAAAGAAGTGAATGTTTGTTTTTTGCCATGTGATTCTTGTTGCCATGTGATTCTGAGTTCGACCCACACAAGACGCAAATGTTTGTTTTTTGCTTCTTGCTTTTTTTGGACTATATGCAAATGCTTGTTTATTTCATCAAAAATAATATTTGTATAATCTTAATCCCACTTTAAGTTATAATAAAACCGTCTTATAAGAGATTTGTTATTATTTATTTTCGAGTTATATTCATCAGATATGATATTAATAAATCACTCTATAAAATATATAGTAAGTTTGTTGAAAAAGAATCAATGTATCCCTCGATAATTAAACAAGAATAATATAACTCCGTAATTTTTAAGTTCTAAATATTAATTTAAATAGCATATTAAATATAAACAATGTTTCCCTTTGCACAAAAAAAATATTAACAACGTTAACATAATGGTATGAGGCCCTTTATCAATGTGTATCATCGATGAAATTGAAATCGACCCTGGATCATATTTCGTCCTAGCTTCGTCCCTGCCTCACATTATCCTCGTAAATTATAAAGTACAAGCACAATTGTTTAGTGATGTCCAATTCAAAATCTATAACGATTTTGCTGTGTAGGATAGGAGCTAGATTTTGCACAATCGCACGTCTTCAATGCATGCTCTCTCTAAAACTACTAGCTATACCAGTATTGGCTAGTAAAACACTTTTCGTATATTTGAGAATCTTAGCTTAGCTAAGCAATATTATCAACTAAATAAATATACGTTAATTCTCATTGAAGACGGGTATATTGGTTTTTGATGAAAATAGGTCAGGTTAACTCTCATAAAAAGGCAGCTTGCTTTTATGTGAGAAACAACTCGAGTCATTTTTATTGAATACGAATAGTAGTCTTGAATGAGACTTGATGATAAATATATATGGCGAGTAAAGTTATGTACATTTAAATTAGGACCGGTGATGACAAGTTGGGATAATGGCCAACCAAGAGTGTGATTGCTCGATATGAGCCAAAAATTAAAGTGTGATGGCTCAATTTTGAAAGAATTGGTAAGAAATAAAACAATGGCACTGATTTTATTGGAAGATCAAATATTATTCATATAAGATCATATAATAATACTCATATCTATCTATAGTTGATATTAAAGATGACAATGAGATAGTAATCGGTATGATTATAAAACAATGAAAGATCAATTCTTATTTATATAGTTTTTCACGAGAGTTCTACTGATCTAACATACTGCAATTTTTTTTTTTTATTTTACAGACAATGGGGATAACCGTCTTACTTACCAGCAAGTCTCATTTCAGTCCGATTATTCCGTTTAAAGCCTTCAAACGGCCCATATGTGACCATTTTATCAGATGTAAATGGTCACATTTACAGAATTACAGCAGACTATAAAATGATCACATATAAACCGTCTGAAATGAGAATTTGAGCTTATTTAAAACAAGCTCAACAGAAATATGGGGGAAACTTGTCTCATCTATAAGGTGAATGTTATTTAACTTGTTTTTAATGGGTAATAATGCAACATATAACTCGTATAAGTAGTTAATTATGTCTGACCTAATAAATTTAAGAGTTGAAGATCGACATGAGTTTGACACCAACAGCAACCCCAGGAGTCAGGACTCGTAATGGTGTCAATTTTCTACATAACCTTAAGTGATTACCCAAATTCTTACTAATTAAAGACCGGCACTTATCGTTACAAGCTGAAAACGGGTCAATGTCGTTATTATAAAGACAAATGTGACCATTTGTCCCGACAAATTGTTATAGCTTAGAAAATTGTTCAGGTTACATTTCGTCTTAAATGAGTCACATGTGCCCCGTCTTTACCTTGTGACGAAGTGTGACCCGTGTTCAGTAAGACTTATTAGAATGATAAACGGATCTTTGTTAAGGTATAAGTTCATTATTGGAGCCTCAACTAGACCTGGCAAAATGGGTTAGACTCGAATGACCCGACCCGAATAGGTTAACCTAAAATCTGAAAGTCACCCGAACTTGTTTGACCAGAAAATGACTTGAAACTCGAATTGAACTGACCCGGCCCGGATCCGATCTGAACTTTAGTTGATCCAATGTTGACCCAACTCGAGGTCGATAGATGACCCAACCTGAAAAGACCCAACCAATAACTAACTTAATTCAAACTAACTTAAAGTGACCCAAAATATCCCAAAAGTGATATAGCCATTATTCCGAAAATGACCCGAACTAAAATGACCATATCCTAAAGTGACCCGACAACAGGTCACCTGAAATCGACCCAAAACCCGAGATTCCTTAACTCGATCTGAAATACTTGTCAGATCCGCCCAAACTCGACCTGACTGACTCGTTTTGCCATGTCTAGCCTCAGTCATCGCCTTAAAATTTTGTTGATATGATCTTCTCACATAGTATTAGAACCGGTGTGACTAAATCGTGACGGCCTTCAAAAATCTCACAAGTGGAATTTGAGCACTTCAATATCAATGTCCAAATTTTTGCTAATTTGGGATTAAGTAACTTAATCCATTCATCATGCCTAATTAGACATGACAAGAGTGACCCGACCCGAATAACCTGACTCAACCCTACAACACTCGAACTCTAAAACCCGAGCATGACTCGAAATCCGAATTGACCCGACCTATTATAACCCGACTCGAATGTTTATTATTGAAAACAAATTGTTATCCATTAATAATCTGATAACAGGTGACCGAACCCGAAATAACCCAACCCGATCTGAAACCAGCAAACCCAAATTGACTCGACCCAAACCTGACTCGATTACCCCTTGCTAGGAATCTATAAAAATTTCGCACAAGATTGTGTGGTAAAACATTAATAATTTAAAAAATATTGTGCGAAATTATCGTATATCAGATACTTTGTCCCACGGTTTCACTCATTTGTTTACCTATTTCGTTATTTTGGTGTCTCCTAGAATACATCTGTTTACCTTTCTATATTATACATAGTAAAAGCTTTTAGTGGTTAATCTGATATATCATATCCATTATTATCCACATGTCATCAAATAATAATAATCACATGGTCTTCTCCTCTTTACCTTGATTGTTGTGGCAATGTAGAGTTAAATAAATGATTGAGACAAAGAGAATAACATTTTCATAAATAAAAAAAGTATGATTTGATTCCATCTAGATGAATATATATTTTATGAATATCAATATCTTTTATAAATGACATGTGAGAAGCTCCTAACCTCCTACTAATTAATCAAGAAGAAGATATTTGATCCATAGAAACGCATTGGGTAAAATAGTCACTGAAACCGTTCTAAATTCCTTAGTAGACCTAACAAAGCTGATCCATCCCTAACCCAAACTATACAAACAGAAAGTGTTCCAAAATTTGAGAATACTCATCCCGTATGACCAGGATATTTGGTTAAAAACAAAATCCTTTACATTATGACAAAAACAACCCGAAAATAACGCGATCTAAATATAACATTGAAATTCAAAATTCAAAATTTACCCGTTAGACTCGAACCCGAAAACAGCTCACCATCAATCCAAAAGAGGTCGACCATATTTATCAATTGGGTACATAAAACATGCATTGGATGATTGGGCCCTATTATTTCAACACCTAATAACCTCAATTGATTCCAAAATTTGGGTCCATATTACATAAAAATGGACTGTTTTAACCATACATGATACATTGACACCAATTAAGAACCGTTCATTCATCACACACTTCAAAGCTTATACTACACTACTAAACAGTAAACACTAGTACACTACTAATAAACACTTATTTTTGTCCATCTTGTAGATTACAAGGCCATTTTTCGCATAACAATTTTTTTAATCAACAAAAAAAGTTTTAAAAAAAATGCCAAGGAGTAATTTTGGGAAGGTTGAGCTGATTGTTGATACTGGTCACCCATTGTTGAATCGGACTGTTGACGGGTTCCTTAAGATTGGCACGGTTAGTCTTGAGTCGAGTCTTAGCTACTAGACTAAGACATCTTTAGTCGAAAAAAAAAATGAACCTTAGGTTAAAAAGAATGTTTTTGTGGAAGACGGTTTTACACAAGTATATTTTATTTCCGCAATTGCAATTCTTATTTATTTTGTGTAATATAATGGGTTTTGTTTGTAATAGGTTGCTGCTACCAGGTCTGCTGCTGAAGATGTATATTCCATGGCTCAGAAAGGTTTCACACTTTCACTATATCATTTGGGTTTTTGTTGCTGGTTTTTAATTATTTTGTCATTATTTGTTGTGGTATTTTTTTATTATTAAATTGTTTCTGTTGTATAAGTGTATAACATCCGGATTCGAGCCGGTTTAGGACCACTAGGACGATAAAGTTCTCCCTCGTCAGTTTTTAATTAAATTGTTGATATTTAGGATAAGAGGTTAGTACAATTGATTTGAACTTGGGACCTACATTAATGGGATAAGGTAAATTTTCATTTGTGACAGACATATGGTCACACGGATCAAATACGGGTAGGTAAAGACTAGCCATTTGTGATTCCTAGGCTTGTTTATCTACTAATGTGGGAGATACTTGACCTATTACAAGCTTGTGACGGATATACCCGTCACAAGGGAGACTTACGTACTGGAGATATGAGTTAGGTGATTTTTTGAAAGTTAGAAATGTAACTAAAAATCGCTATTTAAGCATAATTTAGCGACGGCGACCACCCATGCTAGCTCCCTCGCTCCACTACGGAAAGCAAATGTGAACTGTTGGCCAAGACATAGGCGTTAGGACATTAGCAATATTTCTGCAATCTTCGATGATTTAGTATCTATTAACATGTAGAAACTTATTGGTAATGTTAACAGATGAATATGCCTTGTGATAACTACATTTTCAATTTTTCGTTGATGCAGGAAGTGTTTCGAGTAAGAGCATTGAGCACTCGGTATGTTCAATGTACCATCTTATTGAAATTGGTTATTCTTGTTTGTTGTGAGTGTATGATACTGTTAGAAGGCTGTCTAATTCAAAAGCTGAAGTCTTTTTGTGATGCTGGATTGATTATATTGTGCCAATGACTTGGTTCCCAATATGTAATGTCGCGAACTGATAGCGATATTTTAGATGATGATTCGGAATATAGAAGTTGTGTACAAAGTACTATCGCGACTTAAATAACATCTCTGGACACAAGGTTTATTGGGGGTGATGTGTAGATCTAATTTGATTTACTGTACTTCTGTAAAGCTATGATGTGATAATCGGACTGTTGTTCAACATTATCACTAATTCTCTGTATTTTCAGCTGAAAAAGATGTGCAAAGAGGGAGCATATTGGGGTGAGTTTATAAAGCTTTATCTGTTTACAATGCATGTTGATGGTTATGTGTTAGCGAGGACTGTGACAGGCCCTTCAAATTTCCGTGCTAAGTACTGTTTCTCATATTATGCAGGAGCCATAGCTGGTACTTATGTTGGTATGGAATACGGAGTGGCTAAAATTCGTGGTACCTATGATTATGTAAGTGCTATCACTTATTAAGTTATTACAGATACAAAGTAAGAGTCCACAGTAGTTTGTGATACCGATGACCGCTGGATATTTTAGATTTATCTAATATATGCGATTATGAGCTATGAAGTGCCGGGGTTAGTCATTTACCCTACAATTCATGGTTTGTCTAAGTGAATGCATTGTGATAGAATGAAGCGTGCTAAACAGTTTTCAACTTTCCACTTTAGGACACTGCACATTATGTTGTGTTGTTGCTCTTTGTACTTTGTGGTGCGTATTTCAACAAATCATTACCCGGAAAATGAATTGTTTTTTTGCTGTTCTTTATCGGAATATGACTTCAAGCATTGAACACAGTCAGCGCACCTACTCGGTGGAAACTTAACCGAACCTCTTGATAACTTGTAGGGTTGTAGCTATGGACTTTTGTTATCAGTTCTCTAGTGTTTTAAGAAAGAAGAAATTTCATTTTGTTGATTGCCTAGTGTCCTGTTGTACTTGGTCAGTAAACAAATTGAACGATTTTACAAGATACTTGGATGCTATAAGTATTCACTGACGGGTCTTTTTTTCTGCGAGCATAACCAGAAAAATGCAATGATCGGGGGTGCTTTGACAGGAGCTCTAGTATCGGCCGTGTCAAGTGGTAACAGAGACAAGATCGTTGTGGATGCTATAACAGGCGGTGCTATTGCCACTGCTGTAGAGTTCATTAATTATTTCACTTGAGTATGTATCTCCTCCTACTGTCCGTCCATACGGGACCTCGCAAACATGTTCAATAAATTACATAAAATCTTTCATGGTCTATCCTTCTGTCCAACAATGTTTAAGCCCTTGTAATTACTATTATTACTAAAAAGGCTTTTTGATTTGTGCACTTTGGTGTCATTGTTGAATATCATGCTTGCCTGCTCGTCTTTCTCTACGTCATTAAGGATGAAATCTTATCGATAATATAGCTATGACTTTTGGTTTTATGACGATAGAAATTGACAGACGAACAGTATCGACAGCGGATAACAGCACCTGTTCAAGGTATTTCTTTGCTTTGTAGTGCTTTCATGTCTAACACTCTCTGATCAAGTATGCGTAAGGAGAAAAGATGTGATAGAAATTGGTATAGACAAACAGTATAAAGTGACCATTTTCGGTGAATACTGTCAGAGCATCGACAGACGACTAGACGACAGTTGTCAACAGCACTTGCTCTAGGTGTTTTCATGTAGTGATTTCATGTCTAACAGTCTTAGATCAAATACGTGTAAAACAAAAGTAGAAAAAAAATCTGATACCCTGTTGCATTTTCAGTATGCTTTCCTTTTTTGGACAGTGCTTGCTGACCAGGTTTCAGTTTCTCTGTTTGATCGTATTAGACAATTAGGGATAAGTCTTCTTTCATTTGCCTTTTTTCACCACCATAGGTGATTACATTTTGAAAATTGGGTAAAGTTGTCGATTTTGCTTGTTGATTAGGTTTCAAGGCTCGCGTAAAGTTGCTTGTATCTAATCCTGTTACTTGTTATTGACGCTGAGTCAAGTGACTAAGCTTCATGAAATGATTGGAACAATGATCGCGAGCTGCATTCTGCTTTCTGCTTATCCTTGGGTCTTTCAATAGTGTTGTTGCGAGTACTATTGATGGTAAATGGAGGACTCGTTGTTCTAATCATTTCATGAAGCTTAACTATTAACTACACAGCTGTACATTAAATCTTGACAGTAACTTATGAGGGAGAGTCTAACCGCCCTAGTGATCCTATCATGCTCGAATTCGGACTAAACCCGATGATATACGTTAGATGGTAAAAAAATCGACCAGGATCACGAGTAACGCTATGGACAATCACTTTGCTCTCAGAAACGTGAACTGAAATGCTGCTATCTACCTAGTTAGCTGCATTACTACAGTAGTTGCTGCATTAGCTGTGCAAAATGTTTTTTCGTGTAATTGTTGATGAACTTTGGTTATTCTGCTTTGCTGCATCATTTAACCTACAAAACTTATCATAAAAGCTTAATTGTTAGACTTAATAATATCCAGAGAGACGGTATCACGATAAATTTATTGAGAGATCACTTAAAAATAATAAAATAGTTACGAATAAGGCAAAATGATTGGTAAATAAAAAAAGGTTACAGTAATGATAAAATTGGCACCTCATATACTTAATAAAAGACTCGAACAATAAAAGTAATACGAAGGAATGCATGAGTACGATGATATTAATCTCTCAATAATTTATTGCAATGTAGATCTCATGAAGTCCTGAGTCATGACCTTGGTTCCAATAAATCCCCTTTGTGACTAACTTCCTTATTCAATTTTCCATAATTTTTAAATATAAAACTTCCTATTTAAGTATTCCTAAGATGTGCTCATATTCACTAGAGCACATTTTACAAAAAATGGATTATTTGTATACATAAGCATAAATCGCCATGCTCACATCGAACAATAAGGTCATGTTGTTTTGGACTTAATTTAAGTTCTTATAAGTTTGCTTTAGTTCAGTGCAAGGCCATTCGATTCAGTTCGAAGCAGTTCCGTTAAGCTAATTTTACTCCAAAAGATTAGAGGTTATGGCCTTATTTTTCCTGCCTTAATTTCAGCTCATTTCATTTTAACTCAAACCCATTCAGTTTAGTCAACTCAGCTTAGCTTAGCATCATTCAGTTCTACGTATAAATTCTCACTTGTGCCCCTTTGGTATACGTTAATCCTACTTGTACCCCTACTTTTTGGGAAAGCCCACTTATACCCTCCAATTTTCTAGTTATTCTCACTTATACCCCTCAGTTATAGACTAATCCCACTTGTATCCCTACTTTTTCCTACAGATGTACTCCAACTTTCTAGTTACATAGTAATCGTGACCATAATACTAAGCACCGACAATTACGACGTTAAATGTTAATTATGTTTTGAAAAATCCTTCATTTGACATCTCAAACCCTTAATGCTTTACTTTAGCATTTGAAACACCCTTAAAATGTATGTTGAAGATAAAGTGGAGTTATATAAAATTAATTTGTTGGAGGGGAAAACAATGTTTGTTGGAGAGAATAGAGAAAAAGGATTATACCTCATGCTAATATGAATTTGAGTTTATGTGTATTTTTTTCGAGCATTTTAAAAGTTGGAAGTCACATTTTAAATCTTTTATATGATACTTTTTGAGTTCTATTGTAATTTTTTTGAGCTTAATGCTCAAATGAATGGACTCAAAAACTTGATAGTAACTCATAATTTTTTTATACATAACTCTCAAACTTTATAATAAAACTCAAAAATTATATTATATGTGGTAGTACATCAGATGTATAATCCACTAACTGGAGGGAATACAATTAATTCAATGAAATTATTCTTTTTTATACTAGACGGTATTTAACATATGGTTATGATTGGTGTGTAACCAAAGAGTTGGAGGGCACAAGTGAGCTTTCCCAAAAACTAGGGGTATAAGTGGGATTAACCAATACTTGAGGGGTACAGGTGAGAATTTCCCTTTATTTTTATTTAATTCTAAATATACTTGACCCGTCTAAAACTTAAGTACCACTGACGGAGAATGACTTCTTAATTGAAGAATTTGTGCATACCAAAAAAAAGACAATATTGTACAGTTGTACAATACTTACGGATTACCAAATTAAGAAAGACATACCCTTCCATTTGAAGCAAAATCATCACAAGACATCAACACTTCACCTCCAATTCACTCCACTTCAAAAAAACTCCACCAAACTCAGGTTTACCGCGCCACCGCGAAAAATCGAGAAAATTCGCCGGAAAAAATGGCGAACGGCGTCGTTTTCAGCGGCGGCGGCGAAGGAGAAGCGTGGAAGGCGCATACAGCGATGGTAATGGTGCAGCTCTTTAATGGAGGTTATCATGTTATCACTAAAGTTGCTTTAAACGACGGCGTTAATCAGATTGTTTTCTGCGTTTTTCGTGATCTTATAGCTCTTTCTATCCTCGCTCCTCTCGCTTTTTTCCGCGAAAGGTCTATTCTTTTTTCGATTTCTTTGATTTTGATTTGTATGTAATTTGTTAGGTTTGAGTTGATGATTGTTTGTTTGTTTTGAGATTGAGATTGAGATTGAGATTGATTGTTGATAAATTGTGATTTTTGATTTAGGTTAGGGTGATTTATTTTGTGCACAAATTATTGGTTAAGAGTTAAGACGGTCTTAAGTTACGACGACACGTACAACTGATTTAAATATGGATAAAGTGAAAGAAGTGTTGTGAGAGGTTTTAACTTAAGACGGTTTTAAGCAACACATACGGGTGAGGCTCAAATTATAGGAAATTTTAAATTTTTGTAGGGGATGGTACTCTAAGCTGGACGTTAAGCAAGCAATAGAAACAAAAGTAATAGTCTTGCACCACCGTGAGAAAACAGTTATGGCCTTTTCTGTATATCAAAATCGAAGTTTTATTATCTTGTTAAACTGATTTAGGCCGTGTAGATGTTTAGTAATCAATGGGGAAACCGGGATTTGTTGTTAGTGGGCGAAATCTTCGCGTGGACTAGTAATGTAGAAATGTATACTAAAAGAAAAAGAATCGGAAATGTTAACTGAAAATTTCAAAATTTTCATTGCTCATGGCGGTCACCCTGGTTAGTCCCCTTAGTTATGCCAATTAGTAATAGTGATTATGGTGATGATGATAATTATATTGATACGGTAAGAATAGTGGTCTTATTCATATGGCTCATAATTTGAACGTAATTTGGAGGAGCCCTTGTAATGTCAAGTAGTTTGGGTGTTATAGAGAGCTCTGTTGCAAGTCCTAAAACAAAGTAATTGACTTATAATTAACTAGTCGTAGAGCTAAGTGAAATAGCAAGCCGAAGTAGTGAAAAACCCTTTTTATGCGACAACTTACGTCTCAAAACAGGAAACGGTTGTTTGCACACCCCAATTAGCTATTCCCACACTTTTCTCACAAGTGTGAGGATGAATATTATAAATTTTCATTGTGAAAGAAGGGGCGTGGCCATGTGGGAATATATGCCTCTTTGACTTAACTGATTTATTATATTTGGAGCTCAATTTTGCAGGCATATCAGGCCTCCAATTAGTAAAAGCCTTCTGGTTACATTTTTCTTTCTCGGGCTAACAGGGTATGTTAGATGTTTCTGCTCTTGCATGGTTGAATGTTCTATATTTCTACTCCTTACGTATTCACGTGCTTTCAACTTATAATTGTGTTGGTTACTTGACTAGAATATTTGGAAATCAACTTCTGTTCTTGTTTGGTCTGAGCTATACAAATCCGACATATGCGGCAGCTATTCAACCTTCCATACCTGTTTTTACTTTCCTCTTGGCTGCGATCATGGGGTCAGTCCAATCAAATTTCAGGTGTTTTTAACCATATTAGCAGTTATAGTTCTTTGATTGCTTATGTCAATCTTTTTTATGCAGCACAGAAACAGTGAATCTGTTGAAAATTGAAGGGCAGATGAAAGTAGCTGGTACAGTTGCTTGTGTCTCTGGTGCTGTGTTGATGGTTATATTTAAAGGTCCCGCTATATTTGGATTTAGCGAAGAGCTCGCAACACATGATGAAATAACTGCCAAAGGACAACCAGAACCAGTTGGATGGTTTGTGGCTAGGTTTATGGACCTTGGTCTAGAATCTTTCCACCTTGGTGTATTGTGTCTGATAGGAAACTGCATGTGCATGGCTACTTATCTTGCTATTCAGGTATCCATATATCATTGCCTTTGTTTAATCTTGCATTCCCCCTTGTGTTATTGTTCAAGAGATAAGAGTGTTGGAGGACAAAATACACTTCGACATAATGATCACAAAAGATTGACATCGCCGGTTATACTCCCTTCAATGACAAACTTGTTCAGTGTGTACACGTTGCATCCTTTTTTTTTCCCAACCTTCTGAACGGAGTATTCAAGCTCAGTGAACTTTCAAAGCAGCTTCATTTAGTTTCATCGAGTCTCACATAAGAAACAATATATGCCTACGCTGTTCCAGGATAACTCATGATGGTACTAAATGACCCTTCATTTTAAGTTCACTTCAGGTGCGCTTAGATGCAAAGAGAAAATGAGGCGCTAGCCAAAATGCCTCACAGGCCTGATGCACGCCTTGTGCTTCTAGTTATAGATTGTACCCTTTACTTAGCCCATTTTTTTCTTGCTTTTACTTACATATTATTATCTTCAAATGTTGAAAAAAAAATATTGTTGTTTGAGGCTCGTGCTTTTACCTCAGTCCTCAAACCTGTAGCTACTTCGCCACAGTGAGGCCCACCTTTTTAAACTAATAAATAATTTGTAGCAAAGAGAAAAATGAGAGCCAGATTTGTTTTTTTACTACTTATGACACAAAAAATCAAGCTAAGGTCATTTCTTGCAAGCCAAGGGTTTATTTAGTATTGACATCCATTCTTAACATATCTCGCCAAGTTCCATGCCCATTAGAAATATCTTCTCTTGATTTGGAGTAGGTTTAACACATTTGGTTTGGAATAGCACTGTAGTTTATGGTATTTCAATTAAATTGGTAGTTTCTTTTCTTGCGCGCAAAGCCTCTTAACGGCACTCAATGTATTCGTTGACAACAGACTATCAGAGACTAAAATTTTGGGTTTTGAAAGATTATTGAAATTCTTTTCTCCACTCCTAGGGACAGGACATAACTACTGTTGTCTGACTTACATTATTAGATGAATGAATTTGGGGTTTCTTTTCTTTTTTTTTTATAGAAGTGTCGATGTTGTTATTCTATTGTAACTCGTTATGTCAAGATTATGAATGTCGGCTTATGCTAAATTACTTTTTCAGGCTCCAGTTTTAAAGAGGTATCCAGCAAGCTTATCGTTGACAGCTTACTCTTATTTCTTTGGTACTGTTTTTATGGTTACTTCTGCCCTTTTTATGACCAATGATTCCTCTGGATGGAGTCTGAGCCGGTCTGAGTTGTTTGCTGTTACCTATGCTGTAAGTTTCTTCATCTGTTTTCACTTGGACTACGGAAAGGAAAGAGTAGAGGGAGGAAAGACAAGTAATTTATTTTTTTTGCTGTGTGGTTGATAGTATGGTGAGTTCTTAGTTTGTTCTGTTCGGCTCCTCGTGGTAGAAATTAGAAATTCAAGTTAGATGAGCATTTATTCAGTGAATGACTTAATGCCGCAGTCTGTCAAGTGATGTGTTGCATTATGTTATGCAGAAGTTTCAAGTTAACTTGTATACGCGGTAGTCAGTGGGGAAATTTTGATTTCTACACTCACTACGATGATTCTGTGGCATTTTTTGAATAATTGTTAGAGGACATAGGACTATAGGAGTTAGGAGTCTAAACATTTATGGCATGAAATTGGCTATATAAACTTTTCTTTACAGGAATATTGTCCTAGTGGTATCTGATCTGAGCTTTCCCATAAAATTTCTCAAGGATTTATTGCGATGAGTTAATGGGAATCCTAAATCTAGGTAAAAAAATAAAGAAAGAAACCATGTTTGTTTATTCATGTGGTTTGGCCTCGAGTAGATTTATCTTTTTGGTTTGTTTTTTTTCTTGGTATCATGCGATAGTTTATTCTTCTGTAGAGCGCCTTTTCTGTGCCTGTGCGCGCTCGTGCACATGAGTGTTTGAATTAGGTAGCCCATTTCTTTGTCTGCTTTGAAAAGCCTTGCCTCTCAAGAAAATCAACTTACTAAGTTGCCCCCACTCTTCATTTTCTTTATTCAATGAATCATCCTTTTTTTTGCGGGTTGTTTTTTCAGGGAATTGTTGCTTCTGCCTTGAATTATGGACTCATTACATGGTCCAATAAGATATTGGGACCTGCATTAGTTGCCCTTTACAATCCACTTCAACCAGCAGCATCCGCCTTTCTGTCACTGGTTTTCCTAGGCAGCTCCATATTCTTGGGAAGGTTTGTCTTAAAATTCATACATTAAAGTATATAACAAGCCTTGATATGCTCTGCTTTTATGGAATTTAATACTATCTTACGAATTTACAATGATAGGCTGATTTAAATTGATGATTTTCAATATTTATCTCTGCCTTTTTACCTTGTGACTTATGTGGCAATATTTTTCTTCAAATGCGAGTGTTGTAAGAGACGTGTCTTAATATTTGCTACCAAAATTGAGTTTTCATCTACGCAGTGTGCTGGGTTGGTCTCGCATGTAAAAATGTCTAGAATAGTGTGTTGTATTTTTTTTTTCGAAGATTAAAGTTATGCTTGCATGCCTCGTCATCAGGCTGGTTTTTACCGGATATTTGCAACTAAAAGTGAGTTTTCATCTATGCAGTGTGCTGGGAGGCTTTTTAATTATTGCTGGTTTATATTTGGTTACATGGGCTTCCTACAAGGAAAAGCAAGCAACCATGGGGATTGTTTCTCACATTACTAGATCATCTGAACCTCTTGTTCATAGAGATTCACCAAACAGTAAAACACACCCAAAAAAACATATTTTTGGTGGGCCATCATCTCCAATATACAAGGCGCTGGATTAGGTAAAACTCTGAAATGCACAGTATAGAGATTTGCATCAGTTCTTTTCTTACTACCACTTCGTAGTATTTTTCAATTAAATGATTGGCAAACATAATTAATACTCCCTCCGTTCGTTTTTATTCGATACCTTTGTTTAATATATGTGAGATCACTGTGGTGTATTTTGAAACGTATAGTCGTATCTAATTCAAGTGAATGGAAGGAGTAATTATCAATGCTTCAGCTTATGTTGACTCACCTTATTCTATGTTTAAACTTGCGGTAGGGGAGAGGATTTTTTGGGTTAGTTACTAAAATCTAGGTTTGTGGCTTGAAGCTATGGGTTCATTCTGAAAAAATTTCGTCAAGATAATTCCTTATGACTGATTAAAATGATGGCCTTTGTTTAATGTTAGTCTATGAGGAGTATCCAAGTTACACCCATATATGAGTGTCGTATCGAGTGCTGCGCATGGGTACACGATGTGACATGAAGAGTTGGAGCAAAAATTGCTCAATGAAAGCAAACCTTATATTCTTGTCATCAGTAGGAGACCATTGAAGTTTGAAACTCAGATAGTTACTACTTTGATGATATTCCAAGACCCCTGCATAATTTATGAGACGGGATCCACTTGATCCTAGACACCGGAAGTAAGGGGTCCCTTTGTCCTAGGGAGTAGGGACAAAGGACCAGGACATTAAGAAACTGGTCAATTCTTCCCCTTTTTGTGGAGCTCAAATGTGAGGTAGATGGAAAATGGTGGAGTTCAATTTTGCTGTGTGTTGACCTGTTCAATATATTAGCTCCTAATTAGGCTCAGCTACGGTTGTATGGATAATAAGCTGAGAAGCTTCCATCAAAATCGGTATGGAAACTGGAAATTATGATTTGATGGTTGTCTTCAATTTGCTACATGTATGGCATGCTTAGGGTACAACTCAGTCTGATACCAACATATTCATCCCTTTGTCCTTGAATAAAGATGTCCATTTTTTGGTTTCTTGTGTCGATTAAATAAGCTTCGCTTTTTGAATCTTCCGTGTTTGTATGTCTGTGGTTTTATGACCCACATTTTCATCGTCTTGCATTTCAGCCACATTTTGTTATGCATATACTTCAAATTTTTATGCAAAACAAACCAGTAAGTTTGTTACAGGATGGAGAGTGATAAACTTATTGGCACTTAAGGTGACTGTAAGAAGGTCCATTTTTCTAAGACAACTATTCATTTAGTGCTAATAAATAAGTTGTCTTTTTACACGAGACTGTGTCGGTGTCACAGTATAAGACCCTCTCACGCTATAACTACTCATAACTTATCAAGTATCTATTTTGCATTGTTAATTTTCTGGTGTAATTAGGGTGGACAGAGCCTAGTGTAGCGTCTTTCGCCTGAGCTGTAGTTCGGAATCCAAATTATTTCCTCTCTTAACACTGTCAGTAGTCAAATGTGTGTGATTCAGTTAAGCTATGCAGGTGCTTTGCGATGCAGATGGCGTAGTCGCTTTATAGGGACAAACCAAGATAGAAGACATTGTTGAGAAATTTACCGTCGTTTTTTGTGATCGAGGCTCGCTATTGGAGAATGTTGTGTTTCTGGACATGGTGTACAGAAAGATCAAAAAGTGTATAAATTTTATAAGAAAACTCTGTTGTCCCAAAGAGATGCATTATGCTACAGTATTATCTCCGAAAATCATATTTTTCTCAATTTTCTGTTTTGCTTTTTTTTACAGTTGAATTTTCTGTTTAGTTGATGCAGTATTTTTTTTTCATAACAAACAAAGAGGGCAAGTGAACTTGTGTCTTCATGTTCAAAATTCTTTCGACACACTTGTTCACTAACCTGTGTGTTTATCATTCTGTGAAAATAGTTAAACGATTGCTGTAGAGAAAAATAAAATAATAAATAAATAAAATAAATTCGGCAAAACAGTGAAAAGGTAATAAAAAGAAAGTTATTAATTTCAACATTACATATTAGGGATCAATGTGAAACTAAACATAGAAAATAGTTTAAATTTACAGCCCAAAATTTGGAACACAATTTCTCCCTCTAATATAGTAATATGCAGCAGCGATTACAATAGGAAGGCATGGCCGATTCCTTTGCATGAACTGTTTAGAACATTGCATCAATCGACTCTCTTCCTTCGATATATGGGTGAACTTTATTGCCATTCAGCATTCGCCACGACTGAATCACACTTCCACGGGCATATAATTTGGAGATGGTGAGCCGTCTATTGATCGTGTAATGTATAAATTCCTATGGAGCAAAACAAAATGTGGCATTAAGCGCACTCTATATTCCTTTTTATAGCCAAAAAAAATTCTCTACTTTCCAATTTAACCCTTCAGGGCTTCCGTAAAATATTAAATTCAGTCACCTGCAGTTCCCTCTTTGACTGTATAAAAACTTAAAACAGCATAAAACATAACCAATATGTCAGAGCCGTGTCGGTAACCTGCAACACCACGTTAAGATCGGCTTTGATGTTTTTTGAAGGTTTTTGTGGCAGCATTAGCAATCGCCATCCGGCAACACCTAAGATGGAACGGCTAGTATAATTGTTGTGTTGACCGATTATGGGATAATGGCTACCATGACTGTTCGCCTTGGTAATGGAGGGAGAACAAACGATTCATATAATCAGAGTTGAGACATTCAGAAGCTGGCGTCATGAATCACTTGGCTCAAGTAGTAGGGTTGAGAGATTGCAGAAAGTTGAAGTAAGCATATTTGATATCAAACTGCATATCATACCCTGCAACAACAATATGAAGCTTAGCGTACACTTCTTATTACGGATTATAACTTCTCGAGGACTAAGAATATTCTTTTGAGAGGTACTTACAATAATTGACTGCGATTGTGCGTGGGCTTTGCTTCACGTAATGAAACCACATGCTAGGCCTGCAATAAGCGGAACTCGGGTTTAAGGCTTCGACATTGTACAACAATAACATCCCTCTTTCCAGCCGATGATAGACCACGAGATCGGAAATTCTCCCTCCTAACTCCCTAGTTCTTACACTTTGCATTCTTACAGAATCAAAGTTAAGACCTCTAGTTACGCTAGATATGGCACAAAAGTTCTATTGCTATATCACAATTACTCGACTAAAAAAAGGAAGACGTGAAGATTGGCACAAAAGTTCTGAAGAATATAGATTTTTCATATTTCTACATTTATCAATTCCACGAAGCATCAAGGATCAACTATGAAAGACCATGCTAAATAAAGTACTAAGACAGACATGGCCTGGCGTACACTGAGAGCAAACAACATTGAGACAAGAAGATAATGACGGGATGACCAAACGCTAACACATGAGGCGTCTGTAATGGCAAGAGTGACGTTGTCATCAAACGCACAACGGCGAAACTAAGAATCTTAGATACATGGAAGGCAACAATAGTCATGTTACCAGGTGAACCTTCAAGCGGAAAAAAAAATTTAGAAACATGTCAAGACGTAAAGTAGCTTAAGTGGTCAAACTTACAGATACAGCATCTCCCCAGCCTTGACTGTACACTCAAACGGCTTCGGCCCGTCAAAATATAAGGGGAACTTGTTCCATTCTCTTTCCTTAGTCCCTTGAGATGGATCAGGATTCACACTGCACCACGGCACATATCTGATTGGATCATCAAGTTGTAAGCTGAATTCTTCTCTATCCTAAAAAATAAAAACACGAACTCCTGCATCAGACCATGAGCGTAGATCTCGTAAACAGGTCACTCTGGTTGGGTCGGGTTAAATTCAAGTTGCCGCATTTCAGATCACGTAATATCATGTCCACAAAACTTGAGACAAGTATAGGTTAGATACAGTCATTTCGGAATTTGGGTCGTGTCGGTTTGGTTTTGCCAGGTTTACTTATGAGAAATTAATTAGAGAGCATATGTTAGAGAAAAGTAAAAAAGACCTGATTGTAAGAGTACTGTGCAGCAGGATATGGACGAATATAAAGGCGATGAACATCAGTAGGTGGCAAAAGAGTGAAATGTTTCTCACCAGAAACAACCGCATAAAGATTTTCATAATGATCTTTATGGAAGGAAGTCTCAGAGAGGTGATTGCCAATCCAAAGGTTGACCGCCTCAGGTAGACAGCCTAGAGCTTCAGACGCCCAACCAACGTGTTTATCACAATCTGAGAATAGAATCGAATACTCTGACCGGAAGCAATCATTCTGTTGTTGCATGTATGCCACCATGTTCGCATTCTTTTTTGGTTTAGAGATGAGAGGCAAAGCATCACAAAATGGCATTTGTTCGACATGTGCAGAAGCAAAGCAAAGAGAGGAAGGGTCTTTAGGATGGGGAACGAGGGAATCAGCTCGGCCATTAGGACTCAGATGGACAGAGACCTCCGAGGAATCAAGCACTCCGCATAAATACTCATCAGAAGACCATAATGAAAGGGCGGGCCAGTGTTCAAGGGCGTTGGATATGATACACGGCTTGTTGGGAGCAACAAAGTTCCTGTAAAATTCGATTGGAGAAGGTGGTGAGTCAAGCCGCTCCACCTGAGTAGAGGTACCTAGGCTCAGCTCTCTAACTTCCTCCCATAGTTTACTGATATCCTCCGTGTTGGAAGTATGTTTTGCAGCCATATAACTCTATGTGGGTAGACTAATGTAATAACTTCAAATTTACGAGGCCAGAATACTTCGGGGCACGGCTAAAGTGACATGATCAGAACAGTACACAAATACTTTCTGAATCAGACACACAGTCAAAATAATTTCAGGATTTGACTGTTGGAGGTCAGCGGCGCAACTTTCTGGCTGGGCACATAATGTAAAGATAATAATTTGACAGTCACTTCATATGCTCCTTCAGTGGACATAACATATTATAAGCATACACCATCAGAAAAGGGTTCTTTTGCGAGAATCTATCATCAGAAAGTCTTCCTTTACAAACACTTAGAAGCATACACTCCTCTGCAGCAATTAAAGAAAGGGATAAGCTGGTAAGTATCTACGACAATCCAGATAAAAAAATAGACGAGATAAAAAAAAAGGGTAGCCTGGTGCACAATGGCGTCCCCACAAGGCGAGGATCCGGGAAGGGTCCCACCATAAGGGTGTAATAGAGGCAAGCCTTCCCTTGCCCTTTGACAAGAGGTTGCTCCAAGGACTTGAACGCGTGACCTCTCAGTCACACAGCAACACCTTAGCCGGTGCGCCAAGGCTCGCCTTAAAAACAGACGAGATAAAATAAAAAATAAAAGATAGATCTTTAAGTAAACATAAGCCTTAGTGATACAGTTGAAGGGTCTAGAAAGGTAGAAACACAATTACGCTTGAGGGCTTGCTTAGAATAGGGTAATAAACTGGGTGGGGGTAGCTTTAAAACAGCAATAGAGCTTAAAACAAGAGGAAAATGGAGAAAAGTGTTGACGATGATGGTCGTAGAAGAAAGTGGAAATGGGGAGGAGAGGGTAAAGGTAGCCCCATAAAGGAAGGAAATAGTCCCCTCATCATCTCCCCTTACGACCAATCTCTTCCTCTTCCCCTTATTTTACCTCTATTACCCGAGTAATAATTACCTCCATGTGAACGTCTCACGAAACCTCGCCAGTGGTGGGATAAGAGAGAACATTTCTATAGTCTTTATCTCTAAATTAACATTAATCCTTTTTCCAAATGACGTCTTTGACTCCATTGGAAATGAAAATCAACTCGGACGAGATTAAGATAAACCCTAATACATCATTACCCAATTTCATTATTACATGATTACCCAATTTCACTTGTGATACCACCACCACCTCAATTGACTCTTCATACAAAGTAATCAAATATACAAAGTGATTAATTTTCTACAAAGAAAACAACTTTTTTATAATTACAAATGACCTATTTAGCTCAAATGTTTCACCATGGTAAAAAGGTAAGATACAGTAAACAATACATTAAAACAAATAAAACCCACAAAATTATCATAAACTAATCATCATTTTTCTTCAATTAATTAGCAGAAACCAATTAAAAAGAGACATATGAAAGATGAACTCATCCCAAAATCATAACTTTATTATCATAATTCATAACAAAATCCAAACTGAGGCTTAAGAATTAGCAGCAGAACATTAAACAGAGATTTTTGAGGAACCCACAAATAAATTATTATTAATTATTATTAAAGGAATTAAAAGAGAGAAAACTTACTGGTAAATTGATTGTGTCACAGTGTGAGTATGAATGGGAAGAGAGGCGGGAGAAAAGGAGCTTTTTGCTTATGATGAAATGATGAATGCACTCTTAGGAGTTTCGAACCCTCGATTATGTAAATAAATAGATGGGCTCGTAACTCGTGTGAGTCGTGGACAAGTTTACGATGTTTATTGTAAAACCGTTTTATATGAGAAATAAAAAAAAAATATACTCCGTATAACTCTTGTTAGTTTGCATTAGAGGTTGATTTTAGTGAATGAGATTGAAGAATAAAGGAATACGTGATTTAATAATCTTTTAAGGTAAATTTATTATACAATTATCCAACACACATTCTCATTTCAGACAAAATGACGTGTCTGAAAGTTTCAGACGGGTCAATCCCCTCACAAGAAAGCAAGTGGGGCAAGTGGCAACATGTCTTGCTTAAGACGGGGCGATCCGTCTAAATGTTTTAGACGGGTCAATCCCCTTCAGGCGAGTCCTGTCTTAAATGAGAATTTGTGTTTTTCAGGTGGTTTAATTTTGTCGGAGAAAATGCTTTCTCCGAGTACTCGAAATTGACGGATGTTTTTTCCAATAAGTAGGGCGTTCTTGAGAATTATTGATCGACGAATTTAAAGGGTTTGAAAAACTATGGTGTTCTGTTTGACCATTCTAAAATACAGCACTAAGACATGGACATGCTTGAAATCATAGCGTACAGCGAGAGCAAACAACATTGAGAGAAGAAGATAATGAGGTTTGACAAAAGGCTAACATAAGAGGCATTTGTAATGGCGAAAGTGACGTTTATCAAACACACGGTGGCGAAATTAGGAATCTTAGAGGTGATCTGTAATGGCAGAAATGAAAATTTGGAAACATGTCAACACATAAAGTAGCTTAAGTGGTCAAACTTACCGATACAGCATCACAAGTTATTGTAACTATAAATAATAGACAAATAAGAAAAGTGGAAGATTTTTATGAATTTGTGGTTTTAGAAAATATAAAAGATCTTAGATAATTGGAGGAATTACTACGGAGTCTTTCTAAATTTTAATTTATCCTTTTTACTAAAATAAAAATAAAATAATAAGGCATTCTTTCTTACTTTCCTAATCTTAAATAATATAGGATCTATATTCACGATTAAAATTGCATATATATGATACCCTAATAATAGCTACGGTTGAAATCTAAGAGGGTTTCTGTTGAGTTTCCAGGTATGATTTTCAATTCTTGCATACTATTCTACTTTTAATTACTGGTTTTCAATTGCCAGTTTTCTTTAGTTCAATTTGAGAATTAGTTTTTTTTTGTTGGTGTTAATTGTTAAGGGAGTTACAATAGACTTGTGACGGGGCGACCAGTTGCAAGCTTGCCAAGGCAAGACCCCACTTGCCCCCACACTTGGTCTTGGTGAGGGCGATTTGACCCGTCTGTCAAAAATAAGAATTTGTGCAATAGCGGGGTGAGGGGATTCCAAGCTGAGACCTACTGCTCGTTATATACCTCCTCCTTAACCAATTTTTACATTGATTAATACAGATTGCTAGTTTATCAGAGGCTTAATAATGGAGTTAGGGTTACCGACAAAGATTCTCTATAGGATAATAGATACAAATGGTACCGAAACTAGGTCATTTATCACAGAGATATCCTGCGACCAACTCGCAAAGTTTAAGCGGTACAAAATACATAATCATGACTATCTTGAACCTGGATTCGATAAGCTCGAAATCGTGCGCGACCTTGGATCGAGTGATCTTCTCGCTATGAGATTGATGATCAGGGTTAAATCATTCGTCTATGGGTATATGTTTAGAGGAATCATCATGTGTTTAAACCTCGATGACCTTGGATGTAAATGGGAGCGTATCATACAACCGGTTTGCCCCACATGTGGGAACCTAAATTAATATCATTACGGGATAAACTCTATATCTTTGTTGGAATTCCGAATAACCTTGTCGACAAGATTGACTATGATTTGGAACCTTTTGCTGAAGTATATGACCACGAGCTTGATTACTGGTCTGTCTTAACACCTCCGCCTCAAGTTCCCCTGCTTAATTGTTGTTTTAATTCACTTCTTATTATTTCTCTTGGGGAATTCGAGGGTAAGATCATGGTTTACTCTCCCGTTGACAAAGATTCTTTGATGTACATCTATGATATTGATACCGAGGTCTGGAAGACTTACCCTTGTAGCGTCTTGGATCACCTTTTAGTCGCTAATAATAGGATATCGGGATTCGAGGTCAGTATTGAACATGATCACATGTTATATTGGCTTGATAAGAGAACTGCTTTTATCCATGCATTCAATTGGAGGACATATCAACTTTATTCTGGCCCCATCATTGGTTTGGAGTGCGAGCATGGTTTCAACAACATGATTCATGAAACTGATGACGTTTCTTTGCATCATCTCTCCGGTGATCTTTTTTACATATTCTGGAGTACTAGCGATTGGGTGCAGAAAGTCAATGTCAAAACTGAACTTCACCTCACCGTCCTACGAGTCGTTAAGTATACATCCATCTGTGCTTTGGATGCTTTTGTCGTTGGTTGCCTTCAGGATACCGTCAGCGGCTCGTATTGCTCCTTTGACGCTGTGCAAATCTGATTGGTTAGTATCTTATTCTACTTCTACTTTCTTGTCCATACATTTTGTAGGGTTGAATTTGTCTACTTTATTTCTTGTATCTAAATTTTCCTTCATGTCTGTAAATGCCTTATTAGTTTATGCTCCTTCAGTCTGATGTTGATAATCTTGCAGATATTAATCTTCAAGCATTTCCTAGTCTCCTTCATTCTTAATATGCTTCATTAATACATGGGTTTTGATATTAGTTTATGCTGTTTCAGATGAAGATTTTGGAAATGGAGGAAGATTAGCAGTATTGGAGCACAAGGGATGGATGTTGGAAACTTGTTCCAAAGAACTGGGAAAGTTGCATTTTTACTTGCAATGGTAGGTTATGCTCCTTTGATTGTCGTCCTTGTGCGCTGTCTTTGCATTAGGGTTGATTTTCAAGTACTTGTTTAGCTTGGCCTCATAAAACGGGTATTGGTTTAGGTTCCATTTGGAAGACATGTTCACTATGTATAATAGCACTTCTAATATCAGACATGAGTAACTGTAATTTTTATTTGTAGGTCGTGGAATATTTGCTGTCAAACATAAATTATAATTTATGGCTAGTTATAATTCGCGTATCACTACGCATATTGGCGAATTTTTACATTTATTGCTGAATAGTCATCGGCAACCGTGGAAGCTCATCCTAACCCGTTGGTTATATTTACCCAACATAATTGATATATAGCCGATATGACTTGATTATAATTCAACGTGTTCCCGACTCAAGTTACTCGATTGTCAGCTTTACACCTATATTTAACGCCATTTAAGATGCCTAATGATTGAAGGTTAAGGTGTTTGGAGTCATGTGGGGATACCAGCCTATTTGTGTGCAAAGTATTTTGACGTCGGGCAGAGCAACCTCCAACGCTGACCGTCATGTCATACTTAATTCATGTCGTACGATTAAATGTTGACATTTTTTCACACTAGCCTGAACGTCATCTCGCACAAATAAATCTCGACTTTTGCACGCAAGCTTTGACCAGAGAATTGGAAGTTTGTTCATGACTATCCTTGTGGGGGAATGGGGATCATGTTTGTAGACTCAATCGACACGATCCAGTAAGATTTATACGCCCCTTAATATCGTAATGCTTAAATATGTTTGCTTCAACCTATGCGTATAAATAGCTACCATATTGATCATTGTATAATAGATCCTTGTTTTGGAACAGTTGGCGAGTAAGCTCAGACGGGTGATATTGTTCTCTTTCACTCATTTAGCCTAAGTTAGTTCGTGGATGTATGTAACTAGAAAAAGAGGAACTCCCTATTCTCCCTTATCTTGAATCTTGATGACGAATTGACGACTTATTTTGTCCGTTTTATCACTGATTTTATTCGTATTTTACCAAAATCTTTAAACAAGATTTCTTAAAAGAGCAAAATCTTGATCTTTTTATTTAGAGCCAGTAAAAATTGTATATTTTTTCTAAAATTGGGTGTAGCAAATAAATTAGAATGTGAAAAATTACTTTTACTCGAATGATTATCAATATAAATATAATCATTGTTTGTCACGTATCTAACACTTGATTAATCCAATATTTCATATATAAGTATACAAAGTGGCCATATTGTCTAAATTCTCCCCCTCCCTCTCTAAATTCTCTCTCCCAAAAAAACCCCAAAAAATCTAGAACTTTGTTCCGGTGAACCCGTCACTCCTCTGATGATTAACACATTCTCTGTTATGTCCCTTCGTTTCTCCGAGATTCAACCCCTTTGGCGTCCGATGACCGGAGTTCCTCCTTCACCCGACCCTTGTTGGTTTCTTTCATCGGTTGCTCTTTAGTGTTTCCGATCGCCGCTGGTTTCCGTACCTCTCCGCCACAGTCCAAGGAGTCATCGTCGGAGACTTTTCATAGTAGGTGTCCCCCTTCCCCTCGCCCTTTCCCCCACCTCTAATGGTGAGTCTGCTGGTTGACCATGGCGGTCTTTAGTATCTGTCGTTTTGCGTTTTGTTTAGGGTCAGTCCTCCCCTTGGCGATATTGCATGCTCTAGTCCGGTGTTCCCCTTCCCCTCGCCCCATCCCCCACCGATTGGTCCTTGCATGTTTGTTTTGGGGTTGTTTTCTCCTTGCATGTCGTTTTTGTGGTCTTGTGTGGCTTCCTTGGGTTTCGTGGGTCTGTCCGAGGTCGCATAGTGGTTGGTCAGTCGGTCGTAATCTTTTTTGCACTCCGTTGTCTCTGTCTTGGGTGTGGATGGTGGAGTTGGAGGATCACCCGGTCTATTTCCGTCTTTTTGGTGGTTTGTTCTCTGTTTGTTGGGACACATTTGAGTCATAATGGGTTAATTTGAGCTGGGGTGTCGGTCTGGATTGTATGTTTGGGTTGGTTTGCTGTGTTGGGTGGATTGAATGTAGTGGTTCTCCAACATATTCAATGAAGTCCCTTATCTTAATTTTAATTTTATCAGTACCAATAAGTTCCCTAGATTGGAGGCTCTTCGATGGGACTAGCTTTGTTATTCGTCTTTTGTTGTGGTATTTTCCGTCTCAGTCAAATAAATACTCCTTTGGGGGAGATGTGTGGCTCGGATCCCACAGGTGTTGATGTTTACCTTTTATGGAATAAGAGCCTCCTAAAGGCGTTGTTGCTTATGACTATGACTTTGGTCAATGTGGGTTATACCTTGAATCTTTCTCTCTGGTATTTGGTTGGGAAATTGGTTGCGAGAGTCCTTTGTCTCATCTTATCAAATTGCTCGACTTCCTTCGTTGTTGGTCTTTGGACTGTAGGGATCGATCACCATGGTGTAGGAGAATCTTCGCCGCTGAAGGCAAGCTTGCTCGGCTCGCCCTTCCCCTTTCTTTTCTACGCACTTGTGGCGTAAATCCACCTGGTTCGGTTCGTTTGACTATGGGAGTTGTTGGTATTGCTGATGATTTGGACGATGTTACTCGCAGTCAATATGCTGTGTTCTACCACCATGTGGCTGACCCTAGTCATCTTTCTAGTCGTAAAGTGACACTAGTATTATTAGATGTATTATTTGTTTTTACATTGTATGCCTATGGATGTAACTATGGCCCCGAAAGCCAAAACATAATGTAGTTACGACTCTTTACCGCTGCCGAAAAAAAAAAGTGGCCATACTGAATATAATAAACAAAAAAAAAGCTTATTTTTGCTGACCTCATATATTATTAACGAGATAAATATAAAAATTAAGAATAAAAGTAAAGAAATAAACATTTATAAAAAAGCACTAATCTGAGCGGATACCTGAATCCGTAACCCGTTTGACGGGTTTAATTACATGTGTTAAAATAGGTATAAAAAAAAGGAGTGTTTTACCCTTGGTATACTATGGAGTACATGTTTAGAAGAGGGATGTAGTGGGTTGAACAATATAGTAATTAAAGTGGAGTGAGGCAGCTATCAATCAACTGGATACACCGGAACCCTAATTTTGATCGTAAGTTTAATTTTCTGTGTTTTCTATTATTCAATTGCACAACGGTCTATGGTTTTTAATTGTACGGTAAATATTATTAGGGTTTTGTTTGGTTTCAAATATTTGTAAATTGAGATGCTGAACCCGGAAACAGAAACCACATCCGTGGTTGTAAATTTGAAGGATCCAGATCGTTCGATATCGCTATTTCTGAAAATGACAATCAAATTGCGGGATTATGGATATATAGATCCCTGTGTTTTCTACGTGCGTCATGGATTAGAGGATTGTTCTCCTGCCATTGATGTGGAGGGTCCCTTTGACACCGGTATGATCAAGGTTTCCTCAGCGGTTTCTCTCGGCTCAATAGCTTACTTCTTTGCCCACAATTGTACCAACTACCTCATTATCGACTTTTCTCATCCTCCGGCCACCCGTGAATATTCCCGTTTCCCTTGTGAAATGATAATAACAAAATTATTGCTCGTAGATGAAACTATCTATGTATTTGGTTACAAGAAATCTTGGGGGTTGTGTGCTTACACGTTTGACCTCAATGGAAGCAAGTGGGAGAGTCTTTCTCTTCCGAAACTTGGTCGTTTGTATGAGGGTAGATTTGTTGTCGCATCTCTAGGCGATAAGTTATTGGCTTTACATGTCGACAATCAACTTCAATCTGTCTATGATCCTAAATTAAAAACATGGAATAGTGTCGATTACAAAGGTCTTCTATCTCATTTCTGCAGCATTGTGGATTATCCCATCTCTGTCAAGGAACATAATACTATTTATTGGCTCGACGAAAAAGCAAATATCAGGGCTTTCGACTACCAACTTTCTATACACTATTACGGGCCCATTGTTGGTTTTGCCCACGAGCCTCTTGTGATGGGTAGAGAGTCCCATACTGCACCGTTGATTCATCTCATGGGAGGGCTATTTGCCATCGTCTGGAAGAAAGGCGATACTGATTTGCATCTCACACTTGTACATATCTCTCGTGGTCCCAAGGCTAGGTCATCCATTGCTTCCGATCATCATTTGCTTGTTAATGTCGTGTCTTGCTTCCAGCATCACATTGACCCTGACCTCGTCGTACATGGCGCTTTCAAACTGTAAGTTCCTGTATAAATTAACTTATTGTTTTCTTTCCACCTTCATATTATTTTTAGACTTTGGGTGTGCATGTGCGTGAACAATTGCTTAGCGAAAACATAATTAAAGTGATAAAACAACCACCCCATATGTTTTCGCTAAGCATATTCCAATCAACTAATCTTGGTTAAGACTTTCTTAAGCTTACAAGATAGTCATTATACTAATCATTGCATTAATTGTGTATGTCATGAGATTAGAAAGGTGGTCTTAAGCTGTTGACGGTCTCAAATGAGATTTTACATACTCGAATTGAGATAATTTGGTTTCTCATAATGTTCGGGATTGTATTTATTAAGGCACTCTATTACCTTTAGTAGGTTGGTCATTTCATAATTGTTGAAAAGTTGTCATCCTATACCATTTTGTAGGGTGGGTTCCGTGGTATGATTTGAGAAAGCACTATGAATTTAGTTTTGAGGGTTAATTTTTTTTTCAATCATTTAGAAAAGTTTTAAGCCACAGGTAAAAAATTTCCGTAGCTAATAATTAATCATGCCACGAACTATGCCACACCCGTGGCGAATGTATATTTTGCCACAAATTGTTCCGTGGCAATTTTTTTTTAGACAAACTTACAACATTACTTATACTCCAATACCCCTTTATCGTCCTGCATTTCCAATCTTCGTTTCAAGACGCATAATATAATATCAAAACATATCTATTAATGAAAAATATTAAAAACGAAGCAGACTACGAAATGCTGAAAGATTAATAACTACAAGATTACCAACATCAGATTAATAATTTTCATCTGAAACAGAATAAACTAATAAAGCATTTATAGACATTAGTTCCATATGTAAATCGTGCGCGACCGAGTGATCTTCCCGCTATGAGATTGATGGTCAGGGTTAAATCATTCGTCTATGGGTATATGTTTAGAGGAAT
This sequence comes from Heliosperma pusillum, assembly GCA_022085475.1. NCBI lineage: Eukaryota > Viridiplantae > Streptophyta > Magnoliopsida > Caryophyllales > Caryophyllaceae > Heliosperma > Heliosperma pusillum. The sequence continues at coordinate 299,547 of JAIUZE010068997.1, read as the reverse complement.
CATCATGCGTTTAAACCTCGACGACATTGGATGTAAATGGGAGCGTATCATACAACCGGTTTGCCCCACATGTGGGAACCTAAATTAATATCATTACGGGATAAACTCTATATCTTTGTTGGAATTCCGAATAACCTTGTCGACAAGATTGACTATGATTTGGAACCTTTTGCTGAAGTATATGACCACGAGCTTGATTATTGGTCTGTCTTAACACCTCCGCCTCAAGCTCCCCTGCTTAATTGTTGTTTTTGTTCACTTCTTATTATTTCTCTTGGGGAATTCGAGGGTAAGATCATGATTTACTCTCCCGTTGACAAAGATTCTTTGATGTACATCTATGATGTTGATACCGAGGTCTGGAAGACTTACCCTTGTAGCGTCTTGGATCACCTTTTAGTCGCTAATAATAGGATATCGGGATTCGATGTCATTATTAAACATGATCACATGTTATATTGGCTTGATAAGATAACTGCTTTTATATATGCATTCAATTGGAAGACATATCAACTTTATTCTGGCCTCATCATTGGTTTGGAGTGCGAGCATGGTTTCAACATCATGATTCATGAAACTGATGTCGTTTCTTTGCATCATCTCTCCTGTGATCTTTTTTACATATTCTGGAGTACTAGCGATTGGGTGCAGAAAGTCAATGTCAAAACTGAACTTCACCTCACCGTCCTACGAGTCGTTAAACGGAGCCTCGAAGATAGTAGAGTAGTATTGTGTATAGAAAAATATAAAAGTGAACTATACAATCAAGATTCAACCTGATTTCCAACAAAGGATACGGGTTGTCATTGTGGCCGTGCTCCTGCTCCTGGGGAATACGATGGGTGGCAATGCTCGCCGATTGCATATTAATATCTGTTGTTAACTTAAACGTTTTTTGGAATGCGTTTTAACTACACATTTAACATTTTGTATGACTTCCTTTACCAATGTTGTTGATGGAATGACACACTCTTGTATTATTTTTTCTTAATTCATTCAGGTGAAGATCGGCATTATTTGCATTAGGAAGACAAACAATGTCGGCAAGTTGGGGTGACGACCAGAAGATTGACATTAGCATAATGAAGGCCAGCAATGTTTTTTCTCGTTCTTTTGCTGGAGACAGTAGATGGTCTTTTCTGTAAATTTCGTATTAAATTTCCAAGTGTGTCGTAGTGTAGTGTCGAGTGTGGCACAACTCCTTGTCCCTTCGTTTATAGGGCTGTCAACTACTGTAAACTTTTGTTCTCAGGATTTGCTTTATTTCGTTCGTGCATCCCGATTCACTCAGTAAACTCATTGGCGTCCATTACGAGTTACCCCATTTTGCAGATACAATTAATCTCTTTATTCATTGTGAGTGTTTTATTACGTGAGATTCAAACCGTCGAACCTTTTATGGACGAGATACAATCTCTAAATAGAAACCATTTCTTCTCAAAGAAATGTAAGACGGTCAAATGAAACAATTTGAGACAATGTGATAGACGGAAACATACATACAAATTTGGTATGGCGAGAAAGAACACTAGGATTGCGTTTGCAGGTGATATGAAGTCGTGCCAAATGATAATGTAACCATGATCAAAAATCAAGATAGCATATCAAACATTGTGAATATTTCTTTTGTCCTCCGAGAGTACCGTACTCCTTAAACTCAAGACTTTATAATATTGGTTTTTTATTCTCCTCCTTTATGTGTAAGGAGGACGGTCCTCCCGGAGGACACAAGAAAATTTCATCAAAGACAATGAACTAATAATGGGACAGATGAAGTGGAATAATGATTAGGGAAAAAACTAATTTGCACATTGGTCACTGTCCTAATATGTAGTGATTAGGCAGTTTATCAAATATGCAGTAATTTTTTAAGCAAGACATGCTGATTATCCAATTACTCCGTATTATTTTAACTTGCGCCCGTTACTTTTGGGTATTCCCTCGATTGACCCATATGTGAGAACCTCTTCGACCAGGTCAACCACATTTTCTTTACTATCTTCTCGTACTCAACTTAGAAAGACAAAAGTTCTGGCCACATTTTAGCAAAAAGGATAACTTTTTTTTTTTTCGGCAGCAGTAAAGTGACGTAGGTACATAATAGCAAAAAGGATAACTTAAAACACCGGAGTTGAGTTATTCATACTTTTAGCTGCTCAGAGAGTAAATTCAGGTTAAGATGGGAAAACGCCCTCTAAAGCGCGGAGGCCTCTAACCGTCCTAAGTCGATCCAATCGGGTTGAGAAGTCACTTTTTTGTCCGCGGATAATGTAAATATATGAGTAATCCAATACCCTGTATGGTGCCAGTCATGACTAGCAAAGCATTCATCAAACATGCACTTCAGGATCGTTTGGGCATTGCACGGTAATTCGCAATAATTTTGGACATCATTTCGAAATACGAAACAGTTCTCCATGCATATGAATGAACAGTGTCATCGAAAGTAAACTACAAGAATGAGCAAACAAGATTCATGTATTCAGGTGTCCCAAGTAAATCACAAAAGAATGAATAATTTCTCGGGTAAATCACGAGTGTTTTATGTCTACATTATCAATGTGAAAAACAGCCAAATAAGGAACAACTGAATTACGCTTCTATAAACAGTTACTTGCGTATATCAGATATGTAACACTCAGCTCCAAACCTCGCGTAACTGTTGTCTTAGTACTAGTGTTCTTGAACTTCAAATGCTAATAAAGTAACCAAGGAATGAGCTGTTGAAACAATCCAGAAGCCACTGTCACTGGGTTGAGAGTATACCGACAAATTGTTGGCTGAAATGACCAGCGATGACTAATTTGGAACAATTAGCCACAGCCCAAAAATATCCCAGCCTGTTGCTACTGAACCGAAAACAACCCAAACCTGAGTTTCCCCAATCCCCAATAACATCACCCCTGTAATGACCCGACCTAATCATGACTTGTATGATCCGTTTGCCAAGTCTGCGTCAAGGGAAAGCCACGAACTGAAACTTCAGCCATCAGCGTTTTACTCACGACCCCATTAACAAATATTTTGTTCTCGAATCAGCTAGTAGGAATAGCAGAGACATTGTCAATGCAAATTCTGTGAAATAAAGGCCTCGCAATAAGTCCGTCAACAAGCCAACCTGCTGACTCACTATCATGCTTCACATGGTTGAACTCCCTTTGAGCATACTCTAGAGATAACTGCAACTTCCCGCCAGGTCGACAATCATCTGACACGGTTCTTGATCTTATACCAGCATTGGTCTCTAACCAATAAAGAAAGTTCACTTGGTACAAAGATCTGAGCATATCTTGTGGTGAAGCATTTTCTTTAAGCATAACCTGCATCAAGCGGACCCGATTAGCAGCTAAAAGGCAGTGGGACAAGTGAAAAACTAAAAGGAGGAGACACCATTGAAGATTTGAAGAGTTCGAAAGAGATTTGAATGAATTACATATTTCAGCATCACATGCATGTATTATTCATAGCATACGGAGAAACATTTCTGAAAATAAACTTGTGTGATGTTGCATAAGCAAGACACCTTAAGAAACAACGCGGAGTAATTACAATACGTCAATACAAAAGCCCATAAAAGCAATATGAGCACAGAGGAAATTATGTCTCAAGTCTAACATAGTTGAGCCAGTCCGAATCCTGAAGCCTAGGGAAAACAGGAATAAAAGTAGTCAATGTATTTTTTTTCATCTACAAAGAACTGAAGAAGTCATGTTAGGAGTTGCTTACAAAAAAATTCCCTTTGTGCTCAGTTAACATGTAGGCTTCATTCTTATATAGATCAAAAAGTGCAACGGCATCCTCCCTATTCTCAACTACTTCACTAAGAGAGGATCCTAGCACCAGTCGCCTTTCGATTTCAGCAGCTGCGTTCTTAGCTTCAGTAGACAGATTTGAATCTGACTGCAGAAAATAAGTTCAATTAGGAAAAATTAGTAGGCATCAGAACTTTGAGAGAATATAAGATACAGGATCATCAGCTTGTTGCAGAGGATGAAAGACATCTCACGAGTCACTAGCCCTTATAATTTAGTTCATTTCTTACCTAAAAAATGCCCACGGTACTAAGTATAAAGCTTGCTTCAGATAGAATAGCTCCATTTTTTAGCATGTTAATAGAGAAAGTCAGAAGAAAATATAATGTGGTCTATGGCAATGCCTGACAATTGCCTTGTTGATAATTGCAGAGTTCTATGAATGGATTTCAGTCATTTAACTTCTCAATTACTATATCAGATTGCTTACATTCATAAAAGATTTTACTTGCACAAGAAGAACTGATAATAAATCAAAAAAATGTTTGAATTACAAAGCGTGGTGGTGGTGGCTGGTACTGGCGAATAAATTTGTATAACCTTACACTAGGAGAAAATGAAACTACCAAATAGTACAAAGTAACAAAGGAAAACTGGTTAGGGCCCTTAACAATGATAGTTATAGTAAGGTTGGTTGGGGCTCTGACTTTATATTAGGAAATTTGCAAAAAAAATACTGAATATAGTTCGTTAACCCTTACAGACATTGAGTTGGCTACTCATGATTTCAAGTCAAATAAAATTGTTCCTTAGGTCTCTCATGAGGTCAACGAACCTCATAAGTCACTAATACCCTCTATTCAAATCCAAATACACCATTTACCTTTTACACACTTGCCAATGTAGAAATTGCAACGAAATTATCTTTACTTTACATTATACAAAACTATAAAAGTTTGATATTCTTATTGTGTTCTTAAAGGCGACTCAAACAAGATCCCGCATGACTATTTATTCTTATACATTGCAAGGAATCGTGAAGAATTTCTTCGATCGTGAACAGTGTAAAAAAAAAATGGTGTGTTTGGACATGAATGGAGGGAGAATCATCACCCTCAATAACCCAAAACAATCTGCCAACAACCCTCAGAAATCATACAAAGAGAAATAAAAAATGGGATGATCACTGTGTTTGGCTTTTTCAGGCGGATCTCCTATTTAACAAATTTATGCTATAGACCGCAAAATCTACAATAAAAGCGTCGCGAATTGATGGGACGTCATTTGTCTGATAAAGAACTGTTCACTTTACAAGACAGGTAGATTTATTCATATCTGTAAGGACATTATTGTTTGTTTCACAAGATCAGAGCAGTAACGCCAAACCTAGGTAAAGCGCTGCAGGGCCTCGAACATAGTTTTCAGCAATGCAGAAAACTATCTAGAGGGAACTTATGAGGACATGGAGCATTTCGAGTCATCCTTAAACTATCCATTTTGTCTAGCGATACTTTTTATTATAATAAACACAAATAAGAAACAAAGAAACTCACTTTAGAAATTGGCTTCAGATTAAGAAGAGGTATTGCTGGAAAAAGAGGTTCTTCGTCATTGACTTCTCTTACAGAAGGTACCTGACCGCTTAGCAGGTATTCACTGAAAACTAAACCTGCAGAGAGCATGTTTAAGAAAATGGTGAGATTATCAAGATGATGAAATGATACCTAGCTATGAGGATATCATGTAGTATGCAATAGATCATCCTAACTAAAAACATTGCTACATATGGATAGATGCTTAACAGATCTTCATAAACTAAAATCATCCTACAAAATTACACTACACTAAATTTGGTGAGAGTATTGTGAGGGAAAATATGTACTTGCTCGATAAGGATTGAAAGTCCTCAGTTGAATGGATTGATATGACTTCAGATTGCAGTACATGTGTACCCAAGTTATCACACCAAAGCATGCAAGAGCAAGTGATGTAGAGGAGCCTATCTGATTAGCTAATGCAATCCCAAGCACGATACCAATAGACTTGCTCACCATTCCTTGTGCTTCACCCTTTGCAATAACCTGGCATCATCCATTCACAATGCCATAAGACAGGTCAAATGTGATGGTATGTCAGAGATACTCCCCCAATCAAACAACTAATTTAATTACAGCAAATTTAACAAGTTTACCTCGGCAAAATTCCTCTTAGCAGCAAAGCCTGCATAGAAACAGCTCCTTGTGGCAGCCTGCAAGGCCATCTTAATTGTCAGCTGCCTTTAGCAAATAATAAACAGAATATGCTATAGGATTAAATTATGGTACCGGTTGTGATCGCCATAACCATGGTATTAAATTTCAGTCTGAGATGATCTTGAAACGGTGTCAAATTACGACAGCCTGATCTTTATTGTTAAGCCATAAATTAACCGATATCACCTCCAACTATGGCCGTGACCGCCGCGATTAATGTTTACAATAACGCAGACTTTATGTGGTGTCACGGCCTAAGTTTATAACATGGCGCTTACAGAAACCGCAATAGGGTACAATAGTCTATGATGTGTGGCACATACAATAGTGCGATTTGACAGCTTCTTTTTGTTAAGTCATAGTAGAAATATCAATATGGTTTCAGTAACATCGAGAGGGTACACAAAAGAAATGGCTGTTCAGGCACCGAGTTCTAGCTTACGGTTATGCTATTTCCAGATTATAACGCAACTAAGTCTATAGTTCAATCACGACAACCAGTACCTTAAATGTTGCAGGTACTTTACCAATATGGTCTAAACAATGCAGTACAGGTCTGAAATGCTTTGGACAATGATAAACCCGCAAACTACAAGTATAAATGAAAGAAATTTTGATTTCCGAAAAACTCCAGCTATATAGTGAGAATATACTAGCATCGGGATTATACTATTCAATAAATACCTGGAAATATAGCTAACGTCCTACTTGTTACGAATCTAAAGATGATGTCGATAAAATACCTGGATCAAAGAAGCAGCAGAACGCCCAGCTCCAGCAGTTGCTCCAATGAAGACAAAGAGATGAGGAAAAGCAGGAGTTAATATCTCCAATCCAAATGCAGCATTTTCCAACAGGTCCGCAAATAACCTCCAACCCTTTGGGTGGACATCAAAGTGCCGTCCATACTTTGATAACATGATCTTGCTCAGATACCCAATTCCATCCTTAAGCACCCAGCTTATAGCAGCCGCAGTTGGAATCGCCCCCTTCCCCAATCCAACAGCATACAGCAAAGACTATGAAGAAAAAAAGAAACAATTAGTCTTCAGAAATAAGGTCTTATTTAGTATAATGTGAGACCAACCCAATTGCATCCACACCCGGATAGTTACCCACTAAAAACTGAAGTTTAAAAAATAACAGACCCAACATATGGCAAGTCTAGGGATAATCTTGTCATGAGACCTCATACTCATAAAGTTTGAGCATGCATCTCCCTTGGCCTCAAGTCAGACAAAGTAATTAAATAAAGCAATGATTTAAACAGGCAAACAAGAATTACACCAACCTGTGTGGCAAGAACCCCGGTAATTTGGCTAGCAATGCCCTGTACCCCTCTCCACAAAGAATAGTCCAAATAATCGCTAGTCACACTGTCAGGAAAACCTTCCGGTAACATAAGACGAAAAACAATATCCTTGCTCAGCAACCATAAATTAGGAAGGCCTGCTGAGGGGCTAAGATCTCCATTATCCATATCTTCCTTTCTCGATGAAATAAAAGATGATGGAACCACCACAAATTCATCTTTTGAAGGGTCAGGAATAATTTTAGTTCGCTTACCACCCTTAACCTCCCATACAACCTCCTCACCGCTCATCTCTTCGCCATTCTCATTACTTCTCTCTATTGCACTTGCGAAATCCATATGAAATGAGCCAAGTAAACCCAAGAACGACAACAAGCATAGCACTAACTGTCTGGGAGCCAATGTGCCATCAAGAATGTTATTGCGAACATCACATACTTTAGAGGTAAACACGGAAGCCAAGCGATATGACCACAAAATTGCAAGAATACCCATATTTAATCCATGATTATCCCCACCGTCACCATGGCCATCAAAATCATTATTGTCATTGTTGTTTCCTCCGCCATTGTTATTGTTGTTGTTGGAATTCCCATGGTCACCACTATCTAGCAACAAATCGTGTTTAAGCAAATGAAGAACATGGCCCGATTCAAACGCTTTTGCCACAATCCTTTTCGGGAAATTACTAACTTTGGCCATATAATTAAATTTATCTGCATCTAAGCGCGCATTTAGGATTCTGCTCCATGGAGTTGCCTTACATTGCCATGTAAAACGCAATGAACTATCCACAAGCAACGCCGAAGAAGTACAACTAAAGCCCATAACCTTCAGCAATAATCTTTACTAACCAACAATTAACAGAAGAAACTCTTCATTCATTAACCAAAATCCTACATATCTTACATTCTACCCTCGTCACAATATCCTACCCCTGTATGTCATTCCATCTTATACAATCAGTTATCAAAAAATCGACAAAATCGTATTTCTTCACCTGCCCACAAAATCACAAGCTTTCAGCATTCGACCACAAACACTTAGCTTCTTTCTCAAACCTTCACAAACTTTAATACCTGAACTATAATAAATGTATGGAGTTGGTCTCCATTAAGACGGGCCATTTCTGTCGGACGAGGGAAATGTTACCCATTTACAGCCAAAATGTGACCACTTTTGGAGAACAAAAAAAGTTACCACAAGCTGTAACATTAGCAAATCAATCTGTGGTCACATTTTACCATAAAGTGGTATCAAAACCCCGTCCTATTTGTCAGACATAAATGGTTCGTCTAAAACAAGAATTTGTGAAATGTATCATGTATTTCGAAACATTATTGTATAAGTCCTAAGACAGGAGACGGTCGGTCAATAAAGGAATGATTTTTTATAATAAAACACCATCTCACGATACGAGACCGTCTTATGTCTTATTGTATAATTTGTGATTGTCCCCGGTCTTTCAAGGGCTTTCACAAATTGCAGGGTAACTGCAGTTCGATGTACGCAGCCTACACAAAGAGACTGTTTCCGAGTGACAAAATAAAAATTGCGTCCCGAATTACAAGACTTCATAAACAGTTACATCACTCATTTCAATTCCAAAATCAAAAACTCGTATTACATGAACAATTAATAAATCATATACTTTACGAAACAAATTAGTAAATATCAATTAAAATTATAATATAAAAAAGCAATTTAACAGTTCATGCTTACCTATATGAAAATGAATTAAGACGGATTAATTGCAAAGGAAGCTAATTTGTGGGAAAATGGAGGAAGAAGGAATATCTTTGTCGGATAAAATTGGTGAACAATAGTGTTTTTTTCGCAGACTTTCTTGGGTTTTAATTTCCCTTTTGTTTTTTTTTTCAGTCCAACAACTCTTGAGACACTTCCGCCTTTTGTCCTAAACGCGTAAATGGCAATCTGAAATGAGAATTTGTCTAGGGCAAGTTGGGTCTCTAATAAAAAAAGTCCGATAGTTTATGTTTTTTAATCAAATAAGTGTACTACGCTGCTAGTAAGAGATGAACTGTGTTCATGGTTAGGACTTAGGTATGAGAGGTTTTACCACTTAAACCAACTCTTATGCATTAAGAACAGAATTCGATATAAAGAAATAGATATCAACTAAGTAAATATGTTAGATTCTCATTATAGAATACCAAGTTATTAAAATAAACAAAAACCTAAACATTAATTACAATAATTTGGTCATAGTGTAATTAGAGTGTTCAGGTCTTGTGATCCAATCCTCTTGTATAATCATTCGTGTTTCTTATTTATTCGTATTGGACTCTAAATTGTGAACTAGACATTGCCAGGGGTGGAGCAAGCTCTCCTAGCTGAGCCCTAATCGGTCAGTGTTGTAGGCGAGCCCTTCCTCGTGGGTCTCGAATAAAACAAATGTATCCCCTAAGAAAACTGAAGAATCTAAATATCAATTAACATCGTTGTATAACGTAGAATATTGTAACACTAATATTTGTGCACTTCATTTTTATGAAATTCTCTCTATGTTCTAGAGAGAGTGTATCTCTCCTTGCGAGAGCTTTTCTCTTTTTCCAAAAGTTCTTCACATTTATCCAAAAACGTCTTCCAGGCTTCTTCCTCATTGGGCAATCAGAAAATCATTGCCTCCATATTCGAGAAATCTATTCTGCTGAAAAAAATCTATAATCATTATCATCTTCTTTCCTTCATTGGCTGGTGGGGGATGCTTTGGATTCTTCAACCTTCTACCCAGTAGCAGTTGGTAGCTTCTGTCAGAAATTAGAAGTTGATTGGTCCGGCTAGAGTTTGCATGCATCCCCTTCTCCTATTTAAGGACTGCATTTATTGATAATCTTCATCAATCTTTTTCAGTTCCATATTACCTAACAAAATCAATCTTCTACTCTCATTTATTATCAATTCTGTTTAATTGTTATGGAGAATGTTCATTGCAATCATGCATCTGCATTTAATTCAAATGCACATGCGTCCAATGCCAATAATGCTCAAGAGCATTTAAACCCAAACCTCAATAATGAGGATATTGACCCTAGAAATAACTTTTACAATCATCAATCCTATCATGCAACTTACCCTAACTCTGAGTTCCAACCAAACAATGCTCACCATGCGCATGCATGGCGTTATCCGAGGTCAGGGCCTGTTTTTAATATTGATCCAGAAACTCTAGGTGAATCTAGAGAGTTCTGGGGTCAATGCGTGCTGGGTTTTTTAGTAGATTACCGTATGTTCAAAATTGAGACTCTTAATGCGTGGATTAGAACAGAATGGAGCTGCAGAGATGAGGTAAGGGCGCTGAGATTGGGAGATATATATGCTATTTATTGTGCTTCTGATGATGATCGTGAGGATCTTCTTAGAAGGACCTTCATTTCCTTCCATGGTGCTCTAATGGTGTTTTCAAGGTGGTTCCCCAATACTGTGCCAAGAACAGTAAGATTCCCATATGCTGATGTTTGGGTTAGGATTTGTGGCCTACCTTTTGAGTATCTAAACATGCAAACAGCAAATATTGCTGGTCATCTAATTAGCAATCATTTTGAGGTTGAGGGGTTTGATCAGGTTCCTTCTAATGATTACCTAAGGATTAAAGTCCGTATTCAACTTAATGAACCACTGGTTCCAGGTTTCTTTCTTGCTTTGGATGGTGGTTATCTTCTCTGGGTGCAATGCAGGTATGAGGAAATCTTTAAGTATTGTATTAGATGTGGTAAGGTTGGTCATTCTGCTTCATGCTGCCGTGATAGTATCATGACTATTGTTTCAAGTGTAAATGGTATGCTAGATAGGGCTACTTCCAAAGGCTTTGCTGTCTTCCAAGCTCAAAGTAATCATACTATGTTCAATCTGGATTTGAGAGCTACACCATCCACTTCAAAATATGTCAGCTCAAAAATTAGACTTAGAAGGCGCTCCTCAAATGAGGCCAGGTCTGGGAATGGGGAAAATGAAGAGGAGTTCATTGTTGATTTTGATCTTGGAACTACCCCAGGGGGGAGAGTGCAACCAGGAATGAGGTTTGCTGTTACTTCCCAACCCTTTGCTGGACCTGTTCTATTCAATATTGGTAGAAGTTCAGATAATAATAATGATTTTAATATGCAAGAGAATGTTAATGCTAGAAATGTTCCAGAATCTGACCAAAATGAAGCAGTGGAACCCTCTTCTAACAATGAAAATTTTGCTGTTCCCCCTTAGCCAATTACTATCCCTATGCAGAGCTCTGGAACTGCTCCTATGGTGGTGGATTCTAGTGGTCATCAATTCACTAATATGGGTGCTTCTATTCAGGATGTTCCACCTAGAGTTTCTTGTATTATGGCTAATCCTATAGCAAGGGGTGATCCTTACTTGCAGTATGTAAATCACAATGGGCAAGTGTTCAGGTATGATAGAGATGTGCATATTCAAGGTACCATTCTGAATCGCATTGAGGGGCATTTTGATTGGGCTAGGATGGATGATGATAATAGAGGATATAATCAAACTTTTGATCCTCCTCATGACAATCCCTCTGCTTTCAATCAGCCTTTTGTCTTCAATAATGGGAATTCACAGGATGGCCCTACAGCTGTAGAGGCTCAAGCTGATCTGGATATGGAAAATGGCCATGGGAATAATATAAATTTTATCAATTTTGAAGACTCATCAAGCTCTGCATACTCCACACCTGAATGGCCTCTCATTAGTTCAGAGTCTGACTTTGCTAGTCCTGAATTGATGATGGGAGACTTGGCTAATGACTCTGGCACTGAAAGAAGGGATATATCTGCACTGGATCTCAACCTTGGGCCATTGCCTGATGCTCTTGATGAGTCAATTGAATCTGCTAATAATACATCTGTTACTTCTTTGCAGGGCACAAAAATTATTTGTTCTTCTTTTAATTATCCAAGGTCTTCCTCTGCTGGTGCAACTCTTTGTCCTCCCCCATCAGATGGGGATCTGTTAGCTATGATGGCAGCTGATATGGCAGCAGGAAATAAGAAAAGGAAGTGCTATTCTGATAATGGGCAGGTTGAATTACCAGAGCAGGCAATGATGTCTGTGGGGCATGCTAAGAAGTATTTGTCACAGCTTGCCAAGAGGCCTTGTGTCTCTAGCTCTTTCAACTCTACTACTGAAAAAGTTACTGTGAAGCCAGCATATGGATTCCATATTAAAATTGCTGATGAAGATGGTCTTGGCCTTGCTGATGATAATGTCTCTGATCAGGGTGCTGAGTATGGTGCTCCACCTGCTGTGTCCTTGGGTATTGCGGAGGTTGGCCCTTCTCAACCTCCTCAGGCGCCATGATTGGCCTTTCTTGGAACTGTAGGGGACTTTATAGCTCGCTTTCTCCTATAGTTCCTAAGCTAAAAGCGATGCTTAATAATAAATACTATGATTTTCTTTTCCTGTCTGAATCTAAGTGTAAGGTGGAGTATGTAAGTCTCTTATTTAGATCTTCAGGGTTGCAGAACTGTTTTGGTGTTGATGCCATTGGATCATCTGGTGGTCTATGGGTAGGCTTTAAGGAGCGTTTAATGGTGGATTGTATTACAACATGTAGCAACTTCATCATTCTTTTGCTTAATGATAATGCTTCTTCCCCTTGGTATCTCGTGTTGTTTTATGGTGATCCTAATTACTCACTAAGAATGGATGTCCTTCATCATTTGGGATCCTGGATTGATACCTTCAAGTATCCTTATCTTATCATAGGGGATATCAATCAAGTAGAATTTAATCATGATAAATTTAGTAGACAACAAGGTAGCATAAAGGGGGCACTCCAATTTAGTAAATGGAGAATAGAAAATGAGCTCATTGACATCCCATTCAAAGGCCCTCGGTTCACTTGGTGTAATAATAGGAAAGGGGCAGCTCGTGTTTATGAAAGGATTGATAGGGCTTATGGATCAAAGGATTGGTTTGGAATTTTCCCGAATACGGGTGTCAAACATTATCCAATTCAAATATCGGATCACGCTCCAATTGAGGTGGATTTTAATTTGATAAAACTGAATAGGAAAAAACCTTATAAGATTGAAGCTTGGAGCTTACAACATGAAGATTGTATGAATATCATTCGTCTTAATTGGAATATTCGTGTTTCTGGCTCTCCTCAACATAGGTTAGCTAGGAAACTTTCAACGACGCGTACGATTATCAAAAAATGGTCTCTTGATAAGAAACAATCATGGAATGCAAAATGGGAAGAATTTGATACTAAAATTGAGAAGGCAATTGATGAAACTATTTTATCGGGTAGTGAAAAGTATCATGAATTTATCAATCAAGAAGTTACAACCTTTGCAAAAGCAACGGCTATGTATTGGAAACAAAGGGCAAAAATAAAGTGGAACATAGCTGGGGATACTTGTACCAAATTTTTCTTCAACTGGGTGAAAGGTAGAGCTGGGAAAATTTTTATCAGTGGTTTAAAAGATAGGAATGGTACATGGACTTATGATCAAAACATCATTGGGAGAATGTTTCATACTCACTTTTATAATATTTTTAATCCTGTGCTGGTTGAAAATGAGGTGCAGCAATCTTTTACTGAAAGTTTGATGTCCCCTCGAGATGGTCTAGCTCATGTCAAGGAGGATGACATTGACTATCTAATTAAACCTTATACTAGAAAGGAAGTTCGTTCGGCTGTCTTCCAATTGGGGGCTTTAAAATCACCGGGTCCTGATGGGTTCCCAGCTCTGTTCTTCCAGAAATGTTGGTTTACTGTTAAGGATGAGGTTACTTCAGCAGTTCTGGCTATTTTAAATGGGGGACAACTTCTGGCGGAGCTGAACAGAACTTTTATTACTTTAGTCCCTAAGTGTGAAGCGCCTCAGAAAGTTGAAGATTACAGACCAATCAGTTTGTGCAATGTTATCATGAGGATCGTGTCCAAATGTATCACTAATAGGTTATCCAGGGTAATGGTTTACTTAATTGGTCCTTTCCAAAATGCTTTTGTGAAAGGGAGGCAGATAAGTGATAATATATTAATTGCGCATGAGCTAATGGAAAATATATCAAAGCATAAAAAGGGCAAGAATGGGCGTTTTGCTTTTAAAGCTGATATGAGTAAGGCTTTTGACCGTGTGAATTGGACTTTCCTTCAAAATGTGCTCAAGCACTTTCGCTTTCCTCCAAGATTATCTGCTCTTATCATGCATTGCGTGACAACTGTTACTTATGAGGTACTCATTAATGGTTCCCCAATGGATCAATTTAAACCAAAGTGTGGTTTGAGACAAGGAGATCCGTTATCTCCTTTTCTTTTCATATTATGCATGGAAGTTTTATCCCAGAATTTATACACGGCGGAAAGTGAAGGAACTATTCAAGGATTCTCACTTGGTCGGGGGCTGCCTACTATCTCTCATTTGTTTTTTGCTGATGACTCTGTTTTCTTTTTAACCGATAAGAGGAATAACGTCATTAATCTAAAGAAGCTTTTGGACAAATTCTGTACAGCTTCGGGCCAGGTAATAAATGTGGAGAAATCTGGAATTCTGTTCAGCCCTAGTACTACGCTTAGCTCTGCTCAGCATAGTATTCGTACACTTAGAATTAAGAATAATAAGGGTATTGGGAAATACCTTGGAATTGAAGCAAACCTAGGGAGCTCTAAAAAGGAATTTTTCTCTATGGTCATTGATAAGGTTAAAAATAGAATTTCCTCCTGGAATGCTGTTTTTCTATCCCCAGCGGGAAGACTTACTCTGATCAACTATGTGCTTTCCACCCTTTCAAATTATGTTCTATCGGTATTCAAAATTCCGGTAAGTGTGGCGGAAAAGGTTAATTCCTTACTGTCACATTTTTGGTGGTCAGGGAGTCGTTCAAGTAAGACTATTCATTGGTGTAGCAAAAAATTTATAAGTCTCCCTAAATCTGAAGGGGGGCTTGGGATAAGGAATATTCAATGTGTGAATCAAGCTTTGTTGGGAAATATGGCATGGCGGATAGTACATGACAGAACCTCAGTTATTAGTCTTATTTTTCATGATAGGGTAATTAATGTGGATTCCCAAACTGGCGCTTTCAGCATCAAAAATAATACAAATCTGTCTTGGGGAGGGAGAAGTGTAATATATGGATTACAACTAGTTCTTCCAAATTTGGGATGGAATTTTGGAAGACAATCAACGTTAAATATTTGGGAATCAAAATGGATTGATGATATAGTACCGTCAAATATTACAAGTTTTGGTTTTCCTCCACCTACTTCATTGACTGGTTTGAAGATTAAAGACCTTATTCTACCGTCATCTCTATGGAACGAGGAGCTAGTGAGAGAACTGTTTAATGAATTTTGGGCTAATAAAATTTGTGCCATGCCTATTTGTGTATCAGTCGAAAAAGATTATATTTACTGGATACCATTTGACACCGGGCAGTACTCGGTTAAAAGTGGATATGCATGGGCCTTTAAACAGTACTTTGAAAAGCACGGATCAGAAAAAGATAAAAAACGCGTATCTTCTACTGCAAAGCTCTTTTGTAAGCGAAAACTGTGGCATCTACCGTTACCTCAAAACTCGAAAGTTTTAATTTGAAAAATATTGACGGGATCTATCGCAGTAAGAGACGGATTTCGAAAACGACAAATAACAATGGAGAGTCACTGCTCAATGTGTAATATCCAGGAAAATATAGAGACTGCTGCTCATCTCTTCAGGGATTGTGAGGTAATCAAAAGATTATGGTCGTCGTCTGTCATTGGGGTATCGGCAGAAAACTGTGAGTACGTTGCCATAGAAGATTGGGTTATCAATTGGTGCAATTATTTATCTTCTATCAAAGATGATGCCACACCCTTAATCTCTTTCCTCTCTATCATCTGGAGTATTTGGTGTGTTCGCAATAAGATTATATTTGAAAAAATAACCTTTACGGCAAATTTTTATTACCTTTTGCAAAATAAGGCAATGGATGAAGCTATTATGGCATGGAGACAAGGATTGGCCCTGAATGATTGTTCTATTGGTTCTGATGTGAATGGGTCCCAGTTGATATGCGAGAGAATCAGGAACTTCTACCCATTGGCTTTAATTGGGGAAACAGTTGGTTGTGATGCTTATCGTATAAAGGTGGATGCAAGCTGGAAGGACATTACTAAAGCGTCAATGGGTTGGGTCTTATATAATCCAGATGGTCAAATAGTTTTTCGGCATGCAGAGAAAATGTTTGCGGAAAGTGCAATTCAAGCTGAAGCTATGGGAATCAGAGCAGTTATTATATGGGCTACTCGTATGCAGATATCACATTTGCATGTGTCCTCGGACTGCCTTCAAATTCTTCTTCAGATTGCAGGAGCCGCTAAGCATCAGCAAAAAACTAGGGGTATTATTAAGGATATAATATATATGCTACCCAATTTTCACTGTATTAGTATAAGCTTTATCCCGCGTACTCTAAATGTTCTGGCACATATGCTAGCAAAGAGTGCGCTGGAAGTGTAATAGATCATGAATTGTTACTGCTGCCAAAAAAAAAAAAAAAAAAAATTTATGAAATGAAGTAAAATAGTTACTGCAACAAAGTTAAAACGGTCATATAAAATACGAAGTAATAATCGATAATTATCAATTATTGATATGATCTAATTATTTGACAGTTCATAAACAACTTTATCAAGTCTTCCTATTTAGATATCTTTTTTTCTTGAAGTTAAAAAAACTAGATTGATCGTCTGGGACTTGAGCAACCTATTCCATCCTTTTGGATAAGAGGTAAGTTGTGGCCTTGTGGGCCAGCAACTTTCAACCCACCTCGAAAGAGTCAAACAATAATGCCCAACATAACCATAAAGTCAGCGACTTATTTGACCTTCTGAAAGCATTGGTGAACTATCACTTCCTCGAAAGAATGAAATCTAATTTCACACTTCCACAAAATTTGTCGAGTACTACGGTGTGAGATGACAACATATAGATCGTTACCTTCAATCATCAATGAGACTCTTAGAAATATAGTAACTAAAATGCCTTCTTTTAATGCGAGTCTGTACAACTATAGCTCCCAACAAAAATAACTTTGTCATTATGATCCCTTATATGACTTGAAATAGCTGAATGTATTAGAGCTTAAAGTTATTCATGAATTAAATATAATGATTATTACAAGTACTACTACTATAACTTAAATAAGCTGAATTGAACTGAATAAAACTGTGCTGAACGGAACTGAATTGAACTAAATAGAGTTGAGCTAAAATGAGCTGAATTGAATTAAACTGAACTAAGATGAGCTAAATTACATAGATCTCAACTTAACTGAAATGAGTTAAAATTAAGTAAAAAAGAACATAGCTTAAGTCTTTAATGGACATAAGTTTCATTATAAAACTTTGATTTGATCAAGACTATTTGTTGCCAAAAATGTATTAAAGCTAACAAGGCCTATATCTTGGACAACTTTGAACCGGTCAAGGGACACTTGAAAATGAATTGATCACTGTCCTCCATATGATAATTGCACAAAACACAATGAGGGGGTTGTCAACTAGGTAGCACGGACACTTCTCCTAACCAGGCGTCCCGTGTCGGACACCGTGTCGGACACACGGACACACGGACACCTATAAACAAGGAATGTGAGATTGAAAGACTAGAAAAGGTTGATTAGAATATGAGTTTGGGTGGGAAAATAGATTAAAAGATGAGTTTGGGTGAGAAATGCGAATAAATTATAATTAAATTCGAGTATTACACTCAATTAGTCAATTATTTACATTTAATATCAAATACTAATACAAAAATAAAATTGTATGTTATTTATATCTACAAAATATATATTTTATTAAATTTAAATGCCGTGTCCCGTGTCATAAATTTCACGAGATGTCGTATCACGTGTCCGTGTCGTGTCCGTGTCCGTGTCCGTGTCCGTGTCCGTGTCCGTGTCCGTGTCCGTGTCCGTGTCCGTGTCCGTGTCCGTGTCCGTTTTGGTGCTACCTAGGTTGTCAATATAACTTATAATTTGTCTATCTTTTGTGGGCAAGTTTAATACACAAGTTTTCCATAGAAAAATCTTAACTTTTGGGGATTACTTAGTTTCCATATCTAAGTAGAAATCACATTTATTAAGGCCTTGATCAAACAAACCTTGTGCTAACCTTGTTGTTGCTTTGGTAGAAAAAAATACATCTACGGATCTTATTATAAGGTAAGGGTATATTACGGATTGACAATATCGTTATTCACTACACCTTATAAAGATCTCATTGTTTATCAGGGATAATGAAATATCTAACCGAAAGATTTAGATCGCAAGTATCATGATATGGATCATCTCTTATTCTTCTACAATTATACCTATCCATTACCTACTAACTTGTTTACATGGAAAAAAAAAGTGAATGGTTTAAATTTACCTGGCCTGTATAAAAGTTAGAGATTTAGATTGAAATCTAATGGGTACCATATACTTGAGGCCCTTTGTCTTACCCAAGACAAAATCTCGCCAAATCCGCGTATTAAAGGAGTCAATATTGGCAAATATCATATAATAATCTAGTTTTCATGACGCGCGTTGAATGCCGTCAAAATATTTACGCCAATGAGAACTGGCAACCATGCCAACTGAAAAGGAATCGGTATACGTCAGTCTGGCTTAGGTCATTCGAAATTTGCAAGAATTATGGTCAGATAGGGTCGAGCTGTGTCATTTCAGGTATATAGTTATCATGCCCCTTTGTGGATAATGCTTAATTTGCAACAACAAATATTCGGGTTCGATTATATTGATTTGAGTTACGTGTCATACTCTAGTAGCCTTGTCCTCATTTCGAGTGTCAAGATGAGTACAAATCGAGTTATTCAGATCGAGTCAGTTTTGCGAATTCTAATGCCAACTGCCAAGTGTGAGTGTGTGAGTGCCTCATTCCATTTGCCAAGCTAGTGGCTCAAAACCTCCCTCGTTAACACACATTTACACTCCCAACGCACATCCATAAACATCGAAAAACCTTGGTCCTTTCTCAACCTTCATCAATGGCGACTTCTTCACCATCAACAAGTCTCCAATGGCGGCACACCTCCTTACACTCTCTCACATCCCCTCCCTCCCACTCAAAACTCAACCTCTCCTTCCTCTCTCCACCGCGCACTTCCTCGCGCCGCGCGTCGTCCGTCACCGTCGCTTTCCAACGCGGCGACTTCGACGCTTTCAAGAAACGCGTGGCTTCCGGCGAAACGTGGAGAGATGTATGGCGTTCTGCTAACGACGGTTTCGAGCAGCTCGTTTACGACGCTAAGAAAGCAGCGGAAAGGTTCGACCGTCGTTACGATGTTTCTCGACGGTTTGGTTCAGCGGTTGAAGTCGCTTCTATTCGTGCTCGTGAGATTGATCGTGACTTCGAGGTTTCGCAGAAATGGCGCGCTTTTTCGATTGATTTCTCTCGCAATTTGCCTAGGGTTTGTGTTTTTGCCTTTCTCTTGTTATTGCTTGTTTTCGTCGATTTTGTGAAATAAATTGCAAGTTGATTTATTGTTTGTGTAGCTGGCGCTTGAAAGATTAGTTCGCTATTTCGATTTCTTATCGAAATTACTGGATAAGAAACTCGCTGAACTGAATTATTGAACTAAAGTCGATTTTGTGAAGTAAATTGCAGGATGATGTATTGTTTGTGTAGCTCGCGATTGAAAGATTAGGTTGCTATTTCGATTTCTTATGGAAATTACTGGATAAGAAACGCGTTGAACTGAATTATTGAACTAAATTGAACTGAATGAAATTGAGCGGAGTTAATTTGAACTAAACTGAAATTAAGTACAAAAGAACAGGCCGCAATTAGGTCATACCATTGGATGGATGATGTCTGTTTATGTAGCTCAGATTATAAAGAATGTAGGTATTAGTTTGTTGTTTCGATTTCTTATCGAAATTACTGGATAAGAATCACGCTGAACTGAATAAAAACGAAATGAAGTGAAGTGAACCGGAATTAAGTATAAATGAACATGGCCTCAATTAGGTGCTAGGAGTGGTTGTATTAGCATGTTTACACATGATTAGAGCATTGCATCTTTTTTTTTGAGGTGGAATAGGAATTAGATGGTAATGATCTGTAAGGATTGTAATGATAACATCTATGATTACGCAACTTTTAGGAGGTTTTACTTGTGGTGAGAGTATGGGATGTCGTAATTGAATTCCTATAATGAGAGGAAAAGGGGGATGAATTACATTTGATAGGTGAATGTGTAAGGTGTAGGTATGTAGGAGGCAATGCGTATTTGTTACAGATGATTAATAATATATAGGAAGTACATTGAAAGTATGAGAGAAATGCAGCCATAAAAAGTGTTCTGTGAGATATATTTAACTAAGGAGTGTGAGTGGGGGATAGCCTTAACACAAGAGTAAGTGTTTGTTAGATTTCCATTGAAGATCTTTGAGTGAGATGTATTCTCGGGTTCTTAGGTTGGTATTCGTGTGTGGGGATTTGACCTTAAACTTGATCTAGTGAGATTGAGGGTTGTTATTGTTGAGTCTGGTTGCAGTGGGTTGAGGTCCGAATCACTTAAAATTGTCTTATTTCATTTCTCCTCATTAATGTGTGAGACATAGATTTCCCTATATCTTGGTGTGTTAAAGTAGGGGTAAGGTACGGATGTAGGGCGAAAACATGGTTGCTTGGGTTTGAAAAGCCAACAAGTAATAGTTCATCCTTACGGGATACTGATGATAATACTCCTCTTGTAATGATGTCTTACATGATGTTATTTACTCCTATATTTTTTGAGGAAGATTACTAGTTTATTGAGCTGTTATTCTTGCAGTATAGGAAGCTATTCGGTGATTTCTTGGACTCTCCTCTTGGACGGGGATCTTCTGTAAGTAATTATTTATTTATTTATTACGTGTGTGTTCATTCATTAGTTTCTTTATACGATCCTTTAGTTTAGGTTACAATACAACAATAAAAGCTCAAGTTAACCAAAATTTAGCTATCTTTGTTTCTGCTTTTTTTAACTATCATGAGAACAGAAGGAAAGTCCATTTATTCAGTCATCATTTGAACAAGAGATTATGTGCTATGTCCTTTAGACTAGCTGTTTATCTGAATATATGACTAAATGATCACTCAACGGCAGATTTGGTGTTGTTGTCTCACCTTTTTTCCCATACCCAGTTGATACCTGGAAACCAATTGGCACATATGTGTGATATATTTAATATCCTTTGGAACATATTCACAACTTTTTTCTCTGTTCGTGGAAGTTGTGACTTGTGAACTGTTCTTTGCGCTAGCTTTTTAAGCGAGTCTTTTTTTATTTTTAGTCAGCAGGTGACTCATTGTTAAATTATTCTTTTACTTCTTTCACATTATCTCAAGTTGTTTCATTCGATTATGTTTTCAGTCCCTTGAAATGCACTATTATTAAAAATCCGTTTAGTGTTTTCTAGCCTTTAGCTGTGCTAGTTATGCTTGATCATTTTTTAATTACTCTTAACAGCTAAAAGCATATGAAGTTTGTAACACAGACTAATTGTTATATTCACTGAATTTTAGCTCCAACTCTCTGACTAACCTATCAAATTAATTCCTGTCTCAGACACTCTTCTTCCTGTGGTTTGCTTTATCTGGATGGCTGTTTCGGTGTCTGATACTTGCAACTTGGGTACTACCGATTGCTGGACCTCTTCTTCTAAACACTCTCGCTAATAGAGTGGTTGTGAAGGTAAACAGAATTCTGTTTCAGCTATCCAATTATCTTAAATTATGGAGTTCAGTGATTGTTTCATTTAAGTTCTTAGGAAGGGCAGAACATGATCTGTATCTATTCTTGGCTTCTTGAACTCCGTCAATCAGTGAGGTCACATACTTCTTAAGGCGTTGCATTTAGGCCCTGGCTCACTCCCGCGTTCTAGTATAGTTTAAAAAAGCATGAACCACAGTAACACACTAATACTGATACTGAGGTGATGAGGGCCCGTTTCAAGCTAAAGAGTGGAGACGCAAGGGCACACCTCAGGGAAACGAGACTCAATTTATTGGTGGTAGATTTATTATTTTATATAGTATCGTGTGCCAATGCACACCTTTTTTTGTTTAAGTGAAGGCTAACATTTTCAGAGGTGAAAACTAGTTATACATAAGAATGAGTGAAAGAGAGACTAAAGTTTGAAAGGCAAACAAGAAAAAAAAACAAAAAAAAAAACAAATTGGCCTTATATGCGCCTTGGGTGCTTTGCGATGTGCACTTTTTCGTCATCCACCCTGTTCCTGCCACCTTGGGGTTCCCGAGGTATTTTGGCACACAACTTAGTGGTCTGCCTGCCTAGAGCCTTTTTAAAATTAAGGGTCAGGGATTGGGATTGAGACCCCCATGCGAGGCTATGCTGCGGGTAAGTTTTGTTCTTCTACGCTTACTTCTGACTCGAGTAGAAACATAGAAGAGTGGTTTAGATGTTCCAGTACAATAGGTTTGAACTCTTATTTGGTTCTACTGTCAGATTCCAGCCAACTCATTTAGACTAGATGGAGAGGAGATACTGTTTTCCTAAGGTTTTTCTCATGTTTCTTTCTCTTTCAGTTTCTTACCCTGCTTCATTTACTCTCCTTCTCTATTTTTTTTTGTTAACTTTTGTTTGTTCTGGGATTAAAGCATTGTTGTAGTAGTAGTAGTAGAGGAAGAAGAAATATTGAGGTGGTGACAAAAAGTTTCTTTAATATTATTCCTTTTCTTTCTACTTTAACCAGCATACAATAATTTTTTTTTTCTTCACTGATTTAGTGACCTAATAAGCTTCTTTTAGTTTACAAATTACTTTCCTTGAGAGTTGCATACCAAACAGAATTATAAGATGTCCCGACCTGTGGGCATGGCATGTTATTAGCAGTTAGGTGATGGATATATAACATTGTGAGGATTGAAAACGGCTTCTCCTCCACTGCACTTCATTACTTAAATTTTTGTAGTCATCCTTTATATGCTGTTATGTTCTAAGCCAAATGGCTTATTCTTATGGTGAGTACATATATCTTACTTCCTTCGTCTCAAACAATTCTTGGTTCAAAAAATCTGATTTCTTCCGGAGTAAGGATTTCGTACTATTCTAGTGCAAAATCGTCTATTTATTGACGTCCTTGCACCAATGTAATATAAGATTGACATGTAAGTTTCAACTTTCAAGTTTCAACTCATGTCTTCCATGATTTATAATTTGCAGATTAGTTACAAGTGAGGGTGAGGCCATGAGGCTAATTAGTAGTGTTGTGTTTAACTATAATTCTCCTGGTGTTAGAGGTTACCTTTTTTCTGAAACAGAGTTGTGTTTGGAGACTAAAGTTTTATAAGAGGGATAAAGTGGTAATCCCTATTTTCAAATGAATTCCATACGTTTGATTAAAATATACCTCACATATATTAAAAATCGTATAGAATTCATTTGAAAGGAGGGAGCATCATACAATGCTTACAAGCTACAAGTAGCAGTAGATCACTGTTCTAATCTCCGTTGCTCCAGGAGTCATTGTTAGAATTGTCAGCACAGGCTTTGGTGGCCTTTCACATTGCTCTGTAGTCTGTACCCTTCTTTCTTTTATTTTTTTTCCTTCTTGAATTTGCTCCGTCTACTTTTAATAAGTTTAGTTATTATCTGGATTTAGAATTAGAAGAAGTTGAGATTAGTAGAACTGAATGAAATTTATCGTATTGCTCCTATTTTGCCTTCTTTCCGTTACCCTGTTTTGTGCTCTGAATCAATTTCTTCCCCAGGGTGCTTGCCCGTCATGCAAGAGAAATTTTATAGGTAACAAGAACAGTATGATACAGTGTACTGGTTGTGGCAACATCGTGTGGCAGCCGCAAGGCGGTGGCTTTTCAGAAGGCAACAAGAACTCTACTCGCTCTAAGTCTCAGCCTGAGTTTATAGACGTAGACTTTGAGGAAAAATAGTTCCATTTGGAGACAATGGCCGTATGGTGAACCCGTGATACGCTAGCAAACTAAGAAACCATGGAAGTTGAAGAAAGTACAGTAGCATCATCTCTTTTGTGGGATTGTCATCAGTCGTCATACACTACTAAAAGAAGTTAATTTTTTGTTATATATGTCGAGTCCGATATCTATTCCTAGAATAAATGGTTCTCCTGTTGACACCGATATTTATAATGTCGTTACTCCCTCATTTTGACATTGTTCTAGTCTCTAGTAAATGCAGAAAGCCCGGGTAGTAACTTGTAACGATGTTTTGGGTGAAGATGGCGTCCCCCTAACTTTGCCATTGTATAGTTCAAAGTTTTCTCATCTGATTGTACAATGTAAGTGTATTCTATAAATCTGGTTTTCAATTGCAGTTTTCTTTTGATTGTTGCTGTCGAACCTATTGTATCGTTAAGGAATCGTCTTTTTTTTTTCCTTTCATCGGCACCCTTATTACAAGTAAATGGAGGTAATGATAGTGAATGGAAGAATACACCAATAATTCAATTGACTCATGACTAACTGAAAGTAAAGTTTCCTTCCAAGTTACTGCTGAAAATTGAACTACAACCGACTTATTATCGATTAATTAATCACCCAAGACCTCCTAATGATTCTATCAATCCAATGTTTAATCACAATAAAAGATGTTAATTAAGAACTCTCACCAAACCTGTAACTTTAACAAACTCCAACCTTGTTGCTTCTTATTAAATCAAAGTTTGCTGTATTGTCTTCATCATATTACCAATATTTGTTCCATATTCTGACACATCTCAAGATGATCCTCATATATATTCCTCGGTCTTTACTTCTCATAACATTAAATCCATCGAATTATCGAAATCAGTAATCTTTTCTTCAACTTATTTGAACTAACCATGAGGCCAAAACCTCAATATCCTCTCAATACCAAGCTCCTCTTCATTGGAGTCGCTGTTGCTTTCGTCCTCCTTCTCGTCTTAAGAACAAACTTTTCAAATTCTGATCCAAACCCTTCTTCCTCGAACAATTCCCATAGTACTAGCAAGAAGGACTCGAGGGAAGATGCTTGTTCATCGACATGCACCAAAATCCCGTCTTCCCTTTCTCAGGCTCTTATACATTACTCAACCTCAAGCATCACCCCACAACAAACAAGCAAGGAAATATCGGTGTCTTCTAAAGTCCTACAAAAGAAGTCACCTTGCAACTTCTTAGTCTTTGGTTTAGGCCATGATAGCCTAATGTGGACCGCGTTAAATTATGGTGGACGTACCATTTTCCTAGAAGAAGACGAAGCATGGATTAAGCAAATCAAACAACGGTTTCCAATGTTGGAATCATACCATGTTACATATGATAGTAAGGTTAATCAAGCTAGTAATTTGATGGAAGTAGGTAAAGGACCAGAATGTACATTAATCGACGATCCTAGACATTCTATGTGTTCACTTGCCTTGAAGGGTTTACCCGAAATTGTGTACGAAACTAAGTGGGATTTGATCATGGTGGATGCTCCAACAGGGTACTATGATGAGGCCCCAGGTAGAATGACCGCGATTTATACAGCCGGGATGATTGCTCGGAATAGAGAGGATGGTGAGACGGATGTGTTTGTTCATGATGTGAATAGAGATGTAGAGGACAAGTTTTCTAAAGAGTTTTTGTGTCAAGGGTATATGAAGAAGCAAGAAGGGAGGTTAAGGCATTTTACTATACCAAGTCATAAGAATGAGGATGGGAGACCTTTTTGTCCTTATTAGTTTTTAAAATATGTTTTGAATTAATTTTTGGTGATTTTTTTGTTGTTGGATACATTATATTTTTTTTGCTTAATCTTTACATACTCCCTATGTCCGGCTGTATGCAGAATTGTTTTAGTCAAACATAAATAAATGACCGGAACAGACTGAGTATTAGTTAATAAGGAAAATCATTTTGTAGTGATGGTTGAGAAAATTTTACATTGTTGCTATTATGTTCACCAATTTCGTTTCATAGATGAGTATCGAGGGATTCTGTTCGCCTTTGTTTTCATCTAAATTAAGGACGCTTTTTAGCAGCCACTTTTTTATATACCCATTATCTTCTCGATGTAACTGATACATGTGGATATGTCTACTACGGCGGACCTAAAAAAGCCGCGAAATCACATTATTGTAGGTTCCTTAGAGAAGAATGTAAGCATTTCATTTCATCAATTATCACCAACAACTCATCAAGGACTACAATTTAACTAGGCTTCAACTGATCTAACCATCTCCTATTCTTAGCTAGAAATTTAGAAGGTACATGCATTTTGACTCTTATTTTCTTCACAAGGCGTCTTTGTAAACCAACATTGTCTTCAAATCTGCAATGGTTTCCGGCTTCCCAAATGTCGTAGATTAGGCATTAAATGCAAGCTGTCATTACTCTCCTATGCAACATCGAATGCATCCTGTTCCTCAACCACCATGACAGGTTCATATTGATATACCTGCAAATGCCCGTATCACTTGTAGGTATATCAATCTGAACCAGACAACCCCCACAAACATCTTATGCTACACGAGCACTTGAAGAATAAATGAGCATGACTCTCGTCTTTAAGTCCACAAAGAAGACAAGTGCTCTCAGTAGGTTGCATCTCATCATAGACACTACTGCACGTTAAGCAAATCCGTAGTTTTTTTATTGTTAAGGTTAAGTGCAAGGGTCACGACCATAGTTTGAGACGATATTAGCTAATATATGGCTTAACAAATTATCATCTGGACTAATACTAGTATAAGATCAAGAACCGTGTCAGATGATTTTTGACATGCTGGGACATTACAGATATCTCTGGAGTACGCTCGAAAAGTATTCAACCATGTGAAACCTGACAGTGAGTTAGCACTCAACAGGTTGGCTTGTTGACGATCTTATTGGTAGGCCTTTGTCAAAAAGATACATTTCTCCAGAGAAATCGATGTTGAAACTCAAACGAGACCTGACCCGCCAAGTTTCCGACTCGCCAAGATTTTCAGCTAACCAAATAGATATATATAATCTTCATCTATCTCTGCAAATTCAGCACCACCAACCTTAAAATAACAACAAGAAAAACTTCAGCTAAAATATCCTACTCCACGTGGAAATCGCATTATTAGAAAGGAAGAATAACATGAAATTAAACAAAAAATCCGAACCTTATCAAAAATCAAATTATCTCAATTGGAGTTTGCAAAATCTCATTTTTGACACTGTCATCAGTTTAAAGCCGCATTTCCAATACCATGACGCACGATTTATTTAATGATCAATATAACGACTATTTTGCAAGAATAATACAGTCTTAACCAAGAGTAGTTGATTTCGATAGACTTAGCGAAAACAAACGGGGGGTTTGTTATCTCGCTTTTATAATGTTTTCACTAGTTTTTGTTAAGAGAAATATTTTATTCTTAATATTGCCCACACATTTCCCGCATTTTTGAAGTTATTCGTTATTCAAGTAATTTCTTTTCATTATCTCTTTTATTTATTTCTTGTTTAAGCTATTTTAGGATTCAACGAAAACGACATGCACAGAAATATCATTCTATTAGAATGATTTAGTGGAAACAATTCATTCACTTGGGAAAGCATGTGAATTATCTGGTCATCGACGGACCAACAACTTACAAGTTACAACGTCATCTTGGGAAGACCATGACGGCACCAGATGAAAGCAGTTCCCTCGACATATCACCAATGCATAAAATTACCACACCATGTGGAGTGCACACTACAACTAACTAACACTTGGGCCACGAATTATGCCTTTGAAATTTACAATTCGTGGCTAAATTTTGCTTAGGCATGGGAACAATTTTTTTTCAATCATTTAGAAAAGTTTTAAGCCACAGGTACAAATTTTCCGTAGCTAATAATTAGTCATGCCACGAACTATGCCACACCCGTGGCGAATGTATATTTTGCCACAAATTGTTCCGTGACAATTTTTTTTTAGACAAACTTACAACATTACTTCTACTCAAGTTTAATTTTCTGTGTTTTCAATTATTCAATTGCACAAAGGTCTATGGTTTTTAATTGTACGGTAAATATTATTAGGGTTTTAAAGAGTGAAAATTGAGATGCTGAACCCGGAAATAGAAACCACATTCGTGGTTGTAAATTTGAAAGATCCAGATCGTTCGACATCGCAATTTCTGAAAATCAGAATCAAATTGCGGGATTATGAATATATAGATCCCTGCGTTTTTTACGTGCGTCATGGATTAGAAAATTGTTCTCCTGCCATTGATGTGGAGGGTCCCTTTAACACCGGTATGATCAAGGTTTCCTCAGCGGTTTCTCTCGGCTCAGTAGCTTACTTCTTTGCCCACAATTGTACCAACTACCTCATTGTCAACTTTTCTCATTCTCCGGCCACCCGTAAATATTCCCGTTTCCCTTGTGAAATGATAATAACAAATTCATTCTCGGTAGATGAAAAAATCTATGTATTAGGTAACGAGAAATCTGGGGTGTTGTCTGGTTACATGTTTGACCTCCATAGAAGCAAGTGGGAGCGTCTTTCTCTTCCGAAACTTGGTCGTTTGTATGAGGGTAGATTTGTTGTCGCATCTCTAGGCGGTAATTTATTGGCTTTACATGTCGACAATCAACTTCAATCTGTCTATGATCCTAAATTACAAACATGGAATACTGTCGATTACAAAGGTCTTCTACGTCATTTCCGCAGCATTGTGGATAATCCCATCTCTGTCAAGGAACATAATACTATTTATTGGCTCGACGAAAAAGCAAATATCAGGGCTTTCGATTACCAACTTTCTAAACACTATTACGGGCCCATTGTTGGTTTTGCCCACGAGCCTCTTGTGATGGGTAGAGAGTCCCATACTGCACCGTTGATTCATCTCATGGGAGGGCTATTTGCCATCGTCTGGAAGAAAGGCGATACTGATTTGCATCTCACACTTGTACATCTCTCTCGTGGTTCCAAGGCTAGGTCACCCATTGCTTCCGATCATCATTTGTTTGTTAATGTCGTGTCTTGCTTCCAGCATCACATTGACCCTGACCTCGTCGTACATGGCGCTTTCAAACTGTAAGTTCCTGTATTAATAAACTTATTGTTTTCTTTCCACCTTCATATTATTTTTAGACTTTGGGTGTGCATGTGCGTAAACAATTGTTTAGCGAAAACATAATTAAAGGGAGAAAACAACCACCCCATATGTTTTCGCTAAGCATATTGCAATCAACTAGTCTTGGTTAAGACTTTCTTAAGCTTACAAGATAGTTATTATACTGATCATTGCATTAATTGTATGTCATGAGATTAGAAAGGTGGTCTTAAGCTGTTGACGGTCTCAAATGAGATTTTACATACTCGAATTGAGATAATTTGGTTTCTCATAATGTTCGGGATTATATTTATTAAGGCACTCTATTACCTTTAGTAGGTTGGTCATTTCATAATTGTTGAAAAGTTGTCATCCTATACCATTTTGTAGGGTGGGTTCCGTTGTATGATTTGAGAAAGCACTATGAATTTAGTTTTGAGGGTTAATTTTTTTTCAATCATTAAGAAAAGTTTTAAGCCACAGGTAAAAATTTTCCGTAGCTAATAATTAATCATGCCACGAACTATACCACACCCGTGGCGAATGTATATTTTGCCACAAATTGTTCCGTGGCAATTTTTTTTTAGACAAACTTACAACATTACTTCTACTCCAATACCCCTTATCGTCCTCCATTTCCAATCTTCGTTTCAAGACGCATAATCTAATATCAAAACATATCTATTAATGAAAAATATTAAAAACGAAGCAGACTACGAAATGTTGAAAGATTAATAACTACAAGATTACCAACATCAGATTAATAATTTTCATCTGAAACAGAATAAACTAATAAAGCATTTATAGACATTAGTTCCATATGTAAATCGTGCGCGACCGAGTGATCTTCCCGCTATGAGATTGATGGTCAGGGTTAAATCATTCGTCTATGGGTATATGTTTAGAAGAATCATCATGCGTTTAAACCTCGACGACATTGGATGTAAATGGGAGCGTATCATACAACCGGTTTGCCCCACATGTGGGAACCTAAATTAATATCATTACGGGATAAACTCTATATCTTTGTTGGAATTCCGAATAACCTTGTCGACAAGATTGACTATGATTTGAAACCTTTTGCTGAAGTATATGACCACGAGCTTGATTACTGGTCTGTCTTAACACCTCCGCCTCAAGCTCCCCTGCTTAATTGTTGTTTTGGTTCACTTCTTATTATTTCTCTTGGGGAATTTGAGGGTAAGATCATGGTTTACTCTCCCGTTGACAAAGATTCTTTGATGTACATCTATGATGTTGATACCGAGGTCCGGAAGACTTACCCTTGTAGCGTCTTGGATCACCTTTTAGTCGCTAATAATAGGATATCGGGATTCGAGGTCATTATTAAACATGATTACATGTTATATTGGCTTGATAAGATAACTGCTTTTATATATGCATTCAATTAGAAGACATATCAACTTTATTCTGGCCTCATCATTGGTTTGGAGTGCGAGCATGGTTTCAACATCATGATTCATGAAACTGATGTCGTTTCTTTGCATCATCTCTCCGGTGATCTTTTTTACATATTCTGGGATACTAGCGATTGAGTGCAGAAAGTCAATGTCAAAACTAAACTTTACCTCACCGTCCTACGAGTCGTTAAGTATACATCCATCTGTGCTTTGGATGCTTTTGTCGTTGGTTGCCTTAGGATAACGTCGGCTCGTATTGCTCCTTTGACGCTGTGCACATCTGATTGGTTAGTATCTTATTCTACTTCTACTTTCTTGTCCATACATTTTGTAGGGTTGTACTTGTCTACTTTATTTCTTTTATCTAAATTTTCTTTCATGTCTGTAAATCTACTTCATTCTTAATATGTTTCACTAATACATGGTTTTGATATTAGTTTATGCTCTTTCAGATGAAGATTTTGGAAATGGAGGAAGATTAGCAGTATTGGAGCAAAATGGATGGATGTTGGAAGCTTGTTCCGAACAACTGGGAAAGTTGCATTTTTACTTGCAATGGTAGGTTATGCTCCTTTGATTGTCGCATTTTTACCGTGGAAGCTCGTCTTAACCTGTTGGTTATATTTACCCAACATAATTGATATATATAGCCGATATGACTTGATTATAATTAGTGGCGGACCCAGGAATTTCGAAGAGGGGGGGCACAATTTTTTTTTTGTCGATTTTTCCGCTTAACATATTGTTGTCAAGAGATCACTTTTTTTTTTATCTTTTTAATCTATAAATGATAACATGTGACAACCAAAAGTAATTAGTTTTTTATGTTACTCATATACAACTGTAGGTCTTGCTTAAGACGGGTCGGTCTTACAACGGGTATTTTGTGAGAGGAAATGGGTAGAGGGGACAAGGTGGGCTCCCCCCATGTGCTCTCCACTCACCCTTAATGGGTATTTTGTGAGAGAATATGATATCCGTCTTAAGCTTAAGACGGATACCTCCGTCTGAAATAAGAATTTGTGCATATACAAATATTGTACAAATCTGGAAAAAAATATTATGGAAGGAGGAGAAATTTCCAAATTGTATTTCCGATATATACTTAAAATGTAATTAACATTGGCTAAAATATTTAAAACCACAATATAAATTGATTGGTTGAAACCATATTTCTCTTTTAAAGATATACTACGAAAAAGAAAAGAAAAACTAAAATTGCTACCAGCAAGGATCGAACCCGGGAAGTCATGGAAAGGATAAAAGAGACTTACCACTTGAACACTGACAGCTTGGTGTTTATTATTTATACTATAATGTACATATTAAGCGTATTCGCATAAAGCCGTTATATAGAAAAAAAGTTTTTTTTTTTTTTTTTTTTTTTGCGGGGTTGCACGTGACCCCCCGGGACCCCACGTGGGTCCGCCACTGAATTTATAATTCAACGTGTTCCCGACTCAAGTTACTCGATTGTCAGCTTTACACCTATATTTAACTCCATTTAAGATGCCTAACGATTAAAGGTTAAGGTGTTTGGAGTCATGTGGGGATACCACCCTATTTGTGTGCAGAGTATTTTAACGTCGGGCAGAGCAACCTCCAATGCTGACCGTCATATCACACTTAATTCATGTCGTACGATTAAATGTTGACATTTTTTAACACCATCCTAAACGTCATCTCGCACAAATAAGTGTCGACTTTACACCCAAGCTTTGACCAGAGAATTGGAAGTTTGTTCATGACTATCCTTGTGGGGGAATGGGGATCATGTTTGTAGACTCAATCTACACGATCCAGTAAGATTTATACCCTCATTAATATCGTAATGCTTAAATAGGTTTAAACGCATAATGTTCCCTATAAAGATACACAAATTCTCACTTGCCCTCGCATTTGCAAACTTGTGAGAGGGATCTGGCTCGTCACAAGCTTGTGACGGATAGATCCATCATAAGAAGACTAATTGATAAAATATGCCCATAGACAAATGAGTTGACTCAATCTCATGACGGGAAGATCACTTAATCCCATATCGTACACATTTTTGGGCTCGCCGTATTTAGATTTTTCATAGTCGTGATCATGTAGTCTGTAAGAACCGCTAAGCGGAGCCTTTTTAAACATTGCAAGTTGCTCGCACGATATCTCCGTGATAAACGAACTGCAATTAGTACCATTTGGATTTGTTATCATATACAAAATCTTTGGTTGTGAGCCTAACTCCATTATTAACCCTCAACTCAAATTTTTCACCAATAAAAGTTCCGTCGTCAAACTAAGGCAGCATAAGTAAAATCCCCTCACAAACTAGCAATCTGTCGGCAAAAAATATTAATCAAGAGCTGCAAAACTATTAAATAACGAGGCAGCAAACATCAAGCAGATTTTCACCTATTAAAACACCAATTCTACCGAATATGTCTTAAACTACCAATTTTATTAATCAATGTAACCATTAAAAACCTAGTGCTGCCGAATATGTGTTAGCGAAGTTAATTTATTAACACGATAAGAAAAACTGACATTTGCGACGGAGTCAAATTCCGTCACTTCCAAGATCTTCAGACGTAATAAAACAATTTGCGACGGTTTTTTATTTTTTGCTACAAATTTTTTTCATTGCGATGGAAACTATGTAGTTTTTTTGTCATTTTGCGGCTTTTTTTAATACGGAAAATGTTCTTTTTGCGACGGAAATTCCGTAGCAAATTTTTTTTTGTCATTTTGCGGGCTTTCTTGCATGCGCGGTAAAATGTCTGCGACGGAAAATGAGAATTTGCGACGGAAATTCCGTAGACAAATTGTCACACATCGACAAAATATGAGTGATTTCATATGTTAATTAAGATTCTTACACTTGTTTGTTTGATTGAAATTACGACTTAAGAATTGACGCGGGAATATATTAAATACGCGGATGACAAATTTTGACGCGAGAAACAACAAAGTTAAAAAAAATGGAAAAATTCTCTTGCAACGGAAAATCCGTAGAAAATTCCGTTGCAATTTTTTTGCGACGAATCTTTTTGGACGGATAATCCGCCGCAAATGGCCATTAGCGACGGTAAACCGCCATTTTTGCAACGGATTATTCTGCCACTATTGACAATTTTTTTGTAGTGTAATCAATCTAAACATTAACAATTACTCCTTCCGTCCCGGTCATTTGTTGTCCTTTCATTTTGGCACAAAGACCAAGGAAATAGTGGTGGTTCTACTTCGGGGATGACAAGTCGACAATAGTCTCATTGGGTGATCAAATTCCTCATGGAAAACCTTCCAAATATATAAAAAGGACAACAATTGACTGAGACACCCTAAAATGGATAGGCTAACAATTGACCGGAACGGAGGGAGTATAATTCTACCGAATATGTTTGAGGCTAGTATATTTATTTATCAATGTAAAACATTCAAAATCTTAATTCTACCGAATATGTCTTACCCTAGTGAATTTATTAATCAATGTAAATATTAAAAACCCTTATGCTACCAAACATGCCTTAGCCTAGTATTCCCTCCAATCCAAATCAATGTACTCGTGGTCCCAGACACAAGTTTTAAGAAAAGTCAACTAAAAATAGTAAAAAGACTCATGTACCTTTTTTTTTTTCTGAATAAGGTGGATGAGAGATAATGGTATTTGTGTAAATAAAAGATTGTAATGAGGGTATATTTGTCCACTTTCTACCAAAAAAGAAAATGGGTACATTGGATTGGATTGTCTCAAAATGGAAAGTGGGTACATTGGATTAGATATAAGGGAGTATAATTTATTAATCAATGTAATCATTAAAAACTCTCATGCTACTAAAGATGTCTTAGCCCCATCGCAAGTAAGACCTGTTGTGCAACTTATACCTATCATATGCTTCATTTTTTATGTATGCTATCAGGGGCGAACCTAGGATTAAAAGTCTAGGGTAGCGAAAATATCAAGCGTATAATGTAAGTCACTGAAAATTGTGTCGAACATATAAAAATGCAAATAAAAACGCACAATCAATATTCAAATGAACGGTTGATACTAACATAAAATTTTCATTTTATAATTCACAACTAACTATACCTTTGTTTTATTTTTTGTCTATAATTTTTATTATATAACTTTATGATACAAAAAAAAACTACCACTGCTCCGTAATAACTTAAGATCATTTTCACATTATGAATCGACAACTTATCTTCATTTTCCACGATTTTGAAAAATCTAACCATTATAAAAAAAACATAATTATTAGGTAAAATATAATATAAAACAAAGTGCATACTCTCTAATACACAATATAATAGACATAACCAATTTAAAATTTTGCAATAAATAACAAATTAATCAAAGTTCAAAAACTAATTATTGAATTGTTGTGTAAAGTTGTTTTACGGAATTTATTTGAGAGGAAATAAAAATAAATATTGCATTATACCCGTGACAAGGCTCGATTATTGGATTACCAATGTAGTGCACTACATACTTTACCACTGAGCCACATCAATTATCATGCTTATTACATGCCTTTAGTTTTAATTATTCATTTACCAACAGGCTTGGGGTAGCAAACTACTAGCGCATAAACTGATTTTTTTTTCCGATGGGATAGCGGCTACCCCTTGCCACCAGCTGGGTTCGCCCCTGTATGCTATTACAAATGTATTATAATGGACCACTAATTAAGCTTTGGGTCAAATACTTCACCGAAATGTTATTGATCATATTTGATCTCGATGTTAAGGGTAGTGAGCATTCCCTAAATACGTAAAGCTTATTCTTTAGGAATACTATCTACCTTCTCTTTTCTACCTACTTTTTTTACCTTTTTCTCTCACAATCAGTTAAAATAATGTATATTTTGCCTCACCCACTTGCCATCCGGCCCCACACGACATATATTTGTGATTGTAAAAGGACAAAAGAATAATTTGGGAGAGAAGGTTAGAGGAAGAAGGTAGAAAGCAACCCTCTATCACGTAATGATACGAAGTATTAACTTAGGGTTTCAACTAGGTACGGGGTTTTCCATTGCACTCTCTCATTGGAGAGTTAAAACCAAATTTACCTCTACAATAATAAACTCTCGTATATGCTATCCAGATATAAGATATAGGAAAGAGATTAATAGCTAAACAATTAAACATACCTAATACTAAGAAAGCATAAATTAGAAATAAAACTACAACATTAAAACAAGAGAGGACTAAAATAGCATAAAGATGAAGGTCGGTAGAATAGCCACGAGCGCTCGAGCGTAAAAATTTAAGGTGATGGTCAAGACAACGAAGTCTGCCATCAGTGGAGAAAAATCTCCTACACCATAGAGATCGATCCCTTTGATCCGAGGATCAACAAACCATGGAAACCCACATGCAATGTCCGACACGAACCCACAAAGACATAACCACCTTCTCACCAAAGCCAATTATTTGAATGACATTCCAAGTAGTACGATAAAGACTCCTAAAGAAGGAGATCATTAAGAAATAAAACCAAGATAAAAAATTAAATTGAGATGACATTATTTATACGGAACCACCACCTCCAAACCAGCCATCCCCGCTGAAAAGGCAACTTAAACCGACCTGCTCGCGCCAATCAAAAACCAAGTACACCTAGTCTCACAAATCCAGAAGAAAGAAAATGAACCCGACGAACACCAAAAAGCTCATCAAAAGATCCCAAAACCCGAGACAAAACGAACAAAAGCTACCACAACCCCAAAGAACCAAGACTTAAACTCCGACGGACACGAAAACCCAAAGACACACATGCATGCAACAAAAGCGAAAGATGACAACCCAACAACACCACCACTAGGTGGAACACTGGTATTGGATCAATATGCGGGGGAATGGGGCAAGGGGAAAGGGAAACGCCTAAATAGTCCAACCACCAACACAAACCGGGCCCATTAACAAAACCGACATCGAAAAGTAACTGAACGAATGAGTTAAAACACCATAAATCTAGGGGAGATGGGGGAAGGGGACGAGGGGAAAGGGAAAATCTCCTCTAAAAACACGTTGCATGCACCGAGAGAAACAAACTGGCCGCCGCAAAAGAAAGGGAACCAAGAGGAGTAACGACATACAACCGAAAACCACATATCAACTAAGGATCAATCACCAAAACTTCACGGGAATTTACGGGATTATAAAATCAATTCAAAATGGATAGAAATAGAAAACTTGGTAATATCAAAGAAAATTGGAGGGCGAAGAGGGAACGTCACCGGAGATAAGCCAATAAAGCCTCATCTTCGGTGACAGAGACGGTATAGAGAGGGACGACGGGTGCAAGGGAAGGTGGAGGTGACAAATTATTTTTTAGGGGTTTTGTTTTTAGATAGAAGATGGAGAATATTCTAAAGAGAGTTTAATAGAATCTTTATCTCTTACTAGGTCTCACTAAGAACTAAAAGAAAATAAAAAAATAAATATCTCTCTTACATACATTTGATATGATTCCACTTTTAAGTGGAGAGCAACCATTTTCATATGGGGAGCACATAAAGTAGATTATTGTTGGAAAAGAGTACTACCTTTGGCTCTCCAACAACAAGGACTACTTTGTGGAAAACTGTTACGCGTCTTCTCTTTTCTACATTTTTCTATCATAATCGGTTAAAATATCATATATTTTTCCTCATTCACTTGTCATTTGATCTCACACAATATATAATAGTTTAAGCGATTGTGACGGGGGAAAGGGAGAAGGTAGGAGAGAAGGATGGAAGCGGAAGGCGGATAACATCCCTTACCTTGAATAGTTTTTATTGTACATGATCTTAGAGTCTTAGCACATGTACAATAAGAAAAAACGGAGAACACCTATTTGTTTTTCATTTACACTCTTTCATTGGAGAGCTATTATTAAATTTTTCTACAATAATAAATTTTTTATTTTGCAATCTATCTCAAATATTAGGTCCACATTTTGTTTATATAATTTTTTTTAAAACTATCCCACACATTAGAGCTAGCTTTCCAAGTGCTATCATTTGTCATTTCCTAAGAGCAGCAAGAGAGTTATTTACCTTTTTTTTTTTCAAAAGCATCTTCTTAGTTCTTAGAGCGAGAGCTCATACTGTAGGAAAAAAAAATACACTTATTGACTTATTGTACTCTCAAATTATATGGACCATTTAAAGGGCACCTTGAAGATCTCTTAATACTAGAGATGAGAAAAAAAAATCCGATAAAGATTTTTTATCCGAATCCGATTCGCTTTTCGTATTAAAAAAATCTGAATATATAGGTTCATTTATATTGGATATCCGATCCGGTTATTTTTGACTAAACTCGATCGAATGTGATATGAGAAATTTTGAAACCCGGATATCTGAATCCGATCCGATTTTTAAAGAAGGAAAAATTAGGAAACAAAAGTAAAAACTACTCATTCTGTGTTGTTTTATATCTTTATTTAATGTATTTATTGGATATATTTTTAGTCGAGATAATTTTTCATCTTGCCCGAGTCATTTCTCTAATCCCGTCATCCTCCACTCTCTCTCTTGTTGATTTTATAATATTATTCCCCAAAATATTTGTTGATTTTCATTCGAAATAATATTATTTCCTTGATGAATCATTTTCTTTTAGTTTTTTTGGTGAATTAATCATTTTCTTTAGTTGTGAAAGAAAAATGCAAAAATAGAAACACTAAAAGCCATTATTGAAAATTTGAAATCGTTTTTTCTTCTTCTAAAAACCGGATCAGATGCGGATTTCAAAAACCGGATATCCAGATATTCGTATACCAAAATATCGGATATCCAATTTATTTTGGATTTATTTTGGTCGGATTTGAATAAATTTTTTCAAGAATTCTAAAAATGTATATCCGATCCGAATTCTAAAAGTAATTCAAAAAATCTTTATTTCCCCGGACGTAAGTCCTCAACCGGACGCACCTTCACATTTTTTTTTCTTCTCAAATTATTCGAAAGTTATCAAGTGACCTTCTAATTACCGGCAACTTCCCGGTAGCCGGTATCTTTTTGGGAAATTTTACTGCAAGAACCCTAATTTTTCGAATTCATCCCTAATTAGACTCGTAAAATGTTGAATTTGGACGAAGAAGAAGAAAATCTCGCTCATTTCCTCGAATCTGAGGTCCTCTCCGAAGTTTCCGATCAGGTTACCCGATTTCCCCCTTCAATTTTCGTCATTTTTTCGTTGTACTATCTGATTTTTCTGTTTTATGATATTTATTAGTGTTTGCTGATTTATAGTTGATAATTGATGTTTATATGCTTTTTCGCAAGTAAAATTTGCTCACCTGGTGTAAAGATGTTGTCTTGTTTGGTTTATTTTGATTAATTGTATGAATTGATGATGTTTTAGCCTATATTTTGATGAATAATGATCAGGGTATTTGATTTTTACGATAAAGTATGGATCATTACAAAAATATAGAGATAAACTCAATGAATATAATTGTGTTATTTGTTTCCCTAATTTTGAGAGCTTGTAGTTGAATGTAGTTGAAGGTATGTGTAAAAAATTGGGATTAGTAAAATGTTGCAAATTGGGATTTTTTGAGAGGTTTTTAATGTTCGTGACGGTTGGAGTTGTATGTGTTTTCATAGGAAGAATTCGTGTTTATATGACTTGTTGGAGTGATTGTAAATTATCTGTGTGGTGGTGTTTATGATATTGTAGGATGACGATTCAAAGAAGATAGAGGAAGTACCAAAGAAGAGGAAGCGAACTGAGCATCGTTTCCGTTATGTCAAGAACGATATAAAAGAAGTGGATTTAGAAACTGTACTGAATGGTGAATGTCCAAGTTGTATAAACAATGCTAGTAAAATGGATGGAGTTCAAATTAAAAGTGGGATATTTAGCAAGATTCCGCCAGAGCTTTTCCATCACATCCTAAAGTTTTTGTCTTCTGAGGTATATAAATCTGTTTTCCTGATTAAATTGGCGAGTAAGATGGTGATAACCAATTTGATAAAAGTATTTGGAATTTGCAGGATTTAATTTCCTGCGCACAAGTATGCAAGTTCTTAAGTTATGCTGCATCAGATGAGTCTCTTTGGCGTCATTTGTAAGTATCTTCTTATTGCTTATGTCTTGCTCGCTTTATCCAACTTCTACTTCTATTCTCATGTTAGTCATATTTAGGCACTACCACATTCGCGTACACTAATTTTATGGCTTTCTTAGCTTTATTTATTCAGTGACTATGTTGTGTTATTTATCATGTGTCCGTCCCATGTTGTTTTCATTATTTTATCTAGTAGTGATTGTTCCAAATGATGATTTATGCTAGCAACCGCGAACCATTTATTAAGGCGTTGTCGCCATTGCTTTGTAAATAAACCTTTGCTACTCACATTATCATTAATGATTGTGTTTACTACGTGGTTTTGTTTTAGGCTATGTTCTTTCTATTTATATAGTAGGAGTATTTCCGTAATACACTCTTCCTTCAAAAAAACCCCGACACTTTCTAAAATCTCATCATTTTTGTCTGCTTGGTGATGGAAAATTAGGTGAGGAATTGTCTTAGAAGGCAATAACGAACAGAGCGGAAAACGTTGTACGAAATGTAATAGGTAGTGAACCCATCTACCATAGCATTTCAACTCTAAAGAGCATGTCTAATTACCTTCTTAAATGTAATATTAAGATTAGCTATATAGTTGGGGTTTGTACTGGAGGCCTGTGTTTGAAAGTTGAAACACGTGCATATTATTTTGCTCTTCTGCACACTTTGACATGCCATTGAAAGGAGAGATGTATAATGAAAGGCTAAAAAGATGCACAAATTCTCATTTCAGACGCGATGACCCGTCTTATTGCTTTAGACGGGTCAAACTCTCTCACAAAAAGAGCAAGTGGGCAAGTGGGCAAGTGGGGGGATAATCCCTCCACTTGCCCCACTTGCTCTTTTGTGAGGGGGATTGACCCGTCTAAAGTAATAAGATGGGTCGCCCCGTCTCAAGCAAGACCAAGTGAGAAAGATGAGGGCGTAAAGACTAATGTGATGGGTTTGGTTGCCGTAAATGTCAGGGATTATGTAGACATATCTGAATGAAAAATAGCACACTTGTTTCTTTTTCTGGTTCTTATATCCTTATTATCTGCTCGATAAACACCATCTTGTAAAATTTGCGAGCACATATTTTTACTCTCGATTGTTTAGACTTGATAAAAATCAAAAAATTAAATACATGCAGCATCTGTGGTAAATGTTATAAATTGGGATAGTCGCATTCCTTATCTTAAACCAATTGTTTACTATGTTTTTTTTTTCTTCTGAAAATTACAACAAGTTCGTTTGAGATAATAAATTCTATAAAGAGTATGACCAATGAAATAAGCAAGTGCGCTCAAAGGTATGTTCTATACTTTGCTGTCACTGGTCATCCTCAGTTTGAAGCTTGTATGAAGGAGAGTAACTAAGGATGCTAGCAACTAAACCAGAAGTGGGTTTTTGAAACCAAGCTTTACCTCCTAAGAGATTTGATAAACCTTATGTTCTTCTTCTCTACTTAATTTCACCTAATTAAGAGAGTAAGATTAATTCTAAAACTAGCTGAACCAAACCGACAATCTTCTTCTTTTTCTTCTTTGTGTGTGCTCATTAATACGTAGATTCCCCAGAACCATCATACAGCTTTTATCCTCAAGTGATAACCTTTAACCTACATTTTTTGTAGGTATCGTCTTCGCTGGGGATTGTTTCTTCAAACAAGAAAGCTGCGTGACTGTGCTTGGAAAAAGCTATATATTCAGGTAACATATATATTCTGCATCTGCTTTTCGACGTTGAATTTTTATTTTATGCAACTTTCTCTAGTGATAACTGCCTGCCTTATCATATGTAATGTCCGAGCCAATTCTAATGTTTATTTTTTCTACCTCTATCGTGTTGCCTGCTTGCTACATTGATCTTGCAGCGTGACGAGGAGGATATGGTTCAATCTTTAATGAACTGTCAACCCGAGTTCAAAGATTTTTATCTGCAAATGTATGCTGCCAAGCGAACTCAAGCACCTTTACCGTCTCAGGTAATATTTGCATATCACTTTACAGCGTATGCCTTTTCAGTTTTGACCCATCTTAGGTAACATTTTGGCAGTTAATGTACTTCATCTAGTGAAGGACCTCCATAGTTACATACTAGGTGCTTAACTTTTGTGGCTGGTAGCATGGATATAACAAAGAGTGCTGAAATCTTGGTAAAGTTGACACATATTTTCTGAACTTGAGAAATGTGGCTGAACTCGGCATGTATGTCGGCAATCAGAACATACTATTTCTCTTTTTCTGTGTATGATAGAGGGTTTAGTTGCTTCTCAGCCGCTCACTCATTTAGGGCTTGTTTGGATGTAGGGGTTTGGAGGGAAAGGGAGGGAGAGTAGGGGGATTAAAATGTGCCTTGTTTGGAGGGTGGAGGGAATTGGAGAGGGAGAGAATTGGAGGGATCCACTTTCCCTCCTCCAAGCCTAATCAAAATCTGTCCACCACATGAAAGATTTGGAGTGGAGAAATTGTATCCTAACTTCCACTCCTGATTCCCCCTCCCCGTCCCTCCCATTCCCTCCCTTTCCCTCCACTTTTCCAATCCAAGCACACCCTTACTGTTGGTTTTAGAAAAAGAAATCAAGAAATAGAATGAGTTGAGTTACGTGATCTGAACTATTTACTCTTCATGCTTACTATTTTACAGCCTAAACTGTCTCTCCACTCTTTTTACTTGCTCGTTTGCTTTTTTTTTTGTAATATTTGTACATTATTTGTGTTAGGTTAATGATGACGGGGTCATTCTTGACAAAACGGTTTCTGATCAAGTGTCTTTATGGAAGCGTAGCAAAGGCCTCAGTGATAAGGTGGTTACAAACCATACTTGTTCTGGGGAAGTTTGTTCTTACTTTCAAATTGGGAATGTTTTCATTTGTGAAAAGACTGGAAATGTTCATGGTAATTGCTCCTTTAGCCTAAGCAGTATTATGGATTGTTACATTTATTGTGAAAACTAATGCACTTTTGCTGATAAAACTGTGTTTTTGCTGCAGTATGTGATGATACATGTAAAGAAGTTATTTCTGATCCAGTCAATGAGCTTTTGGTTTGTACAATATCTGGGCGTTGCTTTGACAGGCTGCTTTCACCGTGTGAAACAGGAGATGCTGTGAGTATATTTTATCTTGAATATTTTATCTGTTCTCATATATAATAGTTGAAGCCCTCCGATCTCATTCCCTGTGTTGCAAGTCCTATGTGCAAGCATGAAATTATGTTGCTTAGTCAGTCCGGAACACGATGCTTTTTTTAAGTGTGCAGTTTTTCACATCCAACTCTTATCGTTTTTTGTTGCATGTTGTTCTCACGTATTCTCATGTTTCATGGAGTTCCAATTTTAAAGGAAAACAAATTTATACTCCCTCTCTCCATGAATAAAGTTTCTATTTTTTTGGGGTGTCCAAACTTCTCACTTGGAGCTTTTTTTTGTACGTTATAAAAAGGGCAGCCCGATGCACGATGGCATCCCCGCAAGGCAAAAGTCTGGGAAGGGTCTCACCATAATGGTGTAATAGAGGCAAGCCTTCCCTTGCCATTTTGGTAAGAGGCCGCTCCAATTAAGGAATTGAACCTGTGACCTCAATTCTTGTGCATTTCTATCCACTCATACTGTGCTCCTCAACTAGGAGGCTTATTCATAGGCACCCCAGTATAAATATATAATAATCAAGAAATTTATTCATTGACAGAGGGATTATACGTTTTGCATAAGATTGCAACTTATAAGCATTGCC
The DNA here is from genome assembly GCA_022085475.1 of Heliosperma pusillum. Lineage (NCBI taxonomy): Eukaryota > Viridiplantae > Streptophyta > Magnoliopsida > Caryophyllales > Caryophyllaceae > Heliosperma > Heliosperma pusillum. The sequence goes on along the minus strand of JAIUZE010068997.1, from coordinate 256,004 downwards.
AGACCACTAGTTCTTAAATAAAAAGTTAAAAACTACTTCCATTAAAATTATATCTTTATAACTTCACTCTTAAGAGGTATAACGGGGAGTGGATTTCGATGTGAAACAAAGGTAGTAGTGTTTAAACTTTAAAGTTGATTGAAACAGGAGGATGAACAACAGCAAGGTGTTGTAACTGATGAAGCTGAACCATTCATGGGAGCAGGACGTTTTGGTATAGATGTTAACCTTTAGTTCATTTCTGTCTTCACATGGGTTATTTCACATATTCGTATATCTCATTCTCGTTTTTGCTTTTTCCAGCGCGTGCTTATCTCTTAGGGTATAATTGTGATGATGAGAAGGAGCTCGAAGCTGTTGCAAGATTTTGCTGATCCAAGCAAACCAACAGGTTGTGCTCAGTTTTATGCTGTGTTTGAGGGTTTGGGACTTTTGTTCCCATGATGACATGACCTCAAGTTACTGATGCCTCAAGCCCTCACTTATAAACTGGCGCTCGTCATCGATGCATGGCGATTACATGACTGCATGGTTAAGTGAGGGAAGGTGATTTCTGGATTGTCTGTAGAAGAATAACCTTGTGGGCTTGCGGCTGATTTCGCACACCTTAACTTAGCTTCAATTATAATTGCTGATATCGCCGTATTTCTAAAAATCTCAGCTGTATGCACCTGCTGTTAATTGAGAATGCTGTAATATTATGTTTGTGAAGGGTCCTGGATTCTCATTCCATCCCTAAATATTAAGTTCAAACTTTGAAAGTTTGTATGCTGTGTTGTAGAATGCACGAGGATTAGTGATGACAATAGATATCGGATGCGGCCTACATTCATCGGAATCTATGTTGACAGGCCAATCTAGATCTTATCTCTTTGTGCTCGACGGATACTGATAGGAACCGCGCGGTGACCTGTGTGATGGATATGGAGTTCATTGCTGGGATGTACATGTTTTCAAGATAAACGATTTCTAAGAGAGTGGGGTTGGATATATAAATGAGTATAATAATATCAATAATTTGTGCAAAGGTGGGATTGGCAAATGACTAATCGCTTCTCATGCAAGATTAAAACCATGTGTAAATAGGTATGATTGTCACAAAAATGGCATTACTAAGCTATCGCACTTCTTAAAAGGCATTACCATTAACACTGATCGAACATCTTTAGGGCGATGATAACATCACTACGTATTTCTTTAATTTATATAGGTATTTTACTTTTTCACTCTTTCACAACTTGAGTAACACTAGTAGAAATGATGGTAAATTTATCATGACTTTATCTTTAACTCCGAATCATACATATATTTTCATGTCGAATGATAGGTAAACAACCGTTTGACTCCATCTGTATCTAAATCCAATTAAGTACTATCATAACAGTAATCAAGTATAGATTTAACACAAATATGGACCCTGTGAACCCTGTGATAAAAAAAACTCTACCTAGAGAGTCTAATCAGGTGAGTTAAAGTATGTGACCAAGATTAGACTCGGTAAACGAGCGAACCGGTTGAATGAGGATCAGGTCAGAATATTTTCTTGTTTGTAAGAATTCGAGTTCAATCAAGTGGAGTCAGGTCATTTCGAGATCAAGTACTTTTAAAGTCTACTATCAAAATCCTAGGTTAATGTTTGCAAAGCATCCAGGTTTGGTCATATTAGTTCGGGTCCATTCAACTTACGAGCAATGCTCGAGTCCTCATTTCAGCTATCGGTGTCACGTTAATTTAACCGTGTCAATTTGGACTAATTAAGTCTCATAGGCTCATAGCATGTGGGTGTATTAAAATGTCTTAAACGTCAGGATTACTTGATATAGAAATCTAATCCCAAGTCAACAAGCTTACAAAACTACAAGTCAAACAATTATCTATCACTTAAAGTTTCATTGACAAAACCTCAATGCCTAGACACTTCTTCCTTCCAACGACAAAATGAAAATGTCAATTTCACCAAGTCAAAATACCTAAAAGATTACTCCCTCTATCTCAGTCCGATGTTTACACTTACTTATTTTTAAAATAGTTGAATAAAGCAAGTGTAAATTATTGACCGAGACGAATGAGGTATATAACATCGTCACAACTTCTTATTTGTGACAGACATATTTTGTTATAAGTTTATGACCTCTCACAAACTGCAAGTGAAAAAGCACGTAAGAGGGCCAGTGGGAAAAAAGTTGATAGAGGTTACACGCTTGTTACCGTCACAAACAAGACTTGCTGATATAAAATACGAGTCTATTATAATAGTGGACTACCTCATAATCTAAGAAAATGTAATTACCCATATCAAGACAACAAGTACAAGTAGCCTCCCAATTTCCAAGAAACAAAGAAAACGTTCCTAACCTCAAGTTGTTGCCAAAAAAAACAACAAACAAGTGTAATTTAGTCTTGTGTTTGTTTGCCCCCTAACCTCAACTTGATGTCCTTCTTTAGAAAAAGCCAACATTTAATTATAAATAATAATATTGTTTGTAATAGGAAAGAAGAGGTTGTTATCAATTTATCATAGGATAATGATATAATTATGCAGATATCCGCGTATAGTTATCATAAGTTGTTCACTTGCAACTTGTATTTTATGATATACCATTTCATGTTCTTTGATTATGACATTTCAGATTAATAGAATCAGATCAACATTTCTAGTTATATCCAATATTCTACTTTTCCTATTTATTAATTGTCACTTGTGTTTTTGACGTGTGTAGTAGTTTATAGTAGTGATGATGAATTTTGTATGAGGTTGTATATGTAAAATGTACCTACGCTTGTCTCGCTGAAAACGATCATTATCTGTCACAAGCTGAATAAGTATAGTGTTTCTCTCATAATATACTAGCGGGAGGACAAGTGGGTGGATCCATTTGTCATTCAGTTGTCTTCCCACTTGTATATCGTGAGTTTGGCATTATCCATCAACTGCTTTTAGGGAATGATAACGTCACTATTGATTTTGATAATACCACTCAAATACAAGTTAATTATGGGAGTATTTTATTATTCACAATTTAAGTGATATTAACAAAAAGTGCTGTGACGTTATCATCGCCCTTAACTTTATCGGCCAAAGCTAGCTTACATCTCCCTTAAGTTGTAACAAAGTTTCAAGTTTGTAGATGTTAAGATTAGTCGACAGAATGTTATCAACAAACCATGTGCTATATACGTGGATATATATAATTAGAATTGTCAAAAACCACTTAGTATGATTGAAATTTTAGCTTATTCATCACTGAGATGGGTCAAACTTGTTACACAAATTCTGGTTTAAAATGGAGAGGTGAGTCTTAAATTTAAAATAGGACAAAATAAAGCAAAATGTTAAATATTAGCAAAAAGTTTATCCTATCTATCTAGTTAATGGAGGGTTTTATTTAACCTATTTTACTCTTAAGACGTGCTCGTATATTGTTCGTCTTTTTAAAAACCCAATTACATAAAATGAGTTGCATTAATGTTGTCGATTCAACACATAAATGACATATTGTTGTTAGACTCATTTAAATTTAACTAGAAATAATGTCCAGTTCAATTATATATTAGTAAAAAAAAATGTGTGAATCTATATGTCGAAAAACCTAATGTGATAATTAGATTAAAGTGCAAATCATTATTTATGAAACGTTTTAGTTGACACCGTTATGCATGGGTGACAATAATGTAAGAAACTCGTAGACTAAATAAGAACAGCCCTAAGGGATTAATAGTTCCCATTAATAAACTAAATAAGAACATTAATTCTTGTGTGAGACGGTCTTACATTGTGAGACGTTCCATTTTATAAAAAGATAATTATTTATTAATAGTATATGCATAAACTTTTTATAAAAAAAAGGTTTGCCAAAAAAAGAATTACAAAGTATTGGTCCTGCACAATCATCAACAAGGGTCCCAAGGTAGATATGACACTAAAAACAAAAGGCAAAAAGACAATAATAATATCAAAGAGATCACAATCATGCAAACAAAAATACAACAAAGTTATTTGTAAACTTTATAGATTAGGTATTTGTGCATCTCATTTAAAGTAAAAATATAGTGTATGTGATTACAGCCGTAATTTGCCTCCTATATAGGAGATAATAAAATAAAGTGAAAAGGAAAGACACTAATTAAGAAGAAAAACCTTTCAAGTAATTAATTTAATTTATTTAGTGCATGGTGACAAATTTGTGATGCATATTGTACAACCAAAGGTGCTTGTATTATGACTAGACTAGATTCTTATCCTTCTTTTTTATATGAAAAGTTTTAATTTTTTTAGTGTTTTAAAAGCTTTTTTTTAAGTTGTAAAGGATACAAGTTTACATTTGAATTGCTCTAGAGGCAAACGAATGAGCCATTCTATTACAGGTTCTCGGAACAAAACAAATTTGCGATATATAGAATCAATGTCTTTAATTAATAATAGCCCTATTTCTGTAATCCGGTTCTGCAACCCTAAGAATTTGCGATATAACCCTTATACAGTCAGAAAGATTTTAAAAGCATTTTTACTTCGTATGAAAAACAAACTATAGTGTCATTCTATCACTTTTAATGATGTTTCAAATATTTAGAAAGTAGGGCATTAATTTGTGAGTGTTTGCAAAAGAATGGGAGTTCGATTCCAGCTATATTGCATTAGTCATGCACCATTATATTGCACGCTTGTTATTATGGGAAATCTTATAATCATCATGCACATTATATAATAGTGTTGCCACTCAGATCAAATCTTTGGATATATTTCGTCGTGTAAAGTTGGATATATGATATTGTGAATATCTACACTTAACCAGTGAGTTAATTAAGGGGTCGATCGGTCGAGTGAGATATAAATAGTTGATTTTAATTTATTTAAGCTAAATTGAAGTACTAATTAAATTGATGAGTTGAACTAAGCTGAACTAAAATGAGTTAAAATTGATCAGACAAGTTTATTAAAGTTTAGCTAAAATGAGTTAAAATGTACATGTTGAATAAAGCTAAATTGAAATGAAGCGAGTTAAATGAATATGGGTTAGATGACATAAAATCATATTCAGCTGTGATAAAAACCCATTTTTGTGCATATATATAAGATGGGTTAAATTGTGAGAAAATCATTTCTTTTGCCTTAAAAAAAGGGTTAATTGAGAGGGGATCATCGCATCTAAAACTGAGGATTGTGGTCTATTACTGGTTTTATATTCTACTATACAACCTCTCACATGAAAATAGCTTAAAACTAAACACTTCAGGTTGGGTTTTCAAGGTCGGATTTTCAGGTCGGAGTATAAAACTTATATATTTGGTAATTGGTAGAACAAAATTTTCACAACAAAAGTCAGATGTATACAAAATTTAAATTCAATGATATGTCAACCATTATTTAAGCATAATATACTTTCGCAAAGACGAAAGACGAAAGTTTAATTTGTTGCCATGAATTACTTTTAAATACATTTTTTCGAGTAGATATTACAAAATTCAACGGCCACGTAACAAATTGAGCATGACATGCTATCGTAACGAATGATGTATAGTGATGAATTTAGGTTAAAGTCAACCCTTCTTCAAGCTAAAATCATAATAATACGTTAGTTAGGTACAAAAATTAGCTTAGTATAACAATTGTCTTAGAATTGTGTGTATCTTTGTATGTATATATATATGAGAGTCATCATCGTAATAAAGAACCGTTAATTCTTTGGGTGTTAAGGATCAATAGAACTATTGACCTTTTTTTTTTTTTTTTTTATGCGACTTTCTAACATGATATCAGAGCACGATAAAACCTGCAAAGTTTTATTTTGAATTTAAATCCTTAGAGCTTCCACATATACTTTATAAACAGTACATATATTACAATAAGGTCCCTAAACCCCTAATACGCATCTGAATCATAGGTTATGGATTTGGACATATTTTTTTCATCACAATCATTTTTTTTTTACTCTGTATTTTTTATCAATATTTTAGTTAAATATAAATAAATAATTGGAAAGAAGGGGGGAGTTATTTTTATTTAGGTCAACTGATAATCTTGTCAAGTGTAACATTAAATTAGTGATGTTATGGAAAAAAAATGGAAATGTGTACATGATGCCAGAATCATGACTATGAAGTTCCTAAGGACTTTGCTCAGTTTGAATTATTTATGATTTATATAATCGGGTTGACAATTCTAATTTATGAGTTGACTTTTCACCCAAAATGTTGGATTTTTGAAGCTGATAGCAATGTAGGTAATAATTTTCTAGGGTCGTAGTTGATTTCTAAAATATATAGAGTGGGATATATACAAAATGTCAACATGATTTATAAAGTGATTAAATCAATGTGACCTCAATCAAAGTTACAAAAAATACAACCTACTTAATTTGTGTAACACGATCTTAAATAAAAATATTGTAAAACGGATTTTGTTACTTTCTTCTAGACTTTTACCTATGTGAGTTATATATATAGTGTCATACTGTCAGTCCATGTTACTGGTATCCGTTTTACAAAATACTTCGTAATAGTGTAAAACCGTCTGTCAAAAGATCAACTGTAACATCATTTTATTTATTTATTCCATTACAATAAGATGTCTAATATGATACTTTATTCATAATTACTTATATTTTTTTTTAAATATAATGGTTTATATTATTTCGAGGTCAACCTTAGATCTTATCTTTACTTTTGACACAATAACTAAGGAAGGGGATGAATTATTTGTGGGTAATTTTATTAAATGACAATTGGACAATAATACAATTATATATATGATTAATATAGAAAGATAAACAAATGATTGAGATACCTAAAAATGAAAAAAGACAAACAAATGATGACCTAGGATAGATGGGAGGAGGATTTGTCTAAAAATTCTAAAATCCATAACTTAAATTTATTCCAAAAAGAGCTTCATATGCAATACATTTCACAATACTTACTCGTGCATTCTAGGAATATTGAAAAACAAAGTAAGTGTTACGAAATGTAAGAAAAACTTATAAAAAACAAATATAGGAAGTACTTTATAAATTGGAAAAAGAAAATCAAATAATGTGAAGGCTAGGGCTCATTAATGTACGATATATTATTTTAAATCTCACTTAAATAACTCGTATTTTTTTTAATTATGAGGGAACCCGCAGGACGCAGTCGTTACCTTTGGTGCACATTGGGTTAAACCCACGGGCATACGTAATAACCTGCAAACCAGGTACACCAGGTTAACCACCCTTTTTAAGGGGTGACAGGCTAGAAGTCTATAAGGCATAATTCCGGTCATTTTTTTGTTATTGTTTTTAAGTTTTACTTTGACGATACTACTTCTTATACAATTGTCTCATTTAAAAATGGCGAATCATAACAAGATTAATTTCTGGCTGCCTAATATACGGTAGAACAATTATGGATTTACAAATACTCCTTTTATTCTAATCATTCTTTTACCTTGTACTTTTTATACACACTAGTTTTATACCCGTGCAAAGTTTGCACGGGGTCGCTTATTTAGCATTTTATTTGCACACCATTTCTAAATAAACAGAAGTAAAAATAAATATGCAATAAAAAATAATGTGCGCGTTTAGTTTTCACTCTAACTATTAGGAAATGCCTCCTTTTTTCCGTTCAATGGTATAAAATCATTTCTTACTTGAGTAACCACCTAAAATTTTACAAAAAGTAATAAATTATATAAAACTCGACTACTTCGTATTATATAATGGGAAACTCATGAAAACAAAAAAGAGCACTTGTGTACTTAATTATACATGCTCTAAGGTCGTGGCGGTCTACTTACCTAGACATGACGAACAATCGAGTCGAATGCAAGTCTTGTCAATTTAGTTATGGTTAGGTTTGAGTCATTTTTTGGTCAATTTCTATCAATTTATCTAGAGATTATTATCATTGTCCAACAATAAAGATTCGAGTAAGGTCATATTAGCAGAAGTAACTCAGATTACGACTCAAATCTTGTCCTCAGTTCATGTATGGCCACTTAATTCATTTGTTACGTCTATGGGTATAAAGTTGGTTATTTTGGGTGGGTTATTTTTGTCACATTTGTGTTTACACTGTACCTATGCTAACGGGGAGATTTAGTTATCATAATCCAAGTATTTTATATTTATCAACCTAAGTTAAACAAAATTAATAAATGAACAATCAATAAAAATAAATTAGACTAACCTTATAAGCAACCCAAATTATAACTACAACACTCATCATAATTATTTACTCAATAATAAAATTTATCACAAATTCTTATTTAAGAAGGGAGTATCCGTTTTTAAACTTAATACGAATCAGCAAACAACTTGCATAGATAACACAAAAACAAATGCTTATATATTAGCAATAGACTTGCCTTATCTATGCAAATGTTATGTAATTTGACCCGTTTTAATTTTCACATACTTTGTATTAAGCATACGACTTGCATAGTTGCATAGATCAGGCAAAAACAAAATACTTAAATAATTAGCGAATGACTTGTCTTATCTATGCAAGTGATATGCTATTTAACCCGTTTTAATTTTAAGGCGAATATTCGTAATAAAAGACTTATTGAAAAATCATTATTTTGCAAAAAATAACCTACCAAATGGGCCTTCCTTATTCCAAAAGAATCCGTCCATCGAGTCATTGACTGACTATATCAAATAAATTGGCTTGTTCCTAGATATAATATTCACCTCATATTTTCCCCTTGCCCTATTCATTCTATCAGCCGTTTGCTCCCTTGAGTCCCTTCCCTCCTGCTCCCTCACTATTATAAACCTACACTTATTTGTTTCTCTAAAAATGCCCAATTAAAATGAATACTATTCACAATCAGACTCTTTCTCTGGCTCCCTTGAATTTGTGTATTTCAACTCGTCTTCAGTAGAACAATTTTCATCCGGTTAATATCTTTTTTCTGCATGTAAAAATCTATTCTTTTTTCATGTCAAATATTTTATTTTGAGATTTATATCATTTTTTGTTAGTTTTTAGCGTACAAATCAAAGCTGGTCCATGCAATTTAGGTTATTTCGTATGTAGTTAAATTATGTATGCTTGGTTAATTGACTTTAACCTGTTTTTTTTCTATATTATGATTTTTGTTTAAATCATTGTATTTTTAATGAGATTTATTTATTTACTCATGTAATGTTTGTTTTAAATTAAAGCAAAGAACATTACTAAGGATCCTTGCATTATTGGATAATGATAATTAATAAACTAATGCAAAGTCAAAAAACATTCGAAGAACATAGTCTAAATAAATAGAAGAGGAGAGAGGGTAATTAAAGTTTTTGTTTTGATGTGGGGCCCACTAATCCTGAAATCCAGCAGCCAATAGGAAGCCTCTAAATGTTTCAGGATTAGTATATAGTAGATTTTAGTAAAAGAGTATTTGTGCTTCCACTTAGTTGATGACAGGTGGACAATAGTCTTATCGGTGATCAAATTACTAAACCCTTTTTAATATAGAAAAGACAACAATTCACTGAGACACCCTAAAAAGAAATAGAACAACAATTGACCGGAACGAAGGGACTCAGGAGTAATTAGAACGGTGAGAATAGTTAGTTATTTTTATTTAGGTCAACTGATAATCTTGTCTAGCATAAAATTAGTGATATTATAAAAAAAAATAGAAATGTGTACATGATGCCAGAATAATGACTATGAAGTTCCTAAGGACTTTGCTCAGTTTGTTTTATTTATGGTTTATAATAGGGTTGACAATTTCAATCTATAAGTTGACTTTCGATACAAAATGTTGGATTTTTGAAGCTGAGCAATGTAGGTAATAATCTTCTAGGGTCGTAGTTGATTTCTAAAATATATAGAGTGGGATATATACAAAATGTCAACATGATTTATAAAGTGATTAAATCAAGGAAAAATTACAAATAACCACCACGTATTTGCGTATTTTTACAAATTATCACCATGTATTTGCGTATTTACAAATAACCCCCGAACTTTAATGTATACTCCCCAATCACCACCGTATTTTTACCCCGAGCATCGTTTTTATTACTTCCCGACTTCTTAAGTGACGATTTAAGTGAAATTACAAAACTACCCTCATCTAATTATACCAGCACACTTTACCCAACTACTACATTGATTTTCATCTTTCCCCAATTCATAACCCTAAACCCTAAATCACTAAATCCATTACTGAAAATCCCCAATTCATCTCTCACTCTCTCTTTCTTCAGTTTTTCGACCCCAGGTTTGTAGCTCTTTTTTTCTTTCATATATCGTTCAATTCACATAAGCCTTTAGTGTTTGTATTTTGTTCAATTGTTCAATCTGAATTATTTGTAGTATCCAACGAAATATGAAAGAAAAAAAAGAGCTACAAACCTGGGGTCGAGAAACTGAAGAAAGAGAGAGTGAGAGATGAATTGGGGATTTTCACTAATGGATTTAGTAATTTAGGGTTTAGGGCTATGAATTGGGGAAAGATGAAAATCAATGTAGTAGTTGGGTAAAGTGTGCTAGTATAATTAGATGGGGGTAGTTTTGTAATTTCACTTAAATCGTCACTTAAGAAGTCGGGAAATAATAAAAACGATGCTCGGGGTAAAAATACGGTGGTGATTGGGGAGTATACATTAAAGTTCAGGGGTTATTTGTAAATACGCAAATACATGGTGGTAATTTGTAAAAATACGCAAATACGTGGTGTTTATTTGTAATTTTTCCTTAAATCAATGTGACATCAATCTATCGACACTGAATTTATAAATCACTAGATAACTAACAATCGTACAATCATAACCAAATGTTACAAAAAATCTAAGTACCACCTATTTTAATGTAAGGCGGTCTTCTATAAAAAAGAAGAAACTAATTTTATACTCCCTTCGTTCCGGTTAATTGTTGTCCTATTTTTTTTTTATGGTGTCTCAGTCAATTGTTGTCATTTCTATAAGTGGAAGATTTATGTATGTATAATTTGATCACCCAATGAGATTATTGTATATTAGTAGTCTATCACTACAAGAATCAGGTTCAGTACCGACCGTTTTCAGCGGTCGCTAATAGTGCAAATCGGTCGGTAATAACGTCTTACCGACCGTTTTTCCTTCCGTGACGTCCGAATAAAATCGGTCGGTAATTGTGGTCGGTAAATGTTTCATACCGACCGATTTCAAATCGGTCGGAAAAATACCGACCGACAATCAGTCGGTAGACAGAATATCCGTCGGTGCCAAAACACATTGACTTGGTCAATAAAAAGGTGAAGTCGGTCGGTAAAACACAATTCGGTCGGTAATTACCGACCGACGGTCGGTCGGTATAAGGGTTTGTAGGGTCGGTCGGTCGGTCGGTACCATTTTTAGACCAAAAATAATCAGAAACTATTTAGACGGCAATCGTCGGTATTTGTAGGGTTTCGGTCGGTAAATTGTTGAGTCGGTCGGTAAATTGTATGAGTCGGTCGGTATTCATTGTGAACGATTTGGGTGATTTTCCTTCTTATTTTCCCCCATTTGCTATATTTCCTGCAAATTTTTCAAAATATATACAAATGCGTTCGTACACAATTTTTTGAAACCAGAAACCGTCTTTCAAATTAGAAACTACTAAAGTTTACATTACAAGTCTTACAACTACTAAAGTTTACATTACAAACTACTAAAGTTTACATTAACTAGCATAACCATGTCTTATACAACAAACTACTAAAGTTTACATTACAATTAACCCTGTCTTACACAACCAAGTACCTTACACTTGAAAACCACTTCCGCCTCCACCGGGGTTATCGTTATTTGGGTTAGTCGGTAAATCAAATATGTTATTGTTGCATCGGTATTGGGTTTGGGATTCAAGCAGTTTGGCTAAGGCCTCAATTTGGCGCCTTGTTTCTTCCCGTTCACGCATAGTAGCGGCTTGACTTGCCGTGATTTGCTGCCTTAGTTCTTCTTGATTTTTCACGTAAAGTTCATCCCTTTGTTGCATCTCCTCTCTATACTTCCTAAACTCTTCGACTTCCCTCTCACGTGCTTGAATTGATTGAGTTAGAACACCCGGGATATATTGTTGGGAGGCGGAAGATTTACCTGTCGACGATGATGACGCCGGGGGAGTGTAATATAGTGAGGCGGCGGTCCCTAAACCAAAGACTTGGCCCTTCTTGTATCCATCCACCGAATCGTACCAAACCTTGTTAACGTCAATCGGAAGTCCTTGCTCCGTAAGCTCGGCTATCATCCTTTGAAAATTTTGCTACATTGTCAAAAAGAAAGTTGTAAATAACTCATCTATCGTCCTTAGAAAATAAAAAAGCGTCTATCGGAAGTCCTAACACAAATGTAAAAATGAAATTTCGAATGTAGTAATACTTACATATCTAGCTCGGGCAGTTGGATGACTCCATTGCTCCTCACCATCAACCATTCTCATATGGCTATCAAGAAATAGCTCCACTGCATTAGGGGCTACACCCCCCTTATCTTGCGCCTTTAATAAAACCAAATCAAACATTAACTTCAAATTACAAATACTAACTTTATACTAACATTACACTAACAAAGTAAATTATCAACTTCAAATACTTAAATAAGTTCAAATTATTTACCATCTTAGCAGCATGTTTAACAGCTTTGATTGACCCGTAGTGATGTGTAGTAGGGCCATCTTCGCCGCCTTTCTTGTTGATGGAAGCTTGTTTCGATCTCTTGATAAACGCCTTATTCTTCCGCTTCTCGATTAATTCTTTGAAAACATTAGGAAGCATCCAACCCGGGCCAACCGGATTCTTACCTCTTATCATCTGGCCGGCATCATACATGGCGTCTTTTAAACGCTTTCTACACGTCTCATTGTATTGCTTCCTAAACTCATCCTCATGCTTAGGATCCCAATTGCACAATGTCTACACATAAAAACAACAACACTTATAAAAACAAACACACATATAAATTAATAAAGTAAAAGTTTATATATATAAATACCCAAAAATTAGCAAACCACGCATCCCTTTTACTTTTTGGAGCCTCTTTCCAGCTCAAGTAAGGGACATCGTAGTTGTTTTTGAAAGACCGGCTAACTCTTCGGACCACTTGGCTATCGTCAAACCTATATCAATATTTATATTAGAAAATGATATGTAACATGTTTATACGTGTAATTTATTAGAACAGATATTATAAATAAGAAATTGTACCATAATAACCCCGGCTCTATATCAATTGGTAACTCTCTTGATGTCGCAGGGGTTGTACTTTCGTTTGATGTCTGCCCCTGCTCATTGTTGTTCTCTTCGTCGCTCGTCTCCCCCTCTTCTATCACCGGGTCCCTAAATACTATACCTTGTTCTCGTGGTCGTCCTCGTTCTCGTCCTCGTCCCCGTCCCCGTCCATGATCTCCTGACATCTTAAACAAAACTAAATATACACAAGTTAATGTTAGCAATTAAACATTGTTGTCAAATAAACAAAGGAGTTTGATAATTGATGACACATAAAACATTACTAATTATAATGTACTTATTACATAACATAAAACATTACTAATTATAATGTACTTATTACATAACACAACTAGTCTTTTACTCATCGTCATCTTCATCTTCATCGTCATCTTCATCTTCATCCTCCTCCTCCTCCTCCTCCTCCCTTCTTCTCCTCCTCATCTTCATCTTCATCCTCATCTTCATCATCATTTATAAAATCAACTTCATATAAGTCTTCATTTCCTCTTCCAAATCTACGAACCTCCACCACCTCATCTTCTTCCTCATCATCTCCTTCAATAAAACCTTGTAAGACTTCATCTTCCACAATGGAAGATAAATTAAGAGGTGTCGTCATTTCTTCTTGAAATACGGTTGTGTCAACCGGTGCATCAAATTGTGATCTCGCTTTACTTTTAAACACCGCCCACCAATTATCTCTATCTTTCTTTGTGCTTGGATAAGAAGTGTAATAAACTTGATTAACTTGATGTGCGAGCACAAAAGGGTCGTATTTTAAATACTTTCTCTTATGATTTACTTCAACAAGTTTATACGTGTCATGTACAATTGTGCCGATTGAAGGTATAGGAAGGTAGAATAGGACTTTTTCAGGTATTTTCCTCCCACTTGATGGTGTTGGCTTGTACCTATCTTTGCCACATTTCTTACATTTATCAAGCGACACATCTTCTTTCCAAAAGAGCATACACCCGTCCTTACAACAATGAATTTTTTGATAGGGTAGTTGAAGAGCTTTGAGCAATTTTTTGGTGTTATAATAGGTGCGGGTCATCACATTTCCCCGAGGTATAACATCCTCAATCAAGGAAGCAATCTTATCTACACATTTGTGCGATAAGTTGTGCTCACATTTTATGTTAACAACCCTTGCAGCTGCTTGTAACACCGACACATCGCTCCCCTCATATAAAGGTCTCTCCGCCGCATCTAACATATCAAAAAAACTCTTCAACTGAGGGTGTGGAGTTTCCTCTTCACCAATAGGGGGTTCCTCCATATGTTCTAATGCACGGTCACCTAAGGCATCTATTACCATCTCTCGATATGGTCCTCTTATGGGAGATTGAGTAGTGTTTGGTACATTGTTTGGTATTTTCAAGGAGTAAGGCTCACCATGACACACCCAATCATAATAATTTCCCGTAAAACCTTTACTAATAAGGTGTTCTTGTACCACGAATTCACTCAAGTATTTCAAATTTTTGCACTTTACACATGGACATCTAATTAGTTGTGAATTCCTAAATTCATCTCGACTTTTAACATATTCAAGAAAACTATTCACCCCACATACAAACTCATACTTAACCATCTTCCTAGCATCAACCCTTTCATACATCCATTCTCGTTCAACCCTCTTCATTACAAATCTATATAAATACATAAATATAACATAATTAGGCAATACAACAACTAATTGAAACAATCTACATTCTTACTAAATAGGCAATCTAAATACTAATTCGTATTACGAATTTTAACCAACTAATCAAATTATACTACCAACATAAAATTTCTAACTACCAAATTTAACCAACATTCAATTTCACAACCAAAGTCCAACATATATCTACTACTAACAACATATCTACTACTAACCACATATTTCTACTACTAACATCTTAAACATACTATCAATTACATATACTAACATAATCAAATAATTGCAAATTTACTACACAAATATACACATATATCATATACCCAACTTCAACATCTAATCAAATTAAAAAAACCTCAATTTAACCTAACCTTACCCTAACTTAAACAACTCTAAATTACATCCAAATAACAACAAATAAACAAATCCTAACATAAAATTAAGGGTAAAAACAAACATAAACACAAGAATTAAGAGAAAAACATACCTTTATCAAATTACTAACCTCTTGAACATACTAACAATTATATATACTAACATAATCAAATTTCAATCAATACCAAAATAGTTTTTCAAATTTACTAAACAAATATACACTACATCATATACCCATCTTCAACATCTAATCAAATTATAAAAAAAAAACCCCAATTTCACTACCCTTAACCCTAACTTGAACAATTCTAAATTTACAATCAATAAACAACAACTAATAAATCCTAACACTTCAATTATGGGTAAAAAACATATATAAACACTAAACCAACAACATAAAACACAAAAATTAATAATAAATCATACCTTAATCAAGTAACAAGAGGAGAGAGAAGGGTCGTTGAAGGTTGGTGTCAAGTCTGGAACGGCGGAAGGGGTTAGGGGAGGGTCGTCACCGGCGGTGGAGCGGCTGTGGGCCGGCGGGAGGTGGTAGTGGTGAAGGGTAGGCGTCGGTTTTGGGGTATTTGCTTAGAGAGTGATGAGTGAATAGAAATAATGAGGGACTTTGGTCGGGCTGTTTTTTTTATGTCTGGGAAGTTACCGACCGACTATCAAATCGGTCGGTAATATTAGATAGTCGGTCGGTATTTTTACGAGCACCGACCGAAATTTATTAAATACCGACCGTCTAAAAATCAGACGGTAAAATTACCGACCGAATACGATTTGCCGACTACTTTCGGTCGCTATTTAATTTTAGCGACCGTTTATAGAAGCGGTCGGAATATTCGGTCGGTGGAACAACTTATTCTTGTAGTGTATGTTTTACATAAATAGTGTAAAACCATTTTACAAAAGATCATTTATAAAAGTATAAAAATTGCATCAATTGATTAATTCTTTTTTTAATTTACTCCTTTTTTAATATATAACGTGTTCGTTCGAGATGAACCTTAGACTTTAACTTCTAAGAAATTATATTCTTCCAATTCTTAAGAACTTTCCCCTTTCACTTTTCCACAAGAAATAAAAAAATGAATTTCTACCACATAAAATACACGAATTGACGAAAAAGAAAATAAGGAAGTTTATCCAAAATTGGATGGAGTATCTGTATACAAATTCTAAAAGACATACCATTAAATTTCTTATGAAAAGAGGTTTAACATGTGTATATGTTTCGTAATATTTACTCATGTATTATTACGAATATTGAAGAGAGAAATGAGTGTTGCAAAATATAAGAATAAATTATATAAAAATAGAGGGAATACTTTTAAAATGGAAAAAAAATATATATTGTTGTGAAAGACTCATTATGCTAATTTTGTTTTAAATCTCACTCAAATAAACTTGTTATTTTAAAATTGTTTTTAAATTTTTGTGTACAATATTACTTTTTTTTTTTTTTACAATTGTCGCATATAAAAATGGTCAATCATAACAACATTAATTTCTGGCTGCCTAATATACGGTAGAACAACTAATATAATGGCATTCATGTACGGAAACTTTTACGTACCAAACAAAGGAACAAACGTACAAATCTCCCTTTATAAATACACAAATTCTTATTTAAGACGGAGGTATCCATCCGTCTTAAGCTTAAGACGGATATCATATTCTCTCACAAAATACCCATCAAGGGTGAGTGGAGAGCACATGGGGGGTGCCCACCTTGTCCCCTCTACCCATTTCCTCTCACAAAATACCCGTTGCAAGATCCAACCCGTCTTAAGCAAGACCTATTGTTATAAATAAAAACAATACACGGAATTAACAAATAAAAACCCTACCATAATAACGCGTATATTGATTCTTTCGTTATTGTTATTATTATGTAATATATTTAATCAGTCAATCAGTCAGTGAAGCCATTAATTTGATGAGGGACCCTAAAAAGGAACAAATGTATTACAAACAAAAATGAACAAAAATTGAAGAAAAGTCTTCATGTGTATTAATCACTTAAATAGATAAAGATTATATGCATTATTAGTAATAAATGCTAGTCAACAACGATAGATCGAGAACTCATGATAGGATTTACGGTAAATCTTGTGTGAGACGGTTTCAAAGTGTGAGACTTTCTATTAAAAAATTCTCTTTTACCAATAGCGCACTATAAAGGAATGATTTTTTTTTTCTAAAATAGGACCATCTCACGGCGTGAGTGCGTCGATCTTATTCTAGAATTTGTGTAGGATTTATTAAACAAATTTTGCTTGGATAATTATATATATTGAATTAGGAATTGAAGTTATGATTGTAGAGTAGTCGTCCGAGAAGTACTGATTGTCTGGTTGATACTGAAAAAAGATGAACAATACTCCATACTCCGATCCATTTGTCTCATTAATTTGTTTATCTTTTATATTCTTTGTGAGAAATATTTTAATCAAACAAAACAAACGAATGGGACGAAGGGAGTATACTGTAATCATTTTAGAGGAAAAAGACATACTCCATAGTTGCTTATCGTTTGAAAATTGATCTTGAGTCAAAACCTAAATTAGAGTTTCAGGTTTATAAATTAAATTCGCTCTTATTCAGATAAAAAAAGTCTACCTCTTACCTATGTCTCATTATGCTTCTCGGTTAACTACGATCGAATTGACTCCGCCAAAAATGGTCCCTGATCTTATCAATCCAATAGATTATTATGTACGTGTTTTATTTTAGACCATCCTATTTAATTATTAGTAGGTCTTGCTTGTGACGGGTCGGATCTTGCTACGGGTATTTTGTGAGAGGAAATGGGTAGAGGGGACAAGGTGGCACCTCCCGTGTGTATCTCAACTCACCCTTGATGGGTATTTTGTGAGAGAATATGGTACCCGTTTTAAGTTTAAGACGGATACCCCCGTCTTAAATGAGAATTTGTGTTTAATTATATAACGAAGAAGACATTTCATATCATATATCTTATATCTTATATCTTATATCTTATATTTCCAATTGACTTTCCATATATGATCATACTAAAACTTTATTAATAACCAACTAATATAGATAATACCCATAAATTTAAAAAGGTGAGTAGGTAATGTATGTCCAAAATAGAATGCAATATGACCTTTTTGAATTTATGATGATTTATTTTGAGGAAGAATTACGATCGATATAATAATATATTCCATGCATTAATTTGGAAGTGGTTATGCATTTCTTAGCAACTTGGCTTATTTTCTGATGTGTCCCATGTTTTCTTGTCACCTCAATTATATATCTTCATTAAGTTAGGCGTTGTTTAGTGGATAAATAATGGAAACAAAACAAAGTCGCGGTGAAAATAATTTCATATATAACTTGATTTGAAAATCATAAGAAATAATTAATTACGTAGGTATACTACTACTCCCATGCATGCAACTGACTAAGGGGATATGTCCACCATTGGACGTGGCAATAATGCATGCACTACACCATGTAAACCATTCATCATGAGCCATTTGTGGATAGTGATGCAACATCATTACTCCGTGGCAGATTCAGAATTTGAACTTAAGGGGCAAATGACTAATTATATAAGGTAAATTTGAAAAAATATCGAAAAACTTAACTAAAATTACGAAAATTTTAACCGCCCGGGACATGGGGGGAGCCACCTGCTAGCACCCTAGCTCCACATCTACGTGTATTAGTGTATAACTATTGAAAGAAGTGGGTTTTATATAAAATATGTGAAAGAGTGGTATTAAAACTCGATATTATATGATGACACTATCTCAGTTGTCTTTATATAGTTAGAACAGGTTCATTCAATTGTGTTGGTGCAATCAACAATTAAGGTAGCTTATTATAGTATTTCTAAAATAAGACGAGTTCAAAGAAAAACATGTTCAAATTGACAACATGATTTATTCCAGGTAATATAGTCTTAGGAGTCGTTTGGCCGGTTATCACTTGAAAAACACAGACATTAGAAAATCACATAAATTTTGAAAAATAAGGTTGTTTGGTTATCATAATTTTTGGAGAAAGTAGGAATTGGAGCTTCCCGGGAATTTCTAATAAAAGCTTTCTTTCATCAACAAACCCAGGCCCATTATTGGTCAGTGGAAGTTCCCGCGAAATTCAATTCCTTATTTATCTACTACCATCTAATAATGATATTAAAAACAACTTATCTTATCAAATTATATCTATTTAACCAGTCTTATATCATAATACTAATTCTCATTAAAGATGGATATATCTGTCTAACCGTATTCAATAAAAACGGGGCGGCAAGTTATAACGGAAATCAAAGTTGGTTTTCCTATTTGCTTCTTTATGAAAGACACCCCAACCTGAATTCATTCACGAGTTGTGGTGAACAAGTTACAAGGGAGAGAAGGCCGTATAGGCTAATAGACAACACAAATTCTCATTTATGACGGACCGCCTTGTCATCCTGTCGCAAGCTTGTGATGGATCGCTCTGTCACAAACAAGACTTATTGAATAGAGAATCAAAAAAAGGAGGGATAGGCCCTCTAGGAAGGCCATTAAAGATCGGGTAGTGAAGGGATGGGATGTGAATATGTCGTAATATTGAATATTGATATTAATATTAAGATAAGATTGGCCTAACGCGTGGATGACTTTACTTTACTGCATAAATGCTACTTGAAAGCCGTTTTTAGCATTTAATTATTGTTTTATTCTCGTGGATTTAATTTCTTGAATTTAATTTATTATTAAATACTACAGCTGTACGGCTTCATTTTGCAATTTGTCTTAATCATTAACTATTGCCAAAACTTGAAATTATGGCTACTACTTGACTACTTGTACTTTGTTCTTTCTTTGCCTAAATTGTGGATAATGACACTGCTCATTTTGCCTCTTCCACGGAATACACAAGCTAAGGCTGTTTTTTATGGACTTATTAATTGAGGATTTTTTTTCAATTGTTATATAGAACTATAGAAGTATCAAATTAATTCACGATTATGTTGAATAAAGCCTTTAGGGTTGTATTTAAAGATATAAAGTCTTCTAAATGTGGTATAAATATTGAAAATGACGACAAAAATGAACAAAAAATGATTCAATCAATAATAATTTTAAGTATTAATTTTCATGTTAAGATCCTTATATACTTATCATTTTCCAATGTCAACATATGCATTTAAATTTTTCTTTGAAAAAAAAGTAGTTGACATGCATTTTAGAAATTAAAATTGGTTTTAAATGTCAATATATACGTAACTTTAAATCTTAAGAAGAAGATTATGTACAATTATGTTAAGGAAAATAGGAAGTACACGATGAATTTTAGTACAAGGTAGTAGTGGGCAACAGCTAAAGATTATTTTGTATTTTCAATCTGAAAGGATTTATGATCGCGTAACATGACGTATATGGTAATAAACCGTTAATAAAATCTCAATCATAAGCTTAAGCGGCTCTTTTGATAGAGATTATCCTCTCAATTCTAATAATATTAAAACTAGTTGATTTTGAAGTGATGAAATTGTTAAGTTTCATTCTTATATTTGATTGAGCATATATATGCCTCATTTTGCACAAAAGTAAGAACACTTTGAGAGCAATAACTTGTCAATTAGATGGTCAAACACCTAAAAAGAAACAATTAATGCAAATTGGTCAAGTATATTTTTCAGAATTAAGCCAATGAATTTTTTTCCCAAGGAACAAGGAACAGTGTTTTAAGGTCATAACTTATAGTAATAAAGTATTATTCGACATTGTTAGTTGTTACTTGTTACTACCCAATACCATGCACTTATGCCATGCATGAAACACGTGCATGCATATCCTCACAAAATTCGTCTTTATGTCAAGTTGTTAAGAAGGAATGAAGGAGTTTCCTCGTGTGTTTAGCTAAATTAAACTAAACTCTTTATTTTCAAATAAAAAAATCCTTACATTGAAGAAAATGAACTTAATTGAGTGAAATAGAGATGGAAAAAGGTGTTTAATAAATAATTAACGTTGAACTTTCTTTGGTAATGTACAAGATTTACTTATATAAAAAAAAAGGGTTTAAGTTGGATAGATCATCTTATTATGGTTAAAAGTAGATCAAATGACGATCTTTTATAATTATGTCGAATTGATGTCAACTCGTTCTCTAAAGATAAACTACTGTATCCATTTATTCGAGAAGTGGGAAGAGATAATCACGAAAAAGTGTAGTGATTTATTCAGTTTCTCTAAATTTACAAGATCCTATTTTCAATCACCACTACTGTGAAGGGTTTTGAAGTGTTTTAACAATTGTAAACATTTAGAAACCTCCAAAAGGATATGCATGTTAAGTTCAAAACTAAGTAAACAAGATTATTTCAAATACTTCCTCACCTCAAAATTATTTTCCTAATTTGACTTTTGTCGTCAAAAAGAAAAAACGTTGACCATTAATAAGGGTAAAAATAATAAAAACTATAACATGATAATAGAATATTTACATTCATTATAAGAACGTATTTTTCAAAAATAAGTTTTAAATAAAAAGATGTTTATATATATGTGGAAAACAAATTAAGAAAATTATTTTGAGAGAATAAATGCCTGCCGAGTAATAATAATATTAACAAGACAAATCATTCCGGAAAACAAGATATTCATACGATATTTTATTTAATATTATGGAGAAGTAAAGAACAAAAGTTTGCTCAAACGGTTATAGCTTTCCTACTTAAACTGTGAGATAACGATTTTAATTATTACCCACAATATAATGCACTCATCTGAAAGAGAAAAAAAAAAAAAAAAAATAAAAAATAAAAAATAAAAAATAAAAACTAGATCTAGTTGGGCTACGTTTGTACTAGACCAAGAGTCAAATAAGGGTAATCCTAAGATCTAAAGTCAAAAGTCCCTACATCGATCCCCACTTTCCTAGTACCAACTCAGTAGTACAATAAAAACAAGATAATAATAATTCAGTAAAACACTCCCTTTGCATTGCTTAAGGGACGTTGCCTCTTACCTCTTTAATCATCACTTTCAATATTCTACTCTTCTTTCTCTAATATTCTACTATTAAATAGTAATATTATTATAATAATACGAGTACTAACAATAGTCGGTTTTTTTCAAGACTGTATATCCGTCTTAAGATTAAAATAAATTAAATAATTTTGGCTTATTCTAAGCATTTTATTTAATCCCTTTTATGTTTAACCCTGATATAACGGTATTAAACGGCAATTTGTGTACTTAGGATTAAAACTTTATCAATACAGTAAGTCTTCCTTGTAACTTTTAACAGGTCAAGTATATTTCACTTGGATCGATCTATGCCTATTATTTAACCCGTCATAAATTTACGACGGATATGCTAGTCACGTAATATAAGACACTCAAGTGAACTAGATGGTCAACTAGACTGTTAACATGACCTCAACATCCATTTCTATATTAAGAAAATATTAGGAAAATAACACGTGTCATCTTCTCCTTCACCCAATTTCTCTCTCTACCCCTATTTCTCTCACTAAAATTATACAAAAAAAACATGAGCTGGAGTCACAACTCACAAGTCACAACCCGTGTGTGTGGAAATGTGGAATTTCAAGCTGTATTTGAAAGCCACCCTTTTTATCATCCTTCTCCTATATATACATCTTAACATCCCTTCTTTTTCTTCACACACTTCTATACTTTTTACAATATATATTTCATACAATTATATGTTTTGACATAAGATTTAATATCTTATATTCATATTTGTTGAGTTTTGATAACAAGAAGAAGAAGAAAAGAGTAAAAATGGTGATAATATTTGTAGCTTTGATCACATTTGGTGTAATCTTCATACTTCACCAAGTCATGAAATCCCCTGCTTTCGCATACCGAAACCGAAAGCTTCCTCTTCCTCCTGGTTCCTTAGGTTATCCTTATGTAGGAGAGACCTTTCAACTCTACTCAGAAAACCCAAATGTGTTCTTTGCCTCAAAGGAGAAAAAGTTAGTCCTTTTCCTATCTAATAAGTATGGAGTATCTTATTTGGGAATCGTGTTTTGGATAAGACAGTCTTACATCGTGATTTTACCTTAAAACTTTTGAAAATCCGCTTATAAATCAAAACGGTCTTATATAAGTTTTTGTTGGCTCATATGAGAAAAAGCTATATCATATCTTTCTTGGGAATCGGGTTTTGGATAAGACGGTCTTATCAGAGAATTTTTAACTAAAAACTTTAAAAACTCGCTTTTTAATCAAAACGGTTTTATATAAGTTTTTGTCAGTTCAGATGAGAAAAAAACCTATCTTGGTAACCGTTTTTTGGATAAGACAGTCTTACACGTAATTTTTACCCAAAAACTTTTAAAAACCCGGTTTATAAATAGAACAGTCTTATACTAGTTTTTACCAGTCAGAACAGTCTTATATAAGTTTTTGTCGATTTAGGTCATAATTTTGGAAATCTAGATACTAAAAATTGGATTATTATTTATTGTTGTTGGAATGAATAGGTATGGTCCAGTTTTCAAGACACATATATTGGGATGTCCATGTGTTATGATATCAAGTCCAGAAGCAGCAAAGTTTGTGTTATCAACAAGATCAAATTTATTTAAGCCTACATTTCCAGCTAGTAAAGAAAGAATGTTGGGTAAACAAGCTATCTTTTTTCACCAAGATGATTACCATCTTAAACTTAGGAAGCTTGTTCTTAAGGCTTTCATGCCTGATGCTATCCGAAACTTCGTCTCCGATATCGACTCCATTGCTTCTCGAACTCTCAAGTCTTTTGATGGTTCCTTGATCAATACCTTTCAAGAAATGAAAACAGTAAGTTCATACTATATTGGTAACAAAAAAAAACAGAGAAAAACAGAGGAAATTGACTATTTTTAAAAAAATATTATATTTAAAATACAAATAAGCCAAACGACTTTAACAAGAAAAGAACTGCTATGTCATGCTGTTTTGATTGTGCACCCAAGTTAGTCACATGTTACATCCATGACCATACGATAATGTCAGCTAACTTATTCAGTAAAGTTAATATGCTAAAAAGTCTGGAAGTCGATAATCAATAATTCAAAAATATGTCTTGGTTCCGTCATGGTTGACTTACGTCCGATAGTAACTTAAATTACAATTAATTAAGATACGTAAAATCAATACCATTGCTATAATTATACTCCACAAAGATCTTTAAAATGACCTAAATTATTTTATTTCTAAAATAAATATTGACTTTTTTTTTTATGATTGTGACATGTTGCAGTACACGTTCAATGTGGCATTATTATCAATACTAGGCAAAGATGAAGTAAAATATAGGGAAGATTTGAAGAGATGTTACTACATATTAGAAAAAGGTTACAATTCTATGCCGATTAATGTACCGGGAACTCTATTCAATAAATCGATGAAAGCCCGAAAGGAATTGGGTCGGATCCTAGCTCAAATAATTTCGAGTCGACGAGAAATGAAGAAGGATCACCAAGATTTGCTAGCATCTTTTATGGGTGACAAAGAAAGTTTAACAGATGAACAAATTGCTGATAATGTAATTGGTGTTATCTTTGCTGCCAGGGACACTACTGCTAGTGTCCTCACTTGGATACTTAAGTATCTTGCTGACAATCCTGATGTGCTTCAGTCTGTCACGGTACGAATTTCGAACCCGTCTTGATCCTATAATTTTATTCAAGTTTTTATTGCATTTAATGATATTTATTGAATATAGAAGCGGTGCCGCCTCTAATATGGATATGAATTTCGACATTGAACGACGTGAAAATGTGAAATGATATATAATTCGATATTTGGGGTCGTCTGACATGAACTGTTCTGTGGAATAGCTGAGTTATATACGTGTCTTGGTTTTCGTTTGTTTAAGATGTATTAATATAATGATTCGAGGTCTTTTAATAATCTGAATTTTGTGAAACAATATAATTAGATAATTTGAGGTCGTTTAATATGAACTGTTGTGTAAAACTAGCTGAAAGTGTACGTTGTCAATACAAGGGTAGAAAAGATACTTTCATTTATTACGATTAAGAAAAAAGTCATATATTTAGAAAATAATAGCAAAAGTAGTAGAGCACATATATAGAATCTTTAAGGTAATGTGAGGCTAACAAAGATTGTGATGATATTGTGATGTTTACAGGAAGAACAAGAAGCAATAATTATAGAAAAAGAAGAAAGTGGTGAAGAAAATGTATTAAAATGGAGAGATACCAAGAAAATGCCATATACTAATAAAGTTATTCAAGAAACATTAAGGGTTGCTTCAATATTATCTTTTACATTTAGAGAAGCAGTTGAAGATGTTGAATATGAAGGGTATTTGATACCAAAGGGTTGGAAAGTGCTCCCATTATTTAGGAATATTCACCATAGTCCTCTCAATTTTACTGACCCTGAAAAGTTTGACCCTTCTAGATTTGAGGTATATTTCATTTACTTTTTATTTTATTTAATATTTTTACATAAAGATATTTATTTGGGTTTTTGTTGACATTTTATGCAAAAAAAAAGTAGTAGGTCAAAGACAAAATGAGGATATGTTCTAATAATAATTACCCTTGGTCTTGTTTCAGACGGACTATTTTGGTCTGAAACAATAAGACGTAATTTTGTAACAACTTTACAATTATTGAAAACAAGTTGATATAAGCTATGATTACATTTTATCAAAAAGTGACAACATAATCCCGTCTTATTTTTCAGACGGAAATAGTCCGTTTGAAATAAGAATTTACGTAATAAAATGATTAATAGTGTTTTTAATAGGTATATGTCTATATCATATGATATCCAAACTTTATGAATTGATTTTGATAGGGTGTTTAGTTGTTAGTTGTCAAGTTGCTTGTTTATATTACAACGTAATCGTTATTAATCATGTGTTTAAAATAATACGAAACAGAGGTGTCAAATTTAATCAATAATTAAATTAGGTTTTATTTAGTTTCGATTTGTAATCTATTTGTGATTCGTAAACTTAATATTTGCTCGATATTTTCTGTTAATAGGTGGCGCCGAAACCGAATACATTCTTGCCATTTGGAAATGGGATTCACTCATGTCCTGGCAATGAACTGGCAAAACTGGAGATTCTAGTTCTTATACATCATATAACCACTAAGTACAGGTTGGTAAACTAATGACTGTAATTAACTCTACTACACAGTTTCATTTTTAGATTTATTAGGGTCAAATCAATTACTATAAAAAGTATAAATAGTGCTTTCTTATTTATGTTACTTTGTTTTTATTTTTTGACAGGTGGTCTATTATTGGCCCACAAAATGAAATCCAGTATGGTCCATTTGCCCTTCCACAAAATGGCCTACCCATTAAATTATTTTCCAAAAGTCAAGAAGAGGCCCAAAATACATGTCAAAATCAACAATAATCGACAGGCGAATACTTCGCGACACCTAACATCTTGTATACGACGAAGCTGATGAAAGTTGACGAAAGTATAAGGAAACAAATCTTAATCCGCAACAAAGAAGGGAGATGAGTCATTGTATAGTGAAGTTCACAAAGTGACTTCACTTGAATAATTTCGCCCGTACAATACTTGACATTTTCGGGTTTAAAGCAATTGATTCAGGGAATTCGAAACACGAAAAGGAAAACAAAAATATATAGCAATAAGAAAAAGAGGAAAAGAAAGACAAAAATACATAGCAATAAGAAAAAGAGGAGCCATGGTAATTGTACATTAGGCTCTACTCATCACAACAGATTTTGAAGGAGCATAGTACTAGATCAATTTTTATTTGTTTTCATTTTACTACCTTTTATTTTATTTTATTTTTACTTCCAAGGGTTATTTAAATTTGTGATTTTTTTTTCTATAAAGGATATGGGCGGACAGAAAGAAGGAAATCCGCAAGGATTAATTCTTGTAAATTGTAATTTTAGATTAAAGCAAGTTGGTTCGAGGTGTTATGTACCATTGTAAAAAAATGCCGCAAGGCATTGAAATGAGATTTAATTTATGAAAATATTTACATATTAATACTTCGGAATTTTCTCATTTTTTTTGTCTATTGTTTAGTAGATATGTTTGTGTTTTTATTTGTATATTCTATTTAGATATAATTTATTCAGTTAAGTTGTGTACTTGGTGAGTATTGATTGAAAGGAGCAATAGATAAGCTTTAACAGGATGAAGCACAACTAAGACTTACTTTGAACAGAGGTGGGCAGAATTGAGTTGACCTGGACTGAATACATTATGCTTGGCAACTGAAGAGAATAAATGAATTGAACTCTAATTTTTTACATTATTTGTGTTATTTAGTAAGTTTTATTGTAGATGGGGCATATCCGTCTACGATGAGTGACAGGTCGGATCACCTCACCAAAAAGTAAGTGGGAAACCAAGTCAAGTTTCCTAATCGCCCCTCACTTGCCTCTTTATGAGAGAGATTCGACACGTCACTCATTATTATAGGCAGATATACCCGAAAATTTGTGTTATAACTAAGACTTGGAAGCAATAAATTAGAATGATTATACAGACACATCAAATAATAGTCTCACCAAAGTGACAAGATATGTCTCAAGGTGTTACCACTTCCTCTATTATGAGGAAGACGTACACCTTTTAATAAGCTGTACCCCATGTGTTAGTGTATCTTCAGTTTACAGCACCCGTACAAATGTACAATTGGAGTACAATTGTACAAAGCATCAAAACAAAATAAATACTTTATTTTTTTTTCCATTGCTAAATCTAGACGTTGAACAAAGTAATCTGTTTGATTAGGCTAGTATAATACTCCGTATAAACTACAAATGTTGAGCTGTTATATTGAAGTTTTCACGTGAGTGTTTTGTGTTAGGCCACGTGCATGCCAACCTTTTAGCTTAGCAACTTCAATATCAAAAAGACAAATTCTCATTTATAAATGTCAGTTTCGTCACAAGCTTACTCAAACTTGTAACCTCTCGCAAAGAGCAAGTGCAAGTGAGCAAGCAAGTGGGAGAGATGTTGTGAGAGAATCACAAACTAGTGACGATTGATCTCTCACAAACGAGACTTTTTGGAAAAAAAATATAATCCTTAATATACATCCATCAAATTTAAGTACCCTACTGTCACATTTTTCTCGAGAGAAATTTAGGATCAGAGCACACTTTAATTGAAGAGATTGATTAATATCTAAAACCTTGTTATTTAAGATTTAATTTCATTTAGTTAACTTGAGTTCGGATAGTTCTCCCTACTAAATAGATATATAAACAGATGATAATGAAAATTAAAGTGATGACATCACCTATACTAACAACACAAATTCTCATTGAAGATGGCGCATATCCGTCTTTAATGAAGACGAGTCGAATGCCCTTTCACAAGGAGGCAAGTGTGAGGAAAGTGGGGATCCATTTAGTTCCCCACTTATCCTCACACTTGCCTCCTTGTGAGAGGGGATTCGACCAGTCTACTTACGGTACTAACAAATACTTGTAATTCTGACGGTGTCGTAGATGCCAACAACTCTACTATGATGCTACTAAAGATCTTATTTTGATGCGAGATTGTTAAAATGTCAACTGGTCCATCTCATTTTGAATTATACAATGAAAGACTAAATAATTAGAAGTCATAATAACTTGATTATGTTAATCAATAGTCAGCTGAGTACTAATAATTTTGGAATATAAAACTGAGGTCAAAACTCAAAATGTGCAAGCAAACCGTAGGAGAAATTTGGGGATTACAAACATTATTAGTTGTATTGAAAACAACCTTTGCAATTAGTGGGGTTTTATGCGGTTCATGTTAGCTATGGGAGAAAGTCGTCACTTAATTGTCTTATTTGCATTTGAAAATCAATCAATAAGATTTACCCATATAATAAATTTAACTGTTAGTTGAGGTGTCTTTCCTTCATAAGAACATAGTAGAACTTAGTTTCTACGGTAAACACCTAATTTACAGATTCTACGGTAAGACCGAGCTTTTCGTATGAGACTGTAATAAAAAGATGTTAACCCATGTTGTTTTTCAAGTATATAATAGATAATTTTAAAGGTCTAAAAGGAAGGGTCTTACCGTAGATTTGTAGAATTGTCCAAACCATTCAGTAACCCACAGTTTCAGCATGTTGATAAGTAGTCAGAGGTCGTGCTGCGCCCTCTAGGCATCTTACAGCCTACCATTGTAACCCGAATGGTTTGCCATCATAGATCTCAGCTGCAAAGACCAAGAGTGTGTGTGAAGGGAGAGTTTAAGTATCTCGGGTCCTAATTAACTCGAATGGACTGCGAAATTAGATAGAGATGAAAACAATTACCTTTTCAGCAGCATATGTAGTCACGGAAGTCTCTTCGTGCGTCTTCTTGAGGAGACTGATCTGAGCTTTGATGCTATGTTTCTCGTCTTCAACCTGATTATCAGATTCAAGTTCAGTCGAATTGTTAAGCGACATCACATCATGAAATTTCAAAATTAGTACAGTATAACTTTAAAAGTCTAGAATAACTTGGCTGGAGTCAATGATATCAAACTTGTGGCAAATGTGAATCTATGAGAGAATAATAAGGTGACATGTATCTGGACATGCGGAATGAGGCCGGTAAGAGGAGAAACGAAACTTAGACCTCCTCTGTCAAACATAACTCTCCATAAAACAGAAGCGCATTTGCTTTCCAAATTTACGATACTGAGCCTGTGTTGCTTCGACTCCACTACAAGTTTACGACTGTCGATAGCAATACATCTATTTTGTGAAAAAGTTACTCTAATATGTTTGGCCTAAACAGTGTTGAAGTGTTCTCCTGAACCACAATCTCCCATGTGACACGGACGTCGTGACGTGAAATAAATTTCGGAAACAGTTGGCATGGCTAAAATATTAGATAGGACCATTCCTCGTACAATACAGTACTTCCAGAAACTAAGTAATGTCCGGTTCACAAAAATGTCCAAACAGTACTTCAAGAAGAGTGTATATTTTACCTTGCCTAGCAAATCCTGCAACAAAAGAATCCCATTCTTCTTTGTAGCCAGCAAATCATGTTTGACGAGGTTTATATTTGTTCTGCATCAAGGATACAAGGAATATTGAATGAGCTACATTCAAGCTGATTGACTAACACAATTTGAAAATTCTCACCAAAACTAGTGCATATAAAAGATATGTTTGTGCAATATGTAAAACTACAAATCAAGCATACAGAAACAACAGCATTAGCTCGGTCTTTCAGTGCTGCCTTTCATGATCCTAATTATACAGCTACTTTCTCGGTATGACTTTTAACCAGGGAACTAGGGGAGGACTAAAACTCCACCAATACAGTCTCCACAAACGAGCTACTGGCAACTGTGTAATATCTAACTCCATGGGTTTTCATGTCCTGGTTCAGTTTGTTTTCCAAATACAAACCCGCCATTTTTCAAAAGTGGGATTCCTCTCCCCTTACCTCTCAAGGGTCAGGACTCAGGAGAGATCGTTTAGACCATAAAAACCATACAAAAGAAATCTAGGATCATGGTTGGGTCATGGCCTCATGGGTGTGCTTGGGTTAGAATTGGTGATGAATGAGAAATGACAAAAGAGACTAAGAGAGTAGGATGCATACATGAGAATCAAACATGAATTCGAATAGTCTTAGGTGCGCCTCATGGTTCTCGTATTTCCCTTGGGTTGCTTAAAAGACGGATTTTGTGCATAATTATGCCCAGGTCCCATTTTTCAAGTAAGTGGTTAAGCAATATGCACCAAATTCATCGTCAAGCACTAATCACTAGCATCAGACAACTACCACGCCTAGGTCCTGTTATTTTAGACTAAATTTCAAATCAATTCCGTTCATTTCGTTTCAGGTTCTATAAGTTCTGTTATGTTCAGGACTTCAGGTCATATAAAAGTTCAGTTCAATTCATTTTGTTCTTCACTCCAGATAATTTTAGTCCAAAAGAGCATACAAAGAGCATGGGTTAGAACCCTGAGAATCTTAGTTTTGACAACCCTGCACTTTTTACTTGTACTCAAAACATTTGTATTGTTAACTTGATATTGACACGGAATGATGGAAATTCGGCTCTAAGAAATGCGTACTTTTGTGAGAATAAGGGTCCAAACTTTGCTGCTCCACACAAAGCTCAACAGTATCCAAAATAGTACCCACCTCGGGAAAATTAAACAAAAAAAAAGACGGTATTTGATACTCGTTAGCTTAGCAGGATGTTTCCCAATCAAAGATCAAAACGAGCTTCCACTCATAAAACAGTTACACAAGTGAAGTGATGATTTTAGCTAACCTAAAGTTACACGAGGTGAAACGAGCTTCCACTCATAAAACAGTTACACGAAAACTAGAAAGCAATACACTTCTCCACCTCAAAGGTAGTAATCCCCACTTCTATTCTACACAATTTCCAAAATAAGTCAGTTCAAGCAGCGATTAGATTACACGACAATTCTGAAAATGAGAGATTAACATACAAAACAGGCATTCATTGTTCGACATCACAACGTACGTTTAAATACGCTTACATCACTCATACAACATACACAAAAATTGGAATACAATAAACTTTTCCATTTCCCAAATATGTCTACAAAATTTTAAAAAATGCAGCAATTCCAAAGACTTCGAGCGATTAGTGTGCGATAATTACCTCGAACGGAAAGGCGGTATAAGCAGAGAACACAGACTTTGCCTAAATGACTTAATCAAATTCGATTGATTTAATCCACGAGGAACAATTTCTCCTTCTTTTTCCATTTACGAAACCTCGCAAATCGCAATTATCAACTCCTGCATACAATTCATGATCTTAGATCACATATCATTCAATTAATACTCTCAAAATTCAATAATTGTACAAATTATGAAGAAATTAAATTTGAATAAGCAGATTTAGGCAGAAAAACAACATTTTTTTTTATCAAAAACTAAAGGTAAAGAAGCTGGAGAAAAGGATTACCTGCAATTGAATTGTTGAAATATGAGTGAAATTTCTTGTCTTTTTCGAGATTGAATAGTTTTTCG
This sequence comes from Heliosperma pusillum, assembly GCA_022085475.1. Taxonomy (NCBI): domain Eukaryota; kingdom Viridiplantae; phylum Streptophyta; class Magnoliopsida; order Caryophyllales; family Caryophyllaceae; genus Heliosperma; species Heliosperma pusillum. The sequence continues at coordinate 223,783 of JAIUZE010068997.1, read as the reverse complement.
TGGTGTGATTTTGGAACCCTAATTTTTCTTTGGGCGGGAAAGAAAATCAATAAGCTATCAACGTCGTTTTAAGATAAGTAGGAAAAACCGTTTTATCTCGCAAGTGTTATCATTTGGACGGGTCTATATGTTTGGTGAAAATAAACTAAAATGAAGTAAACTGAAATTATAACTTTAATAGTATGAATTTAACTGAACTTAATCGATCTGAATTGAATCGAACCTAGAAAAAAGTAATATAAATTAGTAATATAAAACCGTTTCGTATTTTACTTAACTAGCCAAGTAAGGGTGGTTACTTTTATGAGGTTATTTAAATAGAATGCAATTTTACATTGGGTTATGTTCAAAAGGATCGGAAAATATGTATAAAGACATTTTCAAAAGCAGAGCATGTTTGGTCTAAATTCTTAAAAATGAGTTTCTATTTTTTTACTTTAAATTTTTAAAAGGAGTTTTAAAAACCTAGAAACAAATTGGTGTTTCTATTTGTATAGATAAAAAAAGACTTTTTGGCTTTCGAGAAACTTGTTTTAGCTTTTGAATTATTGTGGTGTTTGGCCGAAAAGTGCTTTTGAGCCCAAAAACACTTTGAAAAGTTAGGACAAACACACACGTAATAAAAGTAATAGGTTTTTAGAGTTTGAGTGAAAAGTAGATGTAGAAATTTTGTACTTCTACTTTTGGGGGATAATTATGTATGTGTTTGGCCTTGTTTTATGAAGTGTTTTTAGTTCATAAAAAGCTTAAACATAGTCAAACACCCATTTTTTGCAACCTAAAAACTACTTTTAATAAACTCAAAATTCAACTTTCGGTGCTCAAAAGTAGAAGCACCAATTTGGTGCTTCTAATTTTTACTTCTTCTTTTACAATCTTTAATATATAAATGATAAATTTGTACATAATAAATATCTCAAAAAAATAAAATAAATACATTTTTATTTATGTTTTTTCATTCCCTATAAATATAGACCTATCTTGATATACATTAATCATAATATTTGCATTTTGCATTTTCTCAAGTAGAAAAAACTCATTTAAAGTCATTTTGAGAAATAGTTTTGTAAAATGGTAGCCAAACACTTACTATTTTTTCAAAAAGTAGCTTTCTAAAAAACTCATTTTCAAAAGTACAAATTATTCATAGAGAGCTAAGCCAAACATGCTCTTGTTTTTGACTTTTTAAACACACTTCTAAACCTCCCTAATTTATAGTAGTATTTAGCCTAGCTACTAGTTTTTCTTTTACAAAAACACTTTTATGCCAAACAGCACCTAAGTTTAAAATCGTTAGAAAAGTACTACAGAGTAATAGCAAAAATTTATAAGTCAAAATTCTAAATAAGTATATACCCATGCAATTTTGCAAAGATTTTAAGCTAGTGTACTTAAACTATCCCTGCACAACTCTATGATGTTCCAATTACCTAAAAGGAAAAATTTACAAAAATATTTTTTTTAATTATTTATTTATAATTTGTATAATAACTTGTAAGTTGTGATTTGCTGTGACCCACCTTCCCTCTTCAATTTTCATTTTCCTCCTCATATTATAATACTAGATTTAATGTCCGTGTGTTGAACGGACCACTTGAAATACCCTGTCTCGTGTACCATTGTTAAACATCAAGTTAGAAAATAAAGCCTTATTCTTTTGACTTGAGTGGAGCTAGAACTAAATTAAACTGAAAATAAGGCCTTATTCTTTGGAATTTGAAGAGTTTAACCCATGAGGAATAGGGAACTTTGACACCATCGAGAACTCTTACTTTGTGTTGGATATTGAATACGGAGTATGCGGGATGGATTTTTGTGGGAGGGGTGGTGTCGTCGCCGGTCATGGCTTGCTTGGGGAAAAAGCTAGAAGACTGGAGGACGGCAAAGGTCACGATCAAAGGTGGCGGCCAAAAGTGTTTAGGATGGATGCTAAACCTGCTCTGATACCACATTAGATTGAAATCCCCTAAGGGAGGTATGTTTGGGAACCTTGAATTGGAATAATTGAATTCCGGAATTGAGACATTTTAAGTGTTTGGGAACGCTAAGAATTTGGAATTGGAATTGGACTCAATTCCTTAACAATTCCAAGCTAGTTAAAATTTGGGTCTCTCAAATTCCTACCGTATAGTAGTCATTTCAATTCCAACACTACCTTTTTTATGCATTTTTTTCCAACCGCAAATATTTTTTGTCGCTATTTATTTTTTTGGTGATTTTGACCCATACACGCCCCTCCCAATTCCAATTTCAATTCCACGAGTTTCCCAAACGGGATTGAGAAATTGAAATCCGAAATTGATTTCCAAGTGATCTCCAAACGAATTTTTGGAATTAGATTTGGAATTGAATTCAAACATTTTGATTTCTACAATTCAAATCATGAAAATGAAATCAATTCCGCATTACCAAACGCTCCATAAGGGATATACAGTATCATATTATTTACCATATATATATATATATATATATATATATATGAGAGTACAGTATAACAATATACATCGAAAATCAAGGAATTTCCATATAACAAATATCACTATTCTAGGTAACTAAATATCCTATTTTTTTTTTTTGGTTCAAATGAGCGCACAATGTCGCGGGTGAAAATCGAACCCCCAACTTCATGGTTGGAATAAGAGTGCTTTTACCACTTGAGGTAACTAAATATCCTATACATATTTACTAACACATATATCAAAATAATAACAATTACAATTAAACTCATCTCTCAAGCTCTTCTATGAACACGGTGAAGCATGTCACCTTTCGACCTTTCGTGTATCGCAATGGAGGTGGATATGGGTGGTTTGTGTGATGTCCACGACAATGTCATGGTCCGTTCGTTTACCACTCACGACGCCACCATGGTTAGTTCATGTAGCTCTCAAGACATCTCCGCGTGCAATTCGTGTAGCACGCACAATAGTCTTAGGTTAGGTTCATGATTCGATGACATCATTAATTCACGCACGGCGATGCAGTTTCGGGAATTTCCGGGTTTGCAAACGAGGACGTACCAACGAATAAGCTACCATAGGCTGCCATGCTCGGTCTATGTCGTGAATGAATTTCGTAGTTTGATCAAAATTTAGGATTGCTAATCTAAGCTAGAATGCAAAGGAGGACGTAACGACGAATAAATTTCATCGTAGTTTGATCAAAATTGATTGCTAATCTAAGCTAGAATGTCGTGAATGAAATTTATCATGCGAATAGAATCAAGGAGGCAGCACTCAATGAAATTTAGGACGTATAAAGTGATTAGTTGATTGATTGTATTTTAACCACATTAATTAATTAACGTTTAACCCTGATTTTTTAGTGAAATATGACATAATTTTAATCAATCTACGAATATTTTGTCAACTGATATAAAGTATAAACTCCAATTATTAAACCAAATGAATGGAATTGAAAAAGCAAAGTAAGAATTTGTTCACCTTGAATTATTGTTATTGATTATGTTAGACGAAAATGTATGAATGATATAGTGTTTTAAGACGAAGATGTATGAGCGTTAGAGATTATAATAGGTGAGTGAATTATAGAAGATAAATCTAAAGAAGGGTGGTTTCGTCATTTACTCGGGAGGTATTAGTAATTTTATGGGCGACAAAAAGAAAAAGTGATTCAGTTTCCTAGTTACGGTAGATATTAGTAATTCTTGCTGGTTAGGTTCTTAAGTTAACGTCGCTTTTGTTACGTCATGAATATCAACGATCACAAATTCTCATTTAAGATTATATCCATCTTAACCTTTAGGCTGGTCAAGTATCACACATGAGACAAAAATAGAATGCATTGAGAATAGCAACAGGTTTTTCCCTCCTATGCAAGCAGGTGTTATTTGACATTTTGACCTGTTTTATTCTTAAGATGGATATATTCGTCTTAAGTAGAACGGATATATCCGTCTTAATTAAGACCTATTGATCAACGATACGTCGGTTAATAATATTTCTATTTATTTATTGAGAATGGTCATATACTCATATTCAAGGGCGAGTTCAGGAATATCGAAAAGAAATTAGTTTTAGAATACGCGGAGTAACTTGAGAGAAAGTGACTCAGTTTTAGAATACGGCCAACTTGGTAATTTATGGAAAGTAGTACAACATGGCTGATATGGAAAACAGTAGAAGTGTAGAACCTGGCTAATACGGAAAACTAGTTTTAACTCGTGCAAAATTGCACGGGGATGTTTTTATGAAAAAAAGTAAAAATATTACTATTATAGCATATATGATAATGATGATATATTTGGGTGGAATTTATAAAATTAGTCAAATATATTTTACAAACAATAAATCTTGTGTAATGCATTTTTACACTAAATTAGTGTAAAACGACCTTACAATTTTACTTATTGAAATACTAAATATAGATGAAAAAATTGTATAAAAAGTAATAAAATATCGACGTATACTTTAAAATTGGATACTAATTAAAAATGGTTACAATTGATAAGAAAACATGTGCCAAACAAAAAAAACATGTGTGTCATAATCAATTATATAAATGACACAAAAATTATATCAAGCAGTTTGAGAAAATGGTTTCGCAATAATAACTTAGTGAGATACCCTCTCTTCAAAGATTAGTTGTCCACCAACTTTTTTTCAAGTAGCCCAACAATCCAAAACTTTTATTTCCCTAAGTCCTACCAAGCCGTACTCCATATAACTTACGACCACTCAACAAATTTATGTATTATTGACGATAATTCAAACAAATACAAAAATAATTTTTTTTATTAAAAACAAAAGGTAATTTGCTCTTATACATAGATCACCCGCATCTTGGCCAAGCTTCAGGAATGAAATATTCACGCCCAAGTCTGATTTTTGACGGGTTTCCATGCCTGGTCTAAATTTATTTAGTGTTTTCTATAGTAACTTTTAATATAGATGTTTGAATTATTCTTGTTGCATTGATAGATTAATTTGTTGAAAAATCATTATCATTATTCGTTGTAATTTATATTTGTTAACTTCATTTTTTTTTACTAATTTGTGATCTTTTCAATTTATTTTTTCGTTAAATCTATTGCGATTCTCATTTAAAATAGTAAACAAAAATTGAGAAAGAAAGTATTCTCGTCGTCTCAATTATTAGTGTATATTACAATATGTATGAAAGTTTTTATAAAATCGACTGAGGCGGAGGTAAGAAAATTTAAAAGTCAAGGGTAAAGTTGAGAAAGTAGAAAAAATGTCAACGATGCTGGTTTTTTTGTTGACATTTTATAAAAACTCCCCAAATATTTTCAACCGGTTTTTCGAGTTCGGGTTTATGTGGACATGTCTTTAGTTACCCCAAATGAGTTATATTAAGCAAATAAAATTTATGAAAAAGGCAAAATAAATAATGGACCCAAAATAAATAGTGAAAAAATAAATAAAAATAAGTGATTTATTTTTAGTAAAATCTTGATTTCTTTTTTGAACTTGTCCAAATTTATTGTTGGAAGATTTAAAATATTTTTTATAGTAGTCGAGAAGTAATGCAGTACGGTAAAAAAATTGTGTCTTCCTTTATGACTTTCTTTCTTTATTATTTTTTTATTTATATATTTATCATACTTAATAAAAAGTACTTAATGGAAAATAGATTTTTTTATTATTTTTTTTATCATTTATTGTTTTTTAGTACCGTTAATAAATAAATAAATTACTGAATATGATAAATTTTAATTATTTGTTTTTAAAATATTGTTGGTAAATTTTTTATTGAACTTGGAATATATATAAGAATTCTAACGTTGAAAATAAAAAGAAAAAACAGTTGAACTTGGAAAATGGGGTTGTATTTAATTGCAAGTTGGAAAATATGTAGTGGTGATGTGGATGAATATGGAGGCTTTATTTGTTTGGGTTTTAATATATAGGGGATAACAAAAAGAATACACATATCCAATGTGTATGATTTTTTCATACATAACCAACCATATTATAACATGAGTATTTATTATTTTTCTATTAATTATTTTGATTAAAGATAAATTAGTCATTTGACTAAAGATGGTTATTAATTTTCTTAATTCAAGTAAGGAAGTTATGATTATTTTATTTTATTTAGTCATTTACTCATTTATATGATTTGATTATTTATCGTTTTCAATTTTATTTATATACTTTGATTTTTTTTCCAGTTTAACTTATATACTTTGTTTATTTTTTTTTGTTTTTAGTTTCATTTATATATATATGTATACCTCGATTTCTACCATATAGTTTATTTTTCGTTTTTAGTTAATTTTTTTTATATAATTTGATTATATTTTGTACCATTTTTATAGTATGATTATTTTACTTTTAATTAATTGTGTGTATAGTTTTAGTCATTTTTTTAGTTTTCTATTAAAATCTTTTTTTTGAATATAAAATAAAAATTCAAAATTAAATACTCCGTATAAGATAAAAATGTATCTTATTTAATATACTTCAATTATGAAATATAATATATTTTTTGAATATGGATCGGAGTGTAACCAATAACAAAATAATAAAACTTCCTATTTTAGTTTCGGGAATCATGAATATATCACCTTAATATAATAAAAATATTAAAATGGGAATATTTAACAAGTATATTGACATGATTTGTTTCCTTTTTTGAAAATCTTAATTGATTAAAAATATAAATTAAAATCTGTAGAAGTCCTAGATTTAAGCTAACTTTTTAAACTAAATACTTGAATTAAGGAAATTAATAATCACTAACAATAAAATTACTAGATTAACCCTAGTTAAATAAATTAAATGAAAAATTAAAATTCCACGTGTCATTATACGATTGGGTGTGTATGGAAAATGTCACACATTGTGTAAGTGTATATCTTCCGGGAAAATAGTCATAGAATACGGGCAATATTGGAGTGCAATACCGATACTCGTGCCCTTGGTGAATCAATGTGACTCTTGGGAAAGGGGCATACTATTATTATAACTACCCTTGTATTTTGTATAAATAGATATTGATTGTAACACATATAATGCAATTCATTAATACAATTTACACTTATATAATTTATAAGTTGTAATTTATCATGGTTGGAGTATATTACGGTATTGGAGTGCAATACCGATACTCGTGCCCTTGGTGAATCAATGTGACTCTTGGGAAAGGGGCATACTATTATTATAACTACCCTTGTATTATCTATAAATAGAATAGGGTTGTAAATCAAACATAATGCAATTCATTAATACAATTTACACTTATATAATTTATAAGTTGTAATTTATCAGGCAACTTGGTAATTTATTTCATTAAAATGGTTTTGGTAAATATCTGATATGTTAGGAAGTATTAATAGAATTATTAGGAATATGTGATTAATTAATAAATTATAAGATATTAGGTAAGGTTTAGTTTCCTAATTACTGTGAAGGTATGAGTCTATCTTACCCTATAAATAAAGACGTGTGTATTCATTGATCAATACAATCGACTTTTATAATAAGGGATGGAAAGAAGATTTGATACAGTTGTTGTAAAATTGAAGAATCCTGATACGAGGATGTTGAGTTTTATGAGGATACGTATCCCTTTAAAAGTCGTCGAGGAACTATCGTCCATTATGAAAACGATCGATCCTCACATTTGGTACGTGCGTCATGGCTTAGAGCCTTGTTCTCCTCTTGATGTCGTTTATGTGGATGGTCCCTTATACAACAATGGAGAAAGGCTTTCCTCGGCCGAGCTTTTTATTGGCTCCTTTATTTACTCGTTTGTCTACAATTCACCTTTATCTTCTGTTGCCGACTTCTCTCAATCTCGGCCTCACTGGAATAATGCTTCAGAATTGCCTTTTAAAATGACGATAACAAAGTTATTGTCGGTAGATGAAAAAATCTATGTATTTGGGTACGAGGAGTCTGGTGTGTTGTCTGCTTACACGTTTGATCTGGATAGAAGCGAGTGAGAGCGTCTTTCTCTTCCGAAACTTGGTCGTTTGTATGAGGGTAGATTTGTTGTCGCATCTCTAGGCGATAAGTTATTGGCTTTACATGTCGACAATCAACTTCAATCTGTCTATGATCCTCAACTACAAACATGGAATACTGTCGATTACAAAGGTCTTCTACGTCATTTCCGCAGCATTGTGGATTATCCCATCTCTGTCAAGGAACATAATACTATTTATTGGCTCGACCAAAAAGCAAATATCAGGGCTTTCGACTACCAACTTTCTAAACACTATTACGGACCCATTGTTGGTTTTGCCCACGAGCCTCTTGTGATGGGTAGAGAGTCCCATACTGCACCATTGATTCATCTCATGGGAGGGCTATTTGGCATCGTCTGGCAGAAAGCCGATACTGATTTGCATCTCACAATTGTACATATCTCTCGTGGTCCCAAGGCTAGGTCAACTTATGTTTCCGATCATCATTTTGTTTGTTAATGTTGTGTCTTGCTTCCACCATCGCATTGACCCTGACCTCGTCGTACATGGCGCTTATAAACTGTAATAAGCTCTTGTATAAAACCGATGCAGGGAAAAGTAGTCACGAGCGAAGTCATTTGGATGTTGACGGATTTTGAGCCAAGTCCTGAGAACTATGTCATGATGTTATATATTGACGACTTCTGAAATTGTTTCACTTTGTTTAGGTAAGTAGTCACTTTGTTTAGCTGATGCACATGGAACATGAAGAGATTGCAAGACTAACATTAACACTATGTTAATCTCTTGTACATCGGAATCTCCAAAAAATCATACAGAAAAGTATCGCGTCATTACAGATCATGTTTTCGATCAGGTTTCAGGACAGAGTTCAGTCCGGAACTCAAGAAACACGGTTTGACGACATCTCATTGTCTATCAAACAGAAGGTGGTAATTAAGTGATTGCAAGGGAGTTGCAGTTGCTTTATCAAATTGTTCACTGTAAAAGTATTATCCACTGTTCTTTATTTTATTTTAATTATTTTGGCAGGAGTCTTACTCCATTTTCATAACCGTTGTTTGCAAAGAATGTCAACACGTACATCAAGAGATTGATCCGTTAAATCGACCCTGCCAGTTTTACAATTAATATTGTTAACACTCCATTGTTAAAAAAACCCGTTCAGTAATCAGTATGACAGTATTACTCCATTCTCAAATCATATTCAAAAATTGAATCGACTCGTAAACTCAACCTTACCGGTAGAGATGGAAGTTGGTACGCAGGGCACAACCCGTGGCCCATTGTAGCACAATACGGGTTTGGTACGGCACGTCAAGAACCGTGGTGACGTAGCATGGCACGTGTCGGGCTGAAGTTTGAGAAAAAAGACCGTGCCTAGTCCATGCACAACACGACCCGGGCATGACACGCTCAAAATACAAAGAAATAAGGCTAAAGTAGAGAAATTATTGCATTGGCATGCCCATGCAGGGCACGGCACACAATGAGCATTGCCTCGGCCGCCATTTCCATTTTATCGGAGACAACACGACACGAAGCCCACTTCCCGGCCCTGGTCGTGCAATTTTCTTCTTCCAGCACGCGGACACACAGTGGGTCGGTTAGAGACATGACCTAGCACAACCGAATTCCATCTCTACCTACTAGTTTTATAAATATTGACCGGCAAATAAATTAATCCCAACTCAGAATGATCGGTCAACCATATAAGTCAAACATATGTCTATGTCAAAGGTGAATATTAAACATATAAGCCATATATTGATATGGATCGCGATAGGGCGCGACCGCGTTGTACTGAATTTCGGCGCCACCCTAACTAAAAGAAAAGAACAATGTTGTTAATATTGTTATATCATCTTATTAAATTGTGCATGCATGAAGCATGTCACTAATTTTTTTTTAGTCTTACAACGTTGTTACTATTATTATCAAATTAATATATTTAGTTATGTTGTTATTTGTATCTCAGTAATCTGTTATGCAGCTTTTTTCTTATTGTTTTATTGATGGCTTGATTGATTGTTATTCTCTATTATATGCAGTTTAACTGTATACCGAAAACTGTATACCCGATTAAAGGTCATATCCATATAGTGAAATTTGGGGTTTTAAAACCGTACCAAATTAGGTATACGGTTTTGCTCACCCTTTATATCTATGGGAGAAACTCGTCACCTAATTGTCTCATTTGATTCTTCAAAATAATTAATACAATGTGCATATATAAACTTAATTGACAGTTTGTTGAGGTATCTTTCATCCATGAGAATAAAGTAACTCAGTTTCAATTTTTAAGTAGACTGAATATAAATCATAATTTACAATTCTACAGTAAGACTGTTTTTTCGTACGAGACCATAAAAAAACAATACTCCGTATGTTATAAGTTACAACTTAAAAAGAATATAGCTACTTACGAACTTGAAAAATTAAGTTGCTTTTTCAAGTATGACATTAGATACTTTGAAAAGTCTCAGACGAAGGTATGGAATTACAGTATAGTAATCCACAATTTCAGCATGTTGCGCCCTCTAGGCATCTTAAAGCCTACCATTGTAACTCGAATGGTTTGCCATCATAGATTGCAACTGCAAAGACCAAGAATGGTGTGTGTGACGGGAGAGTCTTTGTATTTCCGGTCCTAACTAACTCGAATGGACCGCTTGCAAAGAGAAATTAGATAGAGAGTGAAACAAGTACCTTTTCAAAAGCATCTGTAGTCACAGAAGTCTCTTCATGCGTCTCCTTAAGGAGACTGATCCGAGCTTTGATGCGATGTTTCTCGTCTTCAGCCTGATTATCAGATTCAAATTAATTGAACTGTTAAACACATCATGTCATGAATTTCTAAATGATTATAACTTTAGTGCTCAAAAATAATTTGGTGTGTGCCAATGATATCAACTCCGGCAAATATATATTTATGGGGAACTTATGCAGGACAAACTAAGAGAAAAAATAATGTTACAAATGTATGGATTTGCGGAAAGGGCTCGTAACAGCAAAAGGGGGAGTTAGACCTCCTCTGTTGTACACAATTCTCCATAATCCAGGAGCGCATTTGTTTTTCCAAATTTATGATATTGAACGACTCGACTACAAAGTACAAACCAATATATGTCAGTGTCCCACCAGATCTACTTTGTGAAAAAGTTAAATTTCTTGGCCTAAACTGAAGTGTTGTGCTGCACCAGAATGTCGGACATGTAACACATGTAAAAAAGAACTCGAACAGTGAATACTTTTATAGCCTAAATAATTTTCAGTTAACAATAGTGACTACTCTAAGTTATTAGCGATTAATGAACCGAGTTAAAAATCACTCGCAGCCCAAGAAAGTAAGGTTCTCCAAGTAGATCATTCTCTGCCCTCGGTCAAAAAGAATGTAGCTCGAAATAATAGTGTTGTAAATATTGTTGAGATGCAGATTTCTTTAAGAAAAGTGTAAATTTTACCTTGTCTAACAAGTCCTGCAAGAAAAAAATCTCATTCTTCTTCGTAGTCAGTAAATCATCTTTAACCTGCTTTATATTTGTTCTGCATCAAGAATTACGTAAGGAGTATAGACTCAGTTACATTTCCATGCTTGATCATACTGTGACTAAGCCATTTCAAGCCAAGACTTCGGGACAAATTACCACATTCGATCTGATTGATTTACACAATCTGAAAATTCTGTCACCAAAACTAGTGCACATAAAAGAGATGCTAGAGCAATATGTAAAAGTAAAACTACGGAACATGCATACAGACACAACAGTATCAGCTCAGTTTATCAGTGTGTTACAGTGCTGCCTTTCATGAACCTTATTATTATACAGCTACTTTCTTTGTATGATTGCTAACCAGGGAACTAGGGGAAGACTAAAACACCACTAATACAGCCTCCAAAAAAAAAAAAAACTGGAAACTCTGTATTATCTACCTCCATGGCTTTTCATTTCCTAATTCAGTTTGTTTCCCAGATACAAACCTGTCGTCTTTCAAAAGTCGAATTCCTCTCCCCTTACCTTTAAAAGCTCAGACAGGTACTACTATGAGTAAAACATGAATTCGATAGTCTTAGGTGTGCCTCATTGTTCGGCTATTGTCCTCGCCCTGGGTTGCTTAAAAGACGGACTTGGTGCCTATTTATGCCCGAGGACCATTTTTCAAATAAGAGGTTAAGCAATATGCACCAAATTCATCGTCAAGCACTAATCACTAACATAAGACAACTACGACGAGTAGGTCCTGTTATTTTGGACTTAAATTCAAAGCTGTTCAGCTCATTTCACTTTAGGTTCCATAAGTTCAGTTCGGGTCTTATATAAGTTCAGTTCAATTCATTTTTGTTCTTCAGTTCAGTACTTCAGTAAAAGTACAAAATAACATGGTGTGAGAAGTCTTAGAACTCTGAGAATGTCAGTTTTAAACTGTATGGTCATGAGTGACTTATATCGTAACTTAAAACTGACATTAAATGATGGAAATTGGGCTCTTAGAAATGCGTACTTTTGTGAGGATAAAGGGTCCAATCTTTGCTGCTCCACAAAGTGCTCGACAGTATCCAAAATAGTACCCACCTGAAGAAGTAGGGAAAAAGAAAAAGAAAAAGGGTATTTGATACTTGTTAGCTGGGCAAGATGTTTCCCAATCAAAAATAAAAAACAATGGTAAAGAAAATTTGTTCAGAGCATATAGTGATTTTTCCAATCAGGATGTCCTTGCTATTTATCTATAAGTAAGCAGGTGGAATAAAGATTTTAGCTAGCCGAAAGAAAATTACTCATCTGGCAACGCCAAAGAAATAGACGAGTCCTTCGAGTTAACAGTCAAAAATCTTTGTTCTGAGGATTCCGTACACATAGGTGACTATACTCAATCCAAAACATTAAGCCACATGACAACTGTTCTTAGTTGGTGATGCAGAATCGTAATGACTTCCTAGTTCCTATTATATCCCGCACATGTGCAAAAACCCTGAAGAATACTATTCCAAATACGGTATGATTGACCTCCTTTGCCCTTACTTAACTCATTCATTAGTTTATCCTTCCAAATAAGACTGGACATTCTGTAACATATAAATAACAGGAATGTGTTAATTCATGTAACTATGTAAGTAGCAATTTTAAGTCATCTTCTAGGACGCTAAGAAAGCTGTCTACCACTACCCAAACCGACCTACATTAAAATCCATAAATATTTCAATGCCCAAAACCCAATAGCTAGAGAACTGGAATCTTTCCTCCCACTGTGTGAGGCACACGTCCATGGCCCTCGAAGCTACCTTACAAAATACTTCCCAATACCCAGCTATTTGTAAGCCAAACCTTGATTATCCTTTGCAGATTTTCTGTCAGAAGCATAAGCTACAGTTTACGGTAGAGGCGTAAAAGTGGTAGATCATTTAATAAGTAACATGCTTCAACCTCACAGGATGAACCAAGTAGACTTGAACGATGTTATAGGATCACCGACTCACCGCTTACAAAGCTAAGCTATATATTCAGCATGGTATATCAAAACATTTAGTTGTCTTGGGGAACTTATCAGCATACGTTTAATGCAATTATGCCAAAAATAAATTGTTAAGTCGTAGATCATTTAATAAGTATCTTATCAAAGCCATATAATCGGCCAGAGGTAGTGGGTAGCATACCTGTGTTTCCTGGCATAAAGTCTCAAATTCGTCCTGCAAATGTGTGCAAAATGAATTTCTAAGTAAAATCTTGGACCATCTAGCTCAAACATAGAACAGAAGACTTTCAGCCTCTACATGTTGTTAGCACTTAACATAAACATCAAAAGAATTAACAACTGGTGAACTAGAAAAGATCATATGGAACAAAAGTTCGAATAAATCATAAAAAGATAAAAATAAAAGAAAAACAATATTTTCTATAGCCAAAGTTAGAAAAAAGATTTAAAAACAGCAGATTTCATTTTCATATGCCTAAAGATGAAAAATTACTTCAGATGAAATAAAATGGGGAAAAAAATTACCTGAATATGTTCATGCAGTGATGTAATGATCTGTGTAGAGAAACACTATAGTCAGCAAGGACGGCTCTAGCAGGCCTAAAAAACCCTCAATCGTTACAGCAAATAAGGCATCTACTACAACAAAATTTGAGCTTTTGGGGAGTGTCAGATAGCTTATTTTTATAGTTACTATGTTAAAGCATATTTCACTACATTCAACAATTTTATCTGGATATTTAACTGAGGCCTTGTTCCATATAGAGAATGCAAGGCTGCTTCTATCTAGCAATTACTACCTTCTCGTTTATACTATCATCAAATGCAAGAATTTTGATATAGGCTCTCTATCTCTCTTGTCACTATTTCCCCGTATATAGATCCCTCTATGCTGTTTTGCTTTGTCCTGAATTTGTGGACATTTTCTAAAGTATACTTATGTTACATTCTATCCAAAGCCTAATTAAGACATTTTCACAAGTTGTGTGACTTGTGTAGTTATATGGAGATTCTCATGTGTGCACAAGCAAACACGATTTCACATTGCTGTATGTGGTTATATGGAGATTATAGAGCTAAGTATATGGTCGTGCTTGGGGGTATTGCTTGACTTGTAAGCTGTAAAAGAACAGTCTCCAGAGAACCCTTAACACAAATGGGAAAAATAGTGGGACAATAAATTTTGAAAACCTGCTAGTATACCCTGATAAATGGCATTTACACAGATTAGGCAACATATTTGAGAATTTTATGGCTGCAAATAAATTCTGAATGCAAACATGTCATTTTCTGTTGTAACCTTCAATGCTACAAATATGCTTGCAACACATTCTAATCATCAGGCTAAGAGCAACCAAGTTCGATTTTTTTATTAGATAAATCTAGATATGTTCTTTCATGTATATCCGGAGCGTCTTAGAGTGAATGTTTTATCAAACAATATTAACAATGTGACATTACCTTAATAAATTGGTCTAACCCCAAGAAAAGGAGAATAACAGTGATCATGAGCAGACTGAAATAACAGATGAACAATCAGGTTACCTGAATATATAGCTGGTAGAGGCGATCCTGCTGAGCCTCGCTAAAATTCGGAAAAGCTTTAGAGAAATCCTAAGTATATAAATAAAGACAATAACATGTATAGTTAAAAATCTTTTGATCAATAATAAGCCAACAGTAATGCAAAAGAAAAAGAAAAAGAAAAAGGGATTTGCAAGGCAGTAATAAGTATAAAAATACACAGAAATCAACCCTCAAAATAAAATATACTCACGGAACAAAGCAACATCAGTAGCCATATCACTCTATTATCCCGAAAAACGAATTTCCAATATATATTTGGTAAACGTAGAAAAGGAAAAGGAAAAGGCCAATTGCCACAATGCATTGGAGCACTAAAAGTACATGATACAGACTTCACGGACAAAACAAGATCGCGACTAGACAATGCCAACGGAGTTTACTAGTGGCCAGTGATAACATGCACATGGTGAATACGTTAACTTTACACCTCAATAAGAGTAAAAGGAAAACACCAATTTCAATTCATTATATAATGAGAAGGGATTATAGCATGAAACTGACCACGGTCCACTACTGATACCTTGAAAGGCTGAAGTAGTTTTGAGCTTGTCAATCAGAAATTGCCTAGATCATATTAGCTCGTGTTTTGAGGCTAGCCCGCGTAATAGTAAAAATGCTACTTCAGAACACAGGCCTGCCGGTCAGATTATACTAACGTGTGCGTGCATTGCATAAGGTCGAGTCAACTCTCTTCGCCCGAGTTAAATTAGCCAAACAGTAAACTGAACCAGAATTTGGCATAGTCGGACTCATCTATAATAATTATATCACTTCACTAGACACCTTATACGCCCATCTTATCCTAGAACTAACTACCCAAGCGCGAAAATAGATACCACTATACCTCAAAATTTGACCTGCGTCAAATGATGGTCATATTATCAAATACATGTAGCTTTGGAAAACCGGCGGGGTGGATGTATGGAAATTTGTTCAGAAGAGATCTTCTTACGTCCATACACATCGACAAACAAACATAAGAACAAAACAAAGAAAACCACAACAAACTAGAATCATTAGTTCTTCATGCATCTCCTACCCCTAAGCAAATTCAAAGGCATTCGTCGTTCAAAATCATTCGAAATACAACAATGAAGTAGGTTCAAGTCCGCTTTCATTGAATTTTTACAAGTAAATTCAAGTCCGCTTTCATTGAATTGCACTCATATATCGATTACACGAAGTTCAAAGGTAGTAATACTCAGTACTCACTCCTATTCTACACATTTCCCAAAAACAAACCAGTTCAAGCAGCGATTACACGATACTGCAATCATTGTTCGACATCATCACAAAGGTTCAAATAACCTTGCATCACTCATACAACAAATACAAAGAAATTGGAAAGCAATAAACTTCTCCAATTTACAAGTATTAACACTCACTCCTATTCTTTTAGGGTTACACTTTTCCCAAAACAGGTCCAGTCAATTACGAAAAATGCATCAATTCCAAAGAATAGGAGCGAGAAGCGATTCGCGATGCTGCGTAAATTACCTCGAACGGAAAGGCGGTAAGCAGAGAACGCACACTTTGCCTAAATGACTTAATCAAATTCAAACGTTTTAATCCACGAGGAACAATTTCTTCTGCTTTTTCCATTTACGAAACCTCGCAATTATCAACTTCTGCATACAATTTATGAACTTACATCACAGATTATTCAATTAATTACTCTCAAAACTCGATAATTGTACAAAATATGAAGAAGTTCAAGTTAAATTAGCAGATTTTAGCAAAAAAGAAAAAAAGCAACATTTAGTTTCTCAAAATCTAAGCTACAAAAAGTTGGATAAGAGATTACCTGCAATTGAATTGTTGAAATATGAGTGAAATTTCTTCTTTCTGTTTTGAGATTGAATAATTTTTCGTGGTGTGATTTTGAAACCCTAATTTATTTTTTGGGCGGGAAAATTCATCAATCAGCTATCGAGTGGTCAAATTATTTGGGGTTTTTCTTTTCTTTTCGGTCCCAATTAAATCGTGTAAGGTTTTTTTAGAAGAAATAATTAAAAAACTATTAACGAAGAAAAGCGGATTACATTGATATCTTAGTATTTACTCCGTTCCTTCTTACAAATTTGGAACATTAGTATGAACGGCAGTGATGTTATTATTACCTTTTAAAAATTATTTTAACAATTGTTCAGTATTTACTAATTGGTATCAGCAATATAAATCACGTTTTTTTTTTGTGATTTAATTCTTAATGCACATAAGTACATAACTTGTAAAAGAACTTTATAAATTAACCAAATTTATACAAATTTTAATTTTAATATATTAGTAATGAAAGACATATGTATTTACATTTTTGTTATCTATAACAAACACTAATGATGATACGAAGTATATTTATAATCATGAACTTATATGAATATTGTTCTCTTTCACTTAATTAACATCGATTTTATAAACTTTTTTTTTGTAGCAAATAAGACTAAATAAGACTAATGTAGTTATGTAGCACAAAATTAGGGAGCAAATATATACAATACTAGAGGAAAGTTTATATGAAGATGGCTAAAAAAACTTTGGGTATTGTTAAAGTGAATTAGTGATAAATGACGATATTTCAAGTCTTTTCTTAAGTAGTCCATAAAATTACATTATCTGAAAATCGTAACACGTCCCATAACATCATTACATTAAGCCACGATGGATGGTCGGTAACAAATTACATATTACAATCAACGATATATAAGAAGTCACACTCTTGAATAAATTCAAGGTATCACAAAAATCGAAGTGCTTTCAACATGTGTACATGAATAAAAAGATGACTAACCATAACAATTAAAGGGGCATCCGTGCAAAATAAAAAAACAAACAACACTATATATACATAAGAGATTTTACACGGTAAGCCCTCTAAAACTATTCCCCTTAAAAAACACCACCATTGTTGAAACATAAATATCTTAAGTTATATGTATATTGCAAACCTTTATAACACTTGCGATGGATAGAAATATAAAGCTACTGAGAGCCCGGAGGCTCTTCATGTCCTGCTCCTGGACTACGACCAGGAGTAGTAGGTCGAAAAGCTTTAATCTCGAATTTTTTATATCGATTCATCCTAAAACCAATTTTATTGTATAACGACCTAATTACCTTAAACCTCATTAATTGAGGAGTTTTTTGAACGACAAGCACATCACGCCTTAGAGTAGTTGGTATCTTTGAAACGACACCCAAAGGAAATGGTCTTGCAGCTGCACTATGTCCTAGTTCTTCTACTAGAACTAGAAAACTAATAATAAAGGAGAATGTTATAAAAACACTTGATTTAGTAAGTGCCATGAAGTATACAAAACAATTAAAAGTGTTATAAATTTGCTTATTAACTCTTAAGAGATAGAGAAGCTAGCTAACTAGATTAGTTAGTTAATCAATGATAATGAAGGGATATATAAGGTGATAGAAATTAGGGCATAGTTAAGCAAGTTGTGTATAAATTAATTATTTAGTTGCTTAAATATATTTTGTGGGTGTAAAGTGACTTAGAGCCACCTGAACGATTTTGATGCTGACAGGGTTCAGAGTTAGCTCATGAGCATCATATCTCATGATTTTATCAACTAATCTAGTTGACAATTATATTAGTTGCTTAAATATGAGATACACGTACCCATGGAAGGATGTTTGACAAAGAGGTAAATATGAGTAATGCACATGGAAGGATTTTATTAGAGAGCGATTAATATGAGTTTTGCACATGGAAGGATTTAATTAGAAAAAAATTGTTGTGAATATACGGAAACACGGAATATCATGAAATTGATGTAAAAATTCCTATTCTTCAGATTTTTTTTTTTTTTTTTACTAATTATTCCCTTTGTTCCGGTCAATTCTTGTCTTATTCTTTTTTAGGGTGTCTCAGTAAATTGTTGTCATTTCTATATTACGAAGGTAACCTATGAATAATTTGAGCACCCAATGAGACTATTGTCTATGTCATCCACTAAATGAAACCACAAATGGTTATCCACTCTTTCTTTGGTTTTGTGCCAAAATAAAAGGACAATAATTCACCGGGACGGAGAGAGTAGTTTATTAACCTGTACATTAAGAGTATATGTTAGAGAGTAGAAACGTGAGAAGCAGAGAAACGTACGAATAAGTCCATTTAAGGAAAGTAGGGGGAGTCTTTACTCAAACATGCTTAATGCTTAATTAAGGATTTCAAAGTTGATTAGACAACACCAATTAGTAAAGGGAAGCTCTCAAAGTATTATTTAATGGTAATTAATTAACTAGCAAAATAAATAATTCGTGAGTGACATGTTAGATTAACAATCCGTCGACAAAGTGCTTCTTCCACTAAGCAAGTTCAAATATACTCCGCATGTGCTAATGCTTTTCACTTTTAAAATTAAAATAAAAAACAAATTTGAAGAGTTAAGAACGATAAACACTTAAGAGGGGGAGGGGGTGAATTAGGTGGCCTTTTTAAAAAAAAAAATCCTTTAGACTTGGTTATATGATAACACAAGAAGGAATCTTTAACACAAGGAACTTGAGAGACTTAACTTGGACTACGTTCACAAGATCGAGCAGTAAGTTCTGAGTCACAATATAAGTGACTGTGACACCAGAAAAGCAGTGGAATAAGTGATTAATTAAGAAGTAGAGTAAACAGAAAGTAAATGAACAAACAAGACAAGGTTTTTCAATTGGTTCAGCTTCTACTCCGAAGCCTACGTCCAATGTAATTTTATTGCTTGTTTAGAAATTTACTCAAATTTAACTAAACCCTTACAATGAAAATAACCTTCCAACCAACCGCGGTTGTACTCAACTAAGTAGCTCAATTTGAATGGAGTGTTTGTTCTATCTCACAGGTTTACAGAGTCTATAATCTCAATCGTTCACTTTAATGAACATGGAGATCACAATTTAGACTTAAACACGAGATCATGGAACAGACTTAGTATGTCACAGTACAGCGAACTGATACAGGAGATTTTACAGCTTTTAAAACAAGTGAAGACTTAGACTTTAAAACGATTTGCAAACTTAAGAAAACAAAGATCTTTAAATGCTCAACTGATTTGCAAAGTTTTCAATTAAATGTTCTTTAAAAGTCTTGCCAATAAATGAGAGGATATGAGTTCTATTTATAGTGGAGGAGTCATGTGAGGTATAAGGGTCAAAACACTATTTCACATTAATGTCCAATGGATAATATAGTGCATTGTGGTTTGAGATCTTTTGGTAAATATTCAAGACACAATTTGCAAAGCCAGAAGTAGTAGAGTCTTGCTTTGTGGACAGTATATGGAAGCTTTTTGGGAAATGCAAAATATTGCCAAATAGGTGAAAGTGGAAATACCTATTTTGTAGCCACTTGATTGTTCTTTATCCTAGGCTAGTCTAACACGTTAACCATAATCACAAGACTCAATTTCTTATTTTGAACTGCTTTTTGTTTGTTGCAATCTGAAAAGTATTTGATTTTGAAAACATAAAAACCTTTTGTTAACAATCAACACTTGTTCAATTTCGAAAGTTTTTCTCCTTGATTATAATAGAAACCATAGTGTCACAGTGACTGGCACTGTGACATGGTTTTGCAGTTTTGTGACCAACATAAGAATGCTTCATTACCTCGTTTACAACATTTGACTATAGGCTAAAGTGTCTTCATCTTTATCCATCCTTGAACCTTGAATCATCTTGATGTATTCTTGATGGCTTCAATTAGCTATCATGTATAACTGAGAAGCAAACATTAATATGCACATTTAAACTTGTCATCATCAACAAAGTTCTAACAAAATTCACTCGAGTAAAGACGCGTATTAAAAAAGAATCATAAATTATAACTTCGATTTAATTTGATGGAATAAAGCAAAATGCCCTGCTACCAAATTATTTTACCGCTTTATAAATTTAACAATCAAACATTTAAACTCAATAATAAGCTACCTGAAGCAATAATTTCATGGTAATTATCGCCTTATTGGTAACATATAATTGAGCGGTTTAGATCATTATTGAATGCCGAGATAAAAAAAAAATGTATTAGCGAGACATTTATGTCTTTTCTCTCGATTTACTCGAATGAAGGAGGAAAAACATTCAATTAAATCGCAATATGTTTATATTTTTCACGATTTGTTAGAAGATATTACGGTATATTGTAATATACCGTAATCGGAATAATATTGATATTATGGAATAAGTTATATTATGCTACTTCGGTTTGAAGATATGATTATTGTCTTTAGATCTTTGGAGTAGTATAACTACGATATCATTGTAATTCGCTTTATGAATTCCTCCCCTCTCAATTTCTAATACGATTATATACAAACGATATTAGTATCCATGGACTAAACAAAAGTATAGCAATATAATTAAACTATTTGTGACATCACAATATTCAAATAAGCAAGATTATGTTCGAGGAAAAGTAGAAAACATATATGGCAATTTGAGCATTTGAGCTTGATCAAGAAACGACTATGCCTAGAATTTATTTATTCTCTTCTCTTAACCAATCATTTTATAGGAAGTATATTATTTGCTTTCATTTTTCTAGGCGGCTGGTAAACATCGACGACGTTTTAGGAAATATCGACGACGTTTTCATTACGAAAGACAATATTGCCCTTTTGCACTCAAAATCTCTCTCTCTCATCTCTAACTCTCCCAAAAAACAAACACGACTAATTGAACTAAAAAAAATCACAACAACAACAATTTTACTAAATCGATAATTATCATGACGGAAGAACAATATTCGGTATATTTACAAATTAATCAAAACTTAAATTTGTCAATTTTTTTTTCCAAAATCCGTTAATTGTTTGTTTATAATTAATTATATTAATTGATTTACATTACGTTTTAGTTAGTTAAGAATCAAATGCGAAAAATTTTAAAAACAAATTGAAAAAATATCACCATGGTGGGACTTGTGTTTTGAATGTCCAACCATGGTTGGACATCCAATTTTTGTGTCCAACCATGGTGGGAATTAGAGGGAAAAAAAATCACCCATGGCTGGACGTTCAAACCACACGTCCAGCCATGGACGATTTTTTTTTTGCTCCAATTCCCACCATGGTGGGATGAAGAACTCGAAAAAAAAAATTAAAAAAAAAAAAAAAACGTGATTTGTGGGACTATTACCGGATGAAAAAACTGGAAATCCAACCATGGTGGGATGAAAAATCTGGAAATCCCACCATGGGTGGACAACCATTTCACACGTCCAACCATGGTTAGACGTGTGAAATGGTTGTCCAACCATGGTGAATTTCCAGATTTTTTCATCCCACCATGGTTGGACAACCATTTCACTTGTCCCACCATGGTGGGATTTGGGAAAAAAAAAATCCCCCATGGTTGGACAACCATTTCACACGTCCAACCATGGGGGATTTTTTTTTTTCCCAAATCATACCATGGTGGGATGAAGAACTCGAAAAAAAAAATTAAAAAAAAAAAAACGTGATTTGTGGGACTATTACCGGATGAAAAATCTGGAAATCCAACCATGGTGGGATGAAAAATCTGGAAATCCCACCATGGTTGGACGTGTGAAATGGTTGTCCAACCATGGTGGATTTCCAGATTTTTTCATCCCACCATGGTTGGACAACCATTTCACTTGTCCCACCATGGTGGGATTTGGAAAAAAAAAATCCCCCATGGTTGGACGTGTGAAATGGTTGTCCAACCATGGGGGAATTTTTTTTCCCTCCAAATCACACCATAGTGGGATGAAGAACTCGGAAAAAATTTCGTTTATTTCTTTCTTTATACAAACAACAACAAACAAATCAAACAAAAAAATTAAACAAGAACAAACAAAATACAACAACAAACATAAACATCACATAACTATAAGTTTTACAACAAATTAAACAAACAAAAAACCAAACTCAATATTATATACAATGAATCAAAAGATTAAACTAAGATATTAAACCAACAATGATTTAAAAGACAAACTAAGAACAATCTACTTTTTTTAACTACAACTTTACAAATTAAACCAACAATCTAATTTAAGTTACAATAAATCAAAAGATTAGTAAATAGATCTAAGAAATTTAAAAAAAAAATTGAAAACTTTCCGGCAGTGGCGGCGGCGATGGCGGCGCAGTGGGCAGCTGGGTGGCGGAGCAGCAGGTGGCAGTGGGTGCCGGCAGGGGGCGGTGGCTGTGAGTGGCGGTGGTGGAAGTAGATGAACTTTGGTAAAGGGGGTTTATTTTTGGAGAGTATAATTTTGTAGAGAGAGAAAGGCAAGGGCAATGCTCGTCTTTTTTATGTTTAACGTCGTCGATGTTTCCTAAAACGTCGTCGATGTTTTACAATCCGGTTTTTCTATTGCTCATAATCATTGCTTTTGAACTTCACTACTTTTAAAACCGTGCAGAAAATGCACGGGCGGCTTCTAAGAAACGAAATATATTAATTTATGTATATAATTAGATGTCATATTTTAAAATAATAGAAAGTATTGCTGAAGACGGTCACGTTTGATTTTTTCAAAAAGAATTTCGAGTCGAATATCCACTTTGTTTCAGATATAGAATTAGATACATTCATTTTAAGAATGGTATATCGGCAAGTCTCATTAAAGACGAGGCATATCCGTCTCAGTTGCCCTCTCACTTGCCTCTTGTGAGAAGCAAGTCAACCCGTTTTCATCGAAAGCGGATACGTTCGTCTTCAAGGAGAATTTGAGTTGTTATATATAGGCTTCTTAAGAATAAAATGGGTCAACTGGTCACGTATTTTGTATAAATTTTGTTCAACAAAGTCATACCGCAAAAGTCAAGCAAGTCAAATCGAGACGGTCAACAAAAGTCAACAGAAAGGAAGTCAAGGTCAGTCAATAAAGTCAAACCCAAGCAAGTCATCGAAAGTCAACAAAAGAGGAAATCAAGCTTGGTACACAAGAAGACCCGCAATGGTTGCTTGACGAGTTGACGATACTCAGTGATGGTGTCTTCTCTTGGGAATAATGAAGGATTTAAGACGAGCTTCTGACTATAATTAGCGATGCTTGATTATCAATAAAACGGAATATTGAGATTAGATTATCGTTGTAGTTACTTTCTTAAACTATTTGTTCTCCGGTGGCATGAAGGTTATAGAATATAGTCGAGGCGAAGTAGAGCATGGCTGTCAGTATCAAAAATGCCTTGAAAGATCCAAGCCATTCTACAAAATAACCTGTCCCAATTGTACTGATTATTGCAGCAAATGTTCCGGCTGCATTTGAAATACCTGCAATTACCCGTTTTCTGATTTAGTTCTCTAGGCATATCATATACTCCGTACTATTAATTTCAGACGATTTGGTAGTTAAAGAATAAAAAATAAAGTACCATTAAGAAGTCCAGCCGATTGTGGCGCAACATCCTGATCAACACATAACGTCAAAATTGAATATTGTGAGAAAATAGCGCGTTGTAGGACAATGTAAACGGGATAAAGAGAGTAATTTGGTGTCTTACTTGTATATTGAGTAAGTATCCAGCTTGGCTGAAAGAACTGAAGCTCAAAGCCATTGTTAGGATCACAGATGCAACACCGGGAGTCGTTGCGTAGTTTAAGCAAAGTAAAGACAACCCGGGCCCAACAAAACCTATCGACTGTTCAGAATGCAAATACATTGTTACTTTGCTTAATTACGTTGCATGAAGTGTCCAAGAGTCGTGTTGGAAAGAACCAGGATACAAAACCACGCTGGTTTTACGAACTAATATAAAGCTGTCAAATCAAAGACGAGTTACCTGCATGATTTTACGAACTAATATCAAAGCATAGCCAGCTTTGATCAAGTAATCAGATGTTGCACCAGCAGCATAGCTAGAAACTGCCATTACTCCCCATGGCACCGCACTAAACCACGCCGCTTCTTTTAGGTTCACACCAAGTACCTACACAATATCCCGAAACCTAATTATTAACAAACGATTAAACGAAAGTAACTTCACAAGCTAAACACAGTAATTTCTGATGCTTACAGTTTTAAAATAAATTGGCATCCATGATAGAAGAATAAAATAACCCTGCCATTACAGGAACACAAAATTAGTGATTTTTTAATGTAGTTCCTATGAAAGCGCGTAAGCAAGCTCGTAAACCTACCCAATTATTGGTAAAATTAGCAAAAATGATTGCCCAAGAAGGCCACTTTGATAAGAGAAGATGAACAGGCGGAGCCTTATCATTGCTGACAGATAAATTAACCTTCCCTGCTTGGATTAGTTGCATTTCTGAGTTTGTAGTAAATCGGCTTTCCTTTGGATCATTTGTGACTCCGTAACTCCATATCATTAGCCAAAGTAAGCCGAGAGATGAAAACAACACAAACGGACCAGACATTCCGGTCAGTGACATCAAATTTGGAGTCACACACAAACCTAATACATTGCCAAGTTGAAATCCTGCCATTGAAATCCCAACTGCACGGGCACGTTCATTAACCGGAAACCACCTATTCAATTAAAAATAGTGGTCCAATTACAAACAAAATCATGTTTCGTAATTTATAATCCAAAATTTCTAGTTTTAATTGACTTTTGGATACATTTCACTAGAATATATACTTGTCTTCAAATTTGGCATTGAAGAAGATTAAGCGATTAATTCATTTTCAAAATAAAGTTTGTGATCTGCATAATACTAATCAAACCGAGAGACCCCTAGAGTGTTGCCAAGTCGAGTTAGTTCATGGATGGTACAATTGTACATGAAAGACATAAGAAGATAAATCAAAGTTAATTACCTTGAAAGGATTATGTTCATGGAGGGTATAGCTACACCTTGTGCTAGTCCAAAAAACGCGCGAACAACTAAAAGGGTGGTGTCAGATAAATGAGCTGCCCATGGAGTTAGGAGAGTGGCCAGTGACCAGAATCCGACACCCCATGCCATAACTCTTGCTCCTCCAAATTTGTCAGCCATTGCTCCACCGATAACTGAGGAGACTATGTAACCCCACAAAAATGATGACTGGTAACACAACACACCAAGAAACAACACCATATATTACACATTATGCTTTGCTTAGATAGTTTCTTCAGCTATCATGGGTAGCAAGGACCATATGTCAATCTCTAGATGTAAACAAAGCCTATGTAGCTATGTCACTTAGACTCGACTACAAGTATTGATACTGGTACGCGTGTAGGTGATCGACGACTAAGGTAATTTCTGAATAGTTCGGTTTTTTGTCACATCCAAGGTTTTTTTGAGAGTACAACTCAACTTTACTAATTTTTTATGGTGTCAAATGAGGCGTAAGGACAGTACAATATATGGGAGAGGAGGGTTTGAACCCATAACCTATTGTCAGTGAACCTCTGTCTTAATCACTAGGCTAAGACATTTTCGGTAACTCAACTCTAATAATACAGTACTTAAATCACTAGTTAGTTTAGATCAGTAGAGTGATTTTGTTCTACTAGTGTAAGCACTGAAACCAGGTAACTTTTCTCATTGATCATATCTTCATATGTACTCCATATGACTTCTCATAATTGTGATACAAAGCCAAGCTAGTACCTACTCCTAAGCCAATACAACAACAGCCAGGAATCTAGGAGCAACAACATCGTCTCAGGAAATGCAGAGGATCCAAACTGCTCCCGATAACTTGAGTAACCCTTAATAACTCAACGCAAAATAAACTTTACAACTTTTTGAACTTGCTAGGACATAATGTTATCATACACATTACACACGTCTCGCGTTTCTACCCTCTACCACTACACCAATGCCTCATTGACAAAACAAATATGACACGTAAATATGATCAAACTGAATTCAGTATCATCAGGTGACGCTAATTAATAGTGCGAAAAAAATACCTGGACAATGCCAATAAAAGAAGTGGACCAAGCATGAGTATGAGAAAGTGGAACAATAGCAATAGACATAACAATTCTATTAGCATTCAAAAGACACATAACCATAGCCACCAAACCAACCACTTTATATCTATAATTTCCTTCTTCACCATTTTCATTATCTTTTAATAATAATGCTTCAATTTCTCCATCATTTCCCTTGCAATTGACCTCTATATTTCTTACATTATTACCATCATTGTATTTCTTCCATGATTTTATTTTTAATGGAGATTTCAATTGGGTTTTTGTTAAATTTAATGCAAATGATGATGAATTAATGTGTATGTTGATGGGTTTATGTTGTTTTTTTATTGAATTGTTTGTTAAAGTATTGAATTTAGTGTAAGATGAACAAGAACATATGACTAGAGATGTCATTGTTTAATTTTCTTGCTAATTGAGAATTGAATAATTTAGAAGAGATTAGTGGGATTTGAATTAAGTGTTGTGTACTTGTGTTACCCATTAATTATAAATAATTAATTATAAATAAAAAAGTAAAGAATAAAATTCACACTTGTTATCTTTTACTTGTACTATCATAGTTTGGATTTGCTTCAATTAAACGATTCCTTTCAAAAGGGTAGAAAGGTAGAATAAATGACTACTTTTTTTTTCTTTTTTGATTTTAAGTTGTGTTGGATTTGAGTCATCGTTAATTAACGCGTCGATAGCAATTAATAATCAAGTTTTTTCGGATTTAGACCGTACTCGCATTTCATTAACCTTGGCAGACTGGCAGTCGACACTTGACACTCGACACCACCAGAAATCATAGATCAGTTTACTATAGTACTTCAACCATCTATTCTACCAGCACCAAAAAAAATACTTTTGGAGAGACGGTCCATTATTAAGTTATCGAGAATTAATTCTTTCAGTGCAACAAAACAGAACGCAACTACACAAACATACTGTTCATTTTTTTCCAGGATTGCTAATTTGATACAACATCAAGGTTTATCTCCTCCTTTTTTATACATTACCAAATTGACTGTTCTAGATTCTGGGCATAAATTCAATTCATCTTTTATGTGTCTATTTGTTAGATTTGTGCTTTTTTTTACTACCCAATTACATTAGTTTTGATCTTTGGATAAAAACCCTAATTTTAGGAAATTACCACCTAGAATTGAGTCTCTTTTAGATTTTGGGCATTATTGTAGTTCATCATTTATGATGTCTATTTGTTAGATTTGTGCTTTTCTAATTACCCAATTGCATAAAGTTTTGATCTTTGAATTAAAAACCCTATATTTGTTGCCATTGATTAGGGTTCTAGAAGAAATTACCCACCTAGAATTGACTCTTTTAGATCACTTATGATGTATATTTGTTAGATTTGTGCTTTTTTTACTACCCAATTACATAAAGTTTTGATCTTTGAATAAAAAAGCCCTAATTTTGTTACCATGGATGAAGGTTCTGGAGGTAATTATCCACCTAGAAATGTCCAAACTTTGTCAAAATCACAAAACCCACAAAGCAAAAACCCTAATGATCTTGGAAAAAAGTTTCCAACTTACCTTGATGCTGTGTATGTAACACCAAGAACAAGAATTTTGTGTGAAATTGTTTCTAGGACCCCAAATCCAGATATTGATTCTGCCCTTAATGATAGTGGCATTACGCCGAGTGCGGAACTTGTAGAGGAGGTGCTTAAGCTCTCCTATAACAGTCCTGATGGTGCTGTCGGGTTTTTCCGATGGGCTGGGTTTTCGCATAAACCCTCGGCTTATGCCTGGAACTTGATGGTTGATTTACTGGGTAAGAATCAATTGTTTGACAAAATGTGGGGGGCTATTCGTACAATGAAGGAGGAAGGGATGCTTTCACTTGCCACATTTGTGTCTGTGTTTGGGAGTTACTGTGAGGTGAAAAAATTTGACGATGCTATGATGACGTTTGATGTGATGGATAAGTACGGGGTTGAGCCCGATGTGGTTGCGTTGAACTCCTTGTTGAGTGCGATTTGTATGCAGAAAAATCAAACTCAAATAGCGTACAATTTTTTCGACAAAATCAAGGGTAAAATTCCACCTGATGGAGATTCCTTTGCGATTTTGTTAGAGGGTTGGGAGAAGCAAGGAAATGCTGCCAAGGCTAAGACAACGTTTGGCGAGATGGTGGTTCGTGTGGGGTGGGATGTGAAGAATATGGCAGCGTACACTGCTTTTTTGAACACACTATTAAGCAAATCTCAGGTTGATGAGGCTGTCAAGTTTCTCCATGTCATGAAGGGGAAAGGATGTTTGCCGGGTTTGAAGTTTTTTTCGAATGCTCTAGATATTCTTGTTAAGCAAAACGATTCTATTCATGTTGTTCCCTTGTGGGATACAATGGTGGGGAGTGACATATTACCCAATTTGATCACGTTCAATGCAATGATTGGTTTGTTTTGCAATAACAATGATATTGACAATGCCTTTAAGTTCCTCGACGAGATGCCATATTATGGAGTATTTCCCGACTCTCTAACCTATAACACAATATTTGAGTGCCTAATAAGCAACAAGAAGGGTCGTGACGTAGCAAGCTTTTTCAAGGAAATGATAAAGAACGAGTGCGTTCCTACATCTCGCAATTGTACTGCTGCTGTTGATGTGTTGTTTGACCAAGATGATCCTGAGTCAGGAATTGAGATTTGGAATTATTTGCTAGTAAACAAAGCCATGCCAATAGATGATACTGCTAATGTCCTACTGATGGCGCTGTGCAAGATAGGTCGTTTCACGGAACTCAAGAGGTTTGCCTACGATATGCTCGACCAGAGGATTATCATTCAGGTAGACACTATGGGAAAATTGCAAAAGGCCCTTTATAAAGAAGGCCGAAGTGCTAGAGATGTATATGACAGTATCGAGAGGAGGTGGAAAGCATCTCACACTTTGCGATGACTCAATCCATACTCGTTTTATAGCCCTTTCCATCTGTCTGTTTTTATATTTTCAGTAGCCTTTAGATAGTTTTTTTCTTCTCTTTACCTCAAAGTAGCTGTTGCTATTAATGGTAATGCTTTTAACAGGAAATGGTTGCTTAAGGTGTTCATATATACTGTCTTAAACAGTTAAACCCCGTGATCCTTGCTATTAATGCTAATGCCTTGAAAAAGTCTGGATGGAATCAAAGTGATCATCTTTAATTACAGACATGGTTTTGAAGATATTCAATTTGTTTACTCAACCAATTTAAGACTCATTTGGATGCGGGGTCTTGAAATTTTAAAGAGGATAGCTTTTACTCCACACTGTTTGCAGTAGACGTCTTTTTGTTATGAATGTCGTAGTTGTCATTAAGTTTGTTGAGCTGGCCTCGAGGAGATTGATGTTTTTGCTAGTGTTAGTGAGGTTTGCTCTTGATTGAGAAACTGTCTACTTAATATTCTTCTTACATATCGTAGTTATCGACGTTTTATTGTTACCTTCTAATTTCTAGTTACCTTCTGATTGACGCTGACTGATCCACCAGAATTAATTTTTCTTGAGAATTTTGTTGCTGTTGGGAAGATGATTTCCATATATTTGAGACTGTTATGTGATCTTGACAAATGGGTTACTCGGAATTGTATTATGTACTTGGGATCAGATCGGTCATTTCGTGTTCAATTCTGTTGTGTGTGTGACTATTAGTTTAGTTCGGATTTGAGTCATGTCCGAGTCGTTTTTGAGTCTTTCTATGTGTAACAGGAGTAATTTTTGCCTGTGTTTATAAAGCTTTTTGTATTTTGTTGTTTGATAAACATTGGTGTAATTTCAAATTAATAATTTTTGAGTTATGCAAGGGATCAATTTAAGTCTGGTGTAGCTATGGATCATGGCGGGTCAGTTCAGGTTCCGAGCATTTGAAGTCTCTCGTTATAATGAGAAGCTATGATACGAAATTAATTAATAGATGGCAGTGAGGTCAGTACAGTTCATTTAGGGCTTAGAGAGCTTCTCATAGTGCTATGAAGCCTGCACTATACTTGCAGTGATGCAGTTGATTTCAGTTGTGTGGCTTAGCATGGTTATGCACTTTTATGTACCTGTGCTGACCTCTAGACCTGTCAAAAGGGTCGAATGGGTTAGGTTTTGTTGGAACATAACTGGACGGAGCTACCGTGAGCTCCTACATTGAAATGCTGAAGGATGTCGTGAAAGTGACACAGTATCGAAGAAGCTTAGAATGTATAAACGAAATGCTGCTGACTTTTACTGAGTCGGAATTTTCCCAGTTATATTGTGCATTTGTGTAAATTGTGCTCCGTAATTTTCTCAGTGTTTATCTCATGTTGAACAGATGTCACCGGAGCTACTGAGACTTATAAGATTCAGGTGTTACTCGTCTTAATTTGGTCTCGATTATATCAACATAAATATGATACAAATTAGATACTGGCTCGAAATGCACTCACAATATTCTTCAAAGTTTTTAACAGTCTGTACACAACTGTCCGAGTTTAACCCATCGCGTTTGTACACTTTAATATCCCGCTATCTGGACAAGAAGCGTATTAAGATTAACGCCTCACTAAGTCACTAGCCCCAACCGGAAATTGAAAACCCGCCTACCAATATTTGATGAATCACAACCACGATAATTTCAAATTAATTTTCCTCGATCATAAGAGCGAAATTTTAATTTCTATAAAACTAAACCACTTATTTAACAGACAAGAGAACTCACGACACGCACCACTCGACTATGGTTACAAACAATCTTATGCTTAACAAAGCAACCTGCATAACCCTTTAGATCAATAGAGCACAAAAGAGAAAGGCATCATATATTTTGTAGATGAAGTGTAGTATACTTTTGTTCTTTGTGTTTGAAAACAACAATAGTAAGTACATAGTACACATTAAAGTTCCCTAACATTACATCATACAACAATATACAATAATCCCTAAAGTACACTCTTATAATCCTACATTCTTCAATTTCTTCATACAATTAACTTTACCTCTAAGTAAAGAAGATACCAAAACCTTCCCTCCAAATGAAGACCAAGAACCTTAAACTTCCTCAACATGATTTCTTCACTATCCCAACAAATAAAACCACCCCACATTCTAATTCCCCACCTTCCAAAAAATATATATATACAAATAAAAACTTCGGACGTAAATTAATTTATTTATATAGTTAATAACATTGGCTTAATGCCGAATGTTGTTATTTTAATCCCATCAATATCCTCGTTAATTTCATCATTAATCTTCGTTAATGCCAACCGTGATTGGCAGGCAACACGGGCAACGCCGGACGCACCCGTTAATATGGTGTGTAGCCATAGTATGCACATTTTTAACCATAATTGTTATTTTTACGGGTATGGTTATTTTTATAGGGTATCTTGTTATTAAGCCTAGGGTGCCTTATGTTATTGTCACAAATGCACATCTAGACAACTTTGATACTAGTCAAGCCGGGTTATTAAATACCCAAATTACCCTTTGGATGAGAGCCGAGAATGATAATCAAGACGCTCAAGCTAGCTTTTCTGATTTCAACTACGACCTTAGTTTTCATGGGATTAAGATCGATACTCTAAAGAATTGGCCTTTTGAGGTGGGTAAAAACGGGTCGATTTTATTCCAATTTATTGCGAAATCGAGTTCGATACCTTTGGATCCTGAACAACAAGCTATGGTATCTAGATCATTTAATGAGAATAGGATTGTGTTTCATTTATTGGGTCGTACAAGAGCAAGATGGAGAGTTGGTCCTTTAAAATCAGTTAAGTTCTTGTGTAATTTGTTTTGTGAATTACAATTTCATAGAGATGGGACTAGTTTTGAATCCCATTGTACTCCTAAGTCTAAATAAGTTTTATTTGTTTTAATTCTTGAGGAGATTAATATTTATTTTAAATTTTACATAGAAAAGTTATACTCTCTCGAGTTCTTTGAATGTTAACATTTTCTTATTTACGTTTTGTTCTCGCAGTTTTATTCAGTTTTTATTTGAAATAACACTTTTTTCGATAAAGTAGTTTATTTGTTGTTATAAAACCGTCTATTTAGATTTTTATCCTTTTCATGAACCAAATTAGTTGTTTAAAATAGGGTATTTGAAAAAATATGTTACACGAGAATTGGTGTTATATCGAGTGTTAAGATACAAGTGACATTTTTATCATTGCTCGATAATTTATGCTTTATCGAGTATTGAGATTCAATTGACATTTTTCCCATTGCTTTGCATTGAAACGGTTATTTTCTTATGTTTTAGAAAATCTAGTTGAATATCCTATGTCTTTCGTCAATCAACAAGTCTCACTTGCGACGGGTTGTCCTGTCACAAATGAGAATGAGTGTTCGTCGATTAGAAACATTATTATGTCTTTCTTCAATTAAAAACATTCAGTAGGTCTCCCTTGTGACGGGTCGGACCTTGCGACGGGTTTTTCCTCTAACAAAATGGGTAGAGGGAACATGTGGGGCACCCCCCATGTGCTACCTCTTTTCCCTTAAATGGGTCATTTGTGAGGGAAAGTGGTACTCGTCGCAAGCTTGTAACGGATACTGCCCGTCACAAACAAGAATTTGTGAAAAACATTAGCATCCAAGAGAAATGATGATGTAGGATCAAGGATAAAATAATAAAATAATGCAGCATGAACTATGTAAGAACCAAGTATGTATGTAAGGCTTTAAAGTCAAAGTTTGTAAGTAATGTAAACTTGTTTCTTTTGTCTGTACTTAGTAGTAAGAATATCAGGTTATACGCTTATACTTTATCTTCTCCAACAACTTTGACAAATTATGTATTTCACTTGTGTGGTTTCGGCTTTATCATAGTCTAGATTTTTGGGAAAAGTTGGAGATGATTATTCTTTGCCTTGAAAAATTACAAATTTGAAATTAAGGAAAGAGTTTGAGATTACCTAATAAAGAAACAAATCACGCAGGAAATTGGTTAAGATGTAGGATAACGTAAAACCTAAAACATTGCCGCGATGTTTCAAGACCTAGCTCGCAAGTGCACAACATCGTCGATGTAGATTTTTTAGGGTCAATACTTAGGGCCGGAGTGATTGTGTGTTGGTGAGTGGAGTGATTGCTTCCGTCAATTATTAAGTGGTAGTTGTTTACTTGTTTCTATGTTAAGAATTTATTGAATTAACGACTTGGACTAATTAACTAGCTAAATTGGTGTGCTAATGCTATTGAAACCGTGTAAATTTGTTATGAAGGAACTACCGTTATTCTTATGCGCTACAGATTAACACATAATATGAGATAATCAAAGGTCGAATGGGTATACTAATATGGGATTATTATGGTTAATGATATGATTAATTACCTCTCTCCGATAATTAATGTAGTCACAAATTACAAGTATTCACAACTTCACAAGTAATGATCATCGTGCTTTTTAGATTACTAGTGTGGCTATTCATTCTTAAATCATATACCCATGTGTAGGATATTTCATACTCCCTTTAACTCTCTTTTCTTTCTTAACTTCCTATTTTCATTTATTTTATTTTTAAAAAAATACAAAAAATTAACTTCCACTATTTAGAAGCAGATATTACTATCATATTCACTTGAAGTGTCATGTAATGTTATATTCACAGTATGACATTATCATATTCACTTTAAGTTTAGTGAATATGACAATGTTGTTTAATGAATATGTATCATGTATTATGTCTCTATTAGACTAACGGTAAAGGTGGTTAGATATTTCAATTTTCCATGAAAATAGCATTTAATTATTTTCACTTTTGTTTTCTTAACATGTGCCCAGTCGACATAGGATAGAAAAACCGGGTATTCTATTTATGGAGTATATGTGTTTACATTTATTAGCACGAAATTAGCTAACTTAACATGAATCTTAATTATCCTACACATATAAATCCCATTGCATTGAATTGGTAATAGAGAAAGCGTCCTCACTGCATATACTACCACCGACCAGTTGCAACACCACAATCAACAATTAAATTTAATACGTGCGTGAAGTAGATATCCTGACTTGACTAAGTCTTTTATGAAACGGTTTTACAATAAAACAATGTAAAGTCATAGGACAAAGATCTTGATACATGCATCTTATAAAAGTTGCGGTTGATAAAAATTACTCTTATTATTTAGTGGAATTATTTAGGTAAGATATTACCTGATTTTACAATAACACTTACATAAAATGATTTGACGTAATTATCTAACAGTTATAATTATCTACCATGCAAGCAAGTCATTGAATTAAATAATTGAATTCATTACAACCACCTTATGATGTATGGCACATCATTTATATTCATAATTAAGTGATCGGCACAATGGAATATTTGGGTTAAAATTCACTTTAATTCAATTCCATTCAATTCAGTTAGTTTCAGTTTAAAACATTATTTTCTCAAGTAAACAAATATTAATTCAACCAAAGAATTAAAACCTAACATCATTTTTCCCATTCTAGCAACTTTCAATATCTCAACTCTCAACCACGAACCAGTTCACAATTATACCTCTGATATACTACAACAAATGTCGTACTTTATGAACTTTATAATGAAGTTTATGACTACTGTTTTGAAGATATGAGTTTTACTAAAGAGTTTATGAGTTCAATCACTTAAAAAATTAAACTGTAACTTATAATTTTGAAAATCTTGAAAAATATATGCATACGCTCGATTATATACTGTATTAGGTAGGATATACATTTGTATTTCTTTTTTCCCACTACCAAACCCATCATTCTAACTATATGTCTATCAGCTCGTCTCACTGTAGATGGACAATATCCGTCACAAGTTAAAAACAGATAGTGCCCCTCTCATGCAGGTGTGAGGACAAGTGCCCCCACTTGTCTCCTCACTCGCATATTGTGAGATGAACACTATTCAGCTTCAACTTAAGACGGATAATGTCCGTCTTAAATGAGAATTCCGGTAACCCTATAACAACAATCTTTTAACCAGATTTTCCCAAACAAGAAACTGTATTATCTTTTTCCTTAAAAAAATGTTAGGTAAGGATTAAACGAGATACGTGTCTAAATTGTCAATACCAGTTTATTCTTATATTCACATCATAAATTCATAAATCCAGGTACTTCATATATCCAGGTATCCAATACCTGCTTCATATCTTCACATATCACCTTCTCTCTCCCTCCCCTCCATTTCTACACCATAAAAATATTAAAACTTTGGAGAGACGGTTTCTCACTAATTTATATCGGTTTTATTTATAATAAAACCGTCTTTCAGAAGACTTACTCTTTCAGTCGCTATTATTACCGCACTCTCTGATTCGCTTGGTGCAGGTCGGGAACTGCCGTCTCCGCCGCCGGAGAATATTCTCTCTCATCGCCGTCGACGGCGGTGGTAACTCACCGGAGATAACTGTTCCCGCTTTGCATCAACTGAATTCGAGTCTGCGGTGATTTGTTTTTCTTGCTATCAGTAGCGGAATCAGGATTTTCTATTTTCTTTGATTTTATTCTTTGTGACGAGTATTTTAATTAAAGGTGAATAAATGATTGTGACGGAAATTAATATGTAAGTTAAACCAAGAAATATTGTCGGTGTTTTTTGCTAAAAAAAACTTTCAATTTTTTCATTAGATAGAAGCGATTATGCTATTTCTATTGACATGTTTATGTGATTTTGTACTTTTAATGTTAAGATTTGAATGATTTAAGTGATTTGCTTGTTTGTTTTATTGATTTATTTCGTATGGATTTATTAATTATCTAGGAATATCTTGCAATAGAGTAACTAAGTTTGATGATTGATTCGTAAGTTGAATTAGATCTACGTTATTTGTTTAATTAATGTTTTGGAATCGGTTTAATTCAATCCTTGAATTCTTGATCTTAGTCATTTTATGGAAATAATCACGTTTTGTGCGTTAAATGATTGAGATAGAAGGAGTACTCCGTATTTGAGATGCTTAATTAATGTTTTGGAGTCGGTTTAATGCAATTCTTGAATTCTTGATCTTATTCATTTTATGGAAATAATCACGTTTTGTGCGTTAAATGATTGAGATAGATGGAGTATTTAAGATGCTTTATTAATGTTTTGGAGTCGATTTAATCCAATTCTTGAATTCTCGATCTTAGTCCTATTGTGAAAATAATAACGTTTTGTGAGTTAAATGATTAAGATAGAGGGAGTACTCCGTATTTGAGATGCTTAATTAATGTTTTGGAGTCGGTTTAATGCAATTCTTGAATTCTTGATCTTAGTCATATTGCGGAAATAATAACGTTGTGCGAGTTAAATGACTGAGACGCCCAAATTAGGAAAACGTGAATATAATAATAAATGATCGGGATAGAGGGAGTATTCGAGATGTTCAGATGCTTTATTCGTTGTTCAAAGTCAAAATATGCTTGGTTAATAATTGAAGGTATATTATGTTATGAATATATGATATGCTTTATTTGGATTATTCATTTATTCTATGGTACGCCAATCAAATTCCTTGTTAAAGCTTGGTCAACTTTTTGAAATATTCTACTATGATGGATTGATATATAGAAGTGGTCTATATTCTATTACTATTATTTGCCTGATTTGTGGACTTTTGAAGCTAACTAATACAGTAAGATTCTTGTTTTGGTGTAAGGGAGCCCATGTGGGCAATTAATGTTGTTTGGTTTTGAATTCAAGTTACTTTAATACCAATCATCAATTCTTGCATGTGATAATTTATGATATTCGGTTTGATTGAGCTCTTTTATAATGGTAATTATTCTGTAATACCGTTGTATGACCGGCAATTCCTTGATAAACGAGGTGTACTCCGACACGGCCTCACGGGTGCGTGTCCAAGTGTCAGATTCGTCTATATTATGGGAAAAAAAGTCATGTTTTTGGTCTAAAATGAAGTGTTGAGTGTCAGACACGGGTACGTGAGGTAATCTTGAAGAGTCTGAGCAACATAGAATTGCTATGGACGTCCTATAATGGTCTTAAAGGATAATTCATGTCTTCGTAAAAGTTTGTTTTGCCTATGAGACGTGTTGGATACTCTTTAAAATCTTTAATACATTTCCGTTTTTGTCTTGAGTTTTTTCTTTGGAAGTACGTTAAGTTCTTTTATAAACATCAATGGTAGGGCTTGTTGTGGTTTTGGGTGAAAATTGTGGGTAAATTGAATGGTAACGTTCACCTACTAAAGCCTTTGAAAGTAGTTAACATTCACTTGTCAAGCCACCAAGGCCTTTGAAAGTAGTTACAGGGTTTAGAGTTTAGACATAGTTGAGTAAGACTTGGTTTCCGATACTTCACTATCTTGCTGGAGGGGATTTGATAAGGTGAATGGTGGTGCGATTGGATAAAATTTGTGAATGCTTTTCTATATTATGGAGGGAAAATTACCCTCTGTATCTTCTTTGATATTGTTGTATGACTTGTAGAGTTGTAGTAGTTTCAGCTGTCTGTTTCTTATATAAGTTTGCTTCTTTTTGGTTTTCATTTTGCTCAATATCTATTCCAGTTTAATTCTTTCTTAGAAGACAACTCGTCCAGAATATTGCAGATGTGGCGTCTGTAACAAAAAGAGTCTAAAACAAAGGATATATGGATCTTCTGTTTTGTACAAAGCTATAAATTGCAAACCGAGATTTTCTTTTTCTTTTTCCATTGGTATAAGTTTAAAGAAAGTTTTTAAGCGAATTGTGTGGTTCAATAGTCACAGACTCACAGCTTACCTTTAGATGTCTATTTGATTGTTTCTTTTTGACGATCGTGTGTTAAACCTCATAACTACTACTGATTTGTAGTTTCATATGGAAACTGTGAGCAGAGGAAACTTTGGCTTCCGGTTTTTCTACTTGAAGGGCCTTGGAACCTGATTACAGGGTTCCAAATTTTTGGAAAATTGTTTTTCAGTATGCACTATGCAGTTAAAAACTCTGCAGATTACACTATCATAATGTAGCTGTTGGGTGAAGTACTCTACTTTTGTTGGAGAGGCGTCGGTTCAGGTGCTTCTTTTGCTGTTTAGTGGTTTTTCTTCTCGTACATTGTAGTGGTCGTGAAAAATCCTCTAAAAGTCGAACGGAGTTGATGAATATATGTTTGGCTACAGTGCTATACATCATGGTGAAGGTAAGGTAACGCTTTGAGTCAATGGGGAGGACTGGAGGACCCTGTCAGGCTCCTTTCACCCCAAAAAAGAAATATATTGTTTCTCCTGTTCGATATTTTGGAAGTTGTGAGCTGTATCAAAGTAGAAGTTTCTTGTTTGTTGCTGCTTCTTTCCACTTGATACTCTTTTTTGAAATCAAATTTTTGGAAATGTTGCTCCTATGGGTCACAGAACTTAAAGAAAATAATATTTGGACTTCGTTACCCACAAGCTTACATAATTACTTTGTCGAAATTTATTTCAAAAGATTTATTAGAAAATTTGGATATACAGATGACAAACACCATGGCAACCCTTCCCGATGTATGTTTCGGTTGGACAACTTTTGATATGTTTCTATAGTTTTTTGTTTGAAAGTTTTTCTTGAAATATTGCTGACGAAAACTTTGTAGCGCTTATATGGAAACTGTGGATGAAGGAAATAAGAAGCTTCATGTTTATACGACAAGGGCCCCGAGACTTTTGGATGCGCTAACACGCTGTCGAGGACTCGATGCAAGGTTTAAGGTAATGCCCTGCAACTGTGGTATGATATACGTTTGGAGTTTGTTATATCTTCATCAAAATATTGGTTGAATTTCTTGAAACTGATCTGTTTCTTCAGGCAGAGATATACGTTTTATATGTCTTCAATTTTGTCGTTATTGCACGCTGTATCCAAGCACAACTTTTTATTTTTCGATGACCTTTGGCTTCAATTGTTTTGATACATGAGGGACATGGGTAATAGTGTGATTTATGTTACATCATGTTTTTCCAATCCAATTTTTTCTTCGAAGTAAATTTTCCCGGAACATATCATGTGGCGTCTGCTATTACAAACTGTTCGAAAGTAAACATGGATCTGTGACTTCTAGGAGAATACCAACTAGGGTATCCAAGTTCATTTATTTTCGAAAAGAGAAGTCCAGATATTTTTACGTGCTAGATTCAGCCATATAGTCGTCAGTCGTCACAACAGGCTTTTCAAATCTTAACTTTTCTGTACAATCTAAGATAGATATCACTTCTTGTTTCATATTTTTCCTCTGAAAGTTACTTGTAGAAACATTGATGTGGTCTTCGTGAGTATACTGTGGGGTTTCACCTGTTTGAAATTAGTCCCGGAACGTGATTGAAAGGTTCAGAATCTGGAAATCTGCATTTTCCCAATATAAATCAAGAGAATTTTGGTGTTTATCTCAAAAGCCTACCTGGCTTATGAAACTGCTGCCTTTGTTAAGAGTTATTGATGCAAATTGTAATGCACTTGTGTTGCTCTTAATTTATACTGTGTATTGTGTATTTGTATGATATTCGGATTGAATTTGTGAGATTATGAATATTCATAGTTTGAATAGATTTAACTCCCAAGGTGGTTCTGTTGTTTCATATCATAAACGTGTTCGTTGACCTGTGAGCTGCTGCTCATGTTACTATGATTTCTCATTTCTGTCATAATTGCCATGGTGTCGAGTAAGTTTGGAATCTAGTTTCATAAGGATAAAAACTTGAAACATAAATTTGACTCCCCACTTTTCGCAATAAGTACTCCTGGGGTTCCTTGTGATCAACTTAACAACCATCTAGGTTTTCCTATTGGGCATGTCGGACTCCTTTTAAAGCTCACGAGTCACGGCTTTTATTTATTTTTGGTTTTCTCGTGGGTAAACTGGAAAGAGAAACACAAGGGCGGTTTTGATGTTACCAAATTTCATACTTAGGTCACGAGTATTCACATCTCGGTTACTTTAGCATATATACACAAGCATTTTTAAGACTTCAGCATTCATTTCCATACTGTAGAGTAGTATGGCTTTTTGTAGTTTTGATGTACAAACTATTGGCATATTATATGCAGGGTCTCAATTGTTGATTGAGGTTCATAGTCTTGTGTAAATGATTGCCTAATTTGCTGCAGTTTTTGCCCTGTTGAGTTGGTTTAATCTGTTTTTGCTGTATCTTGTTATTGATTTATCATTTTGAAATTAATTACCTTTCTTTATTAGGTGTAAACCGGGATTTACATAATCGGCAACAGTTAGTCATTCCCTCGCCATGGGTGCTCCCATGAAGAGTTATTACATTGATATAATGCCTGAAATGCTGAAATCAAGCTTAGTCGGAACATGTTTGTCGTAGGATACTTCTGGAACCTTACTTTGATGTGGCGGATATGATTGCCTTTCAATCATGTTTTTCAGGTGTAAAACCGAGACGGAAGGACAGTTCTTATGCAAACAAAATTGTAACGCAGGTCACGTGTTTAATTCTTTGGAATCGAATAGTTGATAATGATATAACTTTCATGTGACTAAATTCGAACGCAGGTCACGTGTTTAAATATTTGGAATCGAATAATTGATAATGATATTAGTTTCATGTTTGGAGGATTATTTCCTTGTGCTCTAGGAAAATCAGACTTTTTTTATCAAGGGATAGCGCACTCGGCCACTGGCCTATTAATTGAGGGTTGGTGGTTTCAGTCGAGTAAGATTCCGTGGCAATTGAGCAAAACTTTCTACCTAGGTACACATGGTCAATGTCTCAGTGATGTCTAAGGCCGCCACACGATGACCTAGCCTCGACCATCCTTTGTCCACCGTCCTTTTATCCTAACAAAACTCCCGCCAATTCTTAATGCCACTGCATACCTTCGTCTCCACCACCTTCACCTAAACTCTACAAAAATTCCTTCCGGCCATGTCCCTCGACCCTCCTCCCCTGACCCAATCAACTATTTTTGACAAAGAAGTTTTTTCGTAAACACCATACAAAAAATCTTATTCCGTACTTTTGGTAGACACCATACAAAACTCTTATTCCGTAATCTGTGATATTTTTTTTGGTAGTCGTAATGCTTATTGAGTTATTGGTCAACGATTTTTATAAAATATTAAAGTTTTTTCATTACATTATCTACCCAATAATGGTGTTTAACATTCAAATCTTTCCTACATTGGAATTTGATATTGTCACCTAATGCACAGAGTATGAAGAAAGAAATTCAAAAATATAATATTTGACTTATGGAAACTGATTTAGTTCGTGTCCAAAAGGTTTTTATATGTAGGCATCAAAATCGTGCTCAAGACAAAAACGTATGGGGATTGGGAGACTAACCAACGTTACTCCCCACCTCTTACGTCCCACCCTACTTTGCTTCTATTTACAATTTTGTTCCCATTTTTTTTATTAACTTAGTGTGTGCAAAGTGCAAACCCTAATACATGGAAACAAACATTTTGTTTAGAAATTAGAAGTTCAATGAGCATGTTTTAAACATAATTTGAATATGATCTAGAAGAATTTACGTAAATGGTGTAACCGGTTAAACAGTCGTAACGGGTTAAACAATAAAAAACTAAAGGAGGGAAACTTTGTTGGATTTCTTAGAGCGTTGTTGTTTTGGATATAAATACACGAAACTTAATTAATCCTCGTATAATAACGACGTGTTTTGGGTAATTTTCCTCCGTTTCTGTCTCCTTTCACCTAAAATGTACAACAAACCTAGCCCTATACGTTTCTAAGGAAAACCCCTCGGAGGCTATAATGCTTAAATCAAATTATTCTTCTCTTGGCCGACAAAATTCTTTTACTTGTGTCGTTTGAATGTAGAGATATAGGTGAAATAACCTATACAACGGAATTTAGTTACCTTTTTTGGTGAACAATGATGATATTTAAAGAGTGTATTTGTACGGGTCAGGTTGCATACGTAACAGTTTCACGTTTCTCATTCCGTACTCTTGATATTCTTTCCTCACCCAAAGCGGCCAGCTCTCACGGGTCAGGTTGCATACGTAACAGATAGGTGAAATAACCACGTACGGGTCAGATTGCATACGTAACAGTTTCACGTTTCACGGGTCGGAAGTGGTCAGCCTCAGCCCCCACAGCCAACTCTCGATATGCTTTCCTCACCCAAAGCGTGGTCCGACAGGTTGTCGTAAGCTTGGTCGAACGAACTCGGCTCCCTTGACCAACTCTTGATATGCTTTCCTCATCTAGCATGAACTTAGTCTGATTTATTGTCGTCCTTGTGACATACATGTCGGAATTGTGTGCCTTATCAGTTGCTTGCTTACGTTCATACTAAATCAACGATTATATACAATGGCGGAGGGATTAATATAGAAACGGATTCTTAATATCCGTGAGGGAATGTAAGTTTTCATTATGTATTTTACTATTTAAAGTCACTGATTTTCGTCGACAATTCTAGGATTTAAACATTTAAATTTCCACCCATCACGCACATCGATAATTGTATACTTTTGTCATCGCATTTATTGTCCCAATTGATTTGCATTCGTACGACGAACTGACACTTAACGCAAAACCCGAGTTGACATGACTTCCTTCGACCAAACTCGAGTATTTACCCTAAAGTAACCAGATAACAAAATACAACTAAATACAATCCTATACCCAAGTTGACATAAATTCTCATTCAAACTCAAATATTAACACCCCAAAGTAACAGATAACACAACACATCTAAGCACAATCCTATACCGAAATAACTTCCCCAATCTAGGCCGAATACTTACTCACCATCCCAAACCAAATAAACTCGACCCACACCCAACCCGATTACCCCACATCAACACATACCAAGTCTACAAAAGAACCATAAAGCAAACTTTCTCAAATGGACCCCCTCACACAAAATTGGCTTACCGGCTACCATTCCTCTTCATTTCTTCAACTCAAGTCATCAAAATTTGGACTACATTTATTACCGATTTACCGACACCAATTATCATCTAAGACAGACATTATCCGTCTTAACCTACCGTCTCGTCATACCAACACACACATTACACACACTACTCCCTCATCTCTCATCACTTAACTTACCATTAAATTGATTGGGTCATCACTTATCAGTCACACTATTTCACTCATACTCCATCCATACATAACATCTTCTTCACTTGTCGTTTTCTCCCCTCAAATTCTCTTCTACTCCTATTTAATTTCCTCGTGATTTCTCATTTCACATTTAACTTTCTCACATTCTTCTTCTTCTTCTTCCGCCATTTTTGCTTCTTCTCAACCTCCTTTACTTACCAGGTTTCCCCTCTTTCATATTTATTTTTCATCTATTTTTTCTTTTTATTTCACTTGAACTTATTTTTTAACTACATTACCAGTATTTCTTTTTATTTTTTTGCATTTTATTTGTATCGATAATTTGCGGGAGCTTATTGAGCCACTAGTTAACGTTGTCTATGTTGTCGTTATTATTTTTATTATTTTTTTCGATAATGCTGCTGTTTTTGTAGCTGTTTTTTGAGTTTTGAATTGATTAAGAGTTGAATTTGGGAATGTGTGCCTAGAAAAATTTAGAATCGAATTTTTAGGGTGAAAAATTAATTTTGCAAGAGTTTATAATTAAATGTGGAAGATTTTAAAGATTTTTTTCTATATGAAGTTGCGCTATGTTTTTAAAACACTGTCGAATTTAGTCCGAATTTGAGCCGGGTAGCGGAGAATTGTGTATCTACTTAGTTTCAATAATGTTGCACTACTACGCCGAATTTATGATGAAATAAATTGTGTTTTTGTGTTCTAAATGCAATGAAATAATAAACATT
This sequence comes from Heliosperma pusillum, assembly GCA_022085475.1. NCBI lineage: Eukaryota > Viridiplantae > Streptophyta > Magnoliopsida > Caryophyllales > Caryophyllaceae > Heliosperma > Heliosperma pusillum. The sequence goes on along the minus strand of JAIUZE010068997.1, from coordinate 179,238 downwards.
GGGTTTATTAATTAATGTAATTATTACTCCTTGCTAGACAAAAATATTATTTGTATAAATGGTTAAAATTTTAATGTTATTCACTTTATTTAATGGTAGTTGCTATATTACGGAGTTATTGTATAAGACCGTCTCCTTTTATACTCTAAACACACTCGTTTATTGATAATGTTATACGTGTGTTTAAGTAATAAAGGAACGGTGTCACAATGTAAAATGGCTAAATTTCGTGTTATGCATGTTATTTTAATGGTAGTTGCGATATTAATTACCACAATCTTACGCTAGATTGAAGGTAATTACTAATGTAATAGTTATTTTGTAAGACCGTCTCTAAAAACAGTTACTTATTGATAGTAAGCGATGTGTGTTTAAATAATGAATGGACCGCCTTACATTGGAAAATGGATAAATGTCGTGTTATGCACGTTATTATAATGGTAGTTGCGATATTAACTACCACAATCTTAAGCTAGATTGAGGCCTTTGAGGGTAATTGCTATTGCAATAGTTATTTTGTAAGACCGTCTATGAAAGCAGTCATTTATTGATAGTAAGTAATGTGTGTTGAAGTAATAGAAGGACCGTCTCACATTGTTAGAGGCTCTGATACGATAATTTGTGTTACTAATGTGGTGATTTTGTGTTGAAGTGAGCAGATAGGCAGATTAAGGAGGTGATGAAGATGGGGGTTAGAAGAAGGTTGGCATGTTGTGCAAGGGACAGGGAAATTAGCATTGATTTTGATGAGAATGAACAGGATAGTATGGCCCCTTATTTCTCTTTCTCTATTTATTGTTTTCTTGCTATGATTTATGAATGCATTTATGATCATCTTCTTACATAGTTCAGGGTAGTAGGTAGTTTATGATTTATGGGTTATGGGTATAGTATACTTGTCATTCATTGAATGACCATATGTTATCTCCGTTCTTTTGGTCTCAAGCGGTATAAGCTGAACTTATAAGATCTAAACTAAACTTAATTGAACGGAACCTATCAGAGCTGAAATTAAGTAAAAAAACGGACCTTAGTCGACACTATCTACTAGACTACTACCCTTTGGAGTTTGGATCCATGGACCTACCTCATTTTGTACAAAAGTAATAGATAGTGTGCATTCACATCTTTTGTTGTATACACCCTAGAGAAAGTTTTGAATAGTTTTAGATTGTCCCATTATGTTTCCAAACAAGTTCTCCATTTGATATGTCGTTCATTAAATTTAGGCAGTTTTTAATCCAATTTTGTGCCTGTTGTGTTTGGATAGATCCTTCCTGATCTTTAAAATTAGGTGCTCCCAAGTCCCAATAGCATGTGCACCCACACATTTGTCTTATCTACCCTTATATTCAGTATTTTTTTCAAGGGAATAAGGTATTGGTGTATATGTACTATTGAGTATTGACATATAAGAACTCAGGGAGGATGGGACAGAGATCATCTCATAGATTTGCATGGTACAGTTAGGGGCATACAGATGGGTTTGAGTCTTTGAGATCATCTCATGAATTTGAGCTTGAGCTTGTCCTGGAGCTTGTTGAGTCTAGAATAGTGAAGTTAAGGGTAGGGCCAAGAGCTTAAACTCGTCTTTAACACCCGTGTTACTTTCTAATACTCGGAAGTGAGGTTCCATCCTAAAACCAATTGGTGTTAGGAGGGGTAGCCCACTTACTTATAAACTAAGGGATCCTTTAACTAGTGCTAATATAGCAGATCCTTTAACTAAGGGATTACCTCCAAAGACATTTTTGAAGCATGCTATTGATATGGGTCTGGAGGATAATCATTAAGGCTTTTCTTTTATGTATGGATCTTGCTAGTGCTTTGTAATAATGACACTTATGTTTTGATTAATCGATTTATGTTGGTTCGAAACGTGGAAGATGTAATGAAAGTTCCTCCTTCTTGTGGCATAAACGTTTGGCGAAACGTTTGGCCCATATTGGTGTTAGGAGGGGTAGCCCATATTGATACACCCGTGTTACTTTCTAATACTCGGAAGTGAGGTTACTTTCTAATACTCGGAAGTGAGGTTCCATCCTAAAACCAATTGGTGTTAGGAGGGGTAGCCCACTTACTTATAAACTAGTCCCTTCACTCATATTCTACCAATGTGGGATAATGCCCCTCACACACATATGGGAAGAGACCTCAACAAGACCGTATCAGACACTCTGATAGTCTGATAGTCTGATACCATGTCGTATCTGGCACTTGCCGGTTGCAGCCGAGTCGGGGTACTATAGTTTCACTTTGTTCAGTTTAGTTTTGACGTTTGTTTTTAAAATTTAAATAATGCTTTTAACTTCCAATATTTTTTTGGTAACTTTTAAAATTTATGTTCTAAGAATAGTTTTTGTCGACATAAACATTTTAATTCTGAATTTGTCTCTTAAGAAAGGCTTTAGTGCATTATCAAGCCTGACTCACATTGGACAGTGTTTGGTTGAGCTCTAGCTGCTCCAGATCAGTTTGACCAAGCATGACTCAAGTTTTAAATTGAGTTTTGACCAAGAGCTTGTAAGAACTTACTTATCACGTGAGAAAGTCTAAGACAAAAAGTTAGCAATGTGAAAAAGGTTTTAGTTAGTTTAAGTTTGAAAATTTGAATGCTTTAATCTGAAGGTGTCTTACATTAACTTGAACGAAATATATTTATTCACAAGTCACAAGTTACAAGGGAGAGCATGAATTTTTTTTTCTCCCTGGTTTAAACTTCTAAAATAGTGACTAGCTCACCAACTACCTCTTTTAATAAAATGCAGACAACAAAGTTTGACATTCTGGCCATAAGAACAGTGTTTTAAAAGTTTAAAATGTTTATGAGTTTTTGACCAGTAAGGCACATGTGTGTTATAAACCAATTACTGTACATTAGTCTTAAGAGTACTTATCTTATGCTCTTTAAACTTAGGCTGTCCCTATGACTCCACAGCATTAACATTGTATTAGGTGGCTAGGTTGCTGTGGTCTGCGGGTGGGGGTAAAATAATGCGGAATGTACGAGAAGTGATGTGGGTACAGGGTACTGTAGGACGGAGTATAGGATTAATAGTAGTATTAAGTTGGATCATAGTACTAATCTACCCACTAAAAAAGTCGGCGTGATCAAGTAGGAGAGATCTAAAAGTGAGTTTCAATATAGTTAGACAGGACCTTAATATAACCACTAATCCATATTTCACAGATTACAACTATGACTAATGTAGAGTTGAGTATCTTGTATTGCTGGGTGAATGAATATCCTCTGTAGTAACAAACTTAATATCTCATTTTATCAGTTTATTTATCTGCACAAATTAGTGTTGTTATTGAATTGCACCACTGACATACCTTCAGGGGTTTATTACCTTATGGGTGGTGACCACATTTTTTAAACAAAAAGGTGAACATTATTTGGCTCAAGGCAGAGGAGCTTTTTTGCCTCAATCATGTTTGACTTAATAACAATAAATACTCTTTTTTATTGGTTAAGGTCTTCAACATGATTTTTAAGTAATACTAGAACTGTTCTCCATGCAATGTAGGGGCAAAGTTGGGTGGCTGATTTAATAAATTACTTTCTAAATATACTACTAAGTGATAGTCCTATTATAATTTTTTTTATTGGGGGAGTGGGTGATGTTATGGGCTCCCTGTCTTAGGGAAGTACTATTGGTGCTTTTCCAAATAGCTTTTGCACTTGGTAGTGAGATATTCCAGGTTTCAGCAAGTGCTCCACACAATGCAGCTTTAGAAATAATGGTCTACAGTTCTGAAGTTCAAATTCATAATTTGTAGAATGTTGTCATTACTAGTTAAATCTATAGAATATAATATTGGTTTCGGCTGGAGTCGCTTTATTGTCATATCGGTTGTCACAGTCTAGTCTCGGACTCTCCGTAAATGCACTTAAAAAAGCAGCAGTGCTGATTTTTCAAAACATTACAATGCAAAATGGTTGCATGCCGGTGTTGCAGCCTTGTTGAATACCACTTAATTGCCATGTTTGGAATGCTGTATTTACTTGATGTTGGGGTTACTATAACTGCACAGAATCATGGATGATGTGCTAACTCCTGTACTTGTTTTCACTTGAAAGTTCCATTGTTTGCAAATTAAGATCATAAAAGTTGTGGAGCCTCGAATCATTTGTTTTATCTTAATGAAAATAAGGCGTGACCGTGTAGTGAGAATACCACAATGTCTAAAAATGATTTATTAAAGAGCGTTAGTCGAAATTTTTAGTCTCATTATTGCATTATAGACTTATGGTCCCTTGTTGTCATTGTAAGATCCTTGTACTGTTACATTGTAAACCTAAAAGGGGGAGTTCATAGAAATTTCTTGTGGAGTTGTGGGTCATTATTGTATTCTAGTTCTTTGTTGGCATTGTAAGATCATGTACTGTTACCTTGTATACTACCTTTTCACTTCAAAGTTTTGAAAATGGGATTTTGGATTTTATTTATCAACATTTCCACTGCTTAAACAAAGGCAGTGGGCCCATCTCTATGTCATATTTTCTCACCAATTAGTTAGGACTTTTCTCAGTTAGTATCTGTTTTGTAGGCACCCACAGAGATGTGAAATAGGCTTTTGATAGTGCATGTGCATGATTCAGTAGTACTCCATGTTTAACCTACTTTATATTATACGGAAAATTCACGTGGTACCCTTGAGGTTTGACAATTTGCACGATATGCCCAATTTTTTTATCCGAAAAAGTTTAAGAGGCCATAACTCGTGTTTACGAACTCAGAAAGTGATGATTTGTTTTTTCAAATCGATCATCTTTCCGAGAACTACGATTTGAAAAAAAAAATTGTCGTATTCGGATATCGTGGCTAGGAGTTTTTGTATTTCAAAGTTTCTTTTATCGAAAAAACTTTGAATGACCATATCTCTTGGTCACGAGTTCCAAATTCGATAATTTTTTTTTTCAATTCGTAGTTCTCGAAAAGTTGTTCGATTTGAAAAAAAAAATTGTCACATTCTGAGCTCGTAAACACGAGTTATGGCCTCTTAAACATTTTCGGATGTAAAAATTGGGCATATCGTGCAAAACTTCAAACCTCAAGGATACCGCGTGAATTTTCCGGTTATATTATTGACAATTTGAAATCTTACTATTGGTTTAGCTCTTTAGAATTTTAGATAACTTGATGCACATTCATCAAAGAATTCTTCTTTTATGGTTTTTTTTATATGCCCTGGTGCTGAGTGACACTTAAAATGCAATCCATGTGTTTTACAGTTTATAAAGAACCTGATGCTTAAATTACCTGAAAACCATAATTTGTAGAGATTTTCTACTGATGTAGCATACTAGATCTACATATGGAAATAAAAAGACCGGAAAAGTTGCATGTATAAAGAACTTCCTAGTATGGCTAAAAACGGCACAGAACATGACTTGTAGAATCAGGCTACCAACTTAGACGAGCTCAATAGCAGCGTCCATACTTGACATAGATATGCAATACAGTAGTAAATGTCCTTTGAATTGGGATAAATCTTAGGTAGTATATGAAACACTTCGCTGCCCTATGCTTCCCGGCAGCTGAAATTTTTACTTCAGTGGCAAGAAACATGATGTTATCCGCATATTGATGTAAGATATGATTCACCTTACCTAAACTGAAGTGTCATGACCCATATCTTCTTGAATATGTTTCAGGAATGGTAACTTATGATGGGCTTGAGAGCTGCATTCTAAACAGTCAATCATACATTAATCCTACTATACCTTTTGAGGAAGAAGAAACCAGTTGTTCCTCAAGCAAAGGTCTAGGTGTATCTTTCTACTCCGAATGGATTAGAAAGAGAGGAAATGTAGAAATCGATAAATGGGATGAGCAAGAGAGCCCCGAGCAGTTCTTTGCTAGAGGATCTTATGCTTCTCATTATTCAGATGTAGACGCAATGAAAGAGAAGTTTGCAAAACTTTTGCTAGGAGAAGATGTCTCTGGAGGAAGCAAGGGCAAAACCAGTGCACTAGCGATATCTAATGCCATAACAAATCTTGCTGGTACATTCATCTTCTAATCAACTATTTTTTGCCATAGAGTATCGTTTTTCCTTTCGGTGTAAATTAAGGCACAAGGGCAATTTAAATGCCGATTGGTTTTGAACCCAACTCATGATTAACCACCCCTCAGTGAATTTGCCTGCCAAACTAGTTGAGACTATATAATTTTCTTTCACGTTTTCTATACTCTCTGTTTTGTATGCAAAGTAACAATGTTGAAAACATGCAACATGTTTACAGCTTCTGTTTTTGGAGAGTTGTGGAAATTGGAACCCTTGACAGAAGAAGGAAAAGCAAAGTGGATAAAAGAGATGAACTGGTTGCTTTCACCTGCCAACTATATGGTTGAATTGGTTCCTGCTGAGCAAAGTGGTTCAAATGGCCGGACTTTTGAGGTATCTGAAATTCATGTAGTATTTACCACTTGAGTTTTAGGGGTAATGTTTCTCACAGTGTTTGAAAATGTCTGCATGATGGAGCAGATTATGACACCTAAAGCTCGTGCTGATGTACACATCAACATTCCCGCACTTCAGAAGCTCGACTCCATGCTTATTGTAAGTGTTCTCCTTCCTGCCAGAGCATAAATTCAAATTATAATCCATAAATGTTTCTCAAAAGCAAAATGATGGGGCGCCATTGGGTAGTACTAAGTTTGAATAGTTTTCTACTCAAATCTGTTATGATATTAATTTTGTTAAACTGTTTAATTTCATCAATTTAAAATTATGTGCAAGTATAGTGGTCCAGATTGCTATACCATTGGGTGGCATACATTTTAATGGGTGGTACAAACGCCTTTCCTTTCTGAAAATGGTTTAGAATTTTTGATCGCTGATTTTTCATTACTCATTAACTATGTTCTGCTTGCATCAGGAAGTACTAGACTCGATGGCTAGCACAGAATTTTGGTATGCCGAAGGAAATAGCAGGAAAGACAAAAGAGTTGGTAGTGCCAGGCAAATCAAAAGATGGTGGCTTCCATATCCACGAGTTCCAGCCGGTGGTCTCTCAGAAACTGCCCGGAAGAAGTTACTTTCTCAGGGTAATGTAGTTCATCAAGTTTTCAAGGCCGTTAAATCAATCAATGAGAATGTATTACTTGAAGTGCCAGTGCCCAAAGCCATTCAGGATTCATTACCTAAGGCAAGCGAAACACCCTTTTATTTTGATATTTCTTCTTCTATGTCTTTGAAACTCATAGTTTGTAACTCTGTACGTTCACCATTATATCTGCAATAGTTTGTTAATGTCGGAAAATGAACTTACAACACTGTCCATGACAGAACTCGACTTTATACAGTGTTGAGTCTTGACTACAAGTCCATGTTTATGAAGAATTTGCCATGTCTCACCCACCAATTTGAAGTTTGAACGAGCTCATGTATTTGGTAAACAATTTATAGGTGGAGAGACCTCACACAATTGACAATACACACTTGATTATGGGTCTTTTCATATGGGATTTCTAAGATACTACTACTACTACTCAGAGTACATGTATACATCTTGTAAAGGCACGAACGAACTTTATTTGATCACCATTTTTATAGGCTCGATCTACTACTTGTAAGTCAGTCGAAGGCCTGTCGAGTTGTTGTAGCAATTGAAATCTTTAAGCAATGATCTTATTTATTCAACAGCTTGATGAGCTGCTTGTTTAGTTGCTATAGCCAAATGACCATCCATCACATCTCTCTATACACAAAAATCCTTAATTTGTTTATTCTCGTCTAGATACCTAATGCGCTTCTAGCTATTCGTGAATGTAATATATGTTCTTCTCCCTTTGATTCATTTTATTTCATATTGAAACTAATTTTAGCACTTTTCACATCTTACCTGACTTTTCGTGAAATTGTTTGCCCTCCCCTTGTTCCGCTAAGAAATTTGTTTTTGTCCAAACAACCCAACCAATTCGCCTTTTCAGATGAAATGAGTTGCACAGGCTTTTATCTCTATGTTGTTTCCAACCCTGATCCTCCAAAAAGGAAGAAAATTATCATTGCCATGAAAACACAAAATCTCGTCTCCATTTGTAATGGAGCCAAGACCCTGTCTTTTGGTTTAGATTATGATGAAATATAGCAAAATGATTCACTAAGTTGGCTGCGCTATTGTTTATTGTGAAGTCACATTCTCGAGTAGTCTCCCACGTATTTAAGGTGTTTTGAGGTGGTATATGTCAACAAAAATTCTTTATTTGTTCTGACATCATGTACTGAAATGCAGTCTGGAAGGGCCAATCTTGGGGAGGAGTTGTACAAAATAATAGCTTCGGGATCAAGCTCGGCACTCGATATGGTTGATGCCCTGAAAATAAGATCTGAACACGAGGTTCTCGACACCATCAATAAGTTGGAGGCAGCAAAACTTGTTTGGAAAGAAAGAATCAGAGAGCAAGTTGGTAGTAGTAAAACTCCCATGAGATACTCCTGGTCTTTTGTGAAGGAGACGTCTTCAGAGGCGGATAAAATACGTTCACTATTGCTCCGTGTCGATGCTCTTCTCTATCAGTTAAAGATGAGATACCCATGCCTTCCTCACACATTCCTGGATGTCACCAAAATACAGTTTGGCAAGGTTAGTATGATTACCTTGCACGTACCATACTTTCGAGTTTTTGATGGCTAAACGTCTTGTCTCAGTGTGAGACGATATCAAATGCGAGAACGTCTCACATCTCACATAAGTGTTTGTGGACCATTAAAGTGGCTGTCTCTAGAACTCCTCGAAAGCATTAAATGCCTATGAACGTTTCGCAATGACCTTAGTTTAAGACTCCTCCACTAACCATTTATGGAAGTCATGTAACCGACTCAAACGTTCGCAGACATTTAATGCTTTCGAGGAGTTCTATAATAGAATATAATAAAGATTTTTCATTAGACTTGCTATTCACCATTTTTTGGCCACAAGGATGAGAAATTGAGAACAGCCAATTATCAATGACGATTTTGCAGGACGTCGGACATTCAATCCTAGAAGCATATTCAAGAGTTCTCGGGAACTTGGCTTTCAGCATTCTGTCTCGGATAGGAGATATCCTGCAAGAAGATCACTTCAGCAATCCAACTTCTCCACTCCCTACAAGCTCCTTCCATTCAGGACTAAGTCTGAACAGAATGTTGGACAGTCCTATCACCAACTCACATATAAGGCACTCGCTTGTCGATCAAATGAACAAGGTTGATGGGTACGTCAGTGATTCCAATCCAAGTAGGTTTTCGGATTCAGACATCTCATTAAGTACGGAAACAAAATCTAGCTCCGTCACTGCAACTCCTAGTTCCAGCCGCTTTTGGCGCATTGGGAAAGACATAACTAGCAGTACTTCCCCGGATAGTCCGCTTACATGAATGAGCCTCCTGCCCTCCTTTTAGTGATGGATGGCCTTCTTGTATAGGACTAATATGAGTATTTATGTATGGCTGGATTTAACTTATCAGCTCTTATTTAATCTAGCCGTAATCTTGGTATTTATTATAACTACATATTAAGACATTTTGAAAGTAATCTTGATTACATCTTAAGATGGTGCACATTTTTCTTTTTCTAATCTTGATTACATATTAAGATGGTATTTTTTTTTTTTATTATTTCAGACGGGACAAACAAGTGAGGATAATCCCCCCACTTGCCCCACACAATAGAGCAAGTGGGGCCGTGGGGGGATTATTCGGATTATGGATAATCCCCCCACTTGCACCCACGCTCTTTTGTGGGGGGCTTGACCCGTCTGAAACAATAAGACGAGTCGTCTCGTCTGAAGCAAGACCAACCGAAATTTTTAATTTTCTAGAAAAAAATTATTTCACAAATGTAGTTAATTCAATTGAAATGTGAGTACTGTGTTGCAAACTTAAAATCTTTGACAAATTGGAAGCACAACTCAACAAGTATAATCGGTTGTATTATGTTCACTACACACTTGGTTTCTTAAAATAAATCCCTACTCTGTATAAATCAAAACTTAACCTCGCCTCTTAACAGAAATTCTCGCTAGACAACTTAACACAAAATAACTAGTTAACCTATAAACATTTTGATCAATTAACACATCTGTTCTAACTTATATCATAATACAAAGTTTCGAATTTAACTATTGTATAGGTTTATCGTAAAAATGACGTATATTTGAATAACGTACAAACCTGTATTTGAATAACGTACAAAACTACAAACCTGTAAATCGTTATCACTATCGTATTTAATCGCGAGTACAATAATGAATTCTTTTGGTCAACGCAAATTCTTATTTTAGACGGACTATTTCCGTCTGAAAAATAAGACGGGAATATATTGTCACTTTTTAATAATATGTAACCAGAGCTTATATCAACTTGTTTTCAATTGTGGTTATATCTAACTGTAAAGTGGTTACGAAATCCCGTCTTTTATTTCAGACCAAAATGATATGTCTAAAGCAAAACCAACTGATTGGTCAATCATATAAGCAAGTTTATGAGTTTTGTCTCATTACTCTTGTAATAAGTTGTAAGTATGTACTATCCAACTATCCAAGTCCCCACCATTTGACGAAACATTCAAATCAAACACACACTTGAGAGTTGAGACTTACAAGTTATAAAATTATAATAACCATCAAAAGACTGAAATTCAAACCAAGTTCAACAATCAATACTAAAAGCATTTGGACCCATCTTGCTCTTGCATGTGTGCTTCCGACACCTTTCATTAAACTAACAAATTATGCATTTCATTATTTCATTAAAAATCATTAAATACAATTATACAAATTAATAAATTATTACAAAAAAACAAACAAAAATTATGGAAATGTCCGCCCAAAAAAGAGGGCAGGAAAAACGCCATGTTTCCCTTTCTTAAAAGTTTCCACCTTTCTTTGCACTCTCCTCCTTTTCACGCAATCACTCTCCCCTTATTTAACAAATTAACGATAATTATTGTATAAAACCGTCTCATACTATAACAAGATTTATTATTAATAATAATAAAAGTAAATGAATGTTTAACCAGTAAAAGAACCGTCTCATTGGGTATGACAATATTATTTTTATAAAGCGGTAATATGATCTCCAAATCCTCCCGGTCCAACTTACTTTCTATTATCCATAGTCCATAGATATAAAACCCACTTATTAATTATTGTGTAAAACCGTCTACACAAAAAGACAGTACCTATTATTCATTTATAAATAATTCATTTATCAATAAATATTTAGCTACTTAAAGAGCCGTTCTTCTTTTGTGAATTGCGTTCATTTATTCTCCCAATCCAATCCACTCTCTAAAATGCGTAAAATTTCATTTTAGACCGTCTTAAGAGCAATAACAATATTAAAACTAATCTTTTCATACCATGTCATAATACACCAACTCATTTAAGAATTTTTGTATACAATAGTTGAACTTTATATGAATTGCTTAGACATAAAATCCTTAAAAATGAACATTATTGAATAATTCCTCATAATTTTACAAATCTTTATATATTGGTTATCCAATTTTCTATATTTACATATTTGGTTATTATATTAGGAGTGAGTTGTTAAAAAAAAAAATTCCAATACAATATTTATCAATTATTTACACAAAATTATTAGTGAAGAGAACTATTACACAAATTATAGAATAAGACGGTCTCATACCGTGAGACGGTCCTTTTCTAGAAGAAATTATACTCGGTACATTTATTGCAATTGATAAAAAAGATACGGAATACTTTTTTAAAATGTATCTTATCGAAACCATCTCACACCGGACTTATTGAAACTAATTATTGTTATTGCTCTAAGCTAATACTTCGTATTAATTAGTTTATTTAATGCTATCTTATTCTTACATGACATATAAACACAATTACACTCCACCATTCTAAACAATACCAACATTTCACCTGTAAACACAAATTTGATGTTTTTAACTTGTTCTAAGATCTGGGTATTTCACAATACATTCTAAACCATGTACAAATATAAAAACAATCAGCAATTAGGGTTTTCTGGGCATTGAAATCGAATTCAAATGTTTTGTTGGGTTGATTTTAAGATCTGGGTATTTCACAATGTATTGTGAAATATGCAACAATTAGGTTTGTTGAATTATTTGGGATTGAAATTGATTTGGGGGTGTTAGGTGGATAGAAATGGGATCTAGTAGTAGTAAAACGCGTCGTTCTGAAGGGTTAGCATTGTCTTCTGCTTCTTCTACGTCGTCGTTTTCGTCGACGTCGTCGAATAGAAGGAAAAGTAGAGGTCTTTTTAGTTCTTCATGTCTTGGATCTTCTTCTAGAGCTAATGATAGTGATAATGATGATAATGATGATGATTATCAGGTTGTTATATTTGTTTCTAATTCATTTTGGGAAAATTTTCATATAATTTGTGTTATTGCAATTATTGGTTTGTTAAAAATTAAATATTGCATGGGTGTTATATGTTTTGTCAAATTTTATTTGAGACCGTCTTAAGTTTAAGATATTCCTCTTTTTATGCGATATGGTTCATTTAATTCTAGTTAAAATGATATAGTTTTAGAAATATAATGTATGAGTGTGTTGCTAATGTAGCTCATTTAAGTTGATTATCCCACATTTAACAGGGTTTTGTTTTGTTGAGAATTTTTTTTAATGGTTGCTGAAAATGGAAAAATTTGTTTCTAGGGTTGATTAAGATGATTGGTTGTTACATTAGTGTTGTTAATTTCATTTATTTTTATTTGATAGTATGTTACATTTTGGGTTTGTTAGTGTAGCTATCTTTAATTTGTAGCTGAAAATAGAACTTGAATTTTTTTTGGGTTTGTTATGGTTAATAGTGAGTGCGTATTGTGTCGAAGTTGCGATTTTGATGTGATAGAACTGGAACTTCCGGTTCAGGGGAATGGTAAATGGGACAACCTACATGGCCAACGAGGGATAATTGACTAATTGGGACAGTTTCGTGTCGTTGTGTGTTGGGAGTAAAACTTTGGGGTGAGGTAGGACTAGGAGATGTGCAGAAGGTAATATAACCACTGCTGTTACACTTTGGATGGGGTAAACATGAAGGAGAAAAGATGGAGAAAGATGGGTTCTTAGTATAGATGATTCACATTCAATTAACACTTTGGATCTTAATAAACGAGTCATTGGGATTTTTCTTAAATTCAAGTTGGTCATTAGGTAGGGTGTTCCTCTTATGTGAAGAAGCAGATTCTTTTCATATCGAGATGTGATTTTTGTCTAGAGTTTTTTTTAAGGCAGTCTTGGCTACTAGCCAATGGCGAAGCTATGCCTGGGCCGTAGGGGCCCTGGCCCGGGCTGAGTTTTTGATGATAAGTAGTACATAAGTAGCATTATGTTCAAAGAAGGGAAAGTGACACAGTGGTCAGTACTCAGTCTTTGTGTGCATTATGATGCCTTGAGATCACAGGCTCGATCCACAGGATTGACAAATGTCTATTAATTTTTGCTTTTTAATTTTTTTTATTTATTTTGTTTATATTGTACTTCTTACTAAGACTCTTTCAGGCAATAATTTGTAATGACAAACCTATATTTTACCAAAAGTAATATTTGTATGATCTTAATACCACTTTAATTTATAATAAAACCGTCTTATAAGAGGTTAATTATTATTTATGTTTATAGTTTATTTTTTAGATGGGCTATTAATAAATAACACTCTAAAATATAAATTTTAAAAGCTTATTAAATATAAACATTTTTTGACCATATGGTTTGATGCCCTTGATGAATGAGTATCCTCGATGAAATTTATATCGGCCCCGGTTCTATTTTTTGTCTAGCTTCGTCCCTGCTACTAGCCTGTAATAAAAGCAAGACAAACGCAGGAGTACATTTTTTGAAGAAGGTTTCTGCGTCAATTAATTAGGAAATGATGTACTTACGTGTGTCATGTCACACCTTCCCTCCCTTGAAAATAATGAACAATGATAGTTACCTTGTGCATATTTGGCGACAGAATGTCTAAGCTGTCATAATGTCTTAAGATGTATCCTTACTGGAGATACTGCATGAGAATAAGTATCTGCCTTAACTCTACAGTTTCCGTTTGTGATACCTGATAAAGCCTTGTAAAGGGGCGTAGCAGCTTGAGCTAGGTTTAGCTTCTTGCTGCGTTTTATGGATTCATTATGTTTTGTTGAAGAGAAATTAGTTGCTGATATGCCCTTTTATTAAACAATAAGCATGTAAGAACGTTTCGTTTCTAATGTACGGAAGTATGGAACCATTTATCTACAGGTTTCAGATCCTCACAATGAACCAACTGTGGCAAGAATACAGCAGACTGAATCAGAGTTGAATGAAGTGAAAGCCGAGGGCTACCAAACTGTTAAAGTTGATGAACCAGATAATATTCCTTGCGTATCATCTAATGTCGTGCTTAGTGAATGGGCTCAAGCTAATGGAACAAATAATATAACAAGGGCGGATGGAAGTTCATCTCAAACTTTCTCTGGTCGATCTATGAACCATTCAAGCAGATTTTTATCCCGCTTCAGCTTTGTTCCTGGCAGTAGTTTTAGGCTCAACAGAGCTGCCAGTGTGGGATCGTCAAGAGCTTATCCATCTTCTCCCACTAGTTTTCCCATCTCGAGTGGTGAGGATCATTTGTATAGAAGTTGGCCACTTGGATTGAGTGGGAATGTAAATTCTTCATCCCGAATTAATTCTTCTCTTAGAGCTAGTAGTGGCAATTCATTAGGAGATAATCAGGAAATTTCTGATCAAGGTTTGGATGAAAACGAGAGTGAGATGGCCCCTGATGTTTGTTTACCTCTTGGAGAACGCCTTAACAGGCGAGTTAACGAGCGCCAGAATGACGCTAGAGAACCCTTAGATCGCAATGTTCGTTTTAGTAGAAATCGAAGTGTGGGTAGACTCCGTGATAGAGTTCTTCGGAGATCATCATTTTCGGATTTGACTCTTTCTCCTTTGCAGCAGGAAGGAACAGCAGTTTCTGATGGAACTGTTCTTAACTCTTTAACGTCTTCTCCATATCCTATGCCTAACATGCCTAACCGTTTTCACTCTAGTCAAAGCAATGATGTTGAAACATTAAATCTAAGAGATACCGGGAGAAATGATCTAATAGAGCATAGATCAAA
Organism: Heliosperma pusillum; assembly: GCA_022085475.1. Lineage (NCBI taxonomy): Eukaryota > Viridiplantae > Streptophyta > Magnoliopsida > Caryophyllales > Caryophyllaceae > Heliosperma > Heliosperma pusillum. Next base: position 164,129 of record JAIUZE010068997.1, on the reverse strand, counting down.
TTTCTTGGAGCGTCGAAGAAGAATAAGATCTCAGGTGAGCTTTCCATCTCTGCTTGTAGTGACATATAGTGTTCATCTTATCATTAGAAGGCATATAGTTACTTTTCTAATTTTACTACGTCTAATCCACTTGTGGGTTGTGAACACCTAATACATATATCATTGGCTTTGAGGTATTTGATACGGTAATAGTATTGCATTACACCAAATGCACTGTTGCCTGTGTAGTCTTACTAAGTTCTAGAGTCCATACATTAATAATGATACGGAGGTAGTTAATTACTTTATTATTCTTATATTATATACCGCTCAGTCTCCTTTAGAAGTATCTGACACGGTTGCATGTCCAAGTGTCGGACTCGGTTATTATGAAAAATATGCATATTTTGGTTTAAAATAAGCTGTCCAAGTGTCATACCCATGTCCAAGTGTCGAGTGTCGGACATTGGTACACAAGGGATTTAGAAGAGTTGGGGTAACATAGTTATATATATATATACACACACATCTGAAATTGAGAAACGATACTCTCATATTCTTATATCATATGGAGTAATACATTAGCTTTCAATGGGGGTGCAAAAATGCCAAAAGCACGACCAGTATTGCAAGCAACCCAAATACTTCTAAACTATTAAGTTACTAGCCGTAAATAATGGGAATTAAGTGAAAAGGTGGAGTGGCAGATGCAAAACTACAAACTGTATGCGTGGATATACTTTATTTACTCTCTTTTATAGTTTTATCCTTTTTCTGTTTGTGGAATTCGGTTGTTCTAGAGTATCAGTAGATAGAAGAAATGCAAACCAGTACCCAATATCTTAGCTGGAGGGTGTTTGCAACCCTGAGATTCTCTTGGAATTAATTTTAGCATTAGCTCTTTTACAGGTTGTCTTAGGGTTATTTTGTTCGTTTAGTTTTGCTGTGCTGTATTTTATATAAGAATGAAGGTTTTTCTCTGCCTATCCTTTATGATTTGTCCTCAAACATAGGTACGGGCTCTTCAGCGTTTGGGTAGCCGTTTTGAGAATCTATCAGGGCATGAAAGGTATTGCATTCTATCAGGGCAACATCGAACTGGTCGCTGCTCATGTCGTACCAATACTAGAGAATCTAACTCAAATGATGATGGTAGTGCTCGTGCTAGTATATCAAGAATAGTTATGTTAGCTGAGGCGCTGTTTGAGGTATGATTACATTATCTTTTTGTAAGTCTTTCTTATTTATTGCATTATTGCTTGTTAAATCTGCCTGATTGTTTGGTACTTATTAAACTAGGTTCTCGATGAAATTCACCAGCAGTCAGTGGTATTATCCTCTCGACCCTCTTTATCTTCAATCGGATCGGTTCCTGCACCAAATGATGTTGTGGAATCCTTGCCTTTAAGAATTTACGCTAACTCACCAAAATTGCAGAGCGAGGAGGTTGCTCAGTAAGTCTCACTTGTACTTGTCGCTTTTCTTCCAGGCAATGCGATACGAAAATGAAAATGTCATATAGAAAACGGATTACAGCACCAACAATGACAAAAGCCTTGGTTCCTAAAGTTTTATTGGGGTTAACTAACACGAACAATCCTAGCACTGCAATAATATATTCTGTAACTTATCTTTTACCTGTTTTACTGATCCAGATGTTATATATGCCTGGTGGAGTATGAGGAAGGAGATGACATGCGTATTTTGCCCTGTCGTCATGAATTTCATAAGAAGTGCATTGATAAGTGGCTTAAGGAGATTCATAGGTACTATTCCTTTTCTCCTTTTTTTTTTTTCATCGACCTCTCTTTTCCTTTTGGACTTGTGTGAAATGTAGAACATTGTTTTTTGCATCCAATTGTGTACAAACGGAATAAGAATTCAGTTACATGGTGAAATAATGTGGCTCACTTCCGTATCGAAAAGAATGACGGATGGATATTACGGATATTAAACTAAATACTTTGCTCTAGAATTTTCTTAGTAGCTTGTCCTCCTTTCAACCGTTTGTTTCACTATTGTATGATAAGTTTGCCTCGCATCCTTATGACGATTTCAGCTTGCTGTGGGAGTCCTTTCAACCTTTTGTTTCACTATCGTATGATAAGTTTGCCTCACTTCCTTATGACGGCTTTAGCTTGCTGTAGGAGCCTCAGCAACAGCTTTCTTCAATGTTTTATTTTGCCTACATAGCTGTGTACTGTGGTCTACTGTTTCCTTTCTGTTAGGCCTTAGTGTAGAAGTCCAGTTTTTCACTGATTTTGTTCTTCGCTGTCGCAGAGTATGCCCACTTTGCCGTGGGGACATCTGCTTGGTCTGTCCAAGTTCAGCAGTCCCTACCAAGTAGCTGTGGCCTAAATCTGACTCATTGCTGACAGAGAGCTAAGACGGTTGTCCCGATTTTGTAAGAAGAGTGTATAAATCACATATCTGTTTGCTCCTCGTCTGATTTTCGTCACCCTGCCATTAAAATCAACAAGAAGTACAATTTTAGGAATGGCCAACACGGCAAGAAGTAGTGATGAGTATGTGTTTGGCTCGGTCTAATGTTACGTGAAGTGTAATGGATATACCAGAAAACTGTACTACAGCTCCATTTTAGGAGCTTTGTTTTGTGAGCATATTGTGAATATTGTGAAAAATCAGCAGCTGGTGTAATCCCTTTTGTAACAGAAAAATGTACGACGCATTCACGGTAGTGCCTGTATTCGTTCCAATATGTTTTTTTTTTTACCTTCTTGGTCTCTCATGAATTATTTTGGTTTGAGTTCGGGTTGGGTGATATTGGCGCGTTATTGGTCAGTTCACCAGTTCTTTTTTGGTTAGTGATTACGAGCCGCGTCTATTTGGGCTGGGATTTTGGAATATTGAGGCTCTTATTATATACATTATACAGTACTAGTCATTTGAGGTCAATTAGCTTTCAGGCTGTATTGTGAAGTGAAGTGGGTTTTGAAGCTTTGGTAAAATTGATCCGAATATGTAACCGTTATCCACGATTTTAGGTACACAGAATGTGATTTGGAGACTAATTGACCGACCCAAACATTGATGGACTGAGATTGACCCGACACAGAATGTGTAAATTGATTATTCACTTACATTACCTAATAGGCTAATAGTATATTTATTTAAATAACAGGTGGTATACATGTTGAATCTTTGCTAAGCCAAGAAACTCCTACTCTCAGAAGTAATGCCTTGAAGATGACATAATCAGACCTTCATCAAATTTCGGATTGTTCTTGCAAAACACAAATTCTCATTTGTGGCAGGCATATTCGTCACAAGTTGACGGATCGGATCCCCTCTTACAATGAGGCAAGTTAGAAGAGAATAATCCATTTCACAAGGAGGCAAGTTAGAAGAGAATAATGAAGGAAAATTGATATTCAAACAAATTCAGAAGTCTGCTGAGAATAAAAAACTCTAATAATAACCTTCTATCAGCAATTGATAAGCTTCAACATACATAAATTTTGAGGCTTTGGGGTGCATTTATATTTACCCAAAATGTATAGAATACCCGAAATGATCCGGTCCAAATTTGAGTCGAATAACTCGTTTCTCGGGTACTCGTATATACTATGTATCCACTCGCAATGGACTTGGTTGACGCTTCACCATATTCTTGCATGTTTTGGAGACATTAATACGGTTCTATGATAATGTTACAGTGACGTTCTTCTTAAATTATGTAGGCATAATAAGTAATCACATAGTTGATGATTAAGTAGGTGGTGTGTGGATCCAACGTAGGTATTATAAGGTATACTCCATACGTAAATAGTAAGGGAAGGACCAAATATTAGGTGGACTATGAAAAGTCATAACCACCATGACTAGCCTACTCAAGTAAGCAGAGATCTAACTCCGAGATTTAGTCTTAAATCGAGATTTGAACGTATGAGTAAGACCGCTTATATGTGGCACCAAAGTTAGATATCAATAATATTGTGAATTATCCCTTCATTGTTTTATTTTCTTCCCATTTGCTTATTGGAGGTCAGATATTAAACTCTGACTCTAAAATCTAAATGTATTAGAGAATAACGATTATTAGTACGTCAAGCTAAAATATTTACAAAACATAACTTTCGACAAAAAAAGGTTACATTTACATGTTGGGAAATAAAGTTAATGTTTCCGTCTTGGAAACTGTGAAAAAGCAGATGATATATATGTTGGGTATGCACTGTTTGTTTTTACAGTGATGGCAAAATTGGTGTAGTATGGTGTGTAGGTACATTGTACATACAAGGTTAGTATTGCAGGAAAATAGTGTTAGCTAAGAATACTGGCTAACAGGCATAGTAGTACAAGGATCAGCTTCACTGTTGTATCGTCATTTCGTCTTCCACCTCCTTCCTGCGCATGAGCGAACTCATAAGCTTCCGCTCAATGCTAACAGGCATAGTACAATCAAATTCTCGAGTATTATTACTACAATAGTCCATAGCCATATGGCCCATATTTAGGCAAGCGTGACAGGTGAAGATTTTCGATAAGACATTTAACAGCATTGGGATGAGACGATGAGTAATGCCAAATCGAGTAACTTTTTATTTTTGAATGGTTGATGAATCACATTGTTGAATTCCTTTCTCCTATATTGTGCTATTCTAATTTTCCTTCAAGAAATGAATGCATATATTGCTAATACCATACTAATGAGACCTAACAAATAATACCAAATAGAGTACTAAGTATGTCCTGTAGCCGGAAAAGATTATACTTGATGATGTGGTTCTTGTGGCTCATATATGCGATTTTGGCAGCTCCGGTCACAAGGGTAAGGGCAGTCTATCATCTGCAAACGTCTCCGATCATAAAACCAGTCTCCAACTGACTCTGCAATTGTCTGCAAAGATATAATTTACACCAGAAGTTAGAAAAAGCTCAATAGTGATGTAAGAAGTCTAGACCTGTTAAAACTGACTCGAGATTGTGAACCAGTAAATCTTGATTCGTGGCATGAACTGACCCAAGACCCGTAAATCTCAGTTGCTTAGTTCATATTTTTGGAAGGGAAAAGAAGAGATACCATATTGTGCAAAACTGGTGAATGATTACTAAACCATGTTTCTTGAAGTTCAGTTTGGCAATGTGCATAGCACGAGTTTATGAACAGTCCTCTTGACGGTGTTCTGTTCAGTCCTGTAAGCGCGTGTAGAAACTCTATTCTGAAATCTGAAAGAAAGAAAATGAATCGATATAAGATCTAAACTTCTTCCAACTAACATAAACACGGAAAGTCTGACTCATTGTGTTCAGTTTCAGTGAGATACTGAACCTTGCATAACTTCGAGTTGATTAGTTGAGCAATTCTGCATGCTGGTCTTGCAGTCATACCAGTAGCCATGAGGATCGGCCGCAGCTGGTGCCAATATATTCTTAATCTGAGCAACAATTAATTAAATTACTTTGATTAGTAACCGTCGAGGAAAACCCAGCAATGCGAATATGATGAAATAAAGAAAAATGACAGTAAACTAACCTGCCATGAATCATATGCTGCATTTAGTATGAAGATTGGTGTTCGGATCTTTGGTACAACATACTGAGGAAAAAAGCACTGCAAAACATTTGGAAACATTAACACAACTGAGAGATATTAACAACTTTACTAACTGCTACGCAACTACAAACTTACTAGAGCAGGCCTCATGGTCGCGGTACATGTTGCAGGTAGATTCTTTTCTGAGCCCTGGTATAACAAAATGATCAGCACACCGAAACAAAAAGCAGAAGCAGAATGACACAGAAAAGATTCACGGGTTGTAGTACATGTAATTTCACTATTTGATGGAAGTAAGTCCCGACATGTGATGCTCCTGAGATATCCTTCCTGTTAGACAACAAACACAATGTCATATAATAATCCGCCTTCGTGTAATTAATACAAATACAGCTTCATTCAACCAGCTGAACACCCAGAAAGAAGAGCCTTACACATTGATGAAATAGCCTGCATCGGAGAGGCACTTTACTTTAGTACCGACAGGGAAGTGAGCTCGGAAGCTATCACAATGCAAAATGGAAGTCAATCCACCAGCTGAACACCCAGAAAGAAGAGCCTAATGTAGCAACTCTTCAGTAATAATCATACAAAGTACAGTACAGTACAGTATAGAGTATATTATTATACTTATAATGCAAAATATGGATATAACAGTACATTTTTGGCTCTCTTCATTCCCTTTAACATTAGATCTTCTATGATAGCGCGCCAGACTCTAGCTCCTCGGAAATGAAGCTTAGTTTTCTGTCACCCCAACAATTCAAAAGGACATGTATCAACACAAATTCTCAAAAAGACTATTTTTTCCCGTAAGAGAGCCACCATGGCCATTTAGATGCTGACGGGGTTTGAACCCAGGTTACGAGTATCAATCGGATGGCTTAACCGACTTAGCTAGTTAACATCTGCAAGACTAGTCTTTTTTGTAAGAATGCTAAATTTACGCACTAAATATAGGGAATACTTACAGGATCAACGGCTTCCACATCTCCGGTGAAAGACGCCCCATCACAGTATCGAATTTTCACCCTGTTCCAATTATAAAAGTCTGGAGAATCAATTGTCAATAGAGTCCAAACTTTAGGCTATGAGTACGAGACAAGATCTTCTACAAGGGTATTGAGTTAAACCTGGATTATTCATTCGATTGTTGCTCATTATACCGGAAAATGCAAGTGGGTTATCCATTTTCCGAGATGAGCCCAAATGTGTGTACTTTCGCGCTAGACAAGATGTAATGTTGTTGCACCAACCTCCTCCCTATAAACAATAGCAACCGCAAAAGATTATGAGGCTCTTACATTGCATAAAAAATTGCAATTTCATTCATTCATTCAAATCTTTTTACATGGAAACTCGAAGAATCTTAAGTACACTTCTAAGACGAAAACATTAATATCCGGTTCATCAACTCAATGTCGATCTTTTCATCCTGAAAACCATCGAAAAGTGATGATAAAACAGGACTAACCTCCACTTGAACCAACCAACTATTGATCCCTGATCCATATCCTCTATTTAGATTATACGCCGGCGCACTTCCATCTAAACAAACTGCAGAAAAAATATGACATGAAAATTTGATTATCAAAGAAACATTCCTAAGAAAAAGACTTGAAAATCTATTTACCAGCTCCTTTTGCAACAGCATTCCTTAAATATGTTGTTTGGACATATAATCCTTCTGTTTTCAGCAAGATTACCGCGAAAATTACAGCTTTAATCAATTGTTTAACTGTTCTGCAATTCATTCTGCACAAAATTGAACATGATTTTAAATGAGATCAGAAGTTATATAGGATTATTAAACTAAACTGTAAAAGTGTAAATGTGAAATCCTGTTATAGTAATACAAATAAATACTTTCTGCAATGTCAGTGACATCAATTCTAAATAACCCACATGATTAAAATGAAGTAATAACAAATTTCATTGAAATTTCATGAGAATCACATGAAAAAGCATTTAACTTTACATTAAATAAAGTTTGGTAGTAAAGCATTTGCCTGTTTATCTATTAACAGAAACACTTTAATTGATTAAATTACTTTACATTCAAATTTTTTACTGCGGGTAATTCATGTAAACATACACCAAATTTTCAACATTTATGCCGTGTTGAACACAAACATAAACCATTTTCAGATTATAACCCATAATAAAAATTACGTTAAGAATTGAATCAGCAAAATTTACGTGATTTATAACAACAATATGTCCATTTTCAGATAACCCGTGATGAAAATTACGTCGAGAATTGCAAACTTACATGATTTGCATAAAAGGGTTACAACAAAAAAAACATACTAATACATGTATGACATATAAAATGAGTAAAGATTAAAACTTTAAAATGGGAAACTTGAAATGAAGGCGTAAGACAACAAAAGTTTGGAAATTGATGAAGGGTATATTAGTATATATATATATATATACCTTGTTGAATGTGAGAAAAACAAGAAATGTGAACAAAAAAGGGAAGTTTGAGTTTTAAGAGTTTTGAGAGTTTTGAGAATTAAGGTTTAATGATTGTAACTTGGGAGTTGGGACGGCGGAAGCTTTGTCAGAAAGTAAATAGCTTCTGGTTGGTGATTTGGTCATGGAATATTGGAATTGGAATAACACCCCGTCTCAGTAAAGACCGACATTGTCCGTTACAAGGTGAAGACGGATAGTGTCCCTCTCAAAATATGCAAGTGGAATGGATTTATTTGCCCTTCACTTGCCCTCTCCACTTGCATATTGTGAGAGAAACACTATTTATTTTCAGCTTATAACGGATAGTGTATGTAGGGGTGAGCAAAACCGTATATCCGATACGGTTTTGAAAACCGTATATCCGGTTTTAAAAATTTCAATTTTGATTATCCTTATCCGATACGGATTTTCCGTATATCCGGAAACCGTATATCCGGTATCCGGTATCCGGTATCCGGTTTTTCATTTAATTATGTAAAATTTTATGTCTTATTTTTAATTTTTTTGTGATTTTATGATTTTTCTTAATAAGTTAAAAGAGTATCACATATTATAAGAATAAATAACTTAAAAATGTATAAAAGTATTAAGATTGAGTCATGGATATACTCGACGTTTAGTGGTTTTATGATTTTATTTTTATATTTTATATTAAAAATAGGAACCGTATCGGAAACCGTATATCCGGTTTCAAATTTTGCCGATACGTATCCGATACGTTTTTTTATAAACCGTATCGTATATACGGAAATTCGTATCGGATATACGGAAATCCGTATAATTGAAACCGTATATCGTATCAGATACGTATAATAAAACTGTATCGTATATTTTTGCTCAGGCCTAAGTGTATGTCTTTAACGAGAATATGTTAGAATAAATTAATAAAACTCCGGAAAATGATTGAACAGAGTTATTGTGAACAACAATCTTAAATTTAGCTCATAAGGTTTCAGGCTCAAGCCTCATTCAACGCAATATTGTGCGGGATTATAGGGCTTATGGCCTGAGATAACGGTTGGGGATTCCCTTGTCATTGAAAAATCACTTTTTAATCACCATTCTTCTATGTCGTGATGTCATGTGACTCATTTGACACAAAAATAAAAGTACATTAAGGGTTCTTTTATACAAATTCTCACATGCAAATGTTAGTTTGTACAATTTAGAACAATACTCTGTATTTTAATAGTTTATTTTCCGTCTTTTTACTGATATAATCAAGTTCTATAAATCCAAATCGATTGTTTATGTTTCACTCAAATGCCTTTGCGAAAGAATAAGAAGGTAAACATTAGAGTAGGACAGAGAGTATTAGGCACTATACGAAATAGGTTTACACAATTGTCTTATAGTAGACCAGTTATTTGTTGTAAAGATTTTTTTTAGGATAATTTTGATGTCGGTATGTTTAATTTGATATATTTATCAATTTTATGTCTTCATTCGTTAACTTAAACGACGTTTGAAATCATTTTATATTTAATACTTGCATATATAGAGAGTTAACAATTTCAATTTTCAACATAAAGGGTTAGTCTGATTAATAATTTTAATACGGAGTATAAGACCGTCTTATGCTTAAGAATTTTGATTGTACATATAAATCATTGAAGTTGGATGAGAATTAAATTGGTGAGTGGATTCTTAGCCTCCAAATTTGTTCCTAAAATGTTATTTTCAAACATGTCTTTTATTTCAAGGAGGTCCACTAATCTTCTTCATGGAGGCCAAATTGTTGAAAAGCTGCATAATTAGTTCAGATTTGAAACAATTAACCTTTGTTTGTTGAAGAAGTTGATGAGGATTTGGTGCTTCACCTTCTTTTGTGGGCCATATAGTTTTTTTTCCAACTTTTTTTCATGTGGTATTCACCAAAAAAAAAACTTTTTATAAATGTCCTAAGGCTTTTGTAAAATATAGAACTCATTACAATTTACAAAGCACTTTATGTGTTTTTAGATAGAACTTAGATTATTTAATCATAAGATTCTAGTTTTTGTTTGTCCATTCATATTTCGTACCAAAGAAACACAATAATATTATTATTATAGGTTATATATTTTCTTTTAAAGAAAGGAAAATGATAAATACAGCCCAAGTCTGTATTTAAGGAGTTAAAAGAGGAAATATGCACTTAATATTGTTATTAATTGCATAAGTTTTGTGCAATTTTGACATCATTTTCTATATTAATACCATATATAAAAGTTTTTAACTTCTTAAATACAACCTTAAGGGCTGTATTTAACATTACCCTTTTAAATGATTGCATAATGTATATATGGACATTGAGTCAATGAGTCGATCTCGATTTCATTGTACTGTATCGGCCTTTTAACTCCTTCATTCCATGAAAATAAAAAAGAAAAAAAAGCTATAGACTCTATAACTCTATAAGCATGATTAGACATTTAGAACCTATAATAATCAAACAATTAGTTAAAGTTTCCTCAATAATCACCTTTTTAGATAATTAACAAGGGCAAACTTGTTACTACTGAAAATCAAATGTAAAATCGTGAATACATAATAACATAACTATTTAAGATAGCGGATATTGTTTAATACTTTCTCCATCAACATCATTCATTTACCTTTAATTGAAATATCTCTCATAAAAATTAGAAACGTAAACGAATAAATGGATCGAAGTGTAGTTAAGTCAATCAACTAAATTCAACTAGAAGTAATTAGTAAGGTTTTTTTTTTTTTTGGTACAAAGAAGTAATTAGTAAGGTAGAAATGAGGAAAATTGATTGACTTCTTGGCTCATGAGTCTTGGACAGTTAGCTGGCAAATACATTTAGGATTAGTTTTAAGGTGGGAGCTTAGATTACGACACAATCCAACTTGATCTTTCTTGTGTCATTCTCAAAATGTTTAACATTTATAATTATCTTCTTCTTTTTTAATAGAATAAAATATAAATAAATAAATAATACAAAATTTGGGAAAAAAAAGGTTGCAAATATTAATATTAATAATTTGAAATTCCAGTTATCTTTTTTTTGTAACGAGGGAACATGCAGTCGTCAGCCACTACCTTTGGTGTGCTCTGGGTAAACTCTCGAGTATACGCAATAGACTGCAAACCACGCAGACCAGGTAAGCCACCCGAGGGTGACATGCTCAAAGTCGATAGATTGATCTTGGGAAGACCTAAACCTCGAACCCTTAGGGGTTTCACCCAATTTTAACCAGTAGACTATACCCTTGTGGATAGGTTGGTTGATAACTTAATTGATTAAAATATGAATAAATAAGTTAATGTACACGTTGACATAAGATAAACCAAACATGAAACATTATCTTTCAAACAATGCGTATTAAAATGGCAATCTTGACAATGAAATAATAATACTCCTGTCACAAAATTAAAGGACAATGGATGGATAATACGTACTGTCACATTGAACAATTTTATAACGCAACTCCCTTGCAATCACTTAATTAGCATCTTCTACATTATTATGGTATCAGAAGCAGCGGACCTAAAGGTCACGGGTTCAAATTCAGTAACGACATACATTCGTACATTCAGTCAATCAATTGCTGGTATAACAAAAAATACAAAAGATGTGTGCAGCTTGTAGACTAATTGGCCTGTTTTTTTTGGGGGGATGTTTTTCGATCCATATGTGAAAATGTCTGAGTTACTCAAAAACGCGGTTGTGACAAGTTTTGTCACAAGGATAGGGGCAATCAATTTTTTGAAAAGGATTGCGGTCATAGAACCAGCCTCCAACCGCGTCTGATATCGTCTGCAAGATTAGTAATTCATAGTAATAAGGCAGTTTCACTGAAAAACTGCACATATATAATTATTAGAAGATGATAAGATGTTATGATTTTTATTGTTATCATACCGTGTTATCTAGAAGCGGAGAGTCATTCCTTAACCATGTTTCTTGAGTTCCGGACTGGCAGTGACAGTAGCAAGAGTTGATGAAGGACCCTCTAGATGGGTTGTCGCCTAAGGACGACAATGCTGCTAAGAACTCTGTCCTGAAACCTGAAAACATGACCTGTAATGGCGCGATACTTTTCTGTATGATTTTTGGGAGATCGTATGAGAAGTACGAGAGATATACCTTGCAGTGTTTGGAGCTGAGACTCGGAACATAGTGTTATGTTAGTCTTGCAATCTCTCCAAGTTCCATGGCGATCTGCTACTCCCGGTGCTAATGTATTCTTTACCTGCACCAAATGACACGATTTCAAAAGTCGTCAATATAATGTCATAGTTCTCCAGACTTGGGCTCAAAATCCGTCAACTTTTACCTAACAAAAAAAATGTGAATACTTTCTCTGACAGATCAAAATTTGTCGATGATAATATAGACTAAGAAAAATATCAGGGTAAGCGTTTTTTTTGTGAGCATTTTTTACGCTCACGGATTTTGAATCCTAATGAGTGCCGGGTCTAAACAATTAATTAGCTAATTTGACTGACATGTCTGCAGTTATTATTAGATCTTTCTTTAGTTCTCGGAAAATGAGAATATATAGAGTTATGTATGTTCATGCTTCATACAATCATACCTGCCAGGAATCGTAGGCTGCATTTAGCAGAAACAACGGTGTCTGAATGTCCCTTGCTGCATATTCCGGGAACATGCACTGTAATTCCAAATTCCAAATATGAAAACATAACTATGACATAAATATCAGGTGCGCTATAGGACTAAATTTAGAATGGAAAGTGACGGTGTTTACCAGTTCAGGACTGAATTTCGAGGTACATGATTCAGGCAGATTTTTTGCTGATCCCTGTAGCAAATTCAAAAGTGTCGAGACATTGCGACAGTAAGAATATAAAATGTAAGGCGCTAACTGAGAGAGAATAAATGCACACATGAGTGTCGACAACTTGGGCAAAGAACTCTTGAATATGCTGTGCTCCAGAGACATCATTGCTGTTACAGGAATTTAGAGAGAGAACTATGAGATCTTAAACTAGATTGGCTAAGGAAATAATAAATGGCAGAATATCGAAAGAATGATTACGCGTTTATGAAGAATCCGGCATCAGAGAAGCATTTCACTTTGGCAGTAGATGGTATCAAACCCCGGAAATTGTCACATTGTAGTATAGCACCTAGACCACCTGCTGAACATCCTGCTAGAATTGCCTGCACTTCCCAACTTCTCTTTAGTATAAGCTTTGACATACTTGTGTCCGATTCTCAACACTCAGACAGTCAGACATGCCAGGGGTGAATAAATTTAACTAGACTAGGCAAAAGATTGCTCGACCAAATGACCCAACCAAATTGACCCGCGCAAAGCATGAAAATAATAATCCAAAGTCGGCCATGAACTAGAATGACCCAAAAATGCCCTAATTGACTAGGCATGTAACCTATATCCAAAAATGACCCGAATTTGAAATGAAAAGTAAAAATAATCATATACATTTTGAGCATCCTTCATTCCCTTAGCTAATAAAACATCCATAATTGCCCTCCAAAGTCTAGCTCCTCTGTAGAAAACTTTTGCATTCTGCTCATTTCAGCATAAATGACAGCATAAGTACACAGTAACTGTAAATCAATAGGTCATGTTTTGTGTATTAGGAATTACTTACAGGATCAACAGCTTCGACATCTCCCGTGTATGATGATCCATCACAGTAACGTACCTTGATCCGATTCCAATTGTAAAAGTCTAGCACATTTGTCGGAAATCAGTACTATGATAACACATACATGTCATTTGAATGTGAAAATAAGGCAATAGGTCTAGTACCAGGATTATACTTAGCCTTGTTGCTCAATATCCCAGAGAAAGTGTAGTTTGTTGTCATTAAATCAGATGAACCTAAGCGGTCTAGTGTACGCGCTAGGCACGTGGTTGCATTGTTACACCATGCTCCTCCCTATGCACCAACCAAAAAAAAACTCTGTTTACATTGTTAGTATAAAAGAATTCACCAAGACAAATTTTCGAACCCAAGTCATCAGTATCGCTTGTAATAACTTTTCCCGCTAAACTAGCTGATATCGAGGCAGTGAGTACAAACCTCCATATGAATCAACCAATTGTTGATACCAGCTCCAAAACCCTTGTCAAAATGGTAAGCTGGTGGACTTCCATCCAAGCAAACTGCATTTATTACATTTTTACTGCAGTTAAGTACATTTTCACTTCATATATTTTACTGAACTTTTTTACTCAATGATTTAAGTTGTACAAGATATATGCTTAGTTGCTTACCACCCCCTTTAGCTACTGCATCTTGAACAAATGTTATTGGAACATCAAAACCAGTAACTCTAACCACCATCACAATGCAGATGAAAAACTCGATCCATTTCGACTTATTAACCATCCTGTCTCCAAACAAACCTTATTCCAAAATATTTAAAAAAAAAAAACAGATATAGAGTACTACATTAACTAATATTCCAACAAAAAAAAACTATTTTTCAGCTTATTATATTTCAGTAATAGCAAGTTGAGCTACTGAACCATATGATTTGATCATGTACCTTAGTGAGTGGACTGATATTAAGCTTAAGTGAAAGAAGAATGCACTATAGAGTAGTATAAGTATATGGCATATATAAGAGAATTTATTTTCCTTGTTAAAAAAAAAGTTTTTTTTTTCGTATACAGAGTATTTATTAGGCACACGTTAATGATTTAAAAACCGATATTGAACAAAAAAAAATAGGAAACTACCTGCCTACCTATGAAAGAAATAACGGTAAGTCTCAGAAGACGGGTCGGGTTGCCTCTCACAAAGAGGCAGGTGGGAGGGAAACTGGGAATCCACTTGCCTTTTCGTAAGAGGCAATCCGATCCGTCTTTGTTGAAGATGTATATGCCCGTCTCCGATAATAGTTTAAGAAGAAATAAAAACAAGTTTCAAGTTGACATAAAAGACAGGAACCAGACTGGCTTGTGGGATGGAGTGGCTTGGTTGGCTTCCCATAGTTTTGTCAAGATTTTATAAGAGTCAAACTTTAGCATTGACCTTTTTGTCATATATTTATAGTTTCACACTACTAATGTCAAGATTTAATTTGGTCAAAATTTGGGTTTGACTTTTTTGTTATATATTCATACTACTATACTACTATACTCATTTTGGAGAGTACTCCATAGTCCATAGCATTTATCCATTTCACATTTTCACTTGATAGTAGTCATGGGGCGGAGCCAGAAACGAAATTTTGGGTAGCAAATGTTTTATCGTCTTTTTATATTCATGCTAATTTTTAGCGCTTGATTTGGGAATTAAGAATTTTGTATGATAGTGTCTTGTTATAAGAACGGTCTAATTATACAAGCTTAAGTTTTAAACGAGACTTACTCTTTGTTTGAATGCAACGATAATCAAGAGGGAAAGGGAGGGGAGCGGACGGAGTGAAGATATATACTGCTCCGAAATTTCATTTATAAAGTAACACAAACGGAGTAAGTGACAGTGATGAGAAATATTTAACACGCGTACAATGCATATGATAATCTTTATCTTTATTAATTCCGGGAATAAGATTAAACTTGTTCTGCTCATAAAATGACATATAATGTAGTAGGCCATGTGTAAAACGGTTTTATAGTATTGATAACGGATTTATTAATGCAAGTGTATGTTTTATATGAGGCAATTTAAGAGCAGAGAAGCCTCATTTTTACACAGAGGCACGACGACAAGTTTTGTTGCAAGGGTAAGGGCAATCGATCTTCTGGAATGGATTGCGGTCATAAAACCAGTCACCAAACGCTTTTGCAATCGTCTGTAAAGTATAAAATTTCTAGTTAGAACATTAACTGAATAAAAATCGCTATTCTCTTCTTTTGAATATTTAGAAATATCAGGAGAATAAGATGCAAATTTCTCACTGTATTGTCTAGACGAGGAGAATTGTGCGCAAACCATGTTTCTTGGGCCTCACTTTGGCAGTGACAGTAGCAAGAGTTGATAAACAACCCTCTACTCGGGTTGTCGCCTATACTCGACAATAACATTATGAACTGTTTGTTGAAATCTGAAAATGATGTTTGAGATTCCAGCGATATCAGTGACAATAAGAATACTTCATATGGCTAATTAATTACCTCTAAATAAATCTTTTCGCGAGATGCATGATATCTATAAACTGAAAAGTAGAACAGTTAACCTTGTAATGCTTCAATCTGGCCCTCGGAACACCGGCTTATATCATTTGTACAGTTTCTCCATTTTCCACCAGGACGATCAATCACACCGTGCAGGAAAATATTGGTTATCTGCATCATATGATAATTATGTCGAATTTGGCATTGGACTTGTAATTTCTAAAAAATTCAATTCCTAAACATGTTGCATTCAATTCATTTCTTCAGTCAATTTGAACTAGAAAAGAGAATTAGAAAGAGGAGCAGATGTGTTGTATACCTGCCAGGAATCATAGGCCGAATTTAGCAGAAACAACGGCGTCTGAATATCTCTGGCTGCATACCGCGGGAACATGCACTGTAATTACATTTTCCAATAATGATCGCCTTTCAGTTTAACGGAAACGAGATATCTCAAAATCCCTGAGCAGGTAAGAAGTGCATTTCTTACCAGTTCTGGTCTGAATACAGAAGTACAAGCTTCAGGCAAATTTTTCGCTGATCCCTGTCGTGAACAGCCAAACAGTTAATAGAATATAACGGAAACAAAAAGGCAATTATATATGTGAATCTGCGAGGTTTTTAATAACATCTGTACATGTGTGGTAACAACTTCAGCAAAGTACTCCTGAAGAGGTCGCGGTCCATGGATAGCTTCCCTGCATCGGATGCATTACAGTAAGAGTTACTGAGCCTTGACTTCATTCAAAGACGGGTTAGGAAAAAAAAAAGATTTAGATTGATTATACGTGTTTATGAAAAAACCGGCATCAGATAGGCATTTCACTCTGGCGTCAGAAGGTAACAAAGCTCGGAAATTATCACATTGCAGGATCGCTCCCAGTCCACCAGCTGAGCATCCTGCCAGAACAGCCTGTATTTGCATTACACAAGTTTTATAAGTAGAATATATACAAAAGAATATATTTTTATTACTAAAGATGAAATAAATATAACGGATTCATACATTTTGTGCATCCTTCATTCCCTTATCTAATAAATCATCCATAACTGCCCTCCAAACTCTTGCTCCTCTGTAGAAAATCTTTGTATCCTACTCATTTCGCCAAAAAAAAAACATTGAAATGGAGTGAACTACTACTGGTAAATTATTTAAGGCATCGGGAAAAAATCCTGAAACAAACAGAGTTAGGGATGAAGGAAGATTACGTACAGGATCGACTGCTTCAACATCTCCTGTGTACGATGATCCATCACAGTAACGAACCTCAACTCGATTCCAATTGTAGAAATCTAACAATTAAAATGTGAGTAAAACGTCGATAGAAGTGACAAGATAACACAAGTTTAATTTAAATCTGAATCTAGTACCAGGATTCTGCTTTAATTTGTTGCTTAATATCCCAGTGAAATTATAATTAGTGGACATTAACTTAGATGAACCAAATGCACTATGCGAACGATCAAGGCATGTAGCTGCATTGTTGCACCATGCTCCACCCTGACCGAAAAAAACCAAGATTATTTAAGTTTCGCCTTTTTTGTTTAAGAAAACATTCAGTCAAAGTCGTTGAGTAATTCAGCGGCCTACAGTAAGAAATGAACAAACCTGCAAGTAAATTAACCAATTATCGACACCATCTCCAAATCCCTTGTCCAAATGATAAGCAGGTGGGCTTCCATCCAAACACACTGCAAAATCAAATTATCAGACCAACCCGACTAAGAGTGTATCAAATATTAGAATTTATCCGACCTGAATGACTCGTTTATCATGTCGACTTACCACCACCTTTGGCCACTGCATCTTGAACAATGGTTATTGAAACATTAAAGCCATTAACTTTTGCCAGCATCGCAATGCAAATCAAAATCTCCAACCATTTTGAAAAATTCACCATACTGTTATTTCCTTTGTTTTCAGAAGTTATCAAAGACAGAAGTACAAATGGAATAACAATTATTATTCCTCTCCTCTTGTAAGTCGTTTTAATACGTTTGTTTAAATTACGTGAGACGAGTTTTGAACAAACGTATGAAAATGCAACAGTATATAGTGCATGTTGAATAGGAAAACCATGATGTAGTCTTGTAGGTAGAAAGGGAAATAAAGTTCAATAGTGGAAGTGTACAACTACAATTTTCTTTAACTGACAAGTTAACAGATACTCCACTCTTCTTCGTGTTTTTTGTGTGTACACCATCCGGTTTAGTTACAGTTGTTCTAAGTGCTCATGAGTTCATTCTTCTTCTTCTTTGATGTTGTTGTAATATTTTGGCGAAAGTGAAAGCAAATCCAATCCCGATTGGTCATTCACAGCTTTACATTATTTAGGGTTATTTGAACAAATTATTTACGAATACTCCATATAACTGCACTTGTAGTTTCGAGAAATCTCATAATTATTTCTCCTGAAACACGCTACAGAAGCAAACAGTACGACAAATATTATTTACATATTGAAATTGAAATGGAGAGAGTACTAAATGACAAACTCGAATCTAGAAAACAATTATGTTATAAACACGTAAAATATACATGATAAATCTTTATCTTTTTTAATCTCGGGGACATCATTAAACCTCTTCTGCTTATAAAATTGGCATACAATGTAGATTTTAGTAAGCCTCTTTTAAAACTGTTTTATAACAACTGGTATAAACTTAGCCTATAGTATCGGCTGTATAGCGTGTATGTGTGAGTTTTATGTACTGTGAGTTAATTTAGTAGCAGAGAAGCCCATATTTACGCAGAGGCAACGCGACGACAGGTTTTGTCGCACAGGTAAGGGAAAGTGATCTTCTGGAATGGATTGCGATCATAAAACCAATCACCAACTGCTTTTGCAATCGTCTGTTAACATATAAACATTTCTGGTCAGAACATTGATTGAATAAATATCGCTATTCTTTGTCTTTTGAATATGAAGAAATATAGCGAAATGAGTAACTATGTTGTATGATTTCGTAAAGAGAATAAGATGCAAATTCCTCACTGTATTATCTAGACGAGTTGAGTCATCGCTAAGCCATGTTTGTTGGGCCTCACTTTGGCAGTGACAGAAGCAAGAGTTGATGAACAACCCTTTACTCGGGTTATTATCACATATGCTCGACAATCCAGCGAAGAACTGTTTGTTGAAACCTGAAAATTATATTTGTTATACTCCAAAACGAGCAACTAAAAGTGTCCTAAACTATAGCAAGACGATAACTGAAAAGTACAAGAGTTCACTTCGTAATGCTTCAATCTGGCTGTCGGAACACCAGGTTATCCCAGTTACACAATTTTTCCAGTTTCCATCAGGATCAACCGCACCTTGGAGGAAAATTTCGCCTATCTGCATCATATAATAATTATGTTGAATTCGGCATTGGACTTGTAATTTTTTTTTTTTTTTTTTTTGCGTAAAGGAGGTCAAAATGACAGTTTGGTGTTGATTGCCTTACAAAATTGATCATGAATATCACCGTCCATGACTTACTGAACTAGGTTTGGGTAACGTTTGCCGACTTTCTCAAGTTTGGTAAGAGGAAAATTTTTCTTAGTAAAGCATTCAATTCAAAAAGATTTTGCATTCAATTCATTTCTTCAGTCAATTTTAACTAAAAAAGAGAAATCGGACAAGGAGCAGATGGGTATACCTGCCAGGAATCATAGGCTGAATTTAGCACAAACAACGGCGTCTGAATGTCCCTCGCTGCATAATGTGGGAACATGCACTGTAATTTCAAGTATGGACATCTATCAGTATAAATCCCTTAAAAACTCTGTCGATGAACTCACTGAACAGGTCACAAGTGCGTTTCTTACCAGTTCGGGACTGAATTTAGAAGTACAAGCTTCAGGCAAATTTTTTGCTGATCCCTGGTTTAAACAGCCAAACAGTTAATAGAATACAACGGAAATAAAAAGGAAAGTTTGGATGAATCCGAGAGATTTTTAATGACATCTGTACATGTGTGGTAACAACTCCAGCATAGATCTCCTGAAGAGGTCGCGTTCCAGAGATAGCTTCCCTGAAAAATCAGATATATTACAGTCAGAATCCGTGAGTCCCGGCTTCACTCATAGATGGATTATATTGAGCAAGAAATATTTAGGTCAATTATACGTGTTTATGAAGAAACCGGCATCAGACAGGCATTTCACTTTGGCGCCAGAAGGTATCAGAGCTCGGAAATTATCACATTGCAGGATTGCTCCCAGTCCACCAGCTGAGCATCCTCCCAGAACAGCCTGTGTTTGCATTTGACAAGTTTTTCTAAGTAGAACTTTTACCAAGAGTATATTTTTATAACTAAAGATTAAAAAAGTTGTATGGATTCGTACATTTTGTGCATCCTTCATTCCTTTAGCTAATAAATCATCCATAATTGCCCTCCAAACTCTTGCTCCTCTATAGAAAACCTTTGTATTCTAATCATTTTGCCAAAAAAAAAACGAAATGGAGTGAACTTATACTCTAACTTCTCAAAACATCGGAAAAAATCCTGAAACAAAGAGAGTTAGGGATTAAGGAAGACCGGAAGATTACATACAGGATCAACTGCTTCAACATCTCCCATGTAGGATGATCCATCACAGTAACGAACCTGGACTCGATTCCAATTGTAGAAATCTGTCCGTTAAAGTATTTAAGAAGTCAGTAGAAGTGACAACATGACACTGAAATACCAAAATAATTTACTCCGTAAATCTGAAACCAGTTGTACCACGATTATGCTTTGATTTGTTGCTTAATATCCCAGAGAAATAATAATTAGTCGACATTAACTTAGATGAACCCAACTGAGTTTGTGAACGGTCGAGGCATGTAGTTGCATTGTTGCACCATGCTCCTCCCTAACCAAAAAAGGCAAAATTTTACTTCAGATTTCGTTGACCAGTTGATAGGCCAAAGTTCCGATTTCTTGAGAAAAAAACGTTCAAGCACAGCTGCTGAACCACTCAACGGCCTACCCTCAGAACCGCCCACTAGCTATACAGTTAAGAAAGGACACAAACCTGCATGTAAATCAACCAATTATTGACACCGCCTTCAAATCCCTTGTCCAAATGATAAGCAGGTGGACTTCCATCTAAACACACTGCAAATCAATTTAACACAACATTTTCTTTAACAAGATACAAAGCATTACACAGATAAAATACCTGAATTTATTCGACAAAAATGACTCGTTTGTCATGTCTACTTACCACCACCTTTGGCCACTGCATCTTGAACAATCGTTATTGGAACATTAAAGCCGTCAACTTTTATCAGCGTCACAATGCAAACCAAAAGCTTGAACCATTTTGAAGAATCCCGCATACTGTTCATTTGTAGTTAAGAAATAACAGAACAATAACTGAATAACGTAGAGACAATTTTCTGATGTATACTTATAAATTGAAATACTCCTAAGTGCTGTTTTTTCTTTGGCCTCAGGAGTTATCCAAGAGAGGCTTAGAGAATACAAATTGATCAGGATTACTTGTCTCTTTCCAAGTCGTTTTCATACGTTTGTTCAAATACGTGAGACGAGTTTTGAGCCAACGTAAAAGAATACTCCTATAATGCAAGCTGGATAGGAAACCACACTGTAGTAAGAAAGGGAAATAGAGATTATCAGTGGAGCCATAATTTTCAGAAGCCAAGTCAACAAATAATATGGAGTAATTGTCTTAACACCTGTAGTGTCAAAAACTTGAAATTGTACAGTTAAACTGAAATTCAATTCACGCAAATTCTCATTGAAGACGGATCGACCCATCTTAAGTTTAAGAGGGGTCAAATGCTCCTCGCAAAGGGCAAGTGGATGGCAAATGGATCCCCCCACTTGCCCTTTATGAGGGGGATTTGACCCCTCTTAAACTTAAGTTGGGTCGATCCGTCTTCAATGAAACTTTCTGTTCAATTTAATACCTACACGCAATTTTAATTATGTTAATAGTAGTAGTAGAAGAAGAATACACACAACATTAACTTCAAAAATCACCATCCCTAATTTAATTTGGTGAAACTTGTACAAATTTTAAATCAAAAGGGAATCGGAATTCAAATCCTTCAATTAGACGGAGTACGTGTTTCTGAGGAACCCGGCATCAGATAGGCATTTCACTGGCGCGAGAAGGGAAAGAAGCTAATAAATTGTATGGAGTATATTTTTATTACTAATAAAGATGAAAGAAATTGTATGGATTCATACATTTTGTGCATCCTTCATTCCTTTATCTAATAAATCATCCATAACTGCCCTCCAAACTCTTGCTCCTTTACAAAAAAAAATCTTTGATTTCTACTCATTTCGCCAAAAAAACATCAAAATGGAGTGAACTAATACTCGGAACTTATTTAAGCCATCGGAAAAAATCCTGAAACAAACACAGATTTGGGATTAGGGAAGACCGGAAAATTACATACAGGATCAATTGCTTCATAATCTCCTGTTATGGCAGTAGTATATAAAGCATTAAGAATATATAAGAGGAATGATCTTATCTGATTGTTGTGGCGTGACTTTAGATCACTTGCAAATACTACGACAAACTAGTTTCGAGGAAATCTCACTTGTATTATTTACATATTGAAATGGAGAGAGTACTATATGACAAACTAGAATCTTAAAAACGATCATGATTATAAACACGTGCAATATACATGATGAATCTTTATCTTTTTGAATCCCAGGAATATCATTCAACCTATGCTGCTTATAAAATTGGCATACAGTGTAGATTTTAGTAAGCCTCCTTTAAAACCGTTTTAGAATAATTGGTATAAACTTAGCCTATAGTAAGTATCGGCTGTATGGCGATGTACTGTGAGGTAATTTAGTAGCAGAGAAGTCTCATATCTACACAGAGGCAGCACGACGACAGGTTTTGTCGCACGGGTAAGGGAAATCGATCTTCCGGAATGGATTGCGGTCATAAAACCAATCACCAACTGCTTTTGCAATCGTCTGTGAAAATATAAAGATTTCTGGTTAGAACATTGATTGAATAAATATCGCTATTCTTCGTCTTTAGAATATAAAGGAGAAATATAGCGAATTGACTAACTATGTTGTGTGTATTTCATAAGGAGAAAAAGATGCAAATTTCTCACTGTATTGTCTAGACGAGAAGAGTCGTCACTAAGCCATGTTTGTTGGGCCTCGCTTTGGCAGTGACAGAAGCAAGAATTGATGAACAACCCTCTAGTTGGGTTATCATCACATATGCTCGACAATCCAGCTAAGAACTGTTTGTTGAAACCTGAAAATTATGTTTGTCATTTAATATCAGTGAGAATAAGAATGCTTAATATGACTAATTATTTGTAAATAACTAATCTTTTCGCGTAGTTATACTCTTAAACGAGCAACTAAAAGCGTCCTAACTATAGCAAGACGATAACTGAAAAGTACAGGAGTTAACCTTGCAGTGCTTGAATCTGGCTGTCGGAACACCGTGTTATACCAGTTATACAATTTCTCCATTTACCATCAGTATCAAACACACCTTGGAGGAAAACTTGGATTATCTGCATCATATGATAATTATGTTGAAATCGGCATTGGACTTGTAAATTTTTAATTTTTTTTGCGTAAAAGAGGTCAAAAGGACAATTTGGGTGTTGATGGGCTAACAACATTGATCATGAGTATCACCGTGAATGACTTACAAGCTAGGCTTAGGTAACATTTGCTCGAATTTGATCAAGATGGAACTTTTTGCTCAGTAAAAAGTATTCAATGCAAAATGATTTTGCATTCATTTTATTTCTTCAATCAATTTCAACTAGAAAAGAGAAACCAGAAGAAGAGCAGCTGTGTATACCTGCCAGTAATCATAGGCTGAATTTAGCACAAACAACGGCGTCTGAATGTCCCTCGCTGCATACTGGGGGAACATGCACTGTAATTCCAATAATAAACACCTTTCAGTATGATGAAAACGAGTTGATGAACTCACTGTGCAGATCAAAAGTACACTTATTGGTTCTTACCAGTTCTGGACTGAATTTAGAAGTACAAGCTTCAGGCAAATTTGTTGCTGATCCCTAACGTAAAACAACCAAAAAGTTCATAGAATACAACGGAAACAAAAAAAAAAAAGGAAACGAGAGTTTTTTAATGACATCTGTACATGTGTGGCAACAACTCCAGCAAAGATCTCCTGAAGAGGTCGCGTTCCAGAGATAGCTACCCTGCAATCAGATGCATTACAGTCAGATTCCCTGAGTCCTAGCTTCATTCATAGACGGATTATAGGAACATGAAATATTTAGGTCGATTATACGTGTTTATGAAGAAACCGGCATCAGATAGGCATTTCACTTTGACACCAGAAGGTAACAAAGCTCGGAAATTATCACATTGCAGGATCGCTCCCAGTCCACCAGCTGAGCCTCCTGACAGAACAGCCTGTATATGCATTTGACAAGTTTTCCAAAGTAGAATATTTACCAAGAACATTTCTTTTATCTAATAAAGATTTTTTTTATAAAAAAAAAGGTATATGGATTCATACATTTTGTGCATCCTTCATTCCTTTAGCTAATAAATCATCCACAACTGCCCTCCAAACTCTTGCTCCTCTATAGAAAATCTTTGCATTCTACTCATTTTCGCCAAAAAATAAAAAATAAACATCGAATTGGAGTGAACTCATACTCATAACTTACTCAAGACATCGGAAAAATCCTGAAACAAAGAGAGTTGGGGATTAAGGAAGACCAGAAGATTACATACAGGATCAACTGCTTCAACATATCCCATGTAGGATGATCCATCACAGTAACGAACCAGGACTCGATTCCAATTGTAGAAATCTAACCATTAGATTGTGTTTAAGAAGTTAGTAAAAGTGACAACTTGACACAGAAATACAGACAATTTACTCCATTAATCTGAAACCAGTAGTACCAGGATTATGCTTTGATTTGTTGCTTAATATCCCAGTGAAATAATAATTAGTAGACATTAACTTAGATGAACCCAACGGAGTTTGTGAGCGGTGAAGGCACGTAGTTGAATTGCTGCACCATGCTCCCCCCTACCCAAAAAAAGCAAAATTTTACTTCAGATTTAGTTGACGAGTTGACAGGTCGGTTAGAGGCTCCGTGACTTACACCCATGCCAATGTTCCGATTTTTTTGAAAAAAGAAAAGAAAAAGTTCAGGCACAGCGGCGGCCTACCCTTAGAACCGTCAACTAGCTAAACAGTTAAGGCAGCAAACAAACCTGCAAGTAAATCAACCAATTATTGACACCGCCTTCAAATCCCTTGTCCAAATGATAAGCAGGTGGACTTCCATCTAAACACACTGCAAATCAATTTAACACAACACTTTCTTTAATAAGATACAAAACATTACATTATAGCAATCAAATTATTTATTAGGTGTAATATTGCCAAAGACCTACTCTGTACTATTTTCCGGCTTTTAAATATGATTGAAGATAGTAAAATGACTTACTAAACACTGTAAGCATGTATGGTTTTGTTTCACCAAGTATTTTATAAAGCGATTTTCATCACGTGTCTTTCGGAAACAGATTACCCAAAATGACAAAAACCTCAGTGATGCATATCAGAGTACCAGACCTTCTCAATGACACGATAATGAATATCAGTCAGGAGTTCAGGACCATAATGGCGTAACCCTTTGACACAAAGTAGATAAAAATACCTGAACTTATTCGACAAAAATGACTCGTTTTTCATGTCCACTTACCACCGCCTTTGGCCACTGCATCTTGAACAATCGTTATTGGAACATTTAAGCCGTCAACATTTATCAGCATCACAATGCAAACCAAAAGCTTCAACCATTTCGAAGAATCCCGCTTACTGTTCATTTGTAGTTAAGAAATAACTGAACAATGCAGAGAAAACTTTCTGATGTATACTTATAAAGTGAAATACCCAAGTGTTGTTTTTTCTTTCGCCTCAGAAGTTATCCAGGGGAGGATTAGAGAAATACAAATTGATCAGGATTACTTATCTCTTTCCAAGTCGTTTTCATACGTTTGTTCAAATGACGTGAGACAAGTTTTGAGCCAACGTAAAGTATATACTGCATGCCGGATAGGAAAGCCATGATGTAGTTAGAAAGGGAAATAGAGTTTATCAGTGGAACTGTAATTTTCATTAGCCAAGTCAACAAATAACAATTGTGTAATACCTGTAGTTTCAAAATCTTGAAATTGTAGGCTTAAACTGATATTCAGTTTAATTTTTACACGCAATTCAATTTATGTTAACAGTAGAAGAATAATACACGCAACATTAACTTCAAACTGCCAACATAACACAAAAATACAGAAATAATTTAAATCTGAAACCAGTAGTACCGGGATTATGCATTGATATGTTGCTTAATATCCCAGTGAAGTTATAATTAGTAGACATTATCTTAGTTGCATTGTTGCACCAGAATCCTCCCTGACCCAAAAACCAGGATTATATAAGTGTAACAACACTGAATAACCGAGCATCGGAAACTTGTTTATGAGTTACTGTTCTCTCAAAAAGGATTTCACATCAGATCTCATGGACGAGTTGATAGGCCGCCTTGAGGCTCCGTCACTCATATCCATCCCAAAGGTCCCGTTATTTTTTTTTTGAAAAAGAAAAAATGTTCGGGCAAAGCTGATGAACCACTCGGCGGCCTACCCTCAGAACCGTCGACTAGCTATACAGTTTCGAAAGTACACAACCTGCATGTATAACCAATTATTGACACCACCTTCAAATCCCTCGTCCAAATGATAAGCAGCTGCAAATCAACTTAACGCAACATTTTCTATAATAAGACTTACATTGTGCTATTTTTCGGCTTTTAAATACTTCGTATGTTTTTGTTTTCCTGAAGTATTTTATACTGCAATGTTCATCACGTGTCAGTCAGAAACAAATTACCCGAAATGACAAAAGTGTGATGATGCGTATCAGAGTATCAGACCTTCTCAATGAGTCAATGACACGATTTGTGTCAGTCAGGTTCGTACCAGTCTAACCCTTGACTCAAAGTGGATCAAATACCTGAATTTATTCGACAAAAATGATACGTTTGTTTCAGCCACCCTATCTTGAACAATCATTATTGAAACACTAACGCCGTCAACTTTCAACAGAATGGCAATGCAAACAAAAAGCTTCAACCATTTTTGAAGAATCCTGCATACGGTTCATTTGTATATCGGAAATGTACCATACAAAATATAACCACACGTAATTATCAATAATAAAACTACCTTCCTCTATCGTACATGAGCCCTTAATTACTATGTTACGACTCATGGCTCCAAAGAAGTTGCTTATCAATCTTGCTTAACATCTTGTCGTCGAGCCGTTTCCATGTAGTTAGTCTCTCTAGTCCGACCCAAGTACTGTCCTTTTTTGAAAGCTGAGCGTGTATAACCCTTGCTCTCCGAGACCACCCTACTTTACCATACCCATGATATCCTGAACCTCCGCCATAGCAGAACCATATTCCATCTAGATTCCCGCAAAAATCGTTCGTATGGTCATGACCAATGAATACAGCTTTTACATTCTTTACTGCAACCAGTTTTTCTAATACTTGAGAATTTACAGACGAACACGCTACAGCTTCCTGAAACTCACCAACAATTTTCTGATAATACAACTGTTTTATTTCCGGGATTGGTATGTGGAAGAAACCAAGGCCCAAAGCATCTTGTTTTTCAGAAACATGTTGCAGCCAATCAAGTTGAGAATTTCTAATCCAGCCATATGTTCGCCTACCGTCGACAGTGACTCTATCTCCACTGTCAAGAAAGAAAAGGCTCAAAACACTCGAATTGGCCAAGGCAGAACCATAAGGTCCATGGACTTGGAGATTGTAATTCCCGAAACCATCAATTGGATCTTCAAACGACGGATTCACTTGGGAGACGGAATAATCCATGAGTGAAATCAACGACATCAACTCCTCTCGATTCAATGTTGACTCTTGGTCATGATTTCCCAGAACAGCAGCCCAAGGAAGCCGAGATTCTACTGCAGGACGAAAGACGTCAAACAGCGATTCAGCTGCATCTGGAGTACTTGACCCAAATATATTATCTCCAGTAAATGCCAGAAAATCAGGTTTTTCAGCTTCAATTAACCTCTCAACAAACCTAGCATAACAACAAGAGTTAACTCAAGTGGTACTGACGTACTATGTTAAGAGCTCTCTTATTCCAACCGTCGGATTGGGTGGCGATTCCAGGATTTATAATATCACAAACTCTCATTCAGCTGAAAACGGGTCAAATGTAGCCACTTTAACCAGTAACATTTCCTAAGATATAAGCGGTTGTTTGTCACATGGTTACATTTCTAGTTAAACTGGCCACATTTGGCCCGTCTTCCGTCTGTAGTGAAATTATAACTCAACATCTACGAGTATCAGTACATTAATTTAGGGAACTAATAACAAACTTAAAAATAAAGGCAAAACATAATTAATGGTATAGCGGAAAAGTCAATATTCCCGGGTACTGAGGGGTTCGATTTTTACCCGCGACATATTCCGCTCATTAAAACAAAACAAAACAAAAAACAAACCTAGTTGTATTGAGATCAGAACAACATTGAAACTGTGAGGGTAAAACATCTCTGCATCTAGTTAACAAACCTTGACCAAAGTGCATATCAGCCACCTGAAGTATTTTAAAGGTACCATCTTGGGAATTGAATCGTAAGGGAAGTTGTGGGGATTTTTTAATGGTAATGTAATTGAAATTTACTTGTAAATTATGAAGTAATTGGGTGTGGAATAAGTAAATTGAGGTTAGGATAGTGATTAAGTAGGTAAAACTGGTAATCCATTTGGTAATTATATTTTCCATTTTCATTAATAAGAGTAATTATGTAAGTTTACTAATTACTACGAAGTAATGCGCAGATGTAGACATATTGATGAATGATGATTGATGATTGATGATTGATGATTGATGAACAATTTTGTTCCAGGGATTCTTTTCTATTTGCTTCCTTCTGAGTTCTAACTTCTGAGTAGGGCCGTTGGAGTTGTTAAACATTCGGGCCGGGCTTGGTCAGCAGTGAGCCAGTGAGCTGACAAATCTGACCCGACTTGAGTGACTAGACCCGAACACGAGAAAACCTAAACCGATAGTTACTGAGAATTTTGCGAACCGAAACCGACCTGATAGTGACTTGTAACCTGACGCGACCTGATAATCAGTGACCCGAACCCGAACGAACCCGAGTTTGACCCGACCGTCCGGATTAAATTGATAACCTGACAATTATTAAGCTTAATATTGATCAAAATGAAAGTGGTTTTGTGTTTAGATTTGATATGTTTGACTTAATAATGAAGTAATTAAACCAAATAATGGTTAAAAACTAAGTTTAATGGTCAAAATTTTAATTACTGCGATAAAGTAACTGGACCCGATAATGACCCGACCTGACTCGATACATCATTTGACCTGAAATGACCCGCCCAATAATGACCCGATTCCAACTACACTCGGCCCAAAAGGGTAGGCTTACCCAATCTGACCTGGCCCGACTTGACTGACCCGATTGCCACCTCTAGGCAAACCCGTAAAAGAGCACTCAATTGGGGAGGGTCAACATGGGACGGGGCGGGCATGCCGGAAGTTGGCTTAGAACGGCTCGGTCTGGTTTCAGTGGAAGTTGGCTCGGAACCGGCTCAGTGTGGATCTAGGGGCAAGTTGAGGACAGGTCAAGGCGGGTCCAAGTTGGATTTGTACGATCCGGGCCCGACCCTAGTTTTTGACATGTCGTGAGACTCGTGACATGCAAAAATTGACCCGAGGGGCAGTTCGGGTCAGGACGGGATGTCTAGTTTAGCTTAGGGCTAGCTAATGAATGTTGTTGCCCAAAGGACTAGGATGTGCCCTTCACCTGAAACAATTACTAGACAAGGTCCACGTCTTAAAACTAAACCGAGTTAGATAACATTTCATTTGGATAGTTAAAAGAGACTTTTGGCTCTGCCTTAAACACTATGCTTTTGTCTCATATATTTTGGTTAACCCGTTTTGAATTTAAGCCAATTTGTTGCACCATGGACCTGCTTACTCACTGGTCACTAGTTAAATCTTAATCAAGTTTTAGTAAATTTAACAATTTAATCTCCATCTCATTATTTACATATTCGCAAAAATGTAGAACGTCAAATGTTTTTTTCTCCAACTTAAGACGATGGGTTGCAGACTTGCCGACAACATATCGCAAGATTCTATCCTCCTCCGCTTTTATGGTCTTTTCGCATCGAAGACAAACCATTTTCGTCTTTTCAAAAAGACCGGCCAAATGTCATCATTTTAACGATAAATGTGACCATGTGACAAACAATCCGTTATAGCTCAGCCTGGTTACATATCGTCTTAATTGGATCACATTTACCCCGTCTTTTTTAAAAGATGAAATATATCGTCTTCAGCTAGACTTATTAATATTTGGTAGTAATGATTGTAGACATCAAGTTGAGGCAGTATCAATTACATTAACGCCAAAATGGTAAAGATCAGTCCGCCAAAATCGATTCTCGTATCAAGTCTCAATCCGATCTTAAATGCCATAAACAGTTTAAACACGACATTTACCTTTAGGACTAAAACATGAAAAATTACTCGTAAGAACTGTTTCCACACTTCCAGCTGTTTCACTGTGTTTTGAGTAAACATGGTACTACAAGTACTCATAATACACTACTCGCCCGATCAGAAAAGCGAAACATTGACGAAACCTTGTATGAGCATTTAGAACTCGTTTTACAATGATAAGGCGGAAAGACGTGAACACATCAAAGGCACTCAGCCACTGGTTCACGACTAGTTCACTTGGCCCCAAAACGACGAAACAGGGGCATAGCTTCAGTAATCATTATCATCAGGCGTTGTCAAATAATCACTACAAATGTATTATATCAATAGATGCAAATGACAGGATACAAAACAGTAACCTGACAATTCTAAGACCCAAACGATTTGCTGGGATTTAAAGCGCTATTTTCTCAGAATCTACAATAGATACGACTAGAACGTTTTTATAAAGATAACATAAAATATTTGCTTTAGATAAATCAAACATGACAATTTTTTTTGTGATGAGCTAATTACTGCGTCACTGGTAAAGATATTACTCCGTACTCATTAAACCTAGCAAAGATACTAATATAAACTTCGATAATCAACAAAATGCGATGCAAGTAAACATTTGATGTACAATCACCAAAATATATGAAAGTTACACAAAGGAGGGTAAAAAAAACATCAGTTTTAAGATAGAACTTACAGAAGTGTCTTCATTTAGAAAACACCATGGGAAGCGGAGATGATTAAACATTTAAGCCTTTCAGAAACTATTTTCAAGACTTGATATAGGAAAAGGCAGAAATAAATACCCCATATTTCGAAGGCTTTAGTGAGAGTCAGAAACATTTGATGTCGGCTAAAAATGTCTTTTTCATTGCTGAAGCTAAATACCGAACACAAAAGCAGTTACAAGTACAACTATCACTCGACCACCATAGAAGAGCATCAATCAACAAAAGGCTTGCTTTCATAAGCTTCCCTTGCGTCTAAGACCTCCGGGCAGTATCTTTGGGAAAGAGTTTCAACTTGCTCGGAAAATGACTTGAGACCATGTTCCCCTATGTGGCGCACCATCTCATACCAGCGTTTTCGGCACACATAAGCAGACCGATGCTCTAGAACGTTGTCCCAGTCCACCTCTTCTTCACAAGTAGCATCAAGGTCAACAAGTGCCATCAGCATTCGATAATCATCAGTATCGGCCCACTTACCATTACCTACCAAGACGGATGATAATTGATTATACCATTTATCGCAGCAAAGTGGATCAGTTCGCGTTTCCAACTTCCGACTAATAGCTTCCCAGCCAATGTTATCCCGTAGCATGCCATGCTTTGATTTTCTATCCATAAATGCCCGTATGCGTAAATCTTTGTTAACGAGATCAAATAAGGTCTGGTACTCTTCTTGAGACCATTGTCCTGTCTTCTTGTTTGGCAATTTGACCTGGCGAAAAGCATCTTTCACGTGAATTCTATTCCTACCAATTTCATCAGCCAGTTGTCTCCACTTTGGGCCATACTTTTCATGGTATTGACGGACCTCCTCAAGCTCTTCTTTCGTCCACTTGTGATTCTCACTTCTTTCAAACAATATATGAGCCCGGGAGTAGATAGCTTGTTTATTTCTCCACGGCAAGGATTGCCCTATTTCACCCCAACAATCTTTGATTTTAGCCCTGTGCTTACCGCATTTCATGATCATTTGCACACCTTCTTCACCCAGTCTATGATCCTCAATGTATTGTAATACAGCATTTCTGAGTATCTCATCTTCCTCTTTTGTGAAACGCTTTCCTTGAACTAAACCATCTTCTGAATTTTTCTCCTTGCCATCATCAGCTTTTTCTCTTCCCTTACCTGATTTGCCTCCAACGTCAAGAGTCTCGTCCCCCTCGTCTGAGTTATCAGCCAATTGAAAAACCTCCACACTATCAGAAAACTTGACCTTCCTTGATTTCTTACTCACGCTCGATTTCCCGGAAAGCTCAGAAGGTTCACTCCCTCCATTGGTCACTGAAGCACCAATATCAGTATTCTCTTCTGAATTAATAGCTACCAATTTCTTCTTTCTTTTTTTACTCGCTCCATCCTTGTTGGTTTCTCCATCATTGGTCACTGAAGCACCAACATCAGTACTCTTATCTGAATTGATAGCAACCGATTTCTTCTTTCTTTTTTTACTCGCTCCATCCTTGATGCCTTCATCATCGACCAAAGCCTCTTCAACACCATCCTTCTTTTTCTTTTTCTTTCTTTCCTCATTCTTCTTAACTACCTCAACTTCTTCAGCACATCCGACCTCTGAATTCGCTAAAACATTGCCAGACCCCAAGTCATTATCTTTCTCCTTTTTCTTCTTCTTCTTCTTGTGGCCCTCTGCATGCTCAACTACTTCAGTAACCTCAAGAACATCCTTTTTCTTCCTTTGTGTATCGTCCTTTGTATGCTCTTCTTTCTCACTAACCCCCTGACCCTTCTCCTCTCGCTTTTTCTTCTTAACAGAACCAACTTTCTCATTACCCTCAACGCCTATTTCTTTTTCAACAGTACCCAAATCCCCATTAACCCCAACACTCTCAGATCCGGGTTTACTCTTCTTCTTTTTCTCTTTTTTATCGTTCTTCGACTTAACCTCTTCAATTATCACTCCCACTTCAGAATTCATCACAACACTACTCTCCGAAGCCTCGACATTATTCAAAGTACCTTTCTCCTCCCTCTTCTTCTTTTTAGGCCTACTATCTACACTAACATCTACAGATACATCATTACCACCCAAACCCTCGATATCATTTTTCGCATCGACATCGTCTCCCACTAACTTTTCTACCTCCCTATGCTTTCTCTTCTTATGTTTCTTACTCTCGCCGACACCGTCTCTTACCTCACCCATTTAACCAACTACTAACAACAAAATAACCTGAAAATTCATAAAATCTCCATAAATAACAAAAATAACATCCGGCAAAATTAAACTCTAATTAAACTCTCCAGCATTGTGAAAATAAATTAGGGTTTCAGCATCAAGTTGTTAACATTACTACTATAAAATAGAATTCCAGGATAAATTGAAGTTAAAAATCAGAAATCAAATACACATACAGTATTCTACAAATTTAGGATAAACAAAATTGAAACTTTTTGCGCAACATAGGGTAATTAAAATCGACACTTACGGCGGTGTTAACGGCGGCGTTGATGGCGGATTTGACGGCAGCGTTGATGGCGGATTTGACGGCGGCGGTTGAGAGAGGAGAGAGAAAGTAAGTGTAAGAATTTGGAAGGGTTAGAAAAGGCGTCGGTTTTGGGGATTTAGATTAAATCGGGTGGGCTTTTTGTTCGGGGTTGTATCTGAATTTAATCCGTCTTTAATGAGACTTACCGTTTAGTAAATATGTCATTCGTGCCGGCTTCGTGACTCAACGCAGTTATTCTCGTGTTGTATTCGTGTCAACGCGCTTATATAAATGAGTCATTAAGCGACAACCCAAACTAGTTAATTTTGTATCAAGTTCGTGTCGTATTTTTGTGTCGTGTCATTGTTGACATTGCGAGGATTCATACTTGTGCCTATTAAAAATAAACATAAATTCTCATTGAAGACAAACATTATCCGTCACAAGTTTAAAACAGATAGTGTCTCTCTCACAATATCGCAAGTAGGAAGGGCAAGTGGATGGCAAATGCAGCCCCTCGCTTGCCCTCTCACTTGCATATTGTAAGAGGGACACTATCCGTTTGCATATTGTACCCGTCTTAAGTGAAAGGAGTTGTTTACTAAATTATCTTAATTTTACTTTAATCCTTCATCACATATATTTTCTTACACTTTCCAAATACAGACATGAAATGTAATTAACGGGTTAGGGTTGAGGGTTGATGACTCATTCATATAAGTGGGCCGACAGGGCCGACACAAACACAATACGAGATTTATTTGGGTCGGGTTTGGGTTGAAGGCTCCGTGACCCGTTTTCATGTAACACAAACCCCACACGACCTGTTTTATTTGTTAAGTGTAAACTGTCATCACATGTGACCGTCACAAGTACGAATTTGCGAAAATAAAAACACAAACTCTATAATAAGACGGACCTCAAAATTAATACTCTGAGTTAAACAATAGTTCAGATTACTTTGAGAAGTCGAGTGATAGTTTGTATTATTCTCATCAAATATTCCTTTATATTTTACATAAACTTATATAATATAAAAGTAATTTTTATACAAATAAACCGTTTTATAAGGTGACTCCGTCACAATAATAATTAAAATAAATAAACTATACCTTTTTATGTGACCGTTCCCTATAGACTATAGTCACCTAGTATTTGGCATGAGATGTTTCACAAGTTCTCCAAAACAAGAATAAAACTGTTGACAGTAGTTGACAAATGGTCCAATTGTGTCTACATTCTGTAACTTCATTCATCATTTATTCTCACACTTTAATAATTCCTCTACAAATTAATAATCCATAATTAAATCTAATCTAATTAATCAATTCATAACTTTCCAACTATTCCACTTCAATCCCCCTAATCAAATTTTGTCAGACAGACAGATACATAGTACTACACAACTACACATACATATGTACAATGCTGTAATATAATATAATCCCCTTTCTTTAATTACTGTTTATTTATTTACTGTTTGTAAAGTTTTGATCTTTGTAGTTTATTATATTTATAATTCAAACCCTTGTTAAAAAAAGTTACTTTCTGTTAATGGGTAGTGATGGAAGCCATTAAAAGACAAGCTAGCAAGTTCAGGGAACAAGTTACTAAACAGCAACAGGTATTCATCATGTCCGAATTCCGATAATTATTGTGTAAGACGGTCTTATTCTATACTGTAGTAGTTAATTTACCCTTTAATAGCAGAGATTTTACTTTTCAGTAGAAATAGTAATTTTTTATTTTTGTGCTGACTGTTGCTACTTTATGTATTGTATATTGTATATATGATAATTGAAGTTAATTAACATATGGGTAAAAGAGTTTGAGGGATTTCAGGAAATGGGAGTTCATTTTTTGGAGGGTAAGAGGGTAATTTGAGTTTGAATGTTTGATCAGGTTAATGTATTTGGAATTGTAATTTTTGTGTGGGAAAAAATTACTAATATTAGTATATAGCATGATATTGCAAGAGCTAGATTAGTTTGTGGGTGAAAAGTGTGACAAAAAAGGCAATCTACCAAATCGGAATATTATATAGGCTTAGGTGTAAGGAGGACGATCCTCCCGAGGACACGAGAAATTTTCAAAAATGGAAATCTGTCCATGAAGATATCTATGCCTTCACAGTTTTCGATGTAGTTTTTTCATTATTGATTTATAAAAAGGCAGCATTTGGTTGCCGATATCTGGTCCCTTCCTCGCCATATGGCTATATGCAGGAGCCTTTGAGGCATTGGGTAATGTTGTGGTAGAGTAAAGGTCACGTCTTCCAAGTTCAACTTATCTCGCTGAAGCGGAACTGTAGAATGCCTTTGGAGGCACTGTAAAGAGATAAATCTAATTGAAAAGAGTGATTTTTTTTAGGGAATAAGCCTTTCAAGGAGATGTGATATCGGATATGATGTCTTTGATGTGATAATGTAGTCATCACTTCCCCAAATTAGCTCGAATATATTCTGTATTGGTTTTCCGATTTAGAAGTATTGCTGTCATTGCTTGCATATGAAAATTTATCAGTTTTTGCATAAGACATAGATTACAAGCCGGGTATCACTTTTTGCTTCAGTATGCTCTCGTTTCAACCCTTTGCAAATCCTAGCCAGCTTAGTTTGTAAATTTATTGAAAAGGGATCTTTAGCATCAAAGGTATCCTTACGGCTCTCTTTACCAATAAAAAAACACTTGTAAATGAATACTTCTGCTATTCTGTTTTGTTTATTTAGTTCTTATATGTCCGACAACTCCTACAGGCTTTTCGAAGACATTTAGGGAACTTTGATGGTGAAGCTTTTGTCGGAGATGATGCAGAAATTACACGTCGTCATCAACTTCAGAATCTGTACACTTCCACAAGAGCAGCTAAGGTGTGTTGTTCTGTCTCTACTCTCTAGTGGTTACGCTTCCAAGGACATGTATTTTTCTAAAAAAATATCCCGGAGGTATCTTTCAATCGCTTAACTAATAAGTGAGCGTATAAAAACACGATAGAAGAATAATTGAGTTTCTTTTCATTTTCTTGCGCGAGTCAGCATTTTGAGAAGGATATTGTGCATGGCCTAGAAGGAAGTATATCGGTGACTTCAAAGGAAATAAATATAGGTGAGCTGAGTTTGAGCTCCATAATGTCTAATGGTGTCTGGATAAAGGCTAAGACAGTTTATTGCTTGTTCAGACAGAAGAATCGCTCAAGACTGTAGCAAGTACGAGGCTGATAATCACTGCAGTACTTCCACTTTAGCAGAAACCGCAATGCATGTTCGTGAGTCTCGTCAATCAATAATAAAAGAGAAAGAGATTTTGCTTGGAGTTTATGATGAGAAGGTATAGATGATTCTCTTTGTTGTAAGCTCCTCTACAGTGCCACTAAAATAGTATTGGTGTTATAAATTACTAGCTTTCGGTGAAATCTTATAAGGACTAAGGAGTATTTAATATAGAGCGTCTAAAATTAAACGAAGATTGTGTGAGGTCCAAATTAGCACTTCATCTTAATCTTGAGGAGTTTATGTTGATGGTTCCTCGTATTGCTTAGCAAAGTATCTCATGTGTTGTTGGTTCTTATGGCTGCTATTTTAACCTGTGACACAGGTCTGTAACCCATTACGAGAACTGATAAAAAGCGCCGAGCTTGTAGATGGTCGACATCTTATCCGCCGATATGAAAAGTTATGGCAAGAGGTGGAAGCTCAGGTTGTAATTATTATACAAGTTAATTGATGTTATTCTCCAGATTACAAATTACTTTTCTTTATCACCAATAATATATACTCCTGGATCCTAAATCTTGTGTGTCTCCTCATTAGGCAGCTGAGGTGGTAAGACTTAAGTCAAAGCTGACTGACGGCCCAATACCTGATGACAAGTCTATCAAACTTCAACTTGCGGAAGATAAATTGGACGAACTTAAATCAAGGCTGATGTCCCTCGGAAAAGAAGCCTCCTCTGCAATGTTGTCAGTTGAGGCTCAGCAACAAAGAATGACCTTCCAAAAGCTAGTTGTTATGGTATGGCTTGTTTGTGCTCATTTATTGTTGACTAGACATTTCAGGATTCATAAGTCGTAAGTTTGGTTTGATGCTTCAAGAAGAATGGATTGAAGTTTATAACCAGAATTCTAAATAAACACCCAATTTTATAGGCAATAATTTGTAACGTGTTTCTGAACTGCTTTTTGAATTACTTTTTCTCTTCCGTCATCATAAATAGTCTTGTTTCTCATAAATAAATAAGTTTCAAACACTGCTGCAAGGTTCATTGTAATGAAAGTATTCTGGTGATGGAGCTTGCAGGTGAATGCTGAGATATCATTTCATCGCAACATTCTTACCATCCTGGACAAGTTGCGTGCGGAGGTTTTGTTATTTATCTTTTCATAGTTATCTTTATCAATTTCTCCCTTTTTGTGTATTTATATATTAATTTTACTCGATCCCATTATGGAGTTTAGATGATTGAACTTGAAGAAGAAAACACATCATCACCTCCTTCAGTAGCAACGCAAAGCCAGTCACACTTTTTGGAAACGGTACTTGCCAATATGAATGGGAAAACGGAACCTGAAGTTGAAGCCTCCTTTGTTGCGAAAGTAAGGCGTTTCAGTCTTGCCCATCTTACCGACTTCTTATTTTTCTTCTATTCTTGTCCCAATCATTTGTTTACGTTTGATTATAATACCCCTCTGCCCGTCACAAAGAATAAAATAAGGTAAACAAATGATTGGGACGGAGGGAGTATATCACTATATTTGATCTATGTTCTGTTGCTTCTTTTACCCTCCTCAATGTCATGATGAATCTCTTAGCTATGCACTACTTTTGATGTTAACGGTCTTTGAACCCAAGGTCTTGTGTACCACGACTCGATGATCTTGCAGTTTTGGTATTGATGAGTTTTAAACCCAAGGTCGTTTGTACCACAACTCACTGACTTCGACATTTGCTTAGCCTAGCTACTTGTATGGCCATAGAAAGAGAGAGTTTGTATCATGTCAGACAGGCGAACATTAGAAAGGCCTGATTGCATCTGAAATTTCCCTACATCTGAGCATTGTTTTTCTTATCTTTTTTCCGAAAAAACTCCTTTGTATTTCATATTTCTTTCTCCTACTCCAGCTCTTGAAATATCCAAAATCTCAGTCACAAACTCGTTCTTTGATGATGTTACATAATAGTTAAAACTGATCCGAAAGCAAGTTTGGAAATTCTGTTTAGTTGGGTCAAAAGAATTCCAGCAGAAATCAAGTTTGCTATTTTCTTTTGGATTTCCTTAGTGTGTATACTTCTTTTGTGTTGTTATGTATTTTCCATTTTTGTTGCTTTTGTTGATTGTATAACTGTTTTGATTTAGTTTACCTTTCAAAAGAATCGCTATTCTGTTTGCTGAGGCATTATGAAATAGACAAAACAACTCACTATACTAATCGTATTTTTTTTACTATGTAGCAATTCTTGACACAATTCATTACGACGTACGAGTCATCCAAAAGCCGTCTTTTTGTATTTTCTTTTTCTTTTTTTTTGTATATGGATAAGGGCTGCGCACATCTGACAACCTTGCCTCGCCATACTTGAAAGTCGAAACCATTTTTGGCACATGGTAATATTGTTGTTGTTGTTGCCTTTATGTAGGTTGTGCACCCATTTGATGGACAGGCAGAAGGGGAGTTGAGTCTCGTAGTCAATGATATTGTCATTGTGCATCAGGTGTGTGTTCCTTCAGACCTTCACTGCATCAAAGTGACATTTAACGCTTCTTTATTCATCCTAAAAAATTAAACAATCCGTCTCCTTCCAACTAAAAGTCATTTTTCGGTTTTATGATCAGGTTTTCCCGGTTGGTTGGGCGAAAGGGGAATGCAATGGTAAAACAGGATGGTTTCCTTCCCCTTATGTCCAAAAATTGGACTCGGTTTCAACAAGCAACATCAGTCCTACGAACCAGTAGCCACAAATATTTGCTTATTTTGCCTTTTGTGTAAAATGTGTATAGCTTAAAACACTACCAATTCAATTTTTTGTTGTTTTTCATAAGAAACCACAATTCATTCACGAAACAGTTTCTATGCTCAAACTGTTATGCAGGGCCTAAGAATACTATTACTGATACGTAGCTTTGTCACTCCGAATTGGCAACTAAAGTGAACTGTCGAAGTAGCATAGTTATGTATAAAAGAAATTGTCTGAGATATACTGATATTGGAGGAGATGTTATAAAAGCAATTTTTCTTGACGACACCTAAAATACTCCTGTTCGGCTTATTGTTTTGCTAGTCCGCTGACTATGATAAGTCTTGCGGAGTATATTACAAAGATGATGCTACTTATCAGCTTATTTTAGAAGATGATTAACGTTGTGCTGTGCACAATAAAAAAAAATCCGCAATACCAAACCAAAAAGGCGAAAACCAACCAAGACCAACAGTGATGACTCGGTTCAAAACAGGAAGCTATTATTCGAAAGAAATCTATATTACAAAGATGATCAACATGGTCCCATATATGGCATCACAGTCTCAATTTGTACAATATAAGTATATACACTTCAACCAATGCTGAACAATGAAGAACAGAAGGAAAAAGAAAAGACTCCGAAACTGAGTTACATAAATGAACTCTCGGCGAAAATGTTGAATCCCAATTTAGCCAATCTTAATCCATGAATCGCAAAATTCTACCAGAGATCTTCCATTTTAACAATTGACTTGTGGCTGAAACCCCTGAAGGGCTTCTTCCAATTGCCTTCCAAGATCTTCAAAGAATAAACAAATAGGAGTAACATATACGGAGCTGAAAGATCTTTGCCACGGGCCCATAGCATAAGCTGTCATTCTTTCTCTGGTAGTTCAATCGGAATTTGAGTCGTAAAATTCACTGGGACATGGCGTCATTACCTCGGACTCAAGAATCTGAACTACTCTGTGCATGGTAGGTCGATCTTCGGGAGCTGAAGAGACGCACTGCATAGCCACAGACAGCAGGGCGTCTAGGCTTTCCTGCTGTATGCCTTCACAGTGTTGATCAGCTATCTCTCTTCGTCTATTCTCCGTCACTAGGAAATTCAACTGCACCCCAAAAATAACTATGTAAACCATTGATTTATATATTTACCACTCGAAGTATAATTCAATTCTCAAGTTTTAAATACGAGGTCTGGAAAAACATGTATGAAATGAACCACGATTTTGAAATAAATCATATCGTAACAATATCAGAGAAGCTTACCCAACCAACAATGTTCAAACCCTTCTCAATGAAAGATGCATCTGTCGGACGCTTGCCACTCAAGACCTCCAGAACCAGAACTCCAAAGCTATAGACATCAGTTCTTTCAGTTGCTCTACCACTTTGCATATACTCTGGAGAACAAAAGGAAATTGACTATATCAAACTCCCAGAAAATAGGTATTCAAAGACCAATGCTACTCAAAGTAAACACAGGTCATAATATAATCTGAAGAGACACACTTAACCCTAAACATCAATACAACGTACA
Organism: Heliosperma pusillum; assembly: GCA_022085475.1. Taxonomy (NCBI): domain Eukaryota; kingdom Viridiplantae; phylum Streptophyta; class Magnoliopsida; order Caryophyllales; family Caryophyllaceae; genus Heliosperma; species Heliosperma pusillum. The sequence goes on along the minus strand of JAIUZE010068997.1, from coordinate 122,829 downwards.
GTGATACAGGTTATACACTTTTTTTGTGTGTGTATAGTGACACATGTTATTCACAATAGAGGCAAATACGGGTTTAGCTCTGGCTGTGAACTTAAATGGGTATAAGCAGGGTTATTAGTTGCCACCCAAATTCCTTGTAAAAGGTCATAATAGTGAGAAAGGATTGAAAGAACTCGTCGGCATATCCATTATAACTGAGGTATGGTCTTGGAAGTTGAAAGAAAGTGAGGATACATGTTCCAAATACCAGAGTCTGTGATTATATAATAAAAGAAAAAGTCCGAAAAGGTAAATATGCCGCACAAGCTGGTACCAGTTTTCTTCCAGTCTTGCATCCTTTTCACTAAATTATAATCTAACAGCAATATTTTGTAATAGAAATTTGAGGGAGAGAAAACCGGAAGAGAGAAATGTAGTATGACAAGAAATGGGCAAAGAAAAGGTGGTTGCAAGTCATGAAAGTGCAGAGCTAAATGGCACGGTTTGGGAAGCAAATACGAAAGTAAAAAAGAAATTCCCTCTCGTAGCACAAGTGAATTTTTTTATGGAAGCATAATCGGAGTTTGCCATTTTCGATAAGCTCATTTCGATCATCTACAGTCAAAGTTCGCACTTCTTTGGTTGTGAAGTAGCTCGATCTTATCGTGATTTCATATAGCCATTTTGAAAGCACCATTCCGCTTTTGAGGCATCTGACTCCTCCGATCCTTACCTTGCCATAGGTGTAAGGCACTAGGGTTATGTTTAATGTTTTTGTTGTGATGAGTCCTTAATCTTATCTGCCCACAGAGAGAGGATCGTTCTATACCCCAATTCTCACCATGCTGAAAAAATTAGTGAGGCCAAAAAGGTATTCCCTCCGTCTCAGAAACTTATCTGCCCACAGAGAGAGGGTTGTTCTATAGCTAAATCTACACCATTTTGGAAGTACAAGTTCATTATTATCCTCAATTTTATTGCTGTTAGTACATAAATACCACTTGTCCTAAATAATTATTACCTTGAAACAAGTAACTTTAATTTGGAGGTTTAGCTACATTATAAATCGTATAGTTTTGGTATTCTGGAAGGTAATGAGAAATGGAGAGAATAGTTGTTATTTTTCTTCTGATAAAATGTTAGACCACGGTAAAATGTCTTCAGCGACCGCAAATTATAATGACAAGACACAGAAAAAACATAAGCTCCTCATTTAGTCATATGCCGGATGAGTATTTCATGTAACAAACCTGGAGCAAGATAGCCAAATGTTCCAGCAACTATTGTAGTAATGTGAGACTCCTCATCCTCCAACAATTTCGCCAGTCCAAAGTCAGAAACACGGGCATCCAAGTTTGCATCGAGTAATATGTTGCTCGACTTAATATCACGGTGTATAATGCGTGGGGAGCAGTCATGGTGCAGATAGGCCAAGCCTTTTGCTGCCCCTAGTATTATATTCAGCCGCGCGTCCCAGTCCAAAAGATCAGATCTTTCTGTAAATATTTAATCAATAGTTGATGAAAGCTCTAACCATAATATAAAAAGCAATAACACCTAAATTTACCTAAAAGACTATCATCATGTGATCTATGGCAGTAATACACATAATTTATTAACTACGGAGTAAATGTTAAATAGAGATAATAATATATTTTACCATGAAGTGCTTCATCCAAGCTACCACCGGGTAAGTAATCGTAAATTAGCAATTTTGACAAAGGCGAGTTGCAGTATCCACGTAGATTCACAAGATGTCGATGTTTGATGCTCCCTAAAATTTCAAGCTCCCTTTCAAAAAAGCGATCAAAACCATCATTTAACTTTACTATTCTCTTCAATGCAAAAACCTTCTCGTCGTCCATGGCCAACTTGTATACAGTTCCAAATCCACCACAACCTATTACGTGCTCCTCATTTAAATTTTCCAGTTTTTTAATGATGTCTTTTGAAGAATATGGAAGGTCCCCGTGAAACATGACAATTGATGCACCTGTAGCAAAAAGAGCAAGTACTTCAATGTGAATCTACTAGTTTAAAATTTCTAGTCTCTTGGAAGGAATAGATAATAGAAACCAAGTCAGTTAGCCAGAAAGCACCTCCACTGACATCCATTGCAAGACCTTTAGCATCGTCCTTACCAAGCTTCTTGTACAAAAAACATCCCCAAAAACACATTAAAGCCACAAGAAGTAATGCTCCAACAGTTGCAGAAGCACTGATGAAAAGTCGGCCTGAATACTTCTTCCTTTCACCTGAGTTCTCATCCACGAACCATAAAATGAAATAAATGCACTTTCAGAAGGGTAAAAAAACGAACAGTTGAGAAATCAAATACAGAGTATAGTTTATGCAGATAATGCGATAATTCACTCGCCTTCATGGACATAACCCAAATTAATTAGGATGAAAGGCTGCAGATTTTATTTTATTTTATTTTATAAGGATAAATGGCTGCAGATTATGTCGGTAAATTACCTGAACCACTTCCACCAGTGCTTCCACCGGCATCCTTGCAAACTACAGTAATTTGTGTGCCACACAAGTCTCTGTTTCCTAAAAAGCTGCATAGGCAAAATATAATTCAGACACATCAGTAGATTTCTTCAAATAAATTACAAGATTATCAAGTATGGCACTAAGCCACAGGTAATAAACGTTGGCGGCAACGTGATAGTCTTCAGAAGAAGCAGCTCCAAGCATAGAGAAATGTACTCACAACTTCAGAATCCAATTTAGAGAATAAGAAATTACAAATGAAATGTAGCACTCAAGAAGCCAAAACACATGCAGTCTTCGGTCAGTAGATTATTGTTCCTGTCCTGAGGTGCTTAGCGTTGAGGTTCGAAAGGATGGTTGGTAATTTTGTGAGACCTTATGCATATGTTCCTGGTCGTCAATTCTCGGAAGTCATTTTCGCTATCGAGTGTATCATAGACTCCCTATGAAAGTCCAACCAATAGGTTTTGTTGAGTATAATAATTAATATATATATATATATATATATATATATATATATATATATATAAGGCTTTTGACCATGTTTCCAGATTTTCTAATGTTCGCTTTTAACTTTTAAGGACCATCCTACCACTCAAGTGCTCAGCTGATTATAGGTTCTTATAAACAGGGAACATGCCTCAAGAAATACATATCAAAGGTGATCCTCTTTCGCTCTCCTCATTAATCATTATACTCGCTTAGTCATTTGAAAAAGGCAGAGGAAATCTGTTCTTAGATGGCGTCAACATCACAAATAATTCCCAGGAACACCTTATTCTCTCACATATTCCTTAGCATATAATATCTTTTTTTCATATCGCATGAGTAAACTTCTTATTTGAAGCAATGACAGGTCTTAAAATTAATAACAAAGACTGATAGTCCTGGTAGATAATGTGTCAAATCTCAACGCCTTGGCTAATATTTTTTTGGTTTCGGCGCTAATTCTCTCCCTTTGGTGTACTTGCATCTTCATCTTGGTGTCTCTTTCAAGTGAAAATCAGTGTCCCGTAATTGTGACGTTTTAATAAAGCGTATTACGCGAAACACTGAAAATTGATGCTTTTCTCTATTATGCACACCTGGCTATTCTATAAGCACCTAATGGAGTAAGTTATCTGCCTCAACACAACAACACACTATCTCGTGGGGTCTCAATGAACAGCACAAGGGTTTCCATGGTGTTAATTATCACGATGTAGGTTGTCCATAGGTTAGGGTGATATTGGTATTAAACATCTCAACAATGTGAACAAGACTGGCTGCCAAGGTTGAGTGGATTTGGAGATTGAACACATTAAAAGCACTTGGAGACAATGTCATGATCTAAAAATAAGGAGTTCTAAAGATAGGCTGGTGGAGCAAGGATGTTAATTTGACTCATGACATAACTTTTGATTTTATGATCTCATTTTTCATTAGTTTTCATCGCTCCTGCGCTTAAGGCCTTAAGGGTAGAAATTGGGGTGAGTATTGCAAAATACAAAGAGTTTTTGCAGAAAAGACAAGTGCTCGACATATAAAGCTATAAACTAACACTAATTGTCAAAGTACTTTAACAGTAAACCCCCTGCCTCTTTTTTAAAACTATTGGCATAAAGCCATAAATCTCTTGCAAAATCTCTCTCCATAGAGACATTAACGCCGGTTTGCAAAATTGTGCATGGAAATATGCAACTAGAGAGAGAATCTGATGGGGACTGAAAAACATCAAATAAAACAGAAAAAGATACTTATTTTCTAAAAGGAATTATAAAACGAAACAGAAGCCTTGGCAAGGAGAAAAGTAGCATAGCCCTGTACTGTGAAAAAAAAGGACAATCACCAAAGCAAAGGGATTTTGTAGAGGAATAAGCAAACGAATACTTACGAGTCCTGAGAAAACCTGCTAAGAATCCCGTCTGAAGGTATGGCCCCAACCAAGAAGTTTGCAGACAAATTCCTTCAAAATCCATGAGCCAAAAGATACAAATTTTGAGCCTTCACAGACACAAACAAATGATACTTGCCTTTGAGTTTAGTGAGATACTTACAATCTGATGAGCTTGTTTAGCTGCCCAAGTGAAGGAGGAATTGATCCACTGAGTGCATTTCTTGAAATGTCACTGCAAAGAAGGATCCAGAAGAAAAAGAACTAATGAATACCACTCAGCTAATCACAAAGTTAACATATCAGTCAAAAGGTGTTAGCGTGAAAGATTTGGTAGAAAGGTCCATAAAAGAGTAGAAGGTTCCACGCATACAAGTTCAACTATGCCATTTAAGATAGGGGAAATTGAGGCATAAACTAGTGAGCATTTTACATGTTTTTTTTGGTTGGCAGAAGCATCTGGATTGGTACTAATAGCAAGGCTCAAATCTTTCCGACACAGGCCTCAATGCCCAGCCCCTTTAAATATTATAATTGTTTGAAATTTAGTTTACAGACCTAATTGTGAAAGGACAATTATGATTCCGAGAACTCTCCGAATACCAGAGATTAGTAGGCTGTTTGCCAATTTATATACATATCACACTATGAACAAAACTTGGAGAACAGAATACTCAGTGCCACAATGGTTGCGTTACTTTTCTTTAAGGTTGTCCGAATTTAACTACCTAATAAATATTCAAGAAGGAATGTTGGGTTACTTTTCACTTTTATTGTTTCAAGTGTGAGATACCTTAGTGTTCGACCAATGTCAAATGAGAAGATCATTGTAGGAGAAGCAGTAATGAATAAAGGAAGAGATGAAAGTTTAGAGATAAAGACACCAAAGATTCACTTCGTGTATAGCATTCAGTCGCCACGAAATCAGGTACAACATAAACAACTTACAGGTACTGAAGTCCAGTAAGACCTCCAAGCTCATTAGGAATCTGGTAGCTCAAAAAATTAGTTTGCAAGGATCTGTAAAATTGCAGAAAGAAGTATCAGTACAGTAACATGTACGAAAAATGCCTAGGTGCTGTTTGGCCTTGCTTATGTTAAAGAGCTTTTACTTTTTAAAAGGAGTTTATTCACAAACTACTTTTTGAAAAAGTTTTGATTGTTTGGCCAAACTTTTGTATAATACATTTTCTAATAAAATTGTACGTTTGGCCTAACCATTACATTCTACTTTTTTTTTAATATTTTTTTACTAAAATTAATATTTAAAATTTATGTTTGCAAAATTTATGTAGTCACTCGACAATTATAGTACAACATATAATAAGGTAGGCAAAAAAATGAAAAAAGATGTGCAAAAATAATAGGATTTTAGAGCTTGAGTGAAAAGTAGAAGTAGAAGTAGTAATTTTCTACTTCTACTTTTGGAGTTTACTTGTGTGTTTTTGACTTTTTGAAAGTAGTTTTTAACCTCCCTAATTTATAGTATTTGGCCTAGCTACAGCTTTTTCAATTACAAAAGCACTTTTAAAACTAGGCCAAACACCACCCTAGTAACTTACGGTTACGGAATCAAATAGCGAGTATGTAAGAACGGCTACTGATGTAGGGTTAACAAACAAATTAGGCTAAGGACCAGAGAAGCTGTAAAAAAGGAACTGAATGCAGGATGGCCATTGGCTAAGGTAGTTTATTAAACAAAAAGATGTCTAGATCATTCATGCATACCCAATGACACTCCTCATCCTGCTAGTATTACTAGTTTACCACTCATGGTAGAATAAGAGATTGTCAAGGAAACCCCCATCGCATTTGACTCTGGACTAATCGGCTTTTTGTCCCACATGGTCACAAGTGGCACAAAAGTCTTGTTCAAGTGTTGTACCACTATTTGTATGTCTATGTCACTAGATAGAACACAACACCTGCTCTATTAGACTCTCAATGGGTGAAAACGCCTTGAAACCCAACATCATCACACTATCAGAGCCTTAAATTCCAAAATGAATTGAAATTGCAATTGCATATATAAAATATAATGGAAGAAACCGAATAAGGAAAGGGGGTGGAAAACATGATAAAAAGTGAATCTAAATTCAGAGCTATGAAAGTCATAAAATGCAAACAAAATTTCTTTTTAGAAAGACGTAGAACACGAAAACTATGAACATTTGAAAGAATTAATTCCGACGCACCGCTTTGGCTAAATTACAGTTCACACTACTTGCTTTGCCACAGCGTACTTTTGGCTTCAAATATTTTTCTTAAAGATATACGAAAAACAATATAGAAGACTGTATATAATACCAAAAAAATTGCACTGACTCCACTAAGTTAGCTAAAACAAAGGGCGGGGAGCAAACATTCTCACTAACTCTCACCAGACACCAGTTAAGCACAATGAGAAGGGTATTGTTGGAGTGTCACACAACCACAAACACGACAGACCATGTGCTACTATATAAACAAATCCAAGAAAGATGATACCATGAAGGCACAAAACGACACACCATTAACGCGCATGTAAGGAATGACAACCTCGACCCTACTCCTTCACCTTAACACAGAACAAAGTTATCCCCGACACTTGAACTAGACCACAGCCTTGTCAGCTAGGCTATGCAAATGGAGAAAGTGGTCTATTTGGGAGGGTGAGTAGTATGGATAAGAGCGAAGGTAAGGGTAATCTCCCTTGAGAAACCGAGATAACATACCACGAATTGTGGAACTCATGCGTAGTGGAGCTCAAAAAGCCGACACCAAAGTCGCTTCAAAGAGAGAAAAGAACATTAATACTTTATGACTTACAGTGTTTGCAACTGCGTACAGTTCCCCAGTTCTGAAGGAATTTTCCCATAAAAACCATTGTCATTAAGTGCTCTGCAACATAGCCTCGAATTAGAAAAAGGCTAAAAGATTTTTGCTTTTTAATGAATGTCAACAAGAAATACATACAAGATTTGCAAGCGGTCAAGTTTCCCGATATCAGGCGGTATTTGCCCACTCAACTTGTGATGTGAAAGATCCCTGGATGTAGAGAAGTAAATAGAAATCATCATTGAACCAAAATAAATAAGACAAACTAAAAAAATGTAGAACAGAACATATACTCACATAAACAAACCAAAGCCACATGCATAAAAGTCATTGCTATTGCAAAGGACAGAAGATGGTCCAACAAGTGCTAATGCAATATTGCAATATGTATTACTAAGTGGTTGCATGAACCTCTTAAGTAATAACTGAATACAATTCCACATTTCTTGCTTAGAATTAGGGATTCACAACTAAGACAAGTACTGACAATTACAAGAAGCACATAGAGTACAACAAGAGCTCCGCGTAGATAGGATGACAATGTCATCTAAATTAAAAACAGGGCTGTTCTATATAGACCTATGAACAGATATAAGAAGTAATCAAATAGATATACGAATGATTTGCTGCTTATGAGTTATGACATACCAGTCAGTAGTGCTGCTTAGCACATTCCAAATGGCTCACACTTTATCTACTAAAAGATGTGATACCCTGGAAATTTGATGGAACAGTTTTACAGTAATTGTATGGTTTTATTGTCCCACATTAAATAACAAATACTTAAATAGTACTCCGTAACTATCTTCATGAATAAATGATGAATGCCATTAGCGTCTATTTCTAAAGACAATTTTAAGGATTTGTTAAATCTACTTAGTTGTCTCTTCATGAAAAGGCATGGGTGCTCTTTAGAGTCCCAAAATACCGGTAGTTGGAAGCAGAACTGAGACTGGATGTAACTGAAAGAAAGCGGATATAGGTAGGATAGGAGGGCACAGTGAAGCACGTAAGTGAAGGCTCATAGGAGGTTTCACCATGTAATGTGGTTGATTTTTCTAGGTCAGAAAAGCGAAGAAAAAAATTGTACTTTTATGTGCCTTAGTTATGCCCAGTTTCATCGACATCACTTACCAAATAATGTGTTTATCCTTGGCTTACTGAAAACTGATGCTTAAAAATTTCATTGTTTACCAATTTTTCCATGTTCATCATTCCATGAACCCCAGAAAATACTAGTCAACAGTGCCAATTGTCCAACATGATATATATTTGCATAAAACAAAGTACTACACGAATATTATTGGCTACACCATGAAATACAAGAAGCAACCTTTTCAGCATCTGAAAACAATTAAGTCATGAGCATTGAGCAAGGCACTCCAAAGTCCAAACCAAGTAACTACAAAAATCGTAACAAGGTGTATATTAGTACTTACAATTGTATCACTCTCCTGGATTTTGGATCACAGGTCACTCCTTTCCACCTACAGGGATCTTGATCTTCAGGTCTCCATTTAAGAAGAATACCGTCTGAACTAAGAACCGATGTTCTAAAACTCACAAGCGCCTCGCCTACAAGTACAAGGTCATGAAGTTATGCAATTGAGATAATGGCATCGGAGATAATGAAACAAGAGATGACAGTTGACTTTGGAACATGATATGGCTTTTTATTGGTGGTGTTAAGTATGAAATGGTGAGCACAATGATAGCATCTATGCAATGTCATGATATACACCAACATCAAATAAAGGATGACGACATAAACTAAACTGCAGATTCATGTAGTGAGTACTTGACAGGGAAGATATTTTCTCATGCCAAGGGTAGCAAAATAGTAGTTCACACCATGGGGATAACTTGATAGTTGATACCTCTCACCGTTACAGGGTATGATTGTCGTGCTTCTTCTGTGGGTTTGCTTAGGTGAGTTTTATTCACCAATTACAATTGTCCAGCCAGTATATTTACTCATAAATTTGAAAGGAAAAAAAAATATTACTATGCACCCTTGATGGATGACATATCTCTAGCTGTCCACCACGATAGCAGTTAGAGGAGAAAACTAAGGCCAGGTCATTAATTTTTCTTCACATAAATACCGTCTTAAAATGCTAAAAGGTTCATATCCAAACAAATCATCTCGCTCCTGATAGATTCTGTCAATAAAAATATCAACAGACTGAACAGAGAGAGTATTTAAGGATACAATGCATACCATCAGGACTGAGACCGCTGCTACCATTGAACAGAATGCATACAACTACAGCAAAAACGTTGTAAAGGTGACCATATCTCAGCTTAACAATCATCGTGGTAAAGACAGCAACGCATAATATAACCGCAGCTTATCATCTGATGAAACCTGTTTTAGTTTCTTTTATCTCCAGAAACATTGTCATTAAGGGTAGTTTTATCTAGCAGCTGCACAAGAAACAGAACGAAGATCAGCATTGCAGCAAATGCGCATATGACAACTACACATCAAATCTGAAACCGTAAACTGTATAAAACAAATTTTGTGAAATTATGGTTATTGGAGAGTGGAACAATAGAATATAATGACCTTAAGTACTGTTGAAAGAAAACACTGGAATAACAAGGTCTTCATTAATACTTTTAATGTAAATATGTAAAAATGGGATGAAAGGAACAATGCACATGATGTATTAAAAGTAACACAGAGTATAAGGGCCAAAAACAATTGCAGCACAAGTCTTACTTGTCAGCAAATGATGAACCAGCTACAGCTACATTATGACATCGTACAGAAGTGGAAACTAAACTACGAGTACTACGTAAAATGGGGAAAGGCACACACTAAGCAATCACCGCCTTAAGCGAACTTGATGTTATATACAACTTATTCCACGAATGAAAGTACTCAACTACAATTAGACTAAATAGCCACAAACTTAGGAGTCACTCGTCATAGTCATCAAGCTACATATTCTCATAACCTATTTCAATTTCCTTCTTTCCTTCCTCTCTTTCCATTTCCTTTCTAATCATCACAAGAAACCAAACAACTATAGAACCATATAATGCTAACTAGCTACAGTCAATGGGCAACGCCCCACTTGCAATATCTTCAAAACCGTCACATTCAAACTAAATAATTCAGTTCATCAACTCTTCCACATCAATTCAACAAATTTTAAATGCTCGCAAAATTCAAGTCCTAAATTCCAAGCTTTTCTACCAGTAAAGTAGCTGAAGACTTCACATGAACCTCACAGAATCAACTATTCTCATTTCAATGTCACATACTTTTGGTTCGCCAACCACTTCCATATTAATTCTCGTACTCTCTCGGATCGAAGTCCTAAATTCCAAGCTCTCATGCAAAAAAGTGGCTAAACAATTAACATAAACCTCACAAAATCAACTATTCTCATTTCAATTTCACATATGTTCACGAAATACAAGCAACAAGCTCAACACGACTAATTTGCACAACAATTAAGCATCCATAACTGAGAACATAATCAAACCTTAACGAACATTTATTACCGGTAAACTTACAATTACACACTTGATTAACAACCAAAAACAACATTGTCATAAAATACAAGCTTAACATGAGGAAGTGGAACCAAAATTAAGCACCCTTAACTGAAAACTTAATCAAACCTCAACTGAGCTAAATTACAGGTAAACTTACAAATATATATATATAATTAACAATTAACAACATTATCATAAAATACAAGCTTAGCATGAGTACAAGACGAATTTAAACTATAATTAAGCATCAATCACTGAGAACATAATCAAACCACAACGAACATAAATCACCGGTACACTAACTAATACGCATTTAATTAACATTTGACAACAACATTCTCATAAAATACAAGCTTACATGACGAATTTGAACAAAAATAAGCATTCATAACTGAAAACATAATCAAACCTCAACATAGCAAATATGCATTTGATTAACATCTAACAACAACAATCTCATAAAATACAAGCTTAACAAGACGAATTTGACTAAAATTAAGCATTCGTAACTGAAAACATAATCAAACCTCAACATAGCTAAATCACCCATACACTTACAAATACGCATTTGATTAACAACTAACAACAAAAATCTTATAAAATACAGGCTTAACAAGACGAATTTGACTAAAATTAAGCATCAATAACTGAAAATATAATTAAAAATTTGCCAGTATACTTACAAATACGCATTTTTTTTAACAATTAGCAACATTCTCCTCAAATTTTAGCTTAACACGGCTAATTTGATCTAAAATCAAGCATAATCAAACCTCAACGAAACTAAATCATCGATACACTTCCAAATACTACAACTAACATCAACATTTTTATAAAATACAAGCTTAAAATGAGTACATGACGAATTTGATTTAGGCGACTAATATTGAGAAGATAATAGAATACGATAGAAATATATCCTCCGAATATTTCCTAATTATTTTGTATGTAACTGATTATATTGTTACCTATTTTATGGGCCTTAGAATAGGTAAAAATAGATCTCGTATATATCGTCTTAGCTTATATATACTGTGATTTTGTATTGTATATGGCATTAACAATATATACAAAAAACCCTTTCTCCAAGTTCTGCTTCTTCATGGCATCAGAGCAACGATTCTGATTTTTTTTTCTCACCAAAATTTTACACATAAACAATGACGTACGAAACACTTCTCGTTGGAGGTGCTGACAAAGGAACCGGGAGCGGTGACAAGAAAAACGCACCAATTGCTCCGACTTCACCATTGTATCTTCACCCCTCGGAAAGTCCCAATTTGTCATTAACACAGATAAAATTTGATGGTGAAAATTATCAATTATGGGCCGACGCAGTTCGGAACGGTCTCGACGCCAAGAATAAGTTAGCTTTTGTCGAAGGTACCATTGTGAAGCCTGAAATTGCTCACGGAGAGGAAGACACGTTCGAAAGTGTCGCCTGGCGACCGTGCAACGCCATGGTAAAAGCTTGGCTAAGGAATGTTATCGAAATACGACTACACCCTAGCATCGCTTTCTCTGGAACCGTGCCAGAAATATGGAGGGAATTGAAAGAAAGATATTCCACTGGTAATGCGCCGAGAGTACACCAGCTAAAGGCGGAAATCAACGAATGCAAACAAGGTAAAGATCAATCCATTGTTGAGTATTATACTCGACTTAAATCTATATGGGATGAATTGGGAAATTATACCCGTATCCCACCTTGCACTTGTGGATCAGCCGTCTTTTTAGCCAAAGAACGTGAGGAAGAGAAGGTGCACCAATTTTTAATGGGGCTTGATACGACAAAATACGGCCATCTTCGAAGCAATCTTCTCATGGAAGACGAAGTCCCGGCATTAAGCAGAGCCTATGCCCTGGTATTACGCGAGGAAAGGCATAAGACTGTCATGAAGGGAAAAGAGGAGATGATCGAAACAGCGATGGCAGTTCAGGCCACCACCAAAGACATGAATACAAAGCAGGAGGAGATGAAGCCTCCTAGATGTACCTATTGCAAGAGGTTCTGGCATACGGAGGACAAGTGTTATGCCAAACATGGGTTCCCAGCTAGAGGACGAGGCCGCGGACGACGAGGTGGTCGTGGACAGGGCCGTGGAGGACGTGGTGGTGATTTCCAGAGTGCCCACGCTGCCACGACGAGTGAAGCAGAGTACCACGATCTGACCGCGGACGAAGTGACTCGTGTCAGGAGTCTTTTAGCAGGAAAAACAGGAGGTAACTCACAGAAAATACCAGGTATGTCTCTCGGGAATTGGATGATCGATAGTGGGGCGTCGCACCATATGACGGGTCGACGCGAGTTACTTGAGCAACCAAGATATGGTAGACCGTCCACTGTTGGATTACCAAATGGGTCTCAAATAATTGTCAATCAATATGGCTGTGTTGTCATAAATGAAACTTTTGTGCTAAAAGACGTATTATATGTTCCGTCCTTGAATTGCGATTTAATTTCTGTACGACAACTGATTAGGGAAAATAATTGTGTAGTGACATTTTACCCTGACTATTGCGTTATACAGGACCAGTCTACGAGGATGAAGATTGGACGGGGTGAGCACAAGGACGGGGTTTATTACTTGAAGAATGATCGGGAAGAAATAGTCGCTAAAACAAGCACGAATGGAGATGCACGGTTATGGCACCGACGACTTGGTCATCCATCTAGCAGTATTTTACCTTCTTTTTCGTCTTTAGTTGGTTGTGATTTAAATTGGGACCCTATTAATATTTGTGATTCTTGCTGTCGGGCAAAACAAACTCGTTCTACTTTTAAGTTAAATAATAAACGTAGTACGGAGTTATTTTCTCTTATTCATTGTGATATTTGGGGTCCTTATCGTACCGAAAGCTTAACTCGGGCTCATTATTTCTTGACTATTGTTGATGATCGAAGTAGAGGAGTCTGGGTCTTCCTAATGAGAGATAGGAGTGAAGTTAGTCAATTGATAATTAATTTTTGTAAAATGACTAAAACTCAATTTGGGAAGCAAGTTAAGATCGTACAAAGTGACAATGGCACCGAATTTCTTTCGGGGAGTATGAAGGAATATTATAATGAATGTGGGATAATTTTTCAGACTAGTAATACCGATACTCCGCAACAAAACGGTAGAGTCGAAAGAAAACACAGAAATATTTTAGAAAGAGCTAGGGCTCTACGATTTGAAGCTAATCTTCCAGGAGTTTTGGGGGGAGTGTGTCTTAACCGCTGCATATCTCATTAATAGGACACCAACTCGAATACTTGATTGGAAGACTCCCTACGAGTTGTTGTATGGAACAAAACCAAACCTTGATAATACTCGTGTCTTCGGTAGTTTATGTTATGCTCACAATAAAGATAGGACCCGGGATAAATTCAATGAACGAGGGAAAAGGTGCATTTTTATTGGATACCCACAAAGTAAGAAAGGGTGGAAGGTATACGACTTAAGACAAAAGACCATCTTCACTTCTAGAGACGTGATGTTTTATGAGCACACTTTTCCATTTATGGTAAATAATTCATTGGGAAATAATTTGGGAGTTACGTTACCGAGTATCCCAACTTGAGGGGGAGTATTGAGAAGATAATAGAATACGATAGAAATATATCCTCCGAATATTTCCTAATTATTTTGTATGTAACTGATTATATTGTTACCTATTTTATGGGCCTTAGAATAGGTAAATATAGATCTCGTATATATCGTCTTAGCTTATATATACTGTGATTTTGTATTGTATATGGCATTAACAATATATACAAAAAACCCTTTCTCCAAGTTCTGCTTCTTCAACTAAAATTAAGCATTAATAACAAGCTTAACAAGACGAATTTGACTAAAATTAAGCATCAATAACTGAAAACATAATTAAAAATTGCCAGAATACTTACAAATACGCATTTTATTAACAATTAACAACATTCTCCTAAAAGTTTAGCTTAACGCCACGAATTTGAACTAAAATCAAGCATAATCAAACCTCAACGCAACTAAATCGCCAATACACTTAGAAATACGCATTTGATTAACAAATACTACAATTAACATCAACATTCTCAAATACATGACGAATTTAAACTAAAATTAAGCATCAATAACTAAAAACATAATCAAAACCTCAATTGAAATAAATTACCAGTACATTTAATTACTAATACTGTAATTCACATTCGATCAAAAATTAACTACAACGATTACAATAACAACGCGAGTATAAATTTTACCTCGCGATTCGCGAAATCAATCTGCGATGCAATTTTGCTCACTGAAACTGTAATTCAATTAAATTAATAATTAAATAATGCAATTCTCCGATTAATCCAACGGCTAGTAGCGATTGTTGATGATGATGATGATGGAGGCGATGAGAGAGAAAGAGCAGAGAGAGTGAAACTAGAGAGAGAGAGAGTAAGAGGAGTGAGAGGAGTGAGAAGAGTGAGGTAAGAGATAGAGTTGGCACGTGAGAAGCCGACGGTTTACACGTGAGACGACGTCGTTTAATGTTATTTCTGTCACAGAATGGGAGAATGTAAATAACAGTGAAATGACGATTGTGCCCCCTGAGGTAGAGTGTGGTGGGGCCAAGTGACAGCAAAGAAAAGGTGGCAGTGAGGTCTTTATGGTCTGTAGAAGGTTAACTGTAGTGGGTGGAATTAAGCATTTGATTATGACTATTTTGTCCTTAATCTTGCTCAAGTGGACACATTGTATGATTATGCTTCAATTCTGGTTTCAAACGGATGATCCGTTTTATTGCTTCAGATAAGTCACGTTTCCTCATAAAAGAGTAAATGGTGTATTCACTTACTCTTTTGTGAGGGGATGTGACTCATGTGAAACAATAAGACGAATCGCCCAGTCTGAAACAAGACCAATAACTCATACTTCCTACCATAATCAAGTTTGTACACTATTCATGTATGCATATGGGTATGTAATTGCAATTTTCTCTCAATAGATAATTGAAAATATATTCATGTGTGATCTTATTTGATTCGTCTTTACGAGTACATTAAAAATATCTAACTTTTACTTCCTCCATTCAACTCCACACTACACATTTCTCTTTTTGACACTATTCACAAGTAAGAAGAATCTTTCAATTTCCGGCTAATACATAAGAGAAAATATATTCATGTGGGATCTTGTTTGATTCGTCTTTAGGAGTATATTAAAAATATCTAACTCATATAATTTTTGCAAATACGTAGCGAACTATATTTACGACGCAAAACGCGCGTTGGCAAACGTGAAAAAAGAAATGTGTAGTGTGGAGTTGAATGGAGGGAGTATAATTTTTGCAAATACGTAGCTAACGATATTTACCGCGTAAAACACGCATTGGCAAACGTGAAAAAGTAAAGTGGTAGAATGGAGTTGAAAGGAGGAAGTAATTATGTAGGTTGGTTTGTTTTTTTATGAAAAAATAAATAATACAACTATTTTTGTGAAAAATTATACAAGTAAGTGATTTTGTAATAATGATATTGTCTTTGTGTTATTTTGTGTTCATTGTATAAGTTTTGCTCAATTGTGAATGTTGGTGATAGTAAATGATGTTAACATAAACACAAAATAATGATACGTGTGGTCATAAGGCGAGCATTCAGTTTGTTTCATAAGATTTCGGAACAATACTAATAGCCATAGAAGGATGTATTGTTAATTTTGTCTAGCCATCGACATCCATTTTATTTATCACGTCATAATCATCCCTTGTCGGGGGTTAAAAATGATACAAAATTCAAAACAACTAGATTATTGATGAACAATACTCGTAATTCATGAAACAGGCTCACCTTTAAACTGAATCTATTGGATAGGATAAAACATACTCCCCCCTAGTCACTCATTTCTTCCCCTTTCCCTTTTACACAAAAATTAGAGAAATAAATTTGGATCACACAAAACACACTACCCCACTTACAAATGAATTTAGACCACACAAAACACACAACCCCACATCCAAAAAGGGAAAGAGGGAAGAAAACCCGACTTACCCAATAAGGAAAGAGGGAAGAAATGACCGACTAGGAGGGAGTATTTTTTTTGATATTCCAAATTCTATTTGAAAATTTATAGCAAGTTAACAACACTGCCACCATTCACCAACAATAATAAACACAGCATTACTCAAATACCGCGGCTCTCGCAAATTTCAAGGATTTTTATCAAGGACTAGTGCTCCAGATGCTTATCAAATTTATATAAGTGTTACAGTTTTTCTCAATTAGCTACACAGGGGACTCTGGAGTAGAAATAACAGAAGTGATCAGCCTCCACTTATTGGAGGTATGATTGCTAACTCATCCTTATGTTGAACAATAGTCGAGTCCGATGCATACTCCTCATTTAAAGCAAGCACCATACACTCTCGTATCTCTTCAAGGCTCGGAAACTTGCCCACTATCAATTCCAAGCAATCAGCTGTTGTGCTACCTGAGGTTACCTCTAATGGCATCTCGGTTAAGCCTGTCAGGTCTCGTGCCCGGGCGAAGAACATAATTTTGAGCTCGATTGATGATTTCGTATCACTTTCCTGAGGGATAGCTTCGATTTCAGTCATCCGGTCAATTTACCTAGCCAAAAGGTCATCAAATAATTAGCATATGGGCAAAACCATTAACTCTTTGAGTATATAAAAAGTAATCTTGGTACACCAGTTGTCGAACTAAAAAGTTAATTCGACATGTTAAGGTGTAATAATACAAGATGATAGACCATTATAGACTTAGTCTATAGATTTGCAACTGAATAAAAGCAAAATGATCACTCCTAATTCAGCATCACCCTTATGGTCTTCACATTTTGAATACGCAACATTAAGAAGAGTCTTAATCCCAAAATGATGGAGTTAGATACAAAAAATCTAAGAGTGTCGCTAATCGGAAAAAAAAAATGAAATGGGAACGCATTTAAATACACACAGGGAACAAAAATATACAGTAGGTGCTTCCCGGTCTTAAAACATAAAGACTCGAATAAGCTTTCAGACAAACACCCTTGACAAAAAAAAAAGATTGAATCTTCCCGGTCTTAAAACATAGCTTTTCGAGCACAAAGAAATGATTGAATCTTCTGCTCCTAGATTATGAACGCACTTGCATTTTGAAAACCTCTAAGCTATGTATTTGATGTTTTTGGGTTTGGTGATTTATGAAAGTCTCAAATAAAAAAAATAATTTCAATAATTAGTTTCAGAATTCAGACACCATAAATTACTTCTTGTTTAGTTGTTTGAGACGCGATGGAGATGATGTATTTGCGACGGAAATCATTACCCTCAACTTATACTATGATCACGATGAATAACTATTTCAGGCATCAAGTTACATCATCACAAAATTTAGGGTTCAAAGTTGTACCTGGTATCGTCTAATGGTTATTTGTTAATATATAAGAGCTCATTTAAATACAAGACCAGGAACCATTTTCGTCTTAATCATTTGTTTACCTTTGACTTAAAACAAATGTACTCATCAAATAGAAAACAGACACATAACTTGATCACAACAAATAAGAGAGCAAAAGTGAGGAGTATTACCAAAAACGCAGAGCTCCTGTACAGCAGCGATTACAGACGAACCAGACCTCAGAATGACGATCCCAACGGTCAGAGTGTAACCAAGGGTGTCACGAACAAGCTGCCAAAGTTTCAGGACGATCCAACGGTTCAAACTCTGGCAATCGACACTTTAGCCAAAGCTGTCCTAACAAAAAAACACTTCTCTCAAAACTCTTTTGTTTTTCTGATTTTTTGTTTATTGTTGTTGGATAGGATAAAACATGTCTCCCTTTATTTGTAAGAGGCTTTGGTGTTTGTAAAGCAGATGATTTAAATAAAACATTTCAAATTAAATTTTTATGAATATTTTAACTGAAGAAAATAACATTTTAGTGAAAAAAAGTATTTGAAGAATGATTTACTCTTTGAGAATTTCCATCTACAGAGGATTTATTGGCAATGGCATAAAACTTATGTGTGCTCGAGAGATCTTTCTTAAATGACTTAGATGGCAAGTCGATAATGGAAAAAGTACAAAATTTTGGATAGGTATTTGTGTTTGTTGAATACTCCGTACCTAGCTCACATAATGGCATCACAAATTCTTGTTTGTGACGGGCAGTATCCGTCACAAGCTTACGACGGGTACCACTTCCCCTCACAAATGACCCATTTAAGGGAAAAGGGGAAGCACATGGGAGTGCCCCACATGTTCCCTCTACCCATTTTGTTAGAGAAAAAACCCGTCGCAAGGTCCGACCCGTCACAAGAGAGACCTACTGGGATGACATATACCAATACCATATTTTTACGATAAAACTTAATGATAGTGTATGAGACGGCATATTTATAATACTTAGACATAATCTTAATATAGAACCAGAATTTCCTAAACTTGGTAACCCGAATATAAGTTCACAACAATATATTATTCTGATATCATAATATATCATATACTCCCTCCAATCCAATCCAAACTACCCACCTTCCATTTTAGGACAATCCAATCCAAACTACCCATACCATAAATGAGTAAAATTAGGACAACTCTATCCTTATGACATAGCTATATTTACAAAAATTACCATTTTTATAACATACCTCACCTATTTTATGTACTACCTTTCTCATCCTTTTTCCCATACTACCCTCACCAAAAACAATTTTCTTAAAACTTGTGCAAAAGGGTGTGGGTAGTTTGGATTGGATTGGAGGGAGTAATATTCTCCAATAGAACTTGCCAAATTGGAGTATTTCCTTGATGTGAGTATCGTTGAACCGACTTTAGTATCCCTATCTATTTCTTCGAACAATATTCATGAGAAAATGAGACGGGGTTTATCACCCAGTGGGTCATTTTCCATTAGTTATCTGAAAGAGATACGGAGTATTTAATAACAATCTTAGCAAATGTTAATTTGCCTTACTTGGGGTTGAAAGTGAGACCTCCCTCCTAAGATTAAGTTATTTTCATGGTAAATTTGTGTGAACGGCTACAAGGGAGTGACATCAACGGTCTCATGCTTATGCTTCTAGCGAATGTATTCTTTGTAATCATCACACCGAAGATCAAAACCATCCTTTTTTTACTTGCCCCTTCCCACATACTATTTGTCAAGCCGGTACTATTTGTCAAGTCGGTGGTGTTGGCGATATTGTTTATCTCCTTCCTCCTAAGTTTCGAGCTTTACTCATATCTTACGCAAGCCAACATTGAATCACCTTTCAATTCAACCTCTTGAGATTTGTATACTTCTCTTAAAATTTTAAAATTTTTGTATGTTCGATCTAAACAAAAATTTTCGCAGACGGCATACAATATAATATTCCTTTCGTCCTGGTCAATTGTTGTCATTTCGTTTTGGCACAAAGATCAAAGAAAGAGTATGAGACCATTTGTGGTATACTTGGTGGATGACAAGTGGACAATAGTCCCATTGGGAGGTTCAATTACTTATTGAAAAATATCCTATTATAAAAATGACAACAATTAACTGAGACACCCAAAAGAAATAAAACAACGATTAATCTGAACGAAGAAAAAAACGCAATTATTGTGGTCAAAACTAAAATTTACCCACATACCCGACAAATAAACCCACAGGCCACAACTACCTCCGACTTGTGTCCAGTGGACGATCCCTCGCTAACACAACTCCGAGTCTCCGACCCAAATAGGGCATCTAAAGTTACACACCCCTTAAGAACAAGAGGTAGCTCAAGTGGTAAGAGCACTCTTACTCCAACCATAAAATTGGGGGTTCGATTCTCACCCGCGATATTGTGCGCTCATTTAAACAAAAAAAAAAAAAAAGTTACACACCCCTTAAACTCTCAAGTTTCCATTACACAAATTTTAAAAACTCCCCTTGGCATTTAAACTGGGAAATTTCGTTGATTGATTACCCAAGTTACTTCCAGTTATGGAGGATAACAATAATAATGAAATTCTGGAGGAACTTTTGAATGTAGAAGCTGAGCTTCAAGATGTTCAAGGTGTTCTTCCCTCAATTTTCCTTTTTTTTTTCTTTGTTCATTTCATTCCTGTATTTTTTAGGTGTTAATTTTATCAATTTATTTCTTTTTGTTCATGCATCTGTATGTTTTCGCCAAAAAGCAGCAATCTCTGAGGATTAATCACTTACCCATGTAACAATTTGATATATTTTTTTTGTTGTTAGAGAAATATTAGGTATTCTATCATCCATTCTTATAGTGTTAGGTGATAATTTATCATTTTGTTCCTTTTTGTTCGTGCATTTGTATGTTTTCGCCGAAAAGTAGCAATCTTTGGGGATGAATCACTTACCCATGTAACAATTTAGAATAATTTTGCTGGAGAAAAATGGGTATTCTACTAATCTATCAGTCATTCTTGTAGTGTTAGTTGTTAATTTATCATTTTGTTCCTTTTTTGTTTATGCATTTGTATATTTTCGTGGAAAACCAGCTATCTTTTGGAATTAATCCCTACCCATTTAACTGTTGGAAGTGTTTTTTGTTGGAGAAATATTGGGTCTTCAATAATTTTGAGGATAAATTTGTTGACAGTCTTGACACAGTTATGTGGATTCTGTCAATGTGTTCATGTCAATTTTTGTAATGTGCATTGTGATAATTGGCTCATTCTGAGCTCATGTATGGATTTTCATGAGCTTTCCGAAATTAAGTATGATTTTTCGTAGTATTCTGATAATTAGCTTACTTTCTGTAGTTATTTCAGATGGTATCATAAGTTTTGCATTTGTAAATGTAACTTATGAAGATTGAGAATATCATTTCTCATGAGTGAACGATAGCTAGAGATTCTATTTCGTGATTCAAGTCGGTGTAAGTAGTGTATTATTATGAGGGAAGGTGAGGTGAGGGGGAATGAATCAATATCGTTTTCCCCCCTAATCTTTCCTATGTTGGAAGGAACTTAATTTGTCTTGTAGGATGAAATGGAAGGATCCATTTTCCATCCTCTCCACTCCTCTTCCAACACAAGTTTGCTAACCCGACAAAGGAAATCGGTCCCCTTTTGCTCCCTTTCCTTCCAAATACTTCCATCCAAACAAAGACCAGTCTATTTTAGATTTTTAGGGGTTAACTTTAGTTTTGATGGCGGATTTATTGATTGGCGAAGTGCTATAGCATCTGCCTAGACATGAAGGTCTTTCTATACGGCATCATGTAAAGGAGCTTATATTATACACTCCATAACATAGAAACTGATAAGATTTGACCTTTCTACTTTAAAATTAATCTCCAACCAGGTTTGAAGTTACCTTATGCTAACAATGACTATCGATAGTATACTCTAATGAAAATATTTGTCAAATTAATCGATATCAAATACTGATCTTGTTACTCCAAGGCTAATTATATTCTAAAAAGAATTGTGGTCAAATTTGAACAATTTTGTTTATACATATCTTTCTTTCTTAGGCTCCAATTGTTGAACTTTACTCGGCAAGTCTCAGTAATGTGTGTGTGTGGGGGGGGGGGGGGGGGGGGGGGGGGGGGGGGGGGGGGGGGGGGGGGGGGGGGGGGGGGGGGGGGGGGGCGTACTTATTGCTAATGAGCTTCTGGGTTTTCTTAAGGAGAGGGGGATTTAGTGCTGTGCTTGCTTATCATTTCCTGTCGCTTTTGCTTTGCTAGGCCACTAGATGCCATTAATTGTTTTTGTTAATTGAGTAGCTGTTACTGGTATACATAAGAATGATATGAGTTGGTATTTGGTAATACATATCTAAATCACCTGATAATATTATTGATCACCTATATTCAACCTGCAGATCAGATTACAATGCTGCTTGATCAGCAAGACAAGCTGTATACTAGACAGAGTGAGCTTAAGAGGCTCCTTGAAGACCAGGAAGCATCAGGAAGTCGTCAAGACAATGTTGCATCAACCTCTGTGGAGGATTGGTCCGGGTCTTTTGGGTGGGATTCTCGAGCCGATGATCTTCGCCTCAACATATTTGGCATTTCTTCATACCGTGCAAATCAACAAGAGGTCAACACCGGTGTCCTTGTATATTGTAATTTGTGTGAACTTATGTGATGATTCCTTTCGAGCCTTAATTTTATAATTTATTCCGTAAGCTTACCCGCTTGGCTCCTTCAGTCTTCTTGGGACTTCAAAATACAAAAGTGACACAACCATAGGATTAATACACAAAATTGACCGACTCTTTGCCAATGACTACTATAGAATGCTATGGGATTGTATATACTCAGGCTGCTGCCACAATGCGGTAGCTAAAGACAGCTCTGTCAGACTTATCATTTTATCTATCATTGTCTCAAGCTGAGTAGGCTGCGTATTTTTGGTTTGTCTCTTCATTGAAGATATTCACCATCTTTGTTGTTAATTGTTGCAATTTCTATGTTTCGAAAGAGGTTGAGATGTCATTAGCTTGAGGGGCTCTGTCAGACTTATCATTTTATCTATCATTGTCTCAAGCTGAGTAGGCTGCGTATTTTTTGGTTTGTCTCTTCATTGAAGATATTCACCATCTTTGTTGTTAATTGTTGCAATTTCTATGTTTCGAAAGAGGTTGAGATGTCATTAGCTTGAGGGCATGATTCGTGATAGTTATGATCTTTAGCCCTCTATTTGTGAATGTGTAAATCCATCAACATTAATGCATCAATTCTATTCTTTTTTAAACAGGTGACTTTTCTTATTAAGTATGAACTTATCGGCGTAATCATCATAGATACTGTCTCTGGTCCTCTCTGTGTTTCTGGACTTGTAAAGATATATAAAGGAGAATTGAGTTGAACTTTGATATATTCAAGGATTGATGTTGGTTTTAAGTTGAAGTGTGCTAAGCTATGCTACCGTAGCTCGGCTGGAAGTGTCATGTGCGACATGTCATTGGAGTATTGGGCCTATTGGCTATTTTTGAGAAAAAGTTCCATGCTTTTAGCGTAATAAGAAATGTCCTGTTGTGATGGAATGTTTGATACAGGACACACAACCAAAGTAGAGTGTCGAAGTACCAAGGTGGTAATACAGTCACGATGTGCAAAGTCTTGTCCTAGAAGCATTTGTGCAACATGGGTAGTGGTGAAGTATATTACATGATATTATATGATATTCAAGTTATCTTTATTCTGAATGTGCTGGATTCAACCGTGATCTGTCTAAAAGAAGTAGATGAACTTGATATCTTCATGATTTTGTGTCTTTCTCTTCAACCTGCTTTGAGTTGATTGGAAATAGTGTGCATAATTTCTTTTTGTGTGAAAGACCATTCAACATTTACAAAAGCCATATGGCATCTACATCATATATCAATGTTGACCGTGGACCTTTTTATATTTCCAGATAGTAAATGCAGTCATGAGTGGTAGAGATGTTTTGGTGATTATGGCTGCAGGTGGTGGCAAAAGTCTCTGCTATCAGCTTCCGGCGATACTTCGTGATGGAATTGCCCTTATAGTCAGTCCTTTGCTTTCTCTAATCCAAGATCAGGTATTTATCAAGGTGTGACACATATATACATTCTTCAGCAGCCATTACATTTAATGTGATCTCATGTTAGTGCTTCAGGTGATGGGCCTGTCTGCTCTCGGAATTCCGTCTTACATGTTGACGTCAACTACTAGCAAGGAAAATGAAAAGTTCATATACAAGGCCCTTGAGAAGAATGAAGGAGACCTCAAGATATTGTATGTCACCCCAGAGAAGATATCAAAGAGCAAAAGATTTATGTCAAAGCTAGAAAAGTGCCACCATGCTGGGCGCCTTTCCTTGATAGCGATAGATGTGAGTGTACCAGTTGCCAATCTTTCTATATAGTTCATTTTCACATACTAGCTTTTTTTCTGTTGCCACCTACTGGTGTATAATTAAAGAAAATAAAAAGGAAAGAAGAAAAGTATCGAAATACCCCATATACCGCTCATGTAAAAAAGCAAAAGAAAGCTAGTAATAAAAGAAAATGTAGGAGAATCAACATTATGGCAAGAATTTCTCAGGAGGCTGTTGTGGCTGATTATTCTTTCCCCTTTATTTGGAAAGGATAGTTAATATTCTTGAGGAACTGTGGGATAGAGTGGTTTAGCTTATCCCCTTTGGTGCCACTATTTGGGGTAATCTTTTGACTTTAGTAACGCAACATTTGATCACCATACATTTTCTATGAGTAGAGATAACAGTATTTGTTTGTCTCTTCGCTGTTTGTTTGGCCTTTTGCTACCCTTTTTATCGGTTTCTCTTCTGAGGTACATGTTTAGATTCTACACTAGTGGCGGTATGTGGTGATGTCCTGATGGGTGGCTTTGTTTTTATAGTGGCAGATGGTTGGCCTGGATAGTGGAAGATGGCTATTTTTCTTATCTTTATGGATAAAATTAATCATTAAAATGTGAGAGCATAAGCATGTAACTCTTCTTTTGTATACATTTATCACTTCTCCGGTGTCTTTTTGTACATGGGCAACAGTGCGACACCCTATGGTATTTGTTTATGGATATTCTCTATTACTTATTAAAACATGATGATGGGTGTTCGACGGTGTGATGAAAGAGCATGTCGTGGAACAGTGAGGGATACTCTGGGATATGATACAATGACAAGGGGTGGCATGAAAAGATTAGGAGTCGTTAATTACTAATCCCCAGGTCAAATAGCTCTCCAAGCTGAAGAGAGGTCTTACTTTAATATGGTCTTCATGTGAGTGTCCACATTGATAAAAAGAGGAGAGAGTTTACGAAAGTACTTTGTAAACCAAAGAGGTATTCCTATCACCAGCTGGTGTTGAATGGAGCCTCCTTTGGGCGTACGAAGTGGACTCTCTCTTCTCCTTGTAAGTGTGGCTCAACCAGCTTCATGTCTAATTTCAGAGGATCCCTGTAACCTAATCCAAATCATTGCTAATGATCATTGCATTTCATTGTAGGAGGCACATTGCTGTAGTCAGTGGGGTCATGATTTCCGTCCTGACTACAAAAACCTTGGTATCTTAAAAACTCAGTTTCCAACTGTTCCTATTATTGCTTTGACGGTATTCCCTATTCTTTTTATTTGCTTAACTTTTTTTTTAGTTGTTGGAGTCGAGCATGTTTATACTGTCTGCATCCGGATTTACTGTCCCCATTTGATACTCTATTATTCTTTGTCATGTTTGATTTCTCAAACAACTATTTTCATATCATCATTTAGTCATTTACAAAAAGCTTGCTTATTATATATATACCACAAGAAAATATCGGTCAAAGTCGATTTATGGACAATCAACGTCAAATGAGAACAATATAGATTGGATCAAGTTACCTCCATCCGACATTTATTGTGACTTTGTTGGTCAACTGGTATCAACTTTGACCAATAATTTCTTTAAAGTCCTAATTTATTGAGAGTTACAGTGTACAATATCTATGTAATTTTGATTTATCAAACCAACTATTTTCATTTTATCAATTTTAAGTTGTAAGTATTGTATGTTGATTACTGAGATAAAATATCGGCTAAAGTTGACATTCTTTGACCACCAAAGTCAAAGGAGAATAATTATTCACCTTTTTTTGGCATTTAGCCCCATTTTCGAAATTCCTTACACAAAAGTTTGGAAATTGGGATACATAAAAAAATGTAGGGAGTAATAATTTTTTTAGTTCACCTTTTATGTTGCAGGCAACTGCTACAAAGAAAGTCCAACTTGATCTAATGGAAATGTTGCGGATACCAAAATGTGTCAAATTTGTCAGCAGTGTGAACAGGCCAAATCTGTTTTATTTGGTTAGTTGGCACTTGGCAGGTGATTCTTTGCTTTCTGTATGTACCTCATTGCACTAATGACTCGTGTCACTCTCTAACAGGTGAGGGAGAAATCAACTGTCGGAAAAGTGGTGGTTGATGAAATTGCCGAGTTTATACAAGGATCGTATCCAAATAGTGAATCTGGGATAGTGTATTGCTTCACTAGAAAAGAATGTGAACAGGTGTGTGTTTTCTTCCACACAGTGGATTAAGCTTTATTTGATGATGTAGTTGCTTGATATTTCGGTGTTTTCTTTCTAGATCTTAAGTTTTGGTCTTGGCACGTGACGAGTCACTGTATAAATAATAAGTTCAATTTGAGTGACGGAAAAGAAGTTTAGTTTTAGTTATAATCACACACAGAGGGTAAATCATGAGAAGATACAATTCAAGAGGGTGAAAAATTAGCCATGCCGGGGAAGGATTATTCAATTATAATGGGCTTTTTTATACTGTATTTGTCTGTGGTACTATTAGTCTACGGTATAAACACAAAAGCGAGCTTCTCTGGGCAAAATTATGTTTATGAATCATTTTCTTAAAATAAAAAGAGGAATAGTAGTTATCTGTCTCATGGCCGTAAAGCTATCTTGTGTTCTCTTTGCTGGCTTCATAGGTTCAGTGGGCTTTGTAGTTGTCAATGTGATACTAAAAAATTCATCTGAACATAAATCTCACGTCCTTACAGCTTCATAATATTACAAAGGAATGAGATTGCCCAAGGATTATTGATATGCAGAACAGGAAATATATGGTAGTGAAGGTTCTTTGTCCTTGACATCATCAAACGATTATGCGAGGCCTGCTGTTTTCTTTTCTTGACCATTGGAGATAATCTTTATTGTTATTGGATAATTTATCTTGTTTTCTTCCTTTCCTTCTGGAGTAATTATTAAATACAAAATAATACTGCCTTGGGAAATTGCCAGTTTCCAAAAGTATAATTTTAGAGTACAATTCATACAATCATGCAGTTGTCAGTAGGAAAACTGGTGCGCTCTGATGTACAACTGTGATGTCTACGAACCATCCGGTCATATATGTATTAATATATAGATATATATTTACATCACTTTTTTTTTGTTAAATATACGTACAGTCGTACATCACTTGATCATGCATGAATGAATAATTTAACATTGCCAAGCACCGAGTCACAAAGATTGCCCTGCAGGAAGTTTCTGTTTTCTGAAAAATATATTCACCAAATTCTCTTAACAGATACTTGTGTATCATAGTGCAACGATCTTGTCCGTTCCATTTTGTAATCACCCTACTTGCCTTGGGTTGGTTGCAAGTTGCAATATCTGGAATGTGAGGAAATTGTTCGTGTCAGTCACACATTACATATCCTCTTTGCGATTCGGATCTATGGTTCTGCTTTCCTTGTAATAGAAAATCTTTATCTAGGAGCAACATGTTTGCAGACACCACAATTGTTAGGTAGGAACAACTTGTTTGTTGCTTAGGAAAGGAGAAGAAAAGAGAGAGGCTGAGAAGGGTGATGCTAGATTGAGTGAAATCATTACCTTTATACGGGATAGATTTCTATTTGCTTGACATGCTCTGCAAACAGCAACCTGACAAAATACGTTCTATTTTCTGAAATGTGTAGGTTGCAAAGGAATTACGTGAGAGAGGGATTAAAGCCGACTATTATCATGCTGATATGGATGTAAAAGACCGTGAAAATGTTCACTTACGGTGAGTTTAATTTCCCCAAATACAGTTCCATTACGGATCCTTATTATGGGTTTGACCTGTAGTATGTTACAGTTTGATCCATTTCCTATGTTATTTGTATATTCTGTTTGACGTCTCTCAAAAACTGTTTGGAATGTTACTGCTCTGCTTATGGCATTTGATGCTATCATGTCCAAATTTTCTATTAATGTAGAAATATTTCTTGGTTCCACTTGAAGAGAAAATGGCATAGAAAAGAACATTGAAAACAGAAGAAAATTTTGAAAATGCAGATATGTTATTATCGTAGGTATGCTGTCACTATAAACAACTGCTAGTTACAACAAGATATTGTCGGACACGGCTATTTTGGGTGAATTTTCCTACGATGTGGTCTACATTTAAGTGTCCATGTGTCGTGTCGTGTCGGACACCGACACGTGTGAGTCGGAGTAACACAGCTCAGTAGAGTGGTAAACCAGCCACGTTGTCAGACTAGAGTTACAATGTCTTAGTTCACTTTTTATATTTTGTTTATATATACTCTTATATATGAGGAGGCCTCATTGATCCAATAAGTGATGGGTCTGGAATTGACCAACTTTTTGACTAGATATTTATTCTCTACACTGTGTCATAAACTCGTAATAATGCAGGTGGAGCAATGGCAAGTTGCAAGTTATTGTTGGGACGGTAAGATTTCAGTCATTTCACTTTAGTTTTTTTTCCCGTTCATACTTGCTTGGCTTATCTCATTGTCATTAACTCATTTATGTCTTTCAGGTGGCATTTGGTATGGGTATCAACAAACCCGATGGTTAGTATGTGACATTACCCCTTTTTCAAAAATATGTTCTAATATCTAGGATGACCTAAAGGTTGATAACTTCAATGAAACTTCAATGACGATGAATCGCGAAAAAGTTTGTCTTTATTCATCCTGCTACCATCATCTGTGATATGGAAGGCACATGTTGAAATAATGTACATCTAGGCGGTGGGCATCCCTATTTCTACACATACTCCGTTAAATTTAGATGGATCATCATGCTTTAAGTATCCTAAACCTATATTCCACACGATGTCTCTTGTTTTCTTAGAACCCTATTTTTAAGCATGAGTGTGTATAATTATGCCTTGGCTCATTACAGTCAGGTTTGTCATCCATCACAGTTTAAGCAAATCTATGGAGACCTATTATCAGGTTTGTTTCATTTATACTGAACTTGCTTTACTTCTACCTTTCAACTTTCAGAACTGCCGATTAACATCTCGTTTTCAGGAAAGTGGTCGTGCTGGACGCGATGGACTTCCGGCCGAATGCTTACTTTATTATAGGCCAGCTGATGTACCCAGACAAGTAAGTTTCTCACAGTTGGACCTTTAGATATCTGTTATGGTAGGCTCGTAGCTATCTAGAAAACTGATGGTTTTTTTGGGTACTTCTTTGATAGAGTTCTATGGTCTTCTATGAGAACTCCGGGCTGCAGAATCTCTACGACATTGTACGCTATTGTCAGGTATATTCTGATCAACTATGTCAACTAGCTTCACTTTTAGATAATAGAAATACTTCTGCCTCCATAGAGTGTTTCTAACAGCTGTTGTATCCATTATGGTATTTGGTCACGTAATCTATCCCAGAGATGCAATGAATAGCTTGTTGAACTTCATTAGGTTTTTGTTGGCGCTTGAGCTTTATCAAATGTTGCGGAGTGGTACACCGTAACTGTTCTTGTGTTTTCTGCTCCTATATCTTTGTTACTTGCATTCATAGAATGCATTTTTATGCAGTCCAGAACTGTTTGTCGGCGAGCTGCATTTTTCAGACATTTTGCTGAGCCTCTGCAAGATTGCAATGGTACATAAATGCTCTTTTATTTCAAGCTAAACTCTTGGTACATCTGACTGGTGGAATAACATGACCAGATCACCTCCCTTTTCCGTGTTATCATTACAGGGATGTGTGATAACTGTGTCAATTCGTTGGAGATGGAAGAAATTGATGTCTCCGGTAAGTTTTTTCGGTCTTTGGTTCACTAGAAGTCAAATTTAAACTTCTTTCAAATTTTTTATCTGTTATACAGATGCTTCCTACAAACATATACGGAGTATGATTCAATTGAAAACTAATAACGAGAGTGTATGCTACAAAGATGAATGTATAGATAAAACATCCTCCCAACGAACATAATTATTTTCGTAGGATGTTAGAGTCACAAGTCTGCCTGTGAAAACTTGCATTATCTCATCAGTAGTTTGCGCCAAAAACAAAACGTAAAATGCTATCTTGTGCCAAATTAAATGCTCTTCTGCAAATTAATTGCCAGATACTAGAGCTATGACACCCTTCTCAATATAAAAGCACATCGTACAACTTAATGCCATAATCTCTCTTCAAATGAAATGTATTCTCTGGGAGAAAAGAATAATGGTATGGTACTTCTAATATTGCTGCTACTTAATTTTTAACTTCTGACAAACTACTGTCATTGTTTAGACCTTCTCCCTGGTGGTTCTATTTACATTAAAAATACCACTGTTCTTGCGGTTTATCAAAATTTTTTTTGTGATGTATGCAATGTATTCTGGATTTCTGGTCCCTGAGCCTTACCCTTTGTTTGGATGGAGGGATATGGAGGGAAAAGGGAAGAGGACAGAGTTGGTAACAATTTCTTTTGTTTGGATGGTAAACTGTGTTGAAGGGATATCAGCTTGATGATGCCGATTCCAAGATTCACACAAGGTTATCACAACGTTTTTCGTTTTTTAACTACTTGGATGAAGTCAAGGAGCACACAAGACATCTGAATTGAGTTTTTAACCTCACAGTTGTTTCCTATAAACTCGTATTTCTAATTGCAAATCTGAAGCAGGACTATTATGAAGAAAGTGAATTTCGTGTACCGAGCGGAAACAAGCACTGACATAATATGCCCTTTCGATTTACTTCCACTATTTATGACTTGATATCTGGCTGAGATATAAAAACGAGTTTAAATTGCAATGACTAACTAGGGCAGTATTTGTACTCTCTTCGTTCACTTGGATTCACTACATTTTGTTTGAGACATTTGAATTTATTCACTTTATTTCCGCTTTTGGCAACAAATAACCCACAAAAGCATTAAATTGTGAGTGTAGACCCCAATCTTCTCTTATATCTTCTACTTCTTCATCTCCTTAAACTTTGTCTCAAAAGCAGTTGTAGTGAACTCAAGTGGATGGATGACGTACTGAAGTTGATGATTTTGCCATCTTATTATTGTTTTCTTCAAATATTTCCACTAAGTTCACGTTTTTTTTATATGCTTTGGCTCTCAAACTTTCCATCATTGCAGGTCATGCCCAAGCTATGATAAAATTGATACAAAGTACGCAAGAAAATGATCAGAAAGTCACAATGCTTCAATTGGTTGACAAAATGAAAGCTAAACAGAAAGAACTAGGTGTGTGCTGTTGCATATGCATAATAAAATTTTGATTTTATTGGGGTAGTCAATATCAGTTGAGTTACAAACCTTTCTGGTGGTAAATCATGTCTGTTAATTTATCACTTCGTACATCACTCTTGTGATTAACTCTTTTGGTTAACTCTTTTCTGCTGAGTGCTGACTACAAATGTCGTCTAGATCATATACTGGTAATTTTAAACGAGGCATTGGCATGTATAGTACACCTATTTGCTATCAGATTCTACCGTATACCATTTTTCTGATTATCCTTACTGTTCACTCCTGCTCCAAAATGTACTACTGCTATCGTCGTGAGAGTCTTAAGTATCCTCTGTGATGGATCATTGTGCGAGCTTTTATTTGTTTGCATCAGAGCTGCTACTCGTCTACTATTGTTTTTTTTTTCAATGGAATAAGAATAAGAAGTATACTCCGTATGTTAGATGTTCTCCATCAAATCTGCTTTGTCTCGTTGGTCTTAGATTAGTTTCTTGTGAAGTGTGATTTATGAGTCTCTTGTGAAATTGAATTAGTACATTTTGACTTTCTCTGTTATTGGGGAATACGGAGTTGGGATTTTGATATGGTTAAATTAAGCAATAGTACACAACCCTGTCCCTGAGTTGCAACACAAAGAGGCTATTTCTGAATGACTTATAATGGAAATTGTAATAAATGATGACGACTTCACAGCAAAAAGATTCATCTTTAGACAGTTGACTAATGATTAGGAATTTAATGTTTCAGGTCAGGATCTAAAGAAAGAACGGAAGGAGCAGCTTGTCATCCAGCTCATTATTGACCGTGTTCTGGTGCGTCAACTTTAGAACTTCTAATATCTGCCTTTTGTGAAGCATTTTGTCTTTAATTCATGCTTTTTGTCTCTGAAATGCTGATCATATTGCTCGGCTTCAATGTGATTGGCTTATTAAATTATGTGTCGGCTTCGTATATTGTGAGTTGAATGTCGGCTATGCTATCACCTGTGTCCCTTACTCGACACTCAGGACATTGGTTTGCCACTTGGGCACTTCATTTATGTCAAAACACGAGTTTTATTTTGTTTGTTTGTAACATAGCCAAATCTGATACTTGGTCAGTGGATACGGTGTCAGATAGCAAAGTTGGCTGTCGGTCAATGCAATTTTCATCTAGGTCATTCTTAACAGCCTCTTAACATAGTTAAACACTCTGCCATAGGCGGGTCCCATTGAGACACTGGCACAATCTTCTTGTTGCAATGTTATTGGTTCTCTTGTGACTTAATAGGCGAAGTAAAGGGACACAGACTACTGTTTTCCTCTAAAACTGCAAGTGATGTAGCTGCTGGCTGCAACAATGCCCATCATAGACAAATGTAGTCCTGTTTCTGTCCACAATACCAAAAGGATTTCACAAGTTGAAGTTATCTAGTTTTCTGCATTGACCAGTGACTGAGAGTCCGAGAGTCATGCATGAAAAATATTCCGTTTCATTTGATGAAGCCAGTGCATTCAGTTCCTTTTGCTTTACTTCGTATTTTCTTTGCAGTCAGCTATTAAAATCTCACAAATCCTGAATTTATTCATTCTTTACTATGTAGAAAGAAGAATTTTCGCATACAGCTTATGCGACGAATGCTTATGTGGCACTTGGTCCGCTGGGCAAGCAAGTCCTACAAGGTAAATGCTTTTATCTCTCACCCCCAGGATTCAATTTCCTTTCACGAGCACGAGTTTCAATTGCCAGTATCAATGTGTGTCTCAATTGTAGGCCTCAATATCTTTTTGGCTATAACCGATTCTGTTTTTAAGATTTAAGAGCAATTCAAAGAACTATTTGAAAAAAAATAAATACACGACTTTCTTCCTGGTTTTCTGCTATTTTAGTATAACTCCTCATATTGGCTACCGTAGCATGTCTAAGGACACTCAGACATGTGAATGACACATGAGCACTTCTGCTAAGCCAAAAACACCAGGACTAACAAATATCTTCTAAAGCATCTCTAGTTCATGCCGTGATCTTGAAGGTATATCTAACTCTCACTACTGCAATGCTATGTTTCTAGGAAAAAGACCGGTGATGCTTCAAGTTTGCAGGGAACAAGAAGTTAAAACTAGTGCTGTGAAACCTAATAAGCGGAAATCAGCAACTAGTTTGGAAATCAATCTTGATGAGCTACGTAAAAAACTTGCTTCTCTTCATGGAGGAATATTCCCTCACTCTATTCTATCAGCACAACAAATCAGCTTGTTAGCTAATGAGAAGACTCTATCAATGGATCAGGCAAGTACCGTCTCTTAATTTTCTCAGTCGGGCATTATTACTGATCTTATAAAGTTATTGAAGAGTACTCTCGACCCTGTTATGTTATTGAAGAGTTCATTCCCCATGCCTAGTTTTTTTTATTAGCTTGGAATATACCCTTATTACTACGACTCAATATTTGTGAGAAACATGTTTTCCGCCTAAAATGCTGTGTCTTCAACATTGAAATCATTTCATGCCATGATCACATTGCAATTTGTAGAGCATTTTATAATATGATCCAATTACTTCGCCTGTTTTCAACAGTTGGAGAATATCATCGGGAAGGTAAAAAGTGGGAAGTACGGAACTGCAATTCTTGAAGAAATTGCCCGAAGCTTGGAGGCTGAGAATGACAAAGTTGAAGAAGATAGTAAGAAGGCTCCAAAGAGGGCTAAGAGGAAAGAGGCTGTTGTTATCACAGATAGTAGCGAAGATGAACTTTGAAAATTTATTACAAGCTATAAACTTGCATTAGATAAGTGATTGTTGACGAGATTTCGAGATATATAATCTACCTACCTTCTCTTTATGTGTTCAAAGTTATGAAACTCTGCCTAATGATCTTCCTTGACATTTTGTGTTGTCCCACTACCCTTTTCCACTAAATTGTTGTATCTGAAGAGGTTACTTGCTACCAAGTACTGCAATATCTTTTGCAACTCAATCACCAATCAAGACGTGTATCCTGGGCAAATTCCGATGCTCTAGTTATGGTAATCCTTTCCTCTCCCTAGACCACCCACAACGGCAACCATCATGCTCAATATGAGAACAGCGATTATCATGTCCCTAAAATAACTGTTGTAGAACGAAGAGGTTATTAAATCTAGTAGTTCTTGGCTTTCAGGTTCTGCCCTCTAATAATTTGTGTAGATGAGTAAACGACCTTTACTTGAACAAGATCCTCGCAATCTCGCATAGATCGTTGTATAAATACATAACAATACAACAAACTAGTAATTCTAAAATCTAGTATTAAGGCATCATATACTCAAATGTTGGCAAACCACAAGAATGTGATCAATTAAACACTGATGACTGTAGCAATTGGCCAAGGGATGAAATTCAAAGGCTCAACGACTATCTAGGAATGCGCAAACGACTGATAAGTTTGTATACATCTAGCATGACTGCCAGTCTTTCAACTACGGAACACCAAAACAGATCATCAGTATTCCCCTACATCAGCAGCAAACTGCAACATCCACCTTCAGCTCCTCAGTGCCCCCCTATGTTAAATCATCCGACTCCACTGCAAGTTTCTTGCTTGAGAACAGCTATTTTGTGACTTTCTTTTTTCGCTTGGACTAAAATGTAGTATTTGGTGTCGTGTCAATTATCAGATTGTCGGACACATGCCACACAGCCGAGGTGAAGTGCAAAGTACTGTATGTTCCTCTGCCATCCAAATTGTACAGTTATGTATACAATCCCCACTTTCATAGCACCCCACCCACCCCTTCCAGATAAAATAAGGGGAGAATTATACGAGTTTTTAATTAGGAAGCCTCAGGCATGGAGTTGGTTTGAGCTATACAGCAACATAGGAGCTTCGATTGGCCAGTGATCACCATGTTCTCCATTCATCCGTACGTCACTGACACACAAAATAATGGTCAGATTAGGAAGCTCAATTAAAAGTTCAACCCGGCAGTAAATATTGTCACTTTATGCACCCAGTCCCCCACAACTAGGCAGTTAGATTCCGAGATCAAAAGCCCCACGAGGCGCGATCTTACAAGGAAAACTACTCACATCAATCCCAAATCATATATGGTTATAGACCTGGATATGAAAAGCATTGGGAGCGCTCGTAAAACACCATTAATTTCGTCATGCCTTCTTTGATCATCAGGTGTCGATGAAAACCAAGCAATGATAACCCAAACTTAAAATACAATGTAGATTTTCCATCCTCAAAGTTTCTCAAATTTAGAATATAGGTATCTATCTATCTAATAAGCAAATTAGTCATAGCCACTACTAATGAGCCACAGAATTGCTAAAAGAGAGCGAATCAATAATATTACATATCAAGCATTGATTCAGAAAATTTATAGAAAAATTGAAGAAATCTTTATACTCCCCTTATTTTAAGTATAGGGTTTGGCTAATTTTTATCTGTTCGAGGACAAGATAGTATTAGTTCATGATTCCAAAAACATAAACAGCACATGCATAACACACATACATTGAAATTCGAAGCGAACAAATAAAACTTGCATTCCATTCTAATGTCTCAGGTTTAGCATGCAAATATTTGACGAACACAGTAGATTTGGATTGGGGTGATGATTATTAGCCAGATCCACTAGTTATGAGCTAAAAAACTTTGAAAGAAAACATATCCATCATAAGATATTTTTATACAAGACATTTCTATGATTCAAAAAGCAGGCGGCTACCATTCACTAATTTGCACAAAATGCATACCAATTATCAATAGCCAAGTAAGCTTGGGTCGCCAAGGTATTCCGCAATTTCTTCAAGCTTCACATTAAACATCTCAAGCGTATCACCGTCTTGAATAACACCCGTCTCCTTCTCCGAGTCCTTCTCAACAAGCTTACCATAAATCCCCTTTCGCTTCCCAGATAGAACCAGAACAGGACCACCTCGCTTTGGAAGTGCAGTCTCAAGTACATTCTGATCAACACCTCGAATAACCTCCCTACCATCGTCCATCGCTACATCACAGACTCCCGGCCCAATAACATCCACAACCACACCCTTTTTCAAATAAAACTTCCCTCCTTTTATCTCCTTACTAATCACCCTTACCCTAATATTACTCTGCAGCCACATAACCCGCTTAGCACTACTACTACTACTACCCTTCTCTTCCCTACGCACCGCCACTTCCGGCTTAACCCCTCTATCAGCAACATAATCCCTACTCCTCTTCACGTCCCTTTTCGCACTCCTCTCATCCTTACCCTTCTTCCCATCACCCCTCTCACTTCTCCTATCATCTCTCGATTCCTGAATCTTCAACTCCTTCAACTTCTTCAAACACTTCTCCTCCTCTACACTCCCCAACCCCGCAATCTCACTAACCCTAACCGTCTCCCTCCCCAACACCTCACCTTCCAAAACAACCAATCCACCACCTAAAACCTCGACAACTCGTCCCTTTAACCCCATCATCTCACCACTCACAACCCTAATCTCCTTCCCAACCCCGAAAACATCATTCTTCGCATCACTCCTACCCACATTGTCCTTCCCCTTATCACCACCACCACCGCCACCAGCATTAGTCGAAACAGGAGGAGGGGGATGATCAGCCATAAACCCTAACCCCTCTTTCGCGGTACGACGCTTATATTCAACAACCTGAACATCATTCCTAGCATTCTTTCCAATCCCTCTACCCTCCCGCCACCCATAACCCGCCAATAACGCCGCACCAAACCCGTCAACCGGCATATCGTCGTATTCATCGAATCCCTGCTCTTCCGGTAAGTTCTCTAAATCACTCTTAAACTGTTTAATCATAATTGCATCAATTGAACTACCACCATTACTACTACTACTTTTAAAATCATCAATTTTACCGTTATTTTGGCGGAGATTGAGACCGAAAGACATCGACGCACCCGAATCATTCGCCGCAACAATATCGGCATCTTCAAGCTCAAAATCAAGAGGTTTGTTACCAGAATGAAGTGGAGGAAGTTCGAGATTCTTCATCTTTTTGTGCGGACGCCATTCATTTTCTTTAGGTGGGATTATGATTGCCTTTTTGGGGGCCGAATTAGGGTTTGAAGAAGGATCGAATTCGGAGACGAATTCTGGGGTTTTTGATGATTCGAATTGAGTAGATGAAGAATCATTTGCGAAGTTTTTAGAGGGTTTGGGTTTTGAATTGGATTTTGATTGCAGTGCGAAAGATTGAAGCTTCATTTTGGGGATAATCGCAGGGGATTGAAATGGAAAACCCTAATTGAGTTGAAACCCAGAATAAAATTGCAGAAATTGAAATTGGAGATTTGGGGATTTAACGGAGTATGTCGGTCTCTTAATAAGATACGGAGAAGTATAAGTAACATTTGTTATTTGTTATATACGGAGTAGTATACTCCCTCCATCTCGACTCTCAATCAACAGTTCATGATTTACGTTTGCTTTATTTGGAGTCACGAAATAAAATAAAGCAAACGTAAACAAGTTACTACGACAGATGGAGTATACTATACCAAATTTTATATAATAAAGTTGTGTTAGTATAACTAAGTAATCAATGATGAAATTTGAGCGGATCACTAAGCAACAATTAAAACGTTGTATATATGAAAATATTAAGCGTTATTGTTAATCCAACCATTCATAACCAACGGTTTGGTTAGGTTTCGATTGACTATACAATACAGAGTATTTATTTAATAATGTGTAATTGATTACTCCCTCCATTCAAGTCCAAATACAACATTTCTTTTTTTGACACTATTCATGAGTGAAGAGAATCTTTACGATTTCTTGTAATATGTAAGATAAAATATGGTCATGTGGGATCTTGTTTGATTCGCCTTTATAAGTACAATAAGAATATCAAATTTTTATATTTTTTTATAATGTAAAACTCGAGATATTTAAGTTACAATTCGTGCGTTGGCAAACGTGTAAAAGAGAAATGTTGTATTTGGAATTGAATAGAGGGAGTATTAAATTGTCCCAAGCAATTACAGAAGAGTTCCAAGGTACACCTTGCCATAAAAAGTCGTAATTTTTTATTAGGATTAAAACAAGTACGGTATATGTCTATTGTGACGCATTGTGCATGTGCATGTATTTCCTTACAAAGTTTATTTTGAAAATCGAAATTTGGCATTTTTGCACTAAATGTCTAAAACCTGAGTGCAAGAATTACTCTCTAATCGTACATTCTACAAATCAAATGACCAAAAACTAGTTAATATATCTATTTAGAAGCATTCGATAAGACAACGACAAGTATATGCCTTACTATGACAAGTATAGGTCGATTGAGACACAAATTCTTGGTTAAGACCATCTACGTTAAGATGGTACACACTATGAGTATGCCTTAGGAACCACAGTAGGCCACCACTGGAGCTCGAGCCTATGAAGCGATTTTGAAAAATTTCCCGGCCATCTTTCTAAAGGCTTCACCATTCTTGTTTGTGTATCGCACAAAACAAACTGCTCCTCTCGCCAAAGATGCATATAAATCAATTTGTCATTGTTCGGGTGCATCCCTATATTCGAGGTACTATAGTCGTAGATTAAGTTGGTATTTAGTTCGCTTTTGTTCACTTCGCCAGTGCATGAACCTTCAAAAGTCGTTTTCCATATCAAAGGTACTTGATTCGGGTCCATTTTCCGGACCACCAACGGGAATTCAATGGCCCTCCCATGTTTCTTGTAGCACACAAAATCATATTTCTGGTTAGAGTTATGAATGATGAACAATTGTCCCGAAGACTCTCGCAAATAACTGTAAATTGGGTATGGCAATGACGGGAGAACCTTAGCCTCAATGGTAGCATTAGTGTCAGTCGTCTCGTCCACATCAAACGGATTAAACGCAGCGAAATATAACCTATGGTAAAGGTAGATGATGCCGTTACAAACAACACCTTGAAATCTAGAATCATAAAGACGGTCATGAGCTGCTAGTTCAGGCTTGATCGATACACTAAGATTAAACTTCTTCCATTCACCAATCTCGGAACGATAAACCAGCAATTCATAAACGGGTGCCGGGCATTGATCAATCACAACAACCCTAAACTTGTAATCTTGGGTATAGTCATAAGGCTGTTGGCATACTAAACCAACCCATGGCTTCAAATTCCATTCGTCCTTGAAAATAGCAGGGCGTGGTGGCAGAGCAACCCATTGCTCGGTTACTGGGTTGGTAATGTAATAAGCACGACTGCCTCCTCTGGCCAGGGTATCGGAACATAAGACCAAGTCCTTGAAAGTCGCCTCAATAACGAAAGCACAAGGTAAATATCCCATCGATAGTTTTGGGGACCTAAACACGGCTTCATTGTTTCTAGTATTACCCGCACAGTATTTGATCTTCGTGACTTTAACACGCTTAATATATGCAATAAAGGCCCATGGTGGCTTGTCGTCATCAATATCAGAACCCGGTTTGGAAAAAGTAGTCTTATGATCGGAGAAATGAGCTCCAAATTTAGGGTCGGAGATTAAACAACACCAACGCTTGTTCACAAGCTTGCAGGCTAATACCGTTGCACAAGACTCAAGTCTAAATAATATTTGACTTAACATATTGTCGTCTAAATCGTTGATTGTTGTTGAATTACCGCCACCACCATCACCACCAACGTCGTTCATCTTTCGTGTTTTTTGAACTCTACTCATGGCTCTCTTTCTGTTGATTTGTGGGTCGTTTCAATGCAACAGAGTTTCTTTTTATTTATATATTTATTATTATATTGTACTGTAAATATTTAAGACAAATAATTTTAGCAAGGCAATTTTACCATAAATCAGCCCATAAGTAATTGAGGAACGAAAAGGGTATTTTGGTCCGTTATTAAGTGGGATTCCTCGCATTTCTGCCTCGATCTGGTCGTGTCAGGTATATTTTGGGTCGGATTATTTTGAATCGTTACAGCCTACACGTTAATTTTTTTTTTGTTGACTACAGCCTACAGGTTATGTTATTGAGTTATATTAAGTAAGTGATGCATATTTGTCCTTGTCATGTTTGGCTCAATATTAAGATGAGGATATTTAGTAAATTTGAGTATAAAAAAAATGTATTATGCAAAGCAATAATTGAATAATGTTTGATTGTTGATTTATTGTTTGTAATCACTTATTTACTAAAAGATTAAGAACTGATCAACATTTTTCAGCCTAATTTTTCCGCCTAATAGAATACTACATAGAATTTGGCCAATTTTCTATAATCTCCCTAATTTGATATAACACATAGTTAATAAAGTTAAATTAGAATCATTACTTGATCGACATGAGAATTAGTGTCCAAAAAATAAACACTATCTTTTCTGACATTCTCCCCTTCGTCCCCTCCCAATCACTCGAACCCAAGTCGCACCGTTTTACACATAAGATCAAACCAAATACTAGCGTAGTATTCATCATTTAATTATGTGGCATTGGGTTGATCATACATTCATACATATGAGACCGTCTCATATAAGTTAATGAAATTCGCAGATTGGTATATCAAGTTATCAACAGCCAAGCGTCTGCAGATTGGTGTATCGTAGAAGTTCAGAAGTTGAGTTGCGGCAATAGATACTCTCTACCTCTGAAACACGAGAAAAGAAGCTTAGAACGGATAATACCAGCCACACACAGCAAACAACAAATCTCAGCACAAAAAGAAGGCGGTCCACTCAACAAAACGAAGCAATATCGAAAATGCAAAGAGTTATGAAAAGAACACGCAGACGCAACGAAATGCTAGACAGAGTAATACAGACGACGAACATGTACTGTTTCGCATCAAGTATTCAATTACATTATTAACGAGCACACAAAATTGTGAAATTGGGAAAACAAGTAAGAGTCTATGGAGAGGCTTTTGACAAGTATGCCTTAGGAACCGATGTGGATCACCACTGGAGCTCGAGCCTATGAAGTTTCCTATATGCTATATATAGTGTATTAGATGCTTGTTGTATGATATATTGTTGACAAGAACACAAAAGAGGCACCAGTATCTTTGTCCAGCACCGAGCATTAGTACAGAGGAATAGGACCGAAAAAGTTGAAATCAGCTACTACTGAACCGCAATTGACGACATTAGCAGCATTGTTACGACCATAAGTCCATAAACCATGATGAAAGGAGCTTAATCAAAAGTAGTAATCACAAATATGAATTCATTACAGTACCACAAGCGAATGTACCAACAAGCTTGTGTTATACCCGTCTCATATAAACGTTAGTGCTTTGTTATGAAACCATATAGCCCAAAGAGGTAATCGAGCTGAAGATCAATGCTCTAATGGTGAACTTGTCATAACTTATAACAAATAGGTAACAAAAAATCAATGAAATAAACTGAAAACAAAGGTACACGCACGTCTTCATAGAATGCTAAAGGGTTGGTTCAGACTGATACAAAAGCAGCAAACTGTAAAGGACATTCCAAGACCGAGTCTAAGAAGAAAGGCTCCGTGATATTGACGGGTTCTTACAGGCGCTCTGCTAGCTGTGCTCCCAAGTTTCAGCTTAAAACCCCAAATGTAATCGTAAAGTTAATGCAGAGCCTAAGTCTGCGGAAGAAGCACATATCGAGCTGAATTAAAGGCGGAAGACAATAACAATGTCAAAAAGGTCGAAGTTAGACATAAAATAGGAGAATCAATAGCAAATACGAAAAAGGAATATATACAAAGTGAAATATTCAGAAGAGATCATCTATAAAGTACATTATCTGCATAATCAAATGCTACAACCGAGCGGTGGAGCTAGAAATCTGATTATTTTGGATTGTAGAGCGGAAAATATAGAGCGGGTCACAAAACTTGTAGGGGTTGAATTGTGAAATTAAGTATATCTATCTATTGAGACGCATTCGACAACTATCCCTTAGGAACCAAGGTGGGCCACCACTGGAGCTCGAGCCTATCAAGCGGCTCTGTATCAAATTGCGGCAAGCTTTTTAAAGGCTTTATCAATCTTGTTCGTGTATCGCACAAAACCAACTGCTCCTCTGGATAAAAATGCACATAAATCAATCTGTCATTGGTCGGGTGCATCCCTAATTTCGAGAAAAAAACCATACGAATTGGTTCAAATTTGTTCACATTGCCGGTGCATGTACCTTCGAAAGTCGATTTCCATATCAAAGGTACTCGATTAGGGTCAAATTTCCAAACTTTCAAATGGAATTCAATAGCCCTCCCATGTTTCCTGTAGTACACAGAAGAATAGTCCTTGTTAGGGTTATGAATGATGAACCGTTGTCCCGAAGACTCTCGCAAAAAACAGCGAACAGGGGCTTGCAATGACGGGAGAACCTTCGCTTCAATGGTAGTAGTGTCAGTATTTTTGTCCACATCAAACGGATTAAATGTAGCGAAATATAACTTCTGGTGAAGGTAGATGACGCCGTTACAAACAGCACCCTGAAATCTTGATTTGTAATCACGCTCTTGAGCTGCTAGTTCAGGCTTGATCGATACAGTAAGATTAAATTTCTTCCATTCAGCAATCTCGGAACAATAAACCAGCAATTTATAGACAGGTGCAGGGCATTGACTAATCACCACAACCCTAAAGTTGTAATCTCGGGTGTATTCGTAAGGCTGTTGGCATACTAAACCAACCCACGGCTCCCCACCCCATTAGTCGTGGGTAATAGAAGGGGATAGTGGCAGAGTTACCAATTGTTTGGTTACTGGATTGGTAATGTAATAAATCCGACGGTGTGGAGCCCGAAGACTGTAACATAATACTAAGTCCTTGAAAGTTGCCTCAATAACGAAATGATAACGAGGTTTGAATTCCAGCGATAATTTTGGGAACCCAAACACGGCTTCGTTACCCCCACAGTATTGTTGCCGAGAGACTTTATTATTCATCATAATTGCGATAAAGGTCCACGGTGGCTCATCGTCATCAATACTTTCTCTCTTATGATTGGAGAAGTGAGACGCAAATTTAGGGTCGGAGATTAAAGAACACCAACGTTTATTTACAAGCTTGCAGGCTACTATAGGCGCAAAAGACGGAAGTCTAAACAATATTTGAGTTAACATATTGTCATCTAAATCGTCGATTGTTGTTGAACTACCATCACTACCATCACCGCCACCACCGCCACCGTCGTTCATGGTTCTCTTTCGGTATGATCTGTGTGTCATTGGCTTGCGACTTTTACCATTAACTAACCTAATTAATTAAAAGAAAAAAAGGGGAATTTTGGGGAGTTATTTACGAGGATTTTCGTGATCTAATGTCTCGATCGGGTGGGCTCGGGTAACATTGAGTATATATACCTTATAAAAACTACGCAAATTAAAAGAAAGTAAAAAAAAACAGAGGGGAAAAAAGAGAGAAAATATTAGTGCATAGTTCAGATTATTATGGGTTATAGTATACGAAGACTTAAAATGGGAAGGCGGCACATAGATTGAATTATTCACATTGAATAACCCTTTATTTTATCATTTTCAACCGAAAAAACATACATATATTTAAAATTACCCTTTATCTTGTCAAGTGAAAATTGTCCAAAAAAAGTTTGTAAAATCATCAAGAAGTAAGAGATAGTAACGATGCCTTTGCGAGCTCGGGAATGGGGAGGTCTAAGGCTCTGTTCTGTTGGACTGAAATTGTCTGAACTGAACTGAAGTTAATGGAGCTGAACTGAACTTAATAGAGCTTAACTGAACTTAATGGAGCTGAACCGAACTTATAAGAACTGAAATTAATTCTAAAAGAACAGGGCCTAAAGGTCACTATGCACAATATCAAAAGCATAAATAGTCGTATTATTAGAAGGATAAAAAGGAAGGTTAACATGTTTTCCAAGCTGAAAAGAGTTACAAAAATTAAAGCTATTTAATTTATTACAAGACAAAAAAGACTAAGATGGCTAAAGGTATTAGGCTCTGGATGACCGGCGTAGTTGTGCCAAAGTGATGGGGAGACAACAAGGAGAGCAGAGGGAGACAGGGTGATGGATGGTGAGTTGCTAGGCGTGACGGGATAAAGGTTGCTATTGCTAGTGCATCGTCGAACACAGGTCCCCGTCCGAATGTCCTTCACAAAAAAAACCACACGGGTTAAACTCAACAGAAACATTATTGTCAGTAGTAAATTTATAAACTGAGATGAGGTTTTTGACAAGGTGTGGGGCG
Organism: Heliosperma pusillum; assembly: GCA_022085475.1. NCBI lineage: Eukaryota > Viridiplantae > Streptophyta > Magnoliopsida > Caryophyllales > Caryophyllaceae > Heliosperma > Heliosperma pusillum. The sequence goes on along the minus strand of JAIUZE010068997.1, from coordinate 78,119 downwards.
TGGAGGTCGTTTTTTTGAAGGAGAGATGGGAGGGGACGGGGTAAGGTCGATTGGCCGTAGCCTCTAATGGGTATGGTTTGGCTATTTCCGGACTATAATACCACGCTTATTGCTCAAATAAGAATAAGACATAAGTTTACCTAGGTTCGACGTCATATGAGAAGACGCCCCATTGTCCATATTGAAGTTGTCATCGGGTTGTTGAAGCGACATGGTTTTCATTGCTGCAGCAATATTTGTCATCGGGTATTCCTAGATCAAACATAAATATTGGGGTTAAAACAAGTACTCTCTGTGTCTACTGATCAGAGACATTCAACAAGTATGCCTTAGTAACAAGTATACGTCAATTGAGATTCAAATTCTTGGTTAAGACTGTCTCTGTTAAGATGATACTGACTATAAAAAGTACACCTTAGGAACCGAGGTGGGCCACCACTGCAGCTCGAGCCTGTGAAACGTTTTCAAATAATATCCCGGCCAACTTTTTAAAGGCTTCATCATTCTTGTTCGTGTATCGCACAAAACCAACTGCTCCTCTCGCCAAAGATGCATATAAATCAACTTTTCATCGTACGGGTGCATCCCTATATTCGAGGCACTAATGTCGTATATTGAGTGTGGATCTGGTTCAATTATGTCTACATTGCCCGTACATGAACCTTCGAAAGTCGTCTTCCATATCAAAGGTACTTGATTCAGGTCCAATTTCCAAACCATCAACGGAAATTCAATGGCCCTCCCAACTTTCTTGTAACACACATAATATTCCTGATTAGGGTCATGCATGATGAACAACTGTCCCGAAGACTCTCGCAAATAAACGTCACTTGGGACTGGCAATGACGGGAGAACCTTCGCCTCAATGGCAGTATTAGTGGCAGTCGTCTCGTCGACATCAAATGGATTAAACGCAGCGAAATAGAACTTTTGGTGTAGGTAGATGATTTCGTTGCAAACAACACCCTGAAATACATTATCAATACCGGGATAACGATCATAAATATTTAGTTCACACTTGATCGATACTATAAGTATAAATCTCTTCCATTCACCAATCTCGGAACAATAAACCAGCAGTTCATAAATCGGAGGTGGGGATTGAACAATCACAACAACCCGAAATTTGTAATTTTGGGTATAGTCATGAGGTTGTTGGCATACTAAACCAACCCATGGCTTCATACTCCATTCGTCGTTGAAAATAGGAGGGCACGGTGGCAGAGCAACCCATTGCTCGGTTACTGGATTGGTAATGTAATAAACTCGATCGCCTCCACTGGTCAAGGGACCGGAACATAATACTAAGTCCTTGAAAGTTGCTTGAATAACAAAATCACTAGGTAAATATCCCACGGAGAATTTCGGGGACCCAAACACGGCTTCATTGTTGCTAGTATTACCCACAGAGTGTGGCCTAGGGTCTACTCTAACATCAATCATATTTGCAATAAACGTCCATGGTGGCTCGTCGTCATCAATATTAGAACCCGGTTCCGGAAGAATAGAGCTTTCCTTCTTATGATTCGAGAAATGAACTGCAAATTTAGGGTCGGAGATTAAAGAACACCAACGCTTGTTTACAGGACTGCATGCTAATACCGATGCACAACCCGGAAGTCTAATCAGTATTTGAGTTAACATATGGTCATCCAAATCCTCAATTGTTTTTGAATTATTCATCTTTTGTGGCTTTATGTGTGATTTAGTGTTGTTGCAACAATATAACATAAAACAAAAACAACAAGCAATCATCTTATACTGTGTATATATATAGGAAACTAAATTACTGAAAGCATCTTCCTAACTTTAACTTTCAACTTATATTCTTTTAAATTGTGTGGTCATTAAGTAAAGTTATTATGCCAAATGTATCACGTCTAAGGTTAATTTTTCACAAATAGGATTATACTTTCAGCGGGATAATAGTATTGTACAACCAACATATATCTAATCGATCGACTTTATCTGTATTTCCTCTTAACTTGCTTAAAGTTTAGTTTTTTTAACGTTAAGTGGATGAACTTATAAAAGTTACTGTAAAACTCATAATCTTTGCAATAAAGCTCGAAAACTTTATTATACAACTCAGAAACTACAAGGGTCAATTGTACTACAACTAGTTGTATACTTGTATTGTCTATGAACCGTAAATTTTAGCAATTACGTTAAGTATACAAAATTTTATACAAAAGCTAATATGCAAGCACAAATTCCGTTTTAAGCTGAAGATGGGCGAAATGTAGATAGTTTAACGACAAATGTAACCATGCAACAAAAAACCAGTTATAACTTAAAAAATGTTACTGATCACATTTGATGTTGGTCCGTCTACAATGAGACTTACCGGTATGCAATTGCATCACGTCTAAACTGAGTTTAGCATATATGCCAGTTGCTTTAAGCTTCAATCACTCTAAAACCACTTTATTCCAATATTCCTAACTTATTATCCACAACCTTTCCAATTATCCCCTTTCGAATTTATTCATATTGTGTGAACCAAAAAAAAAAAAGAATTTATTCATATTGTCACCCATTCATGTCAAATGGTCGGAGTCGGATAGGATACTCCGACCATTGATTTTTTCCAAAACATTTTAGCCACAACCTTTTCAGAAGTTATATTGAAATAGTTGTTTTAATAAATCAAACACTGTGCGGGTCTACGGGGTCGGACTGCGTCATTTTCAGATTTGCAAGAATTCGGCCAGGTCGGGTTTGGGTCATATTTCGGGTCATATATTATAAGAATATAAGCATTCCAGTTATGCCCACGCTTTACGAGAAAACCGCTCGATCAGCACATATTCTAAGCGGCCGCCTCAAAATGAATTCACATCGAATGAACCAAAAGTCGCGTGACATCCCGCAATGAAGACCATCTGTTCAGTTAGACACGCACGACTACTGAATGGAGTTACCAGCCAGATATATACCATTTCAACTTCATACTGCGCAACGAGGCAATCGAGCTGAAGAGCAATGCTGTAATGATGAACTTGTCATAACTTACCACAAAAAGGTAAAAAAAAAAAAATCAATGCAATAAACTGAAAACCACAGTACAATATGCTAAAGGGTCGGTTCAGACTGATACAAAAGCAGTAAACTGTAAAGGACGTTCCAATACCGAGTCTGAGAAGCAAAGCTCCGTCATTTTAACGGGGTCTTACAGGCGCTCTGCCAGCGTTGGTCCCAATTATCAGTCATCTCAAATAATAAGTTCCTTAAAACCCAAGCTGAATACAGATGCAGAGGAAGTACAGATCGAGCTGATTTAAATGCAAAGCGAAAGCCGTTGCAAAAAGCTTAAGTCCGCGACAGACATACAATTCAAGCTGAATTAAAGGCTGAAGACACTAAGCATGTCAAAAATCCAAGTTAGCAAGCGTAGAACTCAAAGCAATAAAAGAGGAATATTGATAGCAAATACACATAAGTTGCAAGAAGAAAAAGTATTACGAAATGGAAGATTTGGAAGAGATCGTCAATGAAGTAGATTAATCGCATTGTCAAATGATACAACCAAGTGGTGGGGATAGAAATCCGAGAAACAAAATACACAGAGGAGTTAAGCATGCCAGACTAGGAAAGAAGCTTAGAACGGAGAATACCAGCCGCACACAGCCGACAACAAATTTCCGCAGACAAAAAAAAGACGGCCCACTCGACAAAACGAAGCAAGCTCAAATCTGCAAAGATTCTTGAACAGAACACGCGGAACCAGCAAAATGCTACACAAAAGATCTACAATACAACTAAAAAATCAATGTATATTTCAAACTTTACATTACTCGGAGGACAAACGCTCCAATCAGCCCCCCTTAATCCCGCTACTGATATGGAATAAAACAGCTGTTGATGAATTATCGATCTGTTTTTCTTTTTTTCGAGCAATATTAGACAGTGCAAGAACGAAGAACTCAAAAATATATACAATGCTTACATGAAGGAAAAGAGCGTAAAACAATACAGACAATTGCAATTTATTACTCCGTATATATTAAGAAATAAACTTGAATACTACAGCCACTAGACATGGAAAGTTCACTACATTTATAGCCTATTATTTTGGATTGTAAAGCAAAAAATATACTCTCGAATATCGCGGGTAAGAAATCTGAGGTAAAATTGTGATAACAAGTTCATTCTATTTAAGAGGTATTTGACAAGTATGCCTTAGGAACCGAGGTGGGCCACCACTGGAGCTCGAGCCTATCCAACGTCTTTATATATCCCGGCAAGCTTGTTAAAGGCTTTATCAATCTTGTTCGTGTATCGCACACAACCAACTGATCTCGCCAAAGATGCATATAAATTAATTTGTCATTGTTCGGGTGCATCCCTAAATGCATGACCGGAGTCATTTCGTTTACACTACCCGTGCATAAACCTTCGAAAGTCATTTTCCATATCAAAGGAACTTGATTTGGGTCCAATTTCCACACCATTAATGGGAATTCAATGGCTCTCCAACGTCGCTGGTAGCACACAGAATGTTTCATCTTAGTTTTATGTATGATGAACAATTTTCCGGAAGACTCTCGCAAAAAACTTGAACTGGGTTTGGCAATGACGGGAGAACCGAGTCTGGCAATGACGGGAGAACCTTAGCCTCAATGGTAGTAGTCGTAGTAGTAGTGTCAGTCGTCTCGTCCACATCGAAGGGATTAAACGCAGCGAAATATAATATGTGGTGAAGGTAAATGATGCTGTTACAAACAACACCTTGAAAGGGATAATCATGATAATAAAGACGCTCTTCAGCTGCTAGTTCAGGCTTGATCGATACACGAAGATTAAATTTCTTCCATTCACCAATCTCAGAACAATAAACCGCCATCTTATAGACAAATAGTGGCGGGCATTGGTCAATCACAACAACCCGAAACTTGTAATCCTGGGTGTAGTCACAAAGATGTTGGCATACTAAACCAACCCATGGATTCATGTCTAACCGTTCGTATATAACAGGGGATGGTGGCAGAGCAACCCATTGCCTGGTTAATAGATTGGTAATGTAATAAACTCGATCAACGGGACCGGAACATAAGAATAAGTCCTTGAAAGTTGCCTGAATATAGAAATTACTTGGTAAGACTTCTGGTGAGAATTTTGGGGACCCAAACAAGGCTTCATTAGTTGTAGCATTATTCCCACGTAATTAATCTGCAATAAAGGTCCATTGTGGCTCATCGTCATCAATATCGGAACTTGATTTCGAAAGAGTAGTGATTTCCTCCTTATAATTGACGTAGTGAGACGCAAATTAAGGGTCGGAGATTAAAGAACACCAACGCTTGTTTACAAGCTTGCATGTTAATACAGTTGCACAAGACGAACGTCTAAATAATATTTGAGTTAACATATGATCGTCCAAATCGTCGATTGTTGTTGAATTACCGCCATCACCACCGTTGTTCATCTTTCGTGTTATTTGAGGTCTATTCATGGCCGTATTTCGGTATGATTTGTGTGTGTTTTTTAGGTCTAGTCATGGCTCTCTTTCAGTATGATTTGTAAGAAAATTTTTGATCATCAATATAAAAAAATATGAAAATAGTAGGAACATAAAAGTACATAAATAAAATAAGAAAAGTATCAACAGGAGTAAGTAGACGTGTCTCGTAATTTGGTCGATAAATTTTATCTTAATCACAATCATAAAAAAAATGTATTATGAAGGTTCAATATAGGAGTATGAATTAAATAACTCTCTTCGTCACAATCATTTGTTTGCCATTTTTATTCTTTGTAAGAGCTATTTTAATCAAAGTCAAACAAATAAATGAGACGAAGGGAGTATATTATTAACAAATAAACTTAGAGAACTGCAGTCACTAGATGAGGAAAGTTCACGACGTTTATATCCGACTATTTTGGTTTGTACAGTGAAAAATATACCCGCGAAATCACGGGTCACAAAACTAGTGGCGGTGAAATTGTGAAAACAAGTACTCCGTATGAGTCTATGGAGAGGCATTTGACAAGTATGCCTTCGGAACTGAGGCTGGCCACCACGGGAACTCGAGCCTATCAAACGTCTTTGGATTATATCCCGACAAACTTTTTAAAGGCTTTATTAATCCTGATCGTGTATCGCACAAAACCAACTGCTCTTCTGGGCAAAGATGCATATAAATCAATTTGTCATTGTAAGGGTGCATGCCTAAATTCGAGACACTAATGCCACTAATGTTGTTAAAGTCGATAGCAAGAGGTCGTTGGACGATGTTGTTCACATTACCCGTACATAAACCTTCAAAAGTCGTTTTCCATATCAAAGGTACTTGATTCGGGTCCAATTTCCAGACCACCAATGGAAATTCAATAGCCCTCCCATGTTTCTGGTAGCACACACGATGTTGTCCGTTAGGGTTATGCATGATGAACAATTGTCCCGAAGACTCTCGCAAATAACAGCCAATTGGGGCTTCCAATGACGGGAGAACCTTAGCCTCGATGGTATTAGTGTAAGTCATCTTGTCAACATCAAACGGATTAAAATCAGCGAAATATGACCAGTGGTGAAGGTAGATGATTCCGTTACAAACAACACCTTGAAATTTATAATTACGACGACGATTTTGAGTAGCTAGTTCAGGCTTGATCGATACATTAAGATTAAATTTTTTCCATTCACCAATCTCGGAACAATAAACCAGCAATTCATAAACCGGTGGTGGGCATTGGTCAATAACAACAAGTCAACAACCCAAAACTTGTAATCTTGGGTGTAGTCATAAGGTTGTTGGCATACTAAACCAACCCATGGCTTCCAACCTCCCCATTCATTGTAAATAACAGGGCGCGGTGGCAGAGCAATCCATTGTTTGGTAAGCGGATTGGCAATGTAATAAATCTGATCGCCTTCTTCACTAGTCATAGGACCGGAACATAAGACTAAGTCCTTGAACGTAGCCTCAATATAGAAATCACAAGGTAAGAATTCCAGCAATAATTTTGGGGACTCATTCGCGCTAACATTATCAACTCTACGGTATTGATGCCGAGGGACATTATCTGCAATAAAGGTATCTGGTTGATCGTCGTCATCAATATCAGAATCCAGTTCGGAAAGAGTGGCGCCTTCCTTATAATCGGAGAAGTGAGACGCAAATTTAGGGTCGGAGATTAAAGAACACCAACGTTTGTTTACAAGCTTGCATGCTATTATAGGTGCACAAGTCAAAAGTCCGAATAATATTTTCGTTAACATATGATCATCAAAATCGTCGATTGTTGTTAACTTACCATTACCAACACCGCGATTCATCTTTGTGTTTGTTGAGATTTGTGTGTTCTTACGATATAAAACATACAACAAGCAATTGTGTTATATATATAAACTCTTATAGGCAACTAAATTATCTTACGATATAGTTGTATCATTTTCTTTTCTACTTAAATTTAGTAGTTTAATAATAATAAGTTGTTTATTCTTATTTTTCAAGGCAAAATTTTAAATAACGAACATAGATTAGTATATTTATTGTATAAGAGACTTTAAACGTAACATTAAGTTAAATGTTAACTTTTCGAGCTTTAAGATTTTTTTAGATGGGAGAAAGAGATAAATATCCGTATCAATAAAACAATAATTTATATGATAACATGATTTCAAATTATCACTGTATATCTTTTATTTTCTTTAAAAATGATATTATAATCATATATGTGTAAACAAGTTGTGAGACATAGGGATATTGACATAGGATATAGACATTAAATCCTTATAAAACAATACTCTGTATATATAATTTATATGTTACCATGATTTCATATTATCACTGTATAGTTTTTATTTTCTTTAAAAACAAAATACTCCAATCCGCCGAAAACATAAAACCTCTAACTATGTTGGGCTATATATTTAGCCTAATTGTTTAGATTGAAATATTCATAAAATTACTCTGTGTTATGTAGTTTATAATTTACACAGGTTTACCTCAGTTATTTTATGGTGGATTCTTTTTTTTTTATATAAGACACCGATAAAAACTTCATTCATTTTTTTTATGAAGAATTGCAGCAAAAAAAAAATTCAACTAATTATTCCTGAAAAATAATGCTGTTTCGTGGGAAAAAAAAAAAACTTTTTTCTTTAAAATACTCATTTTGACTTTTTTATTATGAGTTAGTAATTTAAAATATGTTCTTACTAGTTGTCCTAGTGGGAGAGTTTTCTGTTATATTGTTAGAACAATTTTCGGGTAAAAATGTGGAAGTTCACTACTATTATGATTCGTTATATCACTTATATGGTAATGCATCATGAAGCAACGATATTGTAAAGAATTTATGTTACTATAATCGCAAGAAAGGATTTTATTTTATTTTATTTTTAATTCAAGTCATGTCACATCGAGTTACTACGGGTCATAATTATTAAGTATTTTGTTCATTCATCAAATAAGTCATTTCAAAGTACTTCCAATTCACACTTCTGTCATACTCCCCTCCATTCAACTCCACTCTACCACTTTACTTATCACGTTTGTCAACGCGTGTTTTACGCGGTAAATATCGTTAGCTACGTATTTGCAAAAATTATAAAAGTTAGATATTTTTAATGTACTCGTAAAAACGAATTAAACAAGATCACACATGAATATATTTTTACTTATTAATCGAGAGAAAATTGCAATTAGAAGCTTACACATGAATAGTGTATAAAATTGAATATGATAGAGAGGAGTTGAAGGGAGGTAGTATATAATATGACTAAATATAAAAAGCGATGTTTTTATTTTTAGTTTTTTGAAATTAGCTAATGTAAATAGTCAATAATAAACAAAACAAGTATTTATATTTGAACCTTGTTTTAAGCAAACGCGAGGATCTGGATGGAGTTGAACCACCAACCTCCCAAACATAATTTGGGCGCTCTTCCCTGTTTCGAGCTTACAGATCCATAGCTCCCACACGAGGAAGGCAAAGAGACAGGTTAGTTTTACTGTACAGACTTTTCACTCCATTTATATTGTCCGCCTAATCCCTCATTCATATTTACCTATTTTTCATATTAATTAATCAACTCTGAATATATTTTACCGCGATAGCGACATATACTTGAACAACCCTTTTAAAAATATGGCTTTCAAATAAGGAGTTGATGTTATTAGAATTTTATTATAAGTTTCAAAAATGTTTATGCAATTTGCAATTTCCAACATTCGAGTACAAGAAACCAATCCAAACTCGATCATTCCTCCAAACATCAGTAGCTCCCATGTCTGAAAAGAATGATCGACTTAACTAGCAAACAAAGGAAAATCAACAACCTATCCTGCAACATACGGAGTATATTATTAGTAGAACTGCCCAAGGGCCATTTTTTCACATAATGAACGTTCAGGTTTGCAAACTCTTGTTACGATAACCGTCAATGATCAACCACAAAACCTAAAAGCGCAATCAAACTCAGTTCACTATCGGATAGACCAAAAATCATCTTATGTTTGTGCAAAAACAACTGAAAAGAGATTATGTTACTACAAAAAGTACAGAAATCATATACTAGTATGAGTAGTATCTCAGTCCAGCCTAGCATTACGCTTTCAGATACCGCCTAACCCATAGACATTGCCAGTCCGTGCAATTCCGAATGCCAACAAGTCGAGAAACTACTCTCCGAACCAAGATAATAAATGAGTCTCCACATCCAATAAAATAGAATAGCTGATGTCAAGTGTGAAAAAAAAAAAAAAAGGCATTTGAACAGAAGATGAAGACAAGATACCTGCGTGTTTTGAGAAGCTCAGGCATATCTTGTTTGAATGTACTGAAACTTGTTTGAATGACAATCGAAGGCCAAAAATTTACTAACTAATGCGGCCACTAGAATTCAAAGATTGTAGTCGAGCATTGTTTGCAGATGGTCAAACGACCCTTCAACCTAACCACATCCGTACTTGAATGGACTTCTTTCTTTTTGCACTCTCTAATCAAATAACCGTCACATTTGAAGCCAAGCGAGTGAAACATACCATTTCAAATAAGGCACATACGCAACAAGACGGGTATTCAATACAGATCCACAAGAGAATATTTCTGCAGCCAAAAAGCTTGCGTTGATGAGCACTCCTTGAGACTCTCTTGTAGCATAAATAGTTCAAACAAGTATCCTCAAAATTAGGAAAATCTTAAAAAAAACCAATGGAGTTCCTACCGGCTCAGCAGTGATCAGCCATCAGCGTTCCGCAATGAAACCGTCTACTCAACTGCAACACACACCAACCAAATAGATCACACAATCTAGTAGAATATTAGAGCTGTTCTTGGTCACCAGTTAGATCATGTGTAACCATGTAATGGCCCACTTACATATCCGCCTAAGGAAAGTGCTAGCTATTAGTCTACAACAGAAGCAAGGAGAAAGTGTAACCCTCCAAATTCCATTTTAACGTCAAGACGCCTCAACAATTAACTGCCTGAAGAGTAACAAAGACGGCCAACCCAATGAAAGGGACTTAATCGCAAGTATGAATTCAATTCAGTACCACACATGAATGTATCTAGCGGATGCCAATGCCAACAAGCTCGAGCGGGTGGGCCTTCCGTGCATAAATGTGTCAAAAAATCATCTCGCACTGAAATATCTTGGAAAAGCAGTGTTACATCCGGTATGCTAATCAGCTCAGTTCATCGACATCTATGTTGCAGACTGGCCGCTTCATTTGGACCCACATGACCAAATAGATCTCCAGAACTCAGTAGAAGCATTTCAAAGCTACTCTTGATCAACAGCCAGACCATGCATAACCATGTAACGGTAAAGCTTACATACATATGCACCTGGAGGGGCTAGCTACAACAATAGCAAAGGAGAAGTACATACTCCTCTTCTACCTTACACTTCAAAGACACTACAATTCCACTATTTTATAAAGAGGAGAGCAAAGCGATACCAAAGTTTGAGGAAGTCCTCTAAAAGTCTCAAACTAAAAAAAAAAATATCAATAAGAAGGGCATAATGAGCCTAAGAATGAACGAAATGAAGATTACTACTAATAAAAACGTGGAAAGAGAAATAGCAAGAGAGATTTAACACAAGGGTTTATCGGGTCCATAAAGTATACTCTTACCGGTCGTTAGTGTAGTTTCTGAAGCAATGAGGCGATGTTACTGTATTCTGTAAATTCAGTGTTCGACACTGAGCAACAGTGACTTATTGCACTGTTTACTGATAGTACCGCTTGTACATGTAAGGCCATTGATCAGGGCAACGGCACTTCATATGTCATTGGTACAAACAATGGTAATCAACAGTATTACGATGCGATTATGTAATTAAGATGGAACACTTGGTATGATTTGTACTTGATATATTGCACAGTTGTGTTGCTTAAAGATGCACGATATCCTAAAAAATGCCTACGCCGACCCAACAAGTTTGGCTATCTGGAACTGAAGCAAAAGCAATGCATATGATAGAATAACTGGCAAACGTGAAGGTTGGCTAGATCACACAAATGACGGATCTCACTAAGGGATTTTCGCTCCGCGAGGGATTTCCTGAAGAATCCCTATGCCAATATGACATGTTTAACTGGCCAGAATCGAGAATCAAGCCAATTAAGAGAAATGCAGATGATAAAGAACTGCCAAATGTCCAGGTTAGAGTCACACAAATGTTGGGAATTTGACAAGAATACAAGGCTTCTGACGAAAAATACCTCTTTCTGGATGGGTTGCCGATCCAAAATTTTCATGAAGACAGTCAAACTCACAATTTGACATACTTATGTACAGAACATAAATAATCTTTGGATTTTAAGCAGTGAAAATGCAAAAAGAAATGCGACCATGATTGCATGGTTCAGGCATCATTCCAGCAATCCTCAAACCAAACAGTCCATACCACAGTGGATTTGTTTGTGAATGCGGTTGCCAATCCAGATATAGATCGAACCATGAATCACAGAGCAACTGCGCATGGCAAAAATAAAATGAAAAATAAAGCAGAGGCACACACACACCAATGGGGAAGAGCCAGGCAAAATTCCTGTGCCATCTCCCCCAAAAACCAAAAAACGAGCTTTTGTATTAATATGGTGACCTGCCAAGCGAGCGCACCCATCATGGCAAAGGCCGACTGACGACAGCAAACACTAACCCCGTAAGAAAATATACCATAACCTACTTCCCTTCCCCTTGCACATCTAAAAAACACAGTGTATATATTAGATTGGGTACATGCTATGATAATAAAGTATGTATTTCACCCACCATATGATCGACGGAATCAAGGTCTATATCCCTCAGTTTTCATATAATCCATGAAGTAACAAGACATCATTGAGTCGAGCTTCATCAGGTAATGTCACTCCATTGTGAATGCCTGGTACCACGACAAAAATAAGTGTAAGCTTCGGATTGCCAAATCTTCAAAATGCAATCAGCAATTTCGTTAATAAGACTGAACAAGAACAACAAATCGGACAGTTATACAACTATGAAGACCGAAAGTTTCATTCAAGATATTTAAATAACGAGTTCAGTTTCATATAAAAATCAGATGATCACGGAAAAGCAAACAATTCTTGACTAATAAAAGATCGAATGTGTTAATCATCAAAATCATTTCAACTTCTGAATTGAAAATCTTCAAAATGCAATCAACAATTTCATTAGACCGAATGAGAGCACCAAATTGACAGTTATAAAACTATGAAGACCGAAGGTTTCATTCAAGACAATTAATTTAACGAGTTCAGTTTCATATGGAAAATTGGATGATCACGGAAAGAGAATCGCTATCCACCTTCTCTTTACTATCTTCCCTCACAACCGGTTAAAATATCCCATATTTTGCCTCATTCACTTGTCAGTTGTCATCCATCCCCATCCGATATTGATTAAATTAATCAAGGAAGAGGAGGTTAAAAAGAGAAGGTAGATATCATTTCTCTGACGGAAAAATAAACAATTCGACATATGAGATCGAATGTTTTAATTAGTAAAATCATGGCGAATTACGTAAATCAAGGATAATTGACAATATCTGGAGGATTAATTTATAAATCAAACATCAATTATCGAACATGATGTTCAAGATTATATTCAATCAAAAAAAACATCTCAACTGATTCTAAACATATTGATGATCAGATTCAATCAACTAACTTAGATGAAAACGGTTAATAGCCCAAAAAAATCAAATTCAATCAAACATAATGTTCAAGATTATATCAAAAATCATGAAAATATATACGGAGTAATAAAGAATCAACCACGAACTTACATACGGAAAATTCATAGACAGAAAATTACGCAGAAAATTATAAATTGTCACACACATAATCAGAAACAATATTCAATAAAAAAAATGAACTGATCAAATTATATAGTAAAGAAAATGATTCAAAATCAGAATAATCAAACAAATCAAAGATCAATTAAATCAATTCAACGACTTACTTGCATACGAAAACAATCCCGCAAATCAATATCAATCAATCAATCAATCAATCAATCAATCAATCGATCGATCAATCAAGTCTTGTACTAATCTCGATCATCTGCAATCAAACAATTCTAACACAAAACATCAACAAAAACAATCACAAATTCACGATCACAATAATTGAAAACATCTTTTTAAAAAAAAAATTAAAAATATTTTGTTACTAGCAACCTCCGATTTACTTTAGTTCAAATTCTGAAAAAACTTTTGCAAATTTTTATTGACGGAAAAATCGAGATTCGACGAATGAATAAACGAGAATATATTTATAAGAGATAAAGGCGGTGAATGGACGTCTGAGATTAAATTTCGAATTTATGATCTACGGTTGAAAAAGATGGATGAGTTGGTGGGAATAATTATAAAAAGGAAAAGATAAATATGAAAAACGAATTTGGGTGGAAGTTGGAGATATTCCACGTCATATTGGCGCGTATTTGAGGGGACATATTGACTCGCGCAGGTTTTACGAAAAAAATGATCATATATCTAAAGTAGTACCTCATAATAATATGAATTTGAGTTTTTGTTTATTTTTTTCGAGTTTTTTTTTAAAATTTATAAGTTACATTTTAAATCTTAAATATAATGTTTTTTGAGTTCTCTTGTAATTTCTTGAGCTTAATGTTCAAATGAATGAACTCAAAAACTTTATTGTAAAACTCATTATTTTTATACAAAACTCAAAAACTTTATTAAAATGCTCAAAAATTACACTATATATGGTACTATATCATATGTATAGTCCACTTATTGTTGTTTTCCCCTTCTTACCCCTTATTTTGTTTTTCTTAGACGTTCTTTCCTAAGTGGTCAAAATAAAATACTAAAATTCAATAGGAATTTGTATACTTGTTAATTAGGTAAACAAATACATGGCAAAAATTCTTATTTAAATGAGCATATATATGAATATGCGTCGTGTATATAATGAATAAGACAAAAACAGAATGTATAAGAATATCAGAATAAATCAACCTATTTATGGATGTGGATTGATATTTGACTTATTTTAACCTTACCTCCGTCTTAACAAAGACAAGGTATAAGTAAATAAGAGCTAGTACTTATTAATGGGTCATCCAATCGCTTATACCGATCACCTAACAAATGATTGTTTAAATTTATAAAAAAAATGATATATGTGGGTCAAAACTCAAAAGTAGAACATGACTTTGGTTTGTATAGGACTCGAAGTCTCAATCCCATATTTCATCATATCAAGTTAAAAAAAAAAAAAAAAAATTTATAACCTACCTTTATTTAGCTTCACTTTACTAATATCTTTCAAGTTTTTTTTATTGAGATATTCTACCTGGTACCCTATGTTTTTTCATATTGTACATGGTACCCCTCTTTTTCATCTAAAACATTTTGACTCTCTATAATTCTTAATTACAAACTCCAAAACTGAAAAATCTTTTTTTCAAACCAAACATCTCGTAAAGACGATCAGTTTGAAAAAAAAAATCATCACTTTATGAACTCGTAGCCATGAGATAACTCCGTCAAAGTTTATTCGGATAAAAACGTAAAACCGTCCATTACTCTTGCAAAACGTTAATAAAGTGACAATTATTTTTTCAAATCAAAGATCTCGAGAAAACAATCAATTTGAGAAAAAGCATCGGCGCGTTTTGAATTAATGACCATGAATTAAACGCGATCAAAGTTTTTAGAAGAAAGGTAAAGTTACCCCTTAGAAAAAAAAAACATATGGGTACCATGTAGAATATCTTTTTTTTTTGTTGGGCATTTTCTTACTTTTTTCTAGTCGAAGCTTACCAAACCCCATTTTCCGGCACGGCCAACTTACCAACTCGTTTACACATGCAAATGATTTATTAATCATCAATTAAAATTTAATAAAAGAAGTAAAAGGATCTGGATGGAGTTGAACCACCAACCTCCCAAACACATTTGGGCGCTCTTCCCAAGTCAGAGCTTACAGATCCATAGCATCATGTCTAAGACTAATTTTACTAAACACCATTTGCAGTAAGCTTCAATCAAGCTAACACCGCCTACGGATCCACATACACACCTCCAAAATTCCGTTCTCATAGTCTCGCTTTCAACTTTTTCCTGGCAAATTCTTATTTAGGACGGATATTTACTCCTTAAAGCTTATGACATATCAAATAACATTGAAAAAACAAAAGTAGAGAGCTAGGAAAAAGCCAAAATTTTTGTCCTATATGCTCATGTGGAATGACATACAACCCGTTAACATATGGTGTGGAATGACGTACAACCCGTTTAAATGTTACGACGGATACATACACATGCAATCGTGTTAAAGTTTTCCACAATTAACAATCTTATTTTTCCCACCGAATTTTAGAAAAATTAAGTTAACCTGAGGACTCTACACTACCTCCCGCCAGACCCACCATGCACAGTCTCGACAAACGCTTCACATTCAACGCCCCAACTGGAACACCACATCCTCACGGACCTCACCAATGCCCCTCTTGTCGAGCCTCGACTTACCCACCATGCCTTGCTGCCTACCTGACTACTATTGCCACCTACAATTACCCTATCTGCCCCGACACACCACCAGCATTTCCCCTTCTAGAAAAATATAAATCCTAATTGAACATAATCACAATCAACGATTAAAACAATTCAGTCGAAACAGATATTAATATTTATTGACATTACTCAAAATCTTGGTAATTAACTAATTACTTGTTCGACTATACGAATAAACCATTCAGAACCGTCGCTCTTCTAAACATCTGCAGCTCCCATGTTGCGATGTCTGATGAGAAAGATCCACTTCAAAACTAGCAAATAAATATAACAATCAATTCAATGTTCTTTGCAAGAACTACTGAATATACATAACAATACAGCAAGAGTATCCCAGCCCAGCCTAAAATTAGGCAAACCGACCGGTTCCGAATGCCAACATCTACTTTCCAAACCAAGCTAATAAATAGAAGTCCAGAACCAACAAACTAGATAGCTTTAGTTCGCAACTGCTGGACAAAAAACACATATTTGTGGAGAGGAACAAAAGAAGATACCTGTAGGTTTTGTAAAGCTCCAGCTTCTGCAATGAGTGTACGACAAATTATTATGTGACTATAATAAGTTATCACACTCGACAACTTTATAGCATAACAATGTCTTAATAAATAATACTAATAATACTAATGTAATGCACTGAAACTCGTCCAAATGACAATCAAAGGCCACAACATACTAACAATTTCATTCTTTCCCAGCCGCCAATAGAATCCAAGGAGTGTAGTCACGATTGTTTGTGAACGGTCGAAAGATCCTTGAACCAAACCATGTCCGTACTGGATTGGACTTTTGAATACAGCAGTGTTCAAACGAAACATATCACCTTGACTGTCTGATGGGTAACCAAAATTGTCAAATGTTCACCTTGAAACATAGTTGATTACACAGGCAGTATTATTACAGCCATAGGACCAATGGAAAGGGTATGATCGACCGATAGAAATTAATTATAGATCCACAAGGGCGTACGAGCTGAGTTGCTGAGAAATCCTTGAAAGACTCTGGTAGCAAAAACACTTCGAAAAGTATCCTCAGAAATAGGAAAATCTTATAAAAAATAGCGATGTACTTTCCATCAGCTTAGCAGTGATCAGCGTTCCACAATGAAGACCTGCTCAGTTGAGAAGCACACCAGCTAGATCATGCAAAGCCGTGTGATTGTAAGCTTACGTATCCATCTACAGTACAAACACAGTGGAAGGGCTTACTATAACAGAAGGAGAAAGTTTCGCCCTTGCAACTTGAAGACGCCCCAACAATTAGCCGCCTGGAGAGTAACGTCTACACAAAGAAACATCAAATTAACAACTGATGAAAAATACTTAACGACATTGGCAGTACTGTTACAGAATTAATCCAGAAAAGGGACATGATCACAAGTATGAATCCATTACCTTTATAACTGGCTGCCATCAAGCTTGAACTAAAGATCCCTCCATGCACGCGTGTAAAAATTCATCCCAGTGCTGAAATATATTGGGGTTGGCAAAGAAGCTTTCCATGGCACATGATGAAAACCGACAGCGTACATAGATCTCCAAAATTAAGTAGAAGCATTTCAAGAGATTCTCTTGGTCAACATTAGATCTTGCATAGCCATTTGACGGAAACCTTACATATCCACCTAAAATACAGGGGAAGGGATAGATACAAGCCTACAACCATAGCAAGGAGAAATTGCTCCTCTATCCTACCTTACATTTTAAAAGACAGTACAATACCACAGTTCTATGGAGAGGTGAGAAGCAGTATGGAAGTTCAAGGAACTCCTCCAAGAGCAAAAAATAATTGATTAACAATAACCAGTTATAATAAGGCAATGAAGGCATCATGAGACAAATTATAAACAAAATTAAGATAACGGAAAAAAAAATTATGAAAGTTCTTAGCAAGGTAGTGATAACATGAGAGATTGAGAAAGGGTTTAGCGTCGAATATTTGATGCTCTTACCGGTCATCATTGGAGCTTTTGAAGCAATCCGGCAATGTTACTATTGTGCAAATTCGGAGTTTTGACACCAAGCAATGCTCTGACATATTGCACTCTCACTAATAGTACCACTTGCTAGTGTAAGGCCAATGAGCACAATTATCACACACGAAATGTCGAAATGTCCAGATTTGTTCCAGGTTGCAACGAATCACGTGTACGCAATGGTAATGTAATACGCACTACGTAATTAAGGTGGATGAGTACTTGATATGATCTGAATTGAATATTGTTGAACAACGTCACTGAAAGATGCATGAATTATAGAGTCAAGGTATGATGGAATCTCACATGTTTGACTAAGCGGAATTGAGGCCCTCTCAAAATACAAAATCAGTCATTTAAACTCAAGCAATGTTAAGAGGCAATGCATATGACAAAGAACTGGTAGGCGTCCAAGTTGCCTAGGTCACACAAAGGATGGAAATTTGACGATACAGGGATCTGATAGAAATACCTCTTTCTGGTTGGGTTGCAGATCCAAGATTTTCTTGAAGACAGTGAAATTCACACGTTACTTTTGAATATGTATACCGGCGGCAATTTTTGGTTGTTATGAATGCTAAAGATGGAAGGAGAAAAGGGATCGGGATTCATGGTTCAGGGATCATTTGGCCAATACCGTCCATACTACTGTGGATTTTGTTTGCAAATGAGGTCGCCATTACGAATAGATCACTGAACCATGAACCACATAGCGATAGAGCATGACAGAAAAAAGCAGGAGCACACACACACCAACGGGGGAGAGCCAGGCAAATATTCCTGTGCCATCTTCCCTCAAAACCAAAAAAGGACCTTTTCTATTAATATGGTGACCTGCCATGCGAGCGCACCCATCATGGCAAAGGCCGACTGACGACACCAAACACAAACCCCATAAGATAAACTATTGTACCATCCCATCCACTTGTACTCCGTACATCTATAAAACATAGCGTACTTAATGTCTACTTCAACGATAATATGAGTGTATGGGAAAATATTATGTAACCATAATATGAGGAACAAAAGAAGATACCTGTAGGTTTTGTAAGGCTCCAGCTTCTGTAATATGAGTTCGACAACAATGAAGTCTTCCAAATAACAATGTCTTCATAGATAACAATGTAATGCACTGAAACTTGTCCAGCCGCCAATAAAATCCAAAGAGTGTAACTGCGATTGTTTGCAGATGGTCAAACAATCCTTGAACCTAACAATGTAGGTACTCGAATTGACTTCTTTCTTTCCAAAACCTAACCATGTAGGTACTCGAATGGACTTCTTTCTTTCCAATTGAATTCAATAGTGTTCTGACAATCCTCAAAAGTCAAAACTAAGCACCTCCGAAGCAAAGCAAGTGAAAGCATATGATATAAGCTTCAAAGCACCCTAGATACTGTAACTGTCTGGTGGGTAACAGAACTTGTCAAAAGGTCACCTTATCAGCTTCAAGGCACCCTTAATACTGTAACTGTCTGATGGTAACGAAGATATTCAGATGTTCACCTTATGAACCGAAGTTGATTACACAGGATTGTGAAAATCTTGAAAAGGCCAGCTCAGTTGATCAGCGTCCCACAATGAGAATCGTCTGCTCAATTGAGACGCACAACAGCAAGATCAGAAGGAACCATGTGATGGTAAGCTTGCTTATCCATCGACAGTACAAATACAGTGGAAGGGCTATCTATAACAGAAGGAAAGTTTTACCCACCAAATTCCATTTAACTTCAAGACGCTCCGACAATTAGTAGCCTGAAGAGTAACGCAGACAACCAAGAAACATCAAAATAACACCTGATGAACCATACTTAACAACACTGGCAGTACTGTTACAGAATTAATCCAGAAAAGGTTTGATCACAAGTATTAATCCATTACCCTTGAGCTGGTTGCCATCAAGCTTGAACTAATGATCCCTCCATGCCATGTGTCAAAAATTCATCACAGTCCTGAAATATCTTGGCATACTAGTGTTCCATGGGTCATTCATGATGAAGACCGGCGGCAAGTTACATAGATCTCCAAAATTGCATTTCAATAGTTGCTCTTGATCAACACTAGAACTTGCATAGCCATGTGACGGAAAGCTTACATACTCACCTAAGGTCCTAAAATACAGCGGAAAGGATAGATACACCCATAGCAAGGAGAAATACTCTCCTCTCTCCGACCTTACATTTTAAAGGACATTACAATTCCACAGTTTTTATAGAGAGGTGAGGGAAACTTTCACGTCCAAGAGCCAAAATTAATTAATTAACAATAACCATAACCAATAATAATGAAGGCATCATGAGACAAATTGTAAAAGAAATGAAGATTACTGCTAGCAAGGGTGTGCAATGGAAAGGAAAAAATTTCATGCAAGTTCTTAGCAAGGGAGTGATAGCATGAGAGATTGAGAACGGGTTTAGCGTCAACATTTGATACTCTTACCAGTCATCAGTGGAGCTTTTGAAGCAATCAGGCGATGTTACTTTTGTGCACACATTTGTAGTTTGATACTATGCAATGCTCTGACATATTGCACTCTTACTATTAGTACCACTTGCTAGTGTAAGGCCAATGAGCACAATTCTCACACAGGAAATGTCGAAATGTCCAGATTTGTTCAGGTTGCAACAAATCACGGGTACGCAATGGTAATGTGATACCCACTAGGTAATTAAGATGGATGACTACTTGTTATGATCTGAATTAAATATTGTTGTTCGGCGTCGCTGAAAGATGCATGAATTATAGGGTCAAGCTATGATGGAGTCTAACATGTTTGACTAGGCGGGATTGAGTCCCTCTCACAATACCAAATCAATCATTTAAACTCCATCAACTTTAAAAAGTAAGGGATATGACAAAGAACTGGTAGGCGACCCACATGATGGAAATTTGACATTACAAGGATCTGATAGAAATACCTCTTTCTGGTTGGGTTGCAGATCCAAGATTTTTGTGAAGACCGTGAAATTCACGTCACTTTTGAATACATATCCCGGCGGCAATTTTCGGATGTTACGAATGCTAAAGATGGAAAGAGAAACGAAACTCTGATTCATGGTTCAGGGATCATTCGGCCAATCCTCAAGCTAAACCGTCCATACTACAGTGGATTTGTTAGCAAATGAGGTTGCCATTTCGAATAGATCCATGAACCATGATTCACATAGCAATAGAGCATGACAAAAAAAAAAAAACAGGGGCACACACACCAACGGGGGAGAGCCAGGCAAATATTCCTGTGCCATCTCCCCCGAAAACCAAAAAAGGACCTTTTCTATTAATATGGTGACCTGCCATGCGAGCGCACCCATCATGGCAAAGGCCGACTGACGACACCAAACACAAACCCCATAAGATAAACTACCGTACCATCCCATCCCATCCCCTAGTAATTCTGTACATCTATAAAACATAGCGTACCGACAACATATATGGACTATCATATTATATTGGTTACTAACAACAGTATATATTTAACACACCATACGGTTGGCGAAGCCAAGGTCTATATCCCTCGATCTTCATATAGTAATCCATGCAGCAACATAACATCATTGAGTCAAGCTTCATTGAGTAATGCCACACCAATGTGAATGCCTGATACCGCGAATTTATAATCTCATTAGACCAGCCAAGAACAACAAATAAATTCAACTAGAAAGACCAAAAATTCATTCTGCAACAACAATTTAAAGGAAAATACAAAAAAAGTCTGAATCTGAACATCGGATGATAATGAAAATGAATTGCTAATCATATATTTGAAGTTTAAACTATCAAAATCTACCAATTCGTTACTCCTTATTATGTATAAGGATTTTTGAAAATAGAAGATGAATTTGCTAATCAATCATAAGGAGTATATTATAAACTTCAACAATAAAATAAAATTCTAATTTATTGCTCCGTATTATGTAAATCGCAACGATTATTGAAAAATAGAAATTGAATTTGCTAATCACTAAAGGTTAAAACAATCATATTCTAATTCATTACTCCGTATAAGGTAAATAGCAACGAATCTCGAAAAATAGAAATTGAATTTGCTGATCATGTGATAGATGAACCATCTCAACCAAATCTCAACCAAAATCTTAAGGTCATTCATTACTCCGTATAAGGTAAATAGCAACGAATCTCGAAAAATAGAAATTGAATTTGCTGATGAACATCTCAACCAAATCTCAACCAAAATCTGAAGTCATGGTTGACGCCCATATATTAGAGTTATATTCTATTAGATCAATCATGTAGTTTAGGCTTAAACAATAAAATTTCTAATTAACTAATGATAGGAAATTACGCAATCAAAAATTAACAACGAAATATACGATCAATTTAAAAACACAAACTAATGAAGATTATTAAACACATAATCAGATAAACAATAAGTAGAAAGATTCGATAAAAAAATCAACAGAAAATTAATCATAGATCTGATAAATCAATTAATCAAACAAACAAACTTGAATAAGCACAAAAATCTCTATATCTCAAACAATAATTTGAGAAGATCTACGGACTTACGGAGTATTTGATGATTCAAAGACTTGCATACGAAAAAAAAATCTCGCAAATCAATCAATCGACCAATCAATCAAATCTTCTGCCAACAACGATCATCTGCAATACAAAAATCAAACGAAGAACCTCGAAAAAACAAATTTAACCTAAACGTGGAGAAAATAATTTAATTTAATCAAATATTCAAAAAAATTACGAAAAATATTTTAATTAAACGTTAAGTCAACAATGGAGAAACTCAATTTTAATCAAACGTAAAAAAATCGACGTATTTTAATCAAAGCCGAACAAATTAATAAAGAAGAATTAAAGTAGGAGGAGAAAAGAGAAGATATTTTTTTCCGATGGAGGAATCTAGAATTCGGTGAATGAATGGAAGAAATTTAAAGGGTAGATGGCAGTATTTATAGGGTATAAAGGTTGGGAATGGACGGCTGAGATTTAATTATGGATTTATGATCCTACGGTTAGTAAATAAAGGAAAGGCAAAGGAGTTTGGGTGGAGGTTGGATATATCCACCTTCCACGTCATGTGGCGCGTAATTATAGAGGGTAGACTTCCCAAAATTGACTCGTCTGAATGATCCGGCCTGAATAACCTGATTTGAATTTGACCCGATATCCGAACTCAAGACCTGGATTCAAGACCATTAAAAACTTGATGATAGCTGACCTGAAAATGACATGAATCCAAAATAATCCGACATGACCTGAACTCGAACGAACTCTTACAATCTGAAATTGACCTGATCAAAAGTTGACCTGAGTCACCTGACAGTTTACCTGCGACATTCCTTGGTTTATGAACATATCACAACACTTTGAAAACTCGTATGCTTGTTCTACAAGCCTAGTATTCACCTGACAGTTTACCTGCGACATTCCTTGGTTTTTAATGAGCCTTTGTTTTCAATGCAAGTTCCCTGTATCCATCCACTACACAAAAGTATAATGGCAGAGAAAACCATGAAAGCAAAGGAAAGAATATTTCATAGAATTAAAGGTTCAAGAAAATAGTGAAGAATAGCTACGTCTAATTTATACGGAATAATTTGAAATTAGAAAAAAAAAAACAGATTAGGATGATTCATTCCTTCACGTATAACCATCTCATCAATTAATTTTCTGTGACTCATAGAGGAATCTCACGTCTTCGAAACCATTGCAAAATAGTATTCACTCTATCCCGTGAATAATTTATACTCCGTATTTAATTCATTTTGTGACAAAAAAATAAAATGTAAACTATTTATGGGACTGGAGTAATCGGACAAGATGTTTTAGACTGACCACTTCACCCGTGTTAAGCTTAGGACAGATAATACACGTCTTAAATGAGAATTTATGCAGGTAGATTGTAGCATATCCCAAAAACTAGAAAGAAGACGTTGACGTAAATTTTTGGACACGCTATAAAAAGGAAGTAGCATCTGTGAATGTCTGAAATGAGTCATAACAAATCACAAGCTCACCCAACACTGAAAGTACTCTTTCAACCGTATGAAAATTACGCACACTTCCCACTTTCTCCTCTCTACTCCAAACTTAAGAGTCTTTACATAAACCAACTCTACCTCCTTAATCAACAACTAACCTCCCTGAGTCCCTTCTTCATTCCCTCCTCTCAAAACTGTCTTAGACATTTCGGAACCCGTGTTGAAATTAGTCGATAAAAGGGAAGGATGAGTTCGAAACCTGATTTTACGCAAAAGCTTCTGCATGATCTTCGTCTTCGTAGAGAACGAATGACTGCAGCTCAGACATCAGGTATTCCCTGCATTTTATAACATTAGTTTTTCAAAATTTTCCTCGCAAATTATAAAAACGAGACTTCACGACTGTAATGAAAGGAATAATATAGAGCAATGTAATATAAACCAAAAAGTTTTACAATGTTCGATGCCTGACAGAAAATTCAGTAACTTAGCGCGAAAATAATGTATAATTAAAACTTTCAATGCCGGAAACCAAGATTCATGATTGTAATTCGACTCGATTATTATAGTCTTAGGTGTGAAAGATCATACTCCTATTACTTATTTACTTTTTAAGTCACTCATTCAAATATCATACTATAACTCTAAATTGTTTATATACAACAACATCAGGGCATTAATCCCAAAAACAATTGGAGTCGGCTAACATAAATCATCCTTCCGTGTTTACAGAAGTAGAAATTACAGGAGGAGATTAGTAGTTAGTACAGTAAACAGAAACCACCAGTGTAAACTGCAGGAAATTTGGTAGGCTTGTAAGTGAAGTAAAGATACTTCGTAACTTTGTAATGAAGTTACATACCAACAGTTTATTCTTTTTTCAAAGTTACAAGCAATGTAGGCTACCATGTGAGCTCAAGCAGCTCTTTACAGAATCCTCCAGTAATTCAATCTTAAAACTTTCCGTAAATTTTCCGACCTAACTTTAGCAGATTATGAATAAATGAATAATAAACGGAACATAAATTAACGACCATCAATTCGAGGGAAGGACATTAATTATACGAAATTCTACATTATGCAATACAAAATGTGCAGCTGATCATGAAACTGTCAATCAATTAGTTTAGAATGGAAGAAATAACTCTGAAGTCTGTAGACTTACATATGGACTGTGTTATGATCAATGTTGTACAATTTCCCGTGCGCAGACGCTTATAGGGGGAGCTCAAGAGACCTTTTCAAGCGGTTCAAGGGAGCAAATACAATCCAGACGGTATGTTTCTTTGTTAATACCCCTAAACAGCAGCAGAGTTTGGGGAAGAAATTGTTAGCTATGAAGTTATTTTCAGACATTACATTTAGTCATTTACAGTGATCAGTAAATAAACAAAATCTCGGGGATGTTATGCCAGTCCCTCGCCCAGAACACCTTATATGACCTTAGATCCGCCATTGCTCTTAGAGTCGTTAACTACAACATGAATCTACTAAAATATTACAATCGCACATACAAAATCAACCCGAATAGCTATGTATTTACTCCATCATTTAACTACTCCGTGTATCATAAATGGGTCGGGTTGGTCCCTATTGTGAGACCGTCTCATACAAGCTTTTCGGTCAGATATAACATTTACTTTTGGGAATATGCAGATTGGTCAAAAGAATGGAAGTACACAAAAAAGTCTTACTTTAAGCCATACAACCACCCAACAGAGCGTGAATCAATTAGTACCTTACGGAGGAGGCCATCACTCAGCACAAAACGGTGATATATCGATGGCCATAGCTTGCGCCTTTGACAATGGGGGAAATCTCAAGGCGGTGGAGCTCAAAAGCAATGCTGCTATGGTGAACCTGTTACAACAGATAAGTAAAATATCGAGGCAACATACTTCAACTAGGCAATGGCAATCAACGAACCAATTCCCGACACTCACTCATCTACAAGTAGATGAAGTAGCAAGAGGAGCCCAGAAATTAAACCAAATACTCACAGCCTGCACTACTGGTCTTACGATTAATAAAGGGTCGGTAGAAGTTGGAAAGGAGCTCTGGAAAGGAGCGACAGAATTGGAGCAATCTCTAAGAATGCTTGTGAGCTTGCAAGAGGCATCAAACTGCACGATCAAACCACAAAGAAAAAGCCGTCTTAGACTGCTAGAGGAAGGTGAAGATTGTGATGATGATAGCAGTATCACCATAGTGAAACAGAAGCCAGTAGAACGACCAGTTTTCTCATTTGATAAGCGTTCAAAGAACAGTGAAGGTTCAGTCCAGACTGATCTCGAGCAAAAGCAACGAGCTTTGAAAGGAGATTTTAACACCATGTCTGAGAAGCAAGGGCCTGTGATTTCAACGGGTTCTCATAGGCGCTCTGCTAGCTGTGGCCCCGAATTTCAATCATCTCAAGTAATAAGTTACTCAAAATCCAAGCCAACTACAGCAAGACTTCCAAATGTAATTGCGAAGTTAATGGGGCTGGAGGAAATTCAACAAAATGCAGAGCCAAAGCCCACCACGGAAGTACATACATGGCCCAAACACAGATCGGGAGAAATAGTTTCGAGAACTTTACATGAAAGTTCCAGGAGTGCTGAGTTAAAGGCTGAGGATTCGAAGAATGTCAGAATCGCAGTCAACATGGAAAAAACAGAGAGCAATAAAATAGGAATAGTGACAGAAAATACAAATAAGCCGCAGGAAGAAAAGGCGTACAAAGCGGTGACACTTGACCTGCAAAAGAGTATGCGGAAAGATGGAAGGGTGGAAATCAAGAATTGTGTTGAAGATTCACGGCAGGTTATCAATAAAGTTAATGAGCTGCAGAATCAAAAGATACAGCCAAGCAGCGAAGCTAGAAATACTAGAAACACAGTGACACAAAAACAAGGAATCAAGCATGCTGCAGAAACATTGGAAGGGACGGTAGGAATAGAGAAAAAAACTTCAGAAGTCAGGCACAAAGTTCAAACAGTATCAAGAGGTACCCACAATACCCATGAGACAGGAGATAGAGTTGACAAAAAAGTTTCAATTAATCAGCAAGAGAAAAACATGGATGTTCAGTTGCAGCATGAGATGCGGCCAACGACCCCAACATTTGAACCAAAAGGAAAGAAGCTTAGAACAGAAAATGACAGCAGGCAGACAACGAATAACAAATCTCAGCAAAGAAAAACGGCATCCCAGCCAGCAAAACGAAACAATATCCAAACGGCAACGAGTCATGCAAAGAACATGCAGAAGCAGCAAAATCCTAGACAGAACAATACAGAGGAGGGATGTGTGGCATCAAATACATTATTAACTAGCAGACATAATTGTGATCCTACGACAGACAGTGCATCTACAAATTCAGATATCAAAGAAAAGATCCTGGCAAATCTGAAGTCAGGGCAAACTGGTTATTTAACAAATGGAGAAAGTGTATCACAAACATTCACTAACTTAAATGTTGATGCAAAGTCTGCTGGTGTTTCGACGAGAAAAGTAGCAGCAGAATTCACACCAGAAAGAAGAGTCTTCAACAAAACAAGAGCAAAAGCAAATGAAATAATGGCAAAAACAGTCAGGAGACAAAACCCCAAGAAGCTCGAGAAACTCATTGTGTCAAGAAGAGCAGTGCAACCAAGTGACAGAAAAACCAAATGCGCACAAGCAAATGTCAAACCATGTGACAACCCGAAGCAAGAAAAAACACGAGAGGCAGAGTCCGAACACAAGAGTACTACAAACCAACACAAGATAGATGACTCTTACAACATACAAGACCTTGATGAACTACCTTCAAGCAACATGGTAAGATCAAGCTCATTAACTAAAGAACAAGAAAAAGTTAGATTCTTTAGTTCAGGGTTAAAAGGCTAATACTGCATTCAAAGAAGACTAAATTTATCATACTTAATGCAGAGTAATTTCACAGCATCAACAGCTGAAGACAGTCAGCAACTAGTAGCTGATGAAGTTCAAGAGGCCCAGCCTCCAAAAATTGTAACAGGTAGACTCATTCACTTTTCTTTTCTTTTTTTTAATTTAAATCCTCACAAATGTTTATTCCCCTGGTCGAAAAGTACCATAGAAAATTGACAACCATGGCAAAGCCATCTAATTCTCGTAGTTAAATCAATTATTTCTTCCATCCATAGGAAAACTTCCCAGTTTGTTTTGCACAAAATTTAACATAATAATATGACGATGAAAATGTAGGCCTACGGAACATGTGGGATCACAAACAGTAATGACCACAAACAACAGGCAAATGAAAAAGATTTCGTTAGAACTAAATTTACAAATACATCTCACTGCTATACAATTATACCTTCATATGCATCATGTGTATCTTCCTTTCGGCCTTGCCAAGATCAGGAAATAAAAATAAAAAATACAGGGAGAGGAAACACAGAACTTAAATCATTCAGTTTTGCAGATGAACGCATGAACGGAGCACGTACCACCCACGCTGAGCAACAGATATATTCAACAAAAGTAAAACAAGAGCCACTAACTGAAGACCAGATAAACTTGAAGCAGAAACTAATACAAAGTCACCTGTTCTTAAACACAGCAGAGGCCCTCTTCAGACTTCATATTCCTATCGGCATTCTCAATTATGCAAGTGATCAAATTAATAACGATAAGAAAAACAACCTGCTATTGGATTGTGGATATGAGTTGCTGAGAACGAAAGGAAGAAGAAAAGAGATGTCGCTTTATCCTAACAGAGGCAAAATCATGAAATTCAAAGAAGTTATATCTTTGGATAATTTAGTGAGGCATATGCAGGAAGACTTTGAGACCCTGAAAACTTATGGAAGGAACAGAACTGATGAATACAGCGAAGTAGAGTATATACTGAAAATGCTGGAGAGAGATGTACTCTATAGGGCACCTGATCTTAATTGCATGTGGGACCTTGGCTGGAATGAGACTGTATTTGCCTATACTGAAGTAGACGAAGTCATAAGAGACGTGGAGCAATCTTTACTTGACGAACTTCTGGATGAGATTATAGTCGTAGATCATCAACAGCTGTAAGATCAATTACAGAAGACTCCTTGTTCTTCTTTCTTGTTTTCCTATGTTTATTTGTGCACATCATACTTGTACTTGAAAATTTAGTATAAATTGAGCTATAAACATGAAAAAAATCGGACGCTGACTAACGATATTTGATCACACTGAAGAGACAGTAGTGAGTATATGTTAAAAACTTTCAGGTTAGTTTACAGACTGGCAATGCATTATTGCACTGAGACCTTTCACATGTTAATGGAAAAAGAGCATTAGTACAAATAACAGCATTCAGGGGTTTTGTCCTAGCCAAATCTTACGTTTACGATTGTAAAACATCAAGACAAGCAAAATTAACCCATCACGGATACAGATGACACAGATCTTACACCTGTCAGCCATGCTAATACGTCAGAATTCAAGAGCATAGTCAGCATGCAAACGTGAAAAACAGTTAGATAAAGAGCTACAGAGTAGATAATTCTGGAGCCAGAAATGTTTTATATCCACAAATGAGTAGACTCGAGAAGCAGGGTTGCTATTACGAGTGATAGTGAGCTGACCCAGCTCGCAAGCAACATGAGCTGAGCTCAACTTGGTGAGAGCCTGACTCAAGTAAGCTCACCTTCTCGTCGAGTTCAACTCAAATACTTGAAGGAAAAAAGCAGTGCATACATATCTCGCAACTGAAAAAGCCACATAATGTTTACAGATTCATTTTAACTCATTCCATCGTAATATAAAAATCAAGGTGCGCCATTCCATCAAAGACACCATCTACAATTAGTGAGAGCACCATTAAAAAAAAGGGTGTAGACAAAAGTTCCATGATTTCATTTCAACTTCCAATTGGCTCAAATATATGCAGTAGTAGCATTAACATAACCAGACAAAGATGGTGAACTACGTGAACTAATATTACCATACGTCTTAGCGTAGACAAGCTAAGAACATAATAGAACCCTAGATTGCATCATCAAATCCCAGTAGAACCAAACCCACCAGCACCTCTAACAGTAGAATCCAAATCCTCAACTTCAAAAACATCAGGAGTTATAATCTTCTGAATGATCAACTGCGCAATGCGATCTCCCACCTTTACCTCAAACTCGACATCAGAGTGATTGAATAGAATCACCCCAACTGGCCCTCTGTAGTCTGCGTCAATTACCCCAGCTCCCACATCAATAGAGTGCTTCCATGTTAACCCAGATCTTGGAGCTGCAATAATTCAAGCATAAAAATCGAACTTTGAGGATTAAATCAAATGTGTAAACATGGTCAAACAAAGGTTACATGTGATACAAAATTTCAGGTAACTGTAGTGAACTGGTCAAGTATCCATTGCATACTAACACAGTAACACCTCATGGCTCATACAGTCCGAAATGTTCAAAAAATAAAAAATAAGTCCGACATGTTTGAAATGTTCAAAGAGATTTTGGCCAAAACCTCATGGCTCATAAAGTCCACAAAAATTTTACTCGGATCATTTGGGTAACAGTCAAATTAATCTTCAGAATCAGTTAAAAGTTAAAAATCTGTACAGAATTAGAGGCGGAATGGCAGTTAGGTAGTGTATTCATAGAGCACAGAGACTGTTCGATGAAATGCTAAACGAAAAGTACTTCAGAATTTCCTCAAATTTGACATTTCATTCACAGTGCAGAGAAACTGTTCGACAAAATGCTCAAGCGAGAAATACTTCAGAATTTCCTCAAAATTGACATTATATTCACCATTCAAACGGAATTGTCTGTATAACATTAATTTAAGGATAAAAACTAGAGATTTACCAACGCGTGCGTAAGTTCCTTGAGGAATTGCAATGCTCAAATCGGTAGCAACCAGCGCTTTGCCTCTAGCAGGCACCTTAATTTCAACCGCACTGCAAAACAACACCAAGACCCTTGTGTCAAGGAATCTCATCACTAATATCGACAAAATTACCCGGTGTCTCAATATTATCGGCAATATAATAGAGTAGCAAAGTAGGTTGTCGGTTGATCGCAACCTTACCCTTGTGTAAAGAAATCTCATCACTAATACAACAACGACAACATTACCCCAGTGTCTCAACGACAACATTACCCTTGTGGCCTTGTGTCAAGAAATCCCATCACTAATACAACAACGACAACATTACCCTAGTGTCTCAATGACAACATTACCTTGTGTCAAGAAATCACATCACTAATACAAAAACGACAACATTACCCCAGTGTCTCAACGACAACATTACTCTTGTGTCAAGAAATCTCATCACTAATACCAACAAAATTACTAAGTAGGGTGTCGGATGATCGCAACCTTACCCTTGTGTCAAGAAATCTAATACCACTAATAAATTAATAATATTAATAATAATGACATTACTTAAAGAAACTCGCGTTAAAAACGATGATTTATTTACCTAGAGAGATCGTAGCCGGCGGCGAGATGGGACCCACGAGAAGGGATAACGGCCTTATCTGAGAGCTTCTTAATCTTCAGAAAAGCGACGCCGTTTTGGGGTTGGGTTTGTGGATTGATATCTTCCATTTTGATTCAGTTCGAAACTTGGAATGTTGGATAGGAGAAGGATTGAATAATTTGAGGGTTTGGTTTGGGGATTTGTAAGCTTATTGGCGCCAAAGTTTGCCGCCATTTTTAGGTTATTTTGCTCTTTAAATCAAGTGGGCCCTCTCAGTACTCGGAATGGAGACGAAGGTCCTATGGATTAATGGATTTAGGGCTGGTCAAAAATGCGGACCAGAATGGCCCAACCCGTCCCTTGGGTCAATTTTCACCCGGACCGCCCGGCCTTACTCGGCTTGCCATCACTTAGACCGGGCCCGGATTTAGCATATCCCACCCGGACTTGTCATAGGGTTGCCTTTGGACCGGTTTTGGATCCACCGCTACTTGGCCCGATCTGGGCCGATCTCGAATTCGCCAAGCCAACCTCGTCCCGTCCCCATGGCAGCCCGACACAAATGGTTGACCAGTCCTGCTATGAACGAGAGGCTTTAGGTTTGAGCTTTTCATATACATATACATGGTATCCTTTGACCCAATTCGTGTAACTTGCTAGGCATTTAGATTAAGGATATAAGCATGACACAAAACTCGAATTGGCTTAAATAAAATTGATTTGACCCGAATGTTTATTGTTACAAATTTATCATATCCCTAATAAGTTGATGATAAAATAGCGAAATGACTTGAATTCTAACTTGTCTTCTTTCACCCGAATTGACCCCACTCGAACTCAACTCAAATGAACAGTTTGCCAGGCCTAGTGGTCGTTTGGTTGCCATATAATTAAAATCCCATTTACTAAAAAACACATAAATTGGACGATTCATGACAATTCTTAAAAACTTAATTAACTCACACGGGGGATTTGGAGTGCCTACTCCCTCGTAGGTAATTGACAATTCCTAAAAAAGTCAACGCCTACATTCACCTAAAATGTTTATAAGAAAATAATCACATGAATTTGATTTTCCTAATGTTATTCTAATTTTTGAATCAATAAAACGATACCTTGTTTATGTAAATTGTCATATTTATTTTTTCTAAATATTGTTAATT
The DNA here is from genome assembly GCA_022085475.1 of Heliosperma pusillum. NCBI lineage: Eukaryota > Viridiplantae > Streptophyta > Magnoliopsida > Caryophyllales > Caryophyllaceae > Heliosperma > Heliosperma pusillum. Next base: position 45,583 of record JAIUZE010068997.1, on the reverse strand, counting down.
TTGTGAATCGTGTTTTCCCATTAAACTTGTGTTTCGTAACTGATATTATGGTATATACTGTTAGAAACGTATTTGAGTGAATATGATATATAGTATTTATTTATATCATTTCTCATGTAATGCGGTCTTACCTAAGAAGTTTATAAAACATAATTTTTAATTTGCCATTAAAATGAGTTACTATAATAATAATAATAATAATTGTATATATAAGCTCTTCCATTTTACCCAGATTCTATACTCGGTATAAAACGAATTAGGAGTCTCTCTATTTATTTCTCTCCATTTTCTCTCATAAATTTATTTAATAATATATTTCTCTTTATACTCTATTAACCTTTATTTTTCAGCATAAATCTTAAACAGTTCGATGCAATCAGAATGTAATCCGAACCTTTTAAAAAAACTTACCTCTCCATTCTCTCCCCATATGAAACGGTATTATTATAGAGTAACAACAATTCTTATTTAAGACGGATCAAGTCTCTTTCACAACGAGCAAGTGAGGGGAAATGTATCTCCCACTTACCCTCATTTGCTCTTTATAAGGAGGTTAACCCGTTTTAAATTTATGACGGATCACTTAATCTTAAACGAGAAGAATTTGTGATATCTCAATCTGAAATTTCAAAAGCCGACAAATATACAACTCATACTTTCACACTACCCGCGCCCCCACATGGCCACCTACTACGCATTCAACATCTTTAATAGACCAATAGACTCTCATTATCAATCCATCACCACCAACTTCAAATATCCAATATCAATGAATGACTCATCAACCATCGACTATTCACATTCACATTATCGACATTCACAAACTTTCATTTGAAAACTAGTCGGATTCCCTCTCACAAGGAGGTGCGTGAAAGAGTAAATAATGATCCATTTAATTTTCCACTTACCCTCCGACTTATCTTATTGTGAAAGGAAATCTGATCCGTCTTCAATAAAATCAGGTAACCGTATGTGCTAACCCCTTAACTCCACTGCGTGCTCCTAGTCCACCTTGACTCCTCAACATTTGACTTGGTCAACACTCCAAACCATATAAAAAAAAACTCTCCTATCTCCAAATAAGTGGAGGCAACCGTCCCTGCTAGCCCCTTTAATTCCGCCACTCCTCGATTCCACATAATGTCGACCATCGACATGAACACCATCCTCATTGAAATCCTCCCTAGATTACCCGTCAAATCGATAATCCGCTTCAAATCCGTCTGCAAATCATTCAACACCGTAATCTCCTCTCGACATTTCACCCAAATCCACCGCCGCCACCACTCCGTCTCCTCTCTTCATTACCTCATTCTCGCCGCAAACCAACGCATTAACTGCTACAAAATCGACCCACATTGTCTCATCACTACAACACCCACCGCAGCAACCTTCGTTTTCGACAAACACAGCGCAATCTCCGTCATCGGATCCTCAAACGGGTTGCTCTGTATTTTCCGCACTCACAGAAGCATCAACTACTTATCGATCCTCAACCCGACAACGAGAATTTCTCGATATATCGATACTAGAATACACGGAGGAAGTGATCGAGTTCACAATTTTGGGTTCGGGTTTAATCACGAACAACTCGATTATAATATCGTCTCTGTCTCCGACTATCGCGATGAATTCGCAATCAAAACGAGAGTAACCAGATCTTACAGCTTGAATAAAAGCTCCTGGAGTGTAATCGAGAGCGAAACCCCGACAGATACGTTAGAAGAAAGACACGGTGGGGCCCTCATCGATGGCCATTTACTACATTGGATGTTCTGGGTTCCTTCGCTGCGAAAACGAAGAATCGGTTGTTTCAATGTATGTGAAAAAAAATGGGTTAACGATGTGTTATTACCTAAGTACTACTACGACCCGACTCACTGGAACTACCTTCTAGATTTCGGGGTTGTCGATGGCTGTTTATTCTCGACATTCGAGAATAAAATTGAGGACCGGTTCGATGTATGGGTAATGGAGGAGTATGGGGTTCAGGAGTCATGGGCCATTTTACTGAGTGTTCCTGTTTCAGATCAATTTGGTGGAGGACTTGTTCCGGTTGCTTGGTGTCGAAGCTTCGACAAGGTTTTGATTCGACTCCGTCATAGTTGTAAATTGTTTTGGTACAATAAGGCGGATGGCGAGATTAGCGAGGCGACATTTAACGGAGCTCCGGATTTTTTTAATCTTCAAGTTTATATGTGTGGTAGTAGTCTTGTTGATCTTCCTGGTGGAATATATTTTGGGACTCCTACGAACCAACTGTATATTAAGTGAATGTATCTTAACCAAGAAGAGTATTAGAACATAATAAAAGTTAAAGGTTTCTTATTGGTTAAGGGATACGATAATTTTGTAAACTCGATGTATCTTAGAATTTTCGGTAATGTAAATGTGATGATACATGATTTTGAAGTTCTTGTCAACAGTCGTGATAACAAGTGTATTAAGACGACAATATGTCAACATGTTATAATAGAAAATGACCATTTAATTATAGAGTGTTACGTAATTAAAGTTGTCACGTTTTTAAGGGGGGGAAAACTACGGAATAATAGTTAAGGTTCTTCCCCTATTCCCAGATCTACTCTTCCCCTTTCCTTTGTAGGACATATTTGTCCTCATTGAGTTTGTCTATTTAGACAAAATGCCATTGTCAAGTCAACTACTTGCACAAGTCTAGTAATATTTAATTTCACTTCCATCCTTTACCATGTACGAAGTATATATACTAATATTCAATTTTACCTTCAAATTTTGTGCATTAAAACCACCGAAAGAATGGAATTGAATGGATGGACTACCATTTTATTAGTAAATATATACTCCCTCCTATTCGTGGTATTCTTCCCTATTTCCTTTTTCGGTTATTCATGTTTTCTTCCCTATTTCCTTTTTTGGATGTGGGGTAGTGTGTTTTGTGTGGTCTAAATTCATTTGTGTGTGGGGCAGTGTGTTATATGTGGTCAAAATTCATTTTCTTAATCTAAGAGCCAAAATGAAAGGGGAATAATACATTGAATAAGAGGGAGTACATTTTATTGAGTTAAACCAAATAAAACCGTTGTCGTATGTCCGGCCACGGCCTCCAAATCTTGTTTCCTTTTAGGATAAACTACAACTACTATTAATTATTAAACACCACGTAACTTTACAACTTACAACCACATATTTTGATTTTTTAGGACCATAAATTCTCATTTGTAATGACACTATTCCGTAACAAAATTATTTCATTTTCGTAATGACCAAAATACCCCTATAATTATCCTTCCTGAACTTTAAGTCCTCAAATCAAACAATCGAAGTTCGTCCCCAAATCAAAGTCACAATCCAGATTAAAATCAAAGTCAAAACAATCGAAAATAATCCCCAAATCAAAATCACAATCCAGATCCAAATCGAAAGACAAAACAATCGAAAATACGGTCACAAGCGAAACTTTCTGATAATATTTTGGAAGCTCTTCCATTTTCAAGTCAACCTATACTATGTCGACTTTGGATATGAATCTCATATTGGAAGAAATCCTACCCAAATTACCTGCCAAATCGTTAATCCGTTTCAAAACCGTCTCTAAATCCTTGAAAGCTGCAATCTCGTCTCGCGAATTCGCCCGTCTCTACTTCCGCCATCAGTCATTATATACTGACCAAAATGCCCTCTTAATTCTCCAAGACGATCGCTTCATATCGACGTACGACCTCAGCTCCAGTTCGACCTCCATCTCCATATCTGATTTCAACTGCAATGGAGGCTTAGTCTCCATTGTAGGAACCTGTAACGGCTTGTTTTGCGCATTTGTCGATAACGATTATTATTACTTTGTCGTTCATAATCCTTACACCCAAATGTCACACTACACTCCTCTCCCTCTTGCGAAACGAGGACAAGGTTTTCGTTGTGGATTTGCATTTGATCATCTGAATTTCGACTACAAAACTGTCCTTGTTTCAGATGAATATGATAATGAATCTGGTATTGTTAATCGAATTACCAGGGGTAAGGGGTTACAGCTTGAATACCTGTAAATGGACCGTATCAGATATCGGAGTTCCTGAGGATTCTATTGAAGGGGGGCGCCAAGGCGCCGCCCTAATTAATGATCATTTGTTGCATTGGGTGTTCAATTACAAGATCAGTTGCTTCGATGTTTGTCAAATGAAGTGGAAATACAATGTTCTATTGCCTCACTGCTACTACGATCCGAACAACAGGTTTTCCCTCCTTGATTTCGGGGTTTTCGATGAGTGTTTGTACACATTATCCGAGAATCGAGTTGACTCTAGTTTTGATGTGTGGGTGATAAAAGAGTATGGTGTTCAGGATTCCTGGTTCAAGTTGTTAAGCATTCCGTTCTCAGATGAATTCGTAGAAGGAATCGTCCCAATCACTCGTCGTGCTAGATCCGGTGAGGTTCTCATCAGGCAGCGCCGGTGTAGTAGACTATACTGGTACAACACAGCGGATGGTGGAATGAAAGCGGCTAAATTTAATGGAGCTCCAGATTTTGGAAATCATCAAGTACATACATGTAGCAAGAGCATTTTTGACATTCCTCGTAGCATACGTTTTCGGAACCAATATTTGGACTGGTAGCCGGATGAAGAATGATGCACCGCACTATTAATTAATTGTCCTTTAATTTAGTTGAAAGGGTGAGATTGTCGAAGTGTAAGTTCTGGAAATAAATTTCAATGCTCTGTTGTGCTTTGTTCATTTTGGAACACTGATTGCAAATATTCACACAATTTCCAAAATTTAGAAAATTCAAGGAGACTAATCCGAGATTAATACCTTTATTTTTGGCCTCAAATTTGCGTTCCTGTTTTTGATTGTTTTGATGGGGGAATTGTTCCGGTTCCTAGGTGTCGAAGCTCCGACAAGGTTTTTATTCGACTGCGACTGCGTCATTGTTGTAGATTGTTCAAGTTCTCTTCGACAGTCAAGAAAACATTTGTCTTAAAGACGGTTGAACAATTCCCCTGCATAACTTTGCAAGACATGTCATGAATGTGACAACCTTCTGGAATTAGTCCGAAAAGCCGATTCAGCTCAATAATTTTCTCAAACCTCTAACTCATTCTTGCTGTCTGACTTTTGATTAAAAAGTTGTGTGATCAGCAATAGCAGAGCCAGGAAACGGTGTTTAAATTTACCCGGAAGACACGCAAAATTTATCAGCATTTTTGTTCCTCGCTAATTTCACTATGGCGACTATAGATATGAACCTAATATTTGAAGAAATCCTTCCAAGATTACCCGCCAAATCCCTTGTCCGCTTCAAATCCGTCTCCAAATCCTTCCAAATTGCAATCTCATCTCGCGAATTCACCAAACTCTACCTCCGCCACCTGTCGCTCTCCTCTGACGACCAAGACATCATCGTCTTCCAAAATGACGACCACGACATCATGGTCTGCCAAAATGAAGGCTTCATTAGCTTCGTCGACAGAAACACCGGTGGACTCTACAACTCCATTGTAGACTTCGTAAGTTATGAAAGCTCGGTCTCTGTCGTAGGCTTCTTCAGGCGGATGTACTGCAAATTTGTGGTTGTCTTCAGCATTTACTTTGTCGTGCTTCACCCTTACAGCCATCTAAACATTAGCACACTACCAGGTCGTCGTCTCGGGTTTGCGTTTGACCATCTAAATCTCGACTACAAAATCGTGTTAGTCTCCGATGAATATGATAGCCATGATACTCATTTTCGAATCACCAGGGTTTACAGCTTGAATACCAAAACCTGGATCACATCAGATATCAGAGTTACGAAGCCTTTGATGGAAGGAAGACACGACACAGGCGGCCACTGCGCCCTAGTCAATGATCATTTGCTGCATTGGATATTCACAAACCCATCAACGGAAGCAAGAATTGGTTGCTTTGATGTTTGTAAAATGAAGTGGACTAACGTGCTATTGCCTCAGTACCATTACGATCCAACACACAAGAACTCGCTCCTTGATATCGGGGTATACGATGACTGCTTATTCTCATTATTTGAGAATCGAATTGACTCTCGTTTTGATGTTTGGGTTATGAAAGAGTATGGGGTTCAGAATTCATGGTACAAGCTCTTAGGCATTCCTATTTCAGACGACTTTGAAATGGGAGTGGTTCCAGTGGACCCAGTCACCTGTAGCAGTGGGTCCAATGAGGTTCTAATCAGGCATCGTCAAGGTACTAGACTATACTGGTACGATAGGGCGACTGGTGAAACGAGAGACGCCGAACTTAGTGCAGCTAACAACATTATTGGCATTCCTAGCGGTATACTATTTTCAAACACCGCTGTAGAAGGTCCCTTCATCTTTATTGAACAGTTTATTAAATCTTTTGCATAAATATTGAGCTCAAAAAAATATAATGACACACATAAACAATACATATAACTATATAAGTTCAATTAGATTTTAGTTTTGATGTCAAAAAAATTAAAATACTCCAAAGTATAATCCAAAACTTTTTCGAAACTCAAAAAAATATACATAAAACTCAATAATATTCGATATGATTGTACAATGCTCCTATACAATTGATGGTATAATTTTTTTCCGGATGTCTAGTATAAATATATATTAGGAATGTATGAATGTATGATATACAAGATTGTTGTTACTGTTACCTTTATTGTGATGAAAACTTGATACAAATGTGACTAAATCCATGTTTGTAGGGTGAGACTGTTGAAGTTAAGTTTCGAAATAAAGTTCCAAAGTTTTAGTTACAATTTGGGTTGTATTTTGTTTACTTTGAAATATCGATTGTGTATGTTCACACGAATTACAAGGTTTTGATTCGACTGTGTCATAGTTGTAGACTGTTTTGGTTCAACAAGGCAGATTGGGAGAGTAGCCATGCTACATTTGATGGAGCTCCGGGTTTTTTAACCTTCGAGCATGGTTACTGGATTCGCTCGGGTACCTTACGAATCGCGAATCATTAAGAGCGAATTCTATCTGGTTTCTTAATGAAAATACATGCAAGACACATTCTGTAAAAGAGAATCGCGAATCGGTAAGGAGATACTGATAGCGAATCCGGTAACCATGCCTTCAAGTTTGCTAATTGTTAAGGACTATTTCTTCTTATTTTTGGTGCTAATTGTTTTCTAGAGGTCTATATAAAAGAGTTGAACAAGTCTTCTGCATAACTTTGCAAGACATGTCATGAATGTGGCAACCTTCTGATTCTTGTAATTAGTCCGAAAAGCCGATTCAGCTCAATAATTTTCTCAAACCCCTTAAAATTATGCATTACTCGATAAACTGTTGCACATTCTTGCTGTCTGATTTCCGATTGTATGATCAGCAATAACGGAGGCAAAAAACGCTGATTAAATCTACCCGAAAGACAGAAGACACGCAAATTTCATTAACCTTTTCATTCCTTACAAATAACACTATGGCGGCTAAATCCGTCTACCACCGCTTCAAATCCCTTGTCCGATTCAAATCCGTCTCTAAATCCTTTCGACCTGTAATCTCATCTCGCGAATTCACCAAACTCTACCACCGCCATCAGTCATCCTCCACTGACCAATATAACAGCCTAATCCTCCAGGATGATCGCCTCATATCCTGCTACGACCTCAACTCCAGTAGCATTGTCTCCAACCCCATCTCTAACGTACTTCAAATGGGATGAAGGTTCAGTCTCCATCGTAGGCTCCTCCAAAGGCTTACTTTGCGCATTTGTCGTTGACTTTGATTCTTACCTTGCCAATCATCCATCGCAGTAGGTCCGGTGAGATTCTGATCAGGCAGCGCGAGAGTAGTAGACTATACTGGTACGACACAGGGGAGAGGGGAACGAGAGAGGCTAAATTTAATGGTCATCCGGATTTTAGAAATCATCAAGTACATACGTGTAGCGAGAGCATAGTTGAAATTCATCGTGGCATACGATTTTGTGACCAATATCGAGACAGGCCCTGGTGGGCTAAGTCCAGATCTGCAGATGAATGATGTACCTCGCTGTTAATTTCTCGCTTCATTTCAATCATTTATTTTTTGTAAGGGGTATTTTAATCGATTGTAAGCAAATGATTGAATGATTGAATGATTGAGATTGAGGGAATAAGTTTTTTAAGCTTGATTATATAATGTACTTTACATGTTGAAAGTAATAGAATATAACTATAATATATGGGCCTCAACCATCACCTTAAGGTTTTGGTTGAGATGGTTCATCTATCATGGTATCAGAGTCAGAGTGACCGAAGGTCACGTGTTCAAACCCCTGGCAGCCCCCAAATTTCAGTGTGCTGTTGTGTTTTGCTCATTTTGGAACATCGATTGCATATATGATACTTTCACACTTTCCAAAAATATAGAGAACTTAATAAGTATAGTTCGACTTTAATACAAGCGAGAAAGTGAAAAGAAACGACGTATAAATGGGTACTGTTGGACAGAAGGGTGTGGAGGTGGGAAAGGAGGACCATGGACCGACATGGAATTGTTGTCCGGGAAAATTACCTGCCTGTTGTTGCTGCTGCTGATGAGCAAATGCCATTGCATGCAGTAGCATTATCTTTAAAATTAAATCTTGCTGAGCGTTCCTGTTTCGGATTGTTTTGATGGAGAAATGGTTCCGGTTGCTTGGTGCTGAAGCTTTGACGAGGTTTTGATTTGACTGCGTCATAGTTGTAGATTGTTTTGGTTAGATAAGGAAGACAGGGAATTTTGCGAGGCTATATTTGATGGAGCTCCAGATTTTTCGAACCTTCGAGTTTATATGTGTAACAGTAGTCTTGTTGATCTTCCTGGAGGAAAAACAAAAATCATCAAGTACATACATGTAGCAAGAGCATTGTTGACATTCCTCGTAGCATACGTTTTCGGAACCAATATCTAGACTGGTAGCCGGTGGAAGAATGATGCTCCGCACTGTTAATTACTCCCTTCATTCAAATCATTAATAAAATGAACGATTGATTGAGACATGAGTAGTTTTTTCAGCTTAATTGTACTCTGTACTTTAATTTAATTGAAAGGGTGAGATTGTCAAAGTGTAAGTTCTGGAAATAAATTTCAATGTTCTGTTGTGCTTTGTTCATTTTGGAACACTGATTGCAAATATTCACACAATTTCCAAAATTTAGAAAATTCAACGAGACTAATTCGAGATTAATACTTCATTTTTGGCCTCAAATTTGCGTTCCTGTTTTAGATTGTTCCGGTTCCTAGGTGTCGAAGCTTTGACAAGGTTTTGATTTGACTGCGACTGCGTCATTGTTGTTGATTGTTTAAGTTCTCTTCGACAGTCTAGAAAACATCTGTCTTAAAGACGGTTGAACAAGTCTTCTGCATAACTTTGCAAGACATGTCATGAATGTGACAGCCTTCTGTGAATTTGCTCATCTTTGCTGTTTGACTTTCAATTAAAAAGTAGCGGAGCGAGATTGAATCTAAGGAAGACAGCAAACAAGCAAATTTCATCAACATTTTAGTTTACGCTAATTTCGCCATGGCGACTTTGGATATGAACCTAATAGTTGTAGAAATCCTGCCAAGATTACCCGCCAAATCCCTTATCCGATTCAAATCCGTCTCTAAATCCTTCAAAGCTGCAATCTCGTCCCGCCAATTCGCCCAACTCTACTTCCGTCACCAGTCACACTTCTCTAACAAAAATGACCTCCTAATCCTGCAGGATGGTCGCTACATATTTTTTCATAACCTCATTGATTGCATCCCTGTGTTTGACTTCAGTTTGGGAACAGGCTCACTCTCTCTCGCGGGCTCCTTTAACGGCTTGATTTGCGTATTTGTCGTTTATTACCTCGGTAATTACTTTGCCGTGTATAACCCTAACACCCACATGTATAAGTACATCTCTCTCCATGTTGCTAGAAGGCAACCAGGTTTTCATCTTGGGTTTGCTTTTGACCATATAAGTTTCGACTACAAAATAGTGGCAGTTTTCGATGAATATGATGAATCTGGTATTGTTAACCGAATCACCATGATTTACAGCTTGAATACCGACACATGGACCATACCAGATATCAGAATTCCGGTGGATTCAATGGAAATAAGGAACAACGGCGCCCTAATCAATGATCATTTATTGCATTGGATCTTCAAGAACTCGTCAAAGCAAGCAAAAATCGGTTGCTTTGATGTTTGTAAAAGAAAGTGGACATATGATGTGCTATTGCCTCAATACTATTACGATCACAACCACAGGCCTTCCCTCCTTGATTTCGGGGTTTTTGATGGGTGTTTGTTCTCATTATTCGAGAATCGAGTTGACTCTACTTTTGATGTTTGGGTGATGAAAGAGTATGGGGTTCAGGATTCCTGGTTCAACTTCTTAAGCATTCCGATCTCAGATGACTTCGCAGGGGGAGTGATTCCGGTCGCTCCTTGCAGTGGGTCCCATTGGATTCTGACTAGGCAGCGACAGAGAAGTAGACTATACTGGTACAACACAGTGGATGGTAAAATGAGAGAGACTAAAGTTAAAGGAGCTCCGGATTTTGGAAATCATCAAGTGCATATATGTAGCAGAAGCATTGCTGACATTCCTCGTGGCAGGCGAGCTGGGGAGCAATATGCAGGCAGCGCCTTGGAGCAATTCAGAATTTTGGCGGAATCATCTGCTTTATCCCAATCACCAAACTATTAATTACTCGCTTTATCCGATATCATTATTCGTTGTAATAGGTATTTTAATCAATGATTGGCAAATGAATGAATGATTGAGATGGAGGGAGTAAATCTTTAAAATGAAATTTTGCTGAGCGGTTCTGTTTCGGATTGTTTTGATGGGGGAATTGTTCCGGCTGTAGATTTTTTTGGTTCAATAAGGCGGATGGGGGATAAGCGAGGTTATATTTGATGGAGCTCCGGATTTTTGTAACTTTCAAGTTTATGTCTAAAAGTAGTCCTGTTGATCTAATGTAATGTACATGATTATTCAGTTCTCTTTCAGATAGTCGTGAATGTATCTGGCTTAACATTAAAATAGATCATACATCATTCCACATGGTCATATAGGACAAATCTTTTGCTTTTCCTTATGCATTCTTTGTGCATAGGGTCATATACCCATTTTATTCATACTATTTGACTCATTTTAAGCCTGTGGCCTAATATCGAGACATGCCCTGGTGGGCTAAGTCCAGATCTGCAGATGAATGATGTACCTCGCTATTAATTTCTCGCTTCATTTCAATCATTTATTTTTTTGTGAGGGGTATTTTAATCGATTGTAAGCAAATGATTGAATGATTGAGATTGAGGGAATAATTTCTCGCTTCATTTCCCTAAGATGAAGGTATCCGTGTTTAACATTAAAACGGGTCATATATCATCCTACATTGACATATATGGCAAATCTTTTTCTTTTCATATGCATTCTGCTTTTGTCTTATTCATACTATTTGAGCTGTTTTAAGTTTAAGACGGATATACCTGTCTTAAATAAGAACTTTCCCCTTTTTATGTGCACCAGATAAACCTGCTGTCGTATGCTCACCCCCCTTTATAGTTCCCTTCGAAACTCGTTTACTTTTATGCGGTTTCAAATGCGCTACTAAGACTGAAGTTTGGAACTTCGACTACCGAAAGTGTTAGGGTTACATCACTATGCTAATTTCCTTAAGGACTATTTCTTTTTTGGTTGTGCTATAAGTGTCTTTTTGAGAGATATATAAAGAGTTAAGCAAGTCTCCTGCATAACTTTGCAAGACATGTCATGAATGTGACAACCTTCAGTTTCTTGGAATTAGTCCGAAAAGCCGATTCAGCTCAATTTTTTTTAAACCTCTAAATTATACATTACTTCGTCAATTGTTGCGCATTCTTGCTGTCTGACTTCCGATTGAATGATCAGCAATAGCGGAGCCTAAAAACGCTGTTTAAATCTACCCGGAAGACAGCAGACACGCAAATTTATTTGACATTTTGTTTTCTTACTAATTTTCCTATGGCAACTTAAGATATGAACCTAATATTTGAAGAAATCCTGCCAAGATTACCCGCTAAATCACTTATCCGCTTCAAATCCGTCTCTAAATCCTTCCAAACTGCAATCTCATCTCGCGAATTCGCCAAACTTTATGTCCACCACCAGTCACTCTCCTGTGCCAAAAACTACTTACTAATCATCCAGGATGATAGCTTCATATTCTTCCATGACTTCAACTTTAGTTGCATCTCCGCCCCCATCGCCAACTTCAATTCGGAAAAAGGCTCACTTTCTATCGTGGGCTCCTCCAATGGCTTTCTTTGCGTATTTGTCCTTGACATCTACTTTGCAGTGTATAATCCTTACACCCTCATGTCTAAGTACATCCATCTCCCTGTTTGTAGAAGACAACCAGGTTTTCGTCTTGGGTTCGCTTTTGACCATCTAAATTTTGACTACAAAATCGTGGCAGTTTCCGATGAATATGATGATGAATCTGGTATTGTTAACCGGTTCACCAGGGTTTACAGCTTGAATACCGACACATGGACCGTACCAGATGTCAGAGTTCCGGCGGATTCAATGGAAATAAGGAACGACGGTGCTCAAATCAATGATCATTTATTGCATTGGATCTTCAAGAACCCATCAAACGAAGCCATAATCGGTTGCTTCGATGTTTGTAAAAGGAAGTGGACATATAATGTGCTATTGCCTCACTACTATTACTACGATCCGAACAACAGGCCCTCCCTTATTGATTTCGGTGTTTTTGACGAGTATTTGTTTTCATTATTCAATAGTCGAGTTGAATCTAGTTTTGATGTCTGGGTGATGAAAGAGTACGGAGTTCAGGATTCTTGGCTCAAGTTCTTAACCATTCCGGTCTCAGATGACTTTGTCGGGGGAATGGTTCCAATAACTCATCGCCGTATGAGTAGGTTCGGTGAGATTCTGATCAGGCAGCGGGGGAGTGGTAGACTATACTGGTACGACACAGCGAAGGGTGGAATGAGAGAGGCTAAATTTAATGGACCTCAGGATTTTAGAAATCATCAAGTTCATACGTGTAGCGAGAGCATTGTTAACATTCCTCGTGAACGATTTTGGGACCAATATATAGGCTTTTCCTGGTGGAATTTCGTAAGATTTGCCGATGAATGATGTACCTCTCTGTTAATTTTTGTAAGCTTGATTATACTCTGTACTTAACATGTTGAAAGGGTGAGATATTACGATTGTCAGAGTGCAGTGCAGTAAATAAATTTCAGTGTTCTGTTGTGTTTTGTTAATTTTGGAACACTGATTACATTTATATTCACACAATTTCCGTAAAATTTAACAAGAATAATTCGAGTTTAATACAAACGACAGAGAGAAAAAAACATTTACTGACGGAAGAAATTTGACTCGAAAATTATAGGAAGTGTGTTTGTTTCTGTATCCAAAAACTGTTGATTAGTACATGATAATAATCTAAGATACACGATTCTAGAAAAAGGTTAAATCCGAATCATAGAAAAGAGAAAATGAGATTCTGTAGCACAATTACTGAAACGTTCCTGTTTTGGATTGCTTTGATGGGGTGGAATTGTTCTTGTCGCTTGGTGTTAAAACTCCGAGAAGGTTTTGAATCGACTGCGTCATAGTTGTAGATTGTTTTGGTTCAAAAAAGGCGGGTGGTGGGATTAGCGAGGCTACGTTTATGAAACTCCGGATTTTTTTAACCTTCAAGTTTATTATGTGTAACATTATTCTTGTAACTCTTGTTGATCATCTTTTTGGATTATTTAATTCTCTTTTGATAGTCGTGAAAACCACAATCGTCTTTTTTATGTGCACCGGATAAAACCGTAGTCAGTTCAATCGCCTTCACAGCTGTCTTGTTTACTTATATGCGGTTTCTAATACGCTACTTTGGCCAAAGTTTCGAACTTCGACTACAGAAAGTGAAAGGGTTACATCACTATGTTAGTTTTCTTAAGGACTATTTCTGTTTTGGTTGTGCTATTTGAACAAGTCTCCTGCATAACTTTGCAAGACATGCCATGAGTGTGACAACCTTCTGGAATTAGTCCGAAAAGCCGATTCAGCTGAATAATTTTCTCAAACCCCTTAGTTATACTCTGTTTACTGTTGCTCATTCTTGCTGTCTGACTTTTGATTAAAAAGTTTGTGATCAGCAATAGCGGAGCCAGAAAACGGTGTTTAAATCTACCCGGAATACAGCAGACACACAAATTTCATAACCCGGAAATTGCTGTCTGACTTTTGATTAAAAACACTATGGCGTCTTTGGATATGAATCTGATAATTGTAGAAATCCTGCCAAAATTACCCTCCAAGTCCCTTATCCGCTTCAAATCCGTCTCTAAATCTTTCCAAGCTGAAATCTCATCCCGTGAATTCGCCCAACTCTACCTCCGCCATCAATCGCTCTCCTCTGACGACCACGACATCATCGTCCTCCGATATGATACCTTCATTAGCTTCTACGACCGCAACTCCCATACAATCTACACCACTTTCAAAAACTTCCCATGTTATAAAGACTCCTTCTCGTTCCCTGTCGTAGGCTTCTTCAGGCGGATGTTTTGCACATTTGTCGTTGACTTCAGTAGTTACTTTGCCGTGTTTAACCCTTACAGGCATATACTCATGAACATACCATGTCCTCGTCTCGGTTTTGCATTTGACCATCTGAATCTCGACTACAAAGTCGTGTTAGTCACCGATGGATATGATCGTTATGGTGCTACTCCTCGTTTCCAAATCACCAGGGTTTACAGCTTGAATACCAAAACGTGGAGCGAATGCGCATCAGATGTCAGAGTTCCGGTGGATTCGATGGAAGGAAGGCACGACAACGGCCACTGCGCCGTAGTCAATGATCATTTGCTGCATTGGATATTCAACTACCCATCAACAGAAGCAAGTATCGGTTGCTTTGATGTTTGTAAAATGAAGTGGACTGATAACATCCTATTGCCTCAGTACCATTACGATCCAACACACAAGAACTCGCTCCTTGATATCGGGGTATACGATGACTGCTTATTCTCATTATTTGAGAATCGAATTGACTCTCGGTTTGATGTTTGGGTGATGAAACAGTATGGGGTTCAGGATTCATGGTTCAAGTTCTTAAGCATTCCGATTTCAGATGACTTCGAAAGGGGAGTGGTTCCAGTCACCTATAGCAATGGGTCCGACGAGGTTCTAATCAGGCATCGTCAAAGTACTAGACTATACTGGTACGATAGGGCGACTGGTGGAACGAGAGAGGCTTATAGTCGAGCTCCGGAGCTTAAATACCATCCAGTATATAACTATCCACTATATAGTCTACCTAACAGAGTTGTTGATACTAACGATCCAGTTTATGATACATGTGGCAACAGCATTGTTGAGATTCCTAGCGGAAAACTATTTTGGGACCTCATTGTAGGACCCCAGTAGTAGACTATACCACCAGTTGTAAAGTTATAATGAAACTCGAAAATAATACATATATAGTTTAAATTAGATTTTAGTTTGATGTTGAATTTTTACAAGCTCAAGAATATTTGATTTGGTTGTAGAATGCTCCATACAGATGATGGTATAATTATTTTTTTTCCAATATTGCCAGAGTGAAGTTTGTAAATAAATTTTAATTTTCTGTTCTGTTTTTTCAAAATAAATAATATGACGGAGCATCCTTAATTTTTTCCGGGAAATATTTACCGCCCTAGCTAGAAAGAAATAAAAGCTGAGTCATTTAAAAGAGAAAATGAGATTCTGTAACACAATTAATCAAAATTTGAATTTGAAATTCTCTATTTCACCTGATTTTGTTGCAGCTCTGGCACTCAATGAGGTATGGTAGTCGGGGCTTCGATTCCTACTATAAATATCATCGTATTGGCTATACTCGTCAGATGTCGAACTTGTCCAAGCCCTAACCTAACCTGCCTGACCCAAACAACCTGGAAATGGGTACTGTTGGACAGATGAGATGTGGAGTTAGGAAAGGAGGACCACGGACCGACGGTGGAAATTGTTGATGTTGTGGAGGGAATGGGAATTACTGTCCAAGCAAATTACCTGGCTGCTTCTGCGGAGCAAATGCCATTGCAGCAGCGTAATCATGTGGAGGACGATCCATAAATCTTTAAAATTAATTTTTCCTGATTCGGATTGTTTTGATGGGGGGATTGTTCCGGTTGCTTGGGTTTTGATTCGACTGCGTCATAGTTGTATATTGTTTTGGTTCAATAAGGCGGAAGGTGGAATTAGCGAGGCTACATTTGATGGAGCGACGGATTTTTCAAACATTCAAGTTTATTCACATGGCACATAGCCGCTCCTCCCAGAGCAAAGAGTAAACATGGGGTGGCAACAAAACAAAAGGAAACGCACGACAGCTAAAACCTTAGCATCTACCCGCTCTTCGCTGAACAGCACGCAACACTACTTCAAACATCCTGCGTTTTGACTCCTCTTTTTTAAGCATTAGGCTTGACTCCTCCAAACAAGCAATGCTCGCTATTCACTCGCTCCAGTCGCTTTAGCCGCTCAATCGCACGTTCCTTCTGAACTCGTACACATCCTCACTCCGTCTCAGTAACTCGCTTCTTATCCATCTTCCTTCCAATCTTTCTTAGTTCATGACTTCTCCCGAGGTTAGGGGAAGGTTGGACTGTAACATGAGAAACGGGCAATGGTAGAAGGTGTAACCACCAGGTGTCAACCAATTGAAATAGATGTGAATGCGAGAACATAGACACCTATTCAAACAAAGAGTTTTATATCATTACATACACCTATTTGAATGAAAAGTTTTATACCATTACATTATGGGATTAAATACAGCTGGAGGTGGTAATCGGGTCATTCGGGCCGGCCTACCTTTTCGGGTCGAGTCGGGTTCGGGTCGGGTCATTTCAGGTCAAATGGTGTATCAGGTCGGGTCGATTTTGGGGTCATTATCGGGTCCGGTTATACATGATAATAACCTAAGATACATGATTCTCGAAAAAGGTTAAAGCCCTAGAGAAAGATAAAAGCCGAATCATATAAAAAGAGAAAATGAGATTCCAATTACTGAAACGTTCCTGTTTTGGATTGTTTTGATGGGGGAATTGTTCTTGTTGCTTGGTGTCAAACCTCGATAAGGTTTTGAATCAACTGCGTCATAATTATAGATTGTTTTGGTTCAAAAAGGCGGGTGGCGGGATTAGCGAGGCTACCCTTTGATGGAGCTCCGGATTTTTCGAGCCTTCAAGTTTATTATGTGTAACAGTAGTCTTGTAACTCTTGTTGATCATCGTTTTGGATAATTCAGTTCTCTTTCGACAGTCATGAAAACCATAACCGTCTTCTTTATGTGCATTCCTCTTCGCAGCTATCTTGTTTACTTTCATGCGGTTTCTAATACGCTACTTTGGCCGAAGTTTTGGAACTTCGACTACAGAAAGTGCAAGGGTTACATCACTATGTTAATTTTCTCAAGGACTGTTTCTGTTTTGGTTGTGCTATAAGTGTCTGTTTGAGCAAGTCTCCTGCATAACTTTGCAAAACATGCCATGAAGGAATGAATGTGACAACCTTCTGGAATTAGTCCGAAAAGCCGATTCAGCTCAATAATTTTCTCAAACCCCGTAGTTATATTCTGTAAACTGTAGCTCATCTTGCTGGCTGACTTTTGATTAAAAAGTTTGTGATCAGCAATAGCGGAGCCAGAAAACGGTGTTTAAATCTACCCGGAATACAGCAGACAGACAAATTTTATTACCGCGAAATTGCTGTCTGACTTTTGATTAAAAACACTATGGCGACTTTGGATATGAACCTAATAATTGAAGAAATCCTGCCAAGATTAACCGCCAAATCCCTTATCCGCTTCAAATCCATCTCTAAATTTTTCCAAGCTGCAATCTCATCCCGTGAATTCGCCCAACTCTACCTCCGCCACCAGTCGCTCTCCTCTGACGACCACGACATCATCGTCATCGAAGATGACAGCTTCATTAGATTCTACGACCGCAACTCCCATACAATCTACAACTCTCTCAGAAACTTCATATGCTATCAAGTCCCGGTCGTAGGCTTCTTCAGGCGGATGTTTTGCACATTTGTCGTTGACTTCAGTAATTACTCCGCTGTGCTTAACCCTTACAGCCATCTAACCATTAGCACACAACCTCGTCTCGGGTTTGCGTTCGACCATCTAAATCTCGACTACAAAATCGTTTCATTCTCTGATGCATATGATCATTATGGTGCTCATTTCCGAATGACCAGAGTCTACAGCTTGAATACCAAAACCTGGAGCGCATCAGATGTCAGAGTTCCGAAAGAATCGATGGAAGGAAGGCACGACACCGGGCACTGTGCCCTAGTCAATGATCATTTGCTGCATTGGATATTCAAGAACCCGTCAAAGGAAGCAAGTATCGGTTGCTTTGATGTTTGTAAGATGAAGTGGATTGATAACGTGTTACTGCCTCAGTACCATTACGATGCAACACACAATAACTCCTTCCTTGACTTCGGGGTATACGATGACTGCTTATTCTCATTATTTGAGAATCGAGTTGACTGTCGTTTTGATGTTTGGGTGATGAAAGAGTATGGGGTTCAGGATTCATGGTTCAAGTTCTTAAGCATTCCGATTACAGATGACTTTGAAAAGGGAGTTGTCCCAGTCACCTACAGCAGTGGGTCCGATGAGGTTCTAATCAGGCGTCGTCGAGGTACTAGCCTATACTGGTACGATAGGGCGACTGGTGAAACGAGAGAGGCTGAATCTAGTGCAGCTCCGGATCTCGGGTACCATCCTGGATATAACTGTCCAATGTATATACGACCTAACAGCATTGTTGGTATGGACCATTCTCTTTATAGATATACTGAATATACATGTCGCAACAGCGTTGTTGAGATTCCTAGCGGCGTATTATTTTGGTGCGTCATTGTAGGACCATGTCACTAGACTACACCACCAGTTGTATTATAAATGGTCTAAAACTCAAGTATTTTATCATAAAGTTTTAAACTATACTGTGTAAAGTTTATGAGTTTTATTGTAAAATTTGTGAATTCGTTAACATCTTATTAAGCTCAAAAACTTATAATGAAATTCAGAAACAAAACCTATAAGCTTAATTTGAATTTAGTATGTTTAAAAAAATTTAAAAGCTCAAAAATATTTGATATGGTTGTACGATATTCATATACAATTGGTGATATAGTCCTTTTTTTCCGATGTCCTAAAATAACAATAGATATGAGGAATGTATGATATACAAGTATAGTTATCTTAATTGTGATGAAAATTTGATAAATATGCGTGACTATATTCATGTTAATAAAGTTTCAATGTTTATATTTACAGTTTGGGTTGTGTTTTGTTTATTTTGAGATTGATCGCGTATATTCAAATGAATTATAGGGTTTCTAAATTTTGGAATTTAATGGATGAGCCGAATTTTATATATCCTTTATTTTTAATCTCAAGTCACATTTATTTGTTTGCCTTTGAAGGATATTTTAATCAAAGGTAAATTAATGATTTGGACGGAGGGAGTATTTATTACAGTTAATCTTTGTCCCTTATCCTCATTCTGCCACCATCTATTTTCCACAACCACCCCACCCGAACCACCACCTGGCCGAAACCATTATCCCA
The DNA here is from genome assembly GCA_022085475.1 of Heliosperma pusillum. NCBI lineage: Eukaryota > Viridiplantae > Streptophyta > Magnoliopsida > Caryophyllales > Caryophyllaceae > Heliosperma > Heliosperma pusillum. The sequence goes on along the minus strand of JAIUZE010068997.1, from coordinate 25,989 downwards.
CCACCAAAGCCGATACACTTTCAATCAATTCACACAGGGTCCATCTCCCTTAAACTCGCTATTCGTTATTAGATTGGTTATTTGGTTGTCTTCTTCTCGTGTAGAGTGACCATAGAGGAGATAAGGGTGATGGAAGAAAACAGAGAAAGGATGGAAGGTATTCGACTAAACGAGAAAGAAAGGAGATATTAAAAAACACAAATGTGACGAGGAAAATAAATTAAAGGGGATGTTTTTTTTATATTTAAAATCAAAGATTAGTACATGAGAATCTAAAATACATGATTCTGCAAAAAGGTTAACGTCCTAGAAAGTAGAAAGAGATCAAAGTCAAAATCATATAAGAGAGAAAATGAGATTCTCAAACAAAATACCTCAAACCTTAGATAGGAAATTCTCTACTTGGCCTCATTTTGTTGCAGCTCTAACACTCATTGAGGTATGGTAGTTGGAGCTTCGATTCTTGCGATAACTACTATAAACATCATCGTATTGGCTACCCTCGTTTGAGGTCGAACTTGCTCCAAGCCCTAATCTTCCTGAACCAAACGATGCTGGTTCCGTGTCTGTCCCTGATTGCAAGCTAGCTGGTGGAGGAATACAAGCTCCTCCCTTCCGCACTGGAGAGTCTCTCTCATAATCATCTTCATATCTTCCTTCGGACCCATTCATGGGCCCCTCTGACGGGTTTACCTCTCCAATCTCCTTGAAGAACTTGGAAACACGCTCCAAAAGTTCAGATTCAGGGGTATCAGATGGAGGTATGACAGTGGGAATGTCTAGTGGGCTCATTGGAGAGTAAGGCACGCCGCTTCCTATCTGTTGTTTTTTTACCATTCCAGGTATGAGCCCTGGAGGAAACAAAGGGTAAGTAGGTAATTTTTCACCGACATTAGTTGCTGGTTGTGGTAGCATATTTGGAGGGTGTTGTTGGTTTAGTGGGGGTACAGCAGAATTTAATGGGATGGATCCTGGAAATACAACAGGAGGCATTGGATGTGGAAGGAACTGTTGACCAGGAATCATGGGTGGCATCGGAAGGCTGTGTCGATCGGGTTGATCCTGGTTAAGTAGAGAGTTTTGTTTGTTCTGTTGCCAATGTGGAAGATTACCGATTCCTGCTTGATGAGGTACTCCTGCAACCAAAAGAAAAAAAAAAGTACAATTGTGAGCAAAAAAATCAGCGAATTCAAAGAATTAAATTCAGTTGAATGTCAGAAGGCGAGATTTTAAAAAATATAACAAAAATCCCACAAAGGGCAACCCCGATATCCTGGTTAAGTACTGAGACTGGCATATAAGATCGATATCATACCCTAAGCCATGGAATTGAGAATCCTTGCCTCCATTAGAAAGTTAAACACTATAAATGTCTATCAAGGGATTCGGATAAAATAAATAAAAGCGGACAAGGATAAAGAGTTTTCTTCTGACAAGTACCTGAAGGATCAACAGATGTACCCGGTATCTCTTTTTGATTCCCCTGGAAAGAATTTGCTGGTGGTCCGGCAAGCATCTCACCTTCAAGTGCATGAATAGTTTCTTGGTCATATACTTCTTTTGATGCCCAGAATTGGACAATCTTCTGCAAACGAGACTGATTTTCATCCTTATTATGTGGGTGATGGTAAATCCTAGCCAGCATTGCGCCCAGGACAGGTTTAAATGCAAGAGCCTCATTATCAAGTTCATGAGGATTGACACGACGTTGGAAGCTGTAAATCAGCTAACAAATGGTCAAGAAGAGAAATATCGATGTAAAAAGGGATAGAGAAAAACAGATAAAAATCACAGATCGGATAAAGCTCACTAGCTCAGTATACCAGTAGCATTTACTCGGTGAAGTTTAGTACGCAATGACAATTGTGTACTATGAGTGCCGTTTTAAAGGTGACTGGAGGTGATTAATGAGGTTTAAACACGACCTGGCTAGGTAGTGGTCATCGATGCAGAAGGGATGAAGCAACACAGAGATGCAAATAGTTATTAACTTATAAATGCAAATGAATCCCACTGTTTTAAAACTTTGAACACTCTATAAGGCTGAATGAGTTGCACCTTTAAATTATGAGCAACTGAGAAACTGTTATACGGTATTCTAGTCAACATGAGGTCATAAGTTTTATATACCAAAAAAGAACAAGAATGAAATGAAACAATGCAAAATAAGATAGTACATGATTCCTTCAGGAAGAGAGGGGCATGGTTATCAATTAATACCTAGACTTGGACGCAAATTATACCTGTCAAAGAGAATGTCATTAGCAAGATAGACTATGTGCAGCTGCTTCTCTGAATCATCCAAGGCGAAGATCCTTTCTCTCAATGCATGAGCTAAAGCAGGTGCAAAAGCAGACCTTTGCATGAACCATGCTTTAGCACTTTTTATGGATTCCTTTGTGCCAGTTAGGTTTACAAGCACATTGTTCAATTCCATGGCAACATCATAAGGAAGTGGACCAGAAGGACTTCTCAACATGTTAGGCGAACGGTCATAATCGGGCCGACCATGACCCACATAGGGCTGACTATGAGGTTGTTGCTGATCATAAAACTGAGGGAATGTAGGTTGATGCATTTGTGGAGCACCCATCATGGGCCCTGAAACACCAGCCGGATTCATGGGTGGTGGATGCATAACCGGCGGGAAAGGGGCTCCGAAAGGGCCAGGTGGCCGCGTAAATAAATAGAGCTTATAGCGGTAATATCCATGACCGTCACCGCCAAACAAAAAACTATAAGCTGGGTTGCTATGTTCTTTTTCACATACCATTACTTCAAACTCTGGGCCATTTTTAGCCACATACTCCACTAGTTTGTCAATACGCTTTTGCAATTCGGGATCGTGAGGTGGAGGGACGGGGGGCCGTGCAGAATCATAAGGGCCCCCGGGAAAAGGGGGTCCCATGTGAGAAGGCCCATGAGGAGGAAAAGATGGGCCAGGCTGTTGTTGCTGGTGATGATGGAGATGAGGATGGGAAGGATGAGGATGAAGGGATTGTGGTTGTTGCTGACGTGGAAACGGGTACTGTTGGACAGATGGGTGTGGAGGTAGGAAAGGAGGACCATGGACTGACGGGGGAAACTGCTGATGTTGTGGAGGGAACGGGAATTGTTGTCCAGGCATATTACCTGCCTGCTGTTGCTGTTGCTGTTGCTGTTGAGCAAATGCCATTGCAGCAACATAATCATGCGGCGGACGATCCATAAATCTTTATAATTAAATTTTGCAGTAAGAAACGAGACTGAAACTCCTAAAAATAACTGCAGAAAACAAGAAGCTTAGATTATTCCGAATAACAATCTTTTAACAGATATAATGCCTAAACATATGACAACTATCAAATTAATGATTAGAAAAATAAAAGCGTTACTAGTGCTTCTTCACCCATGACCATCATAATTCATCTACAACTTAATGTCTTTGAAATGATTATTTCTTCACCAATGATTTCTTTCACTCGCAAAGATGACACTCGTGAGAAGCTGTACACACGCTGTAGAATACTAAGCGTCTGTAACTTTAGAAAAAGGTTGTTAGTGTTTTCCTTTGTACAACTTACGTCCTTGTATATTTTAGTTCTGCTGTCAATTAATTTACGCCATGTTAAAATCAAGTTTAAGACTGAAGAGAATTGCAGAATTCACGGCATTCTACCAGATAAACGATAACCAACCTTTCATAGCATATCATCTACTTCAACCCCGGAATCAAAGCATAAATCACACCTGATTAACAGGAATAAAGAGTTTCGACAGAAATCTTTGCTACACAACCACCAAGATATACTCGGACAGTACATTATCAGCAATCAGCATACTCCTAACACTCGGGCTTTATCCTCATTAGTCAAAAACCCACACCCAAACCCCACAAAACACAATAACCCACCATCCAAACATCTACACTGTAACTCTCTCTGACTCGCCCAATTCCTTACATTTTTCAAAATCTCACTCACAAAAGAAGTTCAACTCTATAGAACCTATTGAAGCAGACGAAGTATATGTAGCTCCAATTACAACTGCAACTTTCTAAAGATCAAAGCCCAACAAACCTAAACCCATTATCCCCAAACGGCCACACTCCTAATAATGTGAAGCATGACCACAATAAACCGACTCCGTAATCCTCGACTTTCTTAAGATCAAAACTCAACAAACGTAACCACATTATCCCCAAACTCCTAGTCAAGTGAAGCATCATCACAACAAGCTCAATCGCAATAAACCAACTCCGTAAAACCTCCAAAAACCTAACCACATTATCCCCAAACTCCTAACAATGTGAAGCATGACCACAACAAGCTCACTGCAATAAACCGACACCATAATCCGCAACTCTCTAAAGATCAAAATTCAACAAACCTAAACACATTATCACCAAAACCCTAATTATGTAAAGCATGATCACAACAAGCTCAATTGCAATAAACCGACACCATAATCCGCAACTTTCTAAAGATCAAAACACAACAAACATAAACAAATTATCACCAAAACCCTAATAATGCAAAGCATGATCACAGCAAGCTCAATTGCAATAAACCGACACCATAATCCGAAACTTTCTAAACATCAAAGCTCACAAAACCTAAACACATTATCAACCAAATATTCAATCTTACGCATGATCACAGCAAGCTCATTTGCGCAATTAACCGACAACGTAATCCAATTGTAAAACCCTAAGACTCTAACGCCGCAAATTTGGGGATTCACAACACAAAGCTACAATTGCATCCAAAAATACTTCAAAAATTCAACAATAATCATACAAAACAAAAGGAAGAGAATACGTTATAAAATTGAACTTGATATATGATAGAGAAAACCGAAATTACCTGCTTATGATTTTCTGTTTTTTCCGATTTGTAGCTTTTCTTCTTCGAATTTGTGTTCTAATTTCTAGGGTTTTGGTTGTATTTTGTTGTTGTGATGTTCGATAAAGAGTGCAAATTTTGGATGTTAAATTGAAAATACTTCTTTTTCTTTGCAATTTTCCGAATTTTGTACACTGTCTTTAGGACAATAACAAATTTTTTATTTAAGACGAGTATATCGTCTTAAGCATAAAGCACGTCAAATAATAAGAATAAAAAAAGGAATTAATAGGAAAAAGCAATGGAGGTTTGACTTGTTTTAATGTTAAAATCGATACATCAGTCTTTAGATTTTAGAAGACTAATTGTTTTACTCCGTAACTATATAGCTTAAAATAATAATCTATTTTACTTATATTGCTAAATTTCATTTTATAAAAGATATTTTAACGACAAATTAAATATATATTATTATTTCATAATTATTTGTATTTTATAATTTGTGCCCTAATGACACACATTAATAAGTTAATTATAGAAAAATTCACATGAATATATCATCATAAATTAGAGCATTAACTCATTTTTACCATATTTAGCGATATATTCATGTGAATTTTTCTTTAATTAACTTATTAATGTGTGCCCTTAGGCACACGTTAGGAAAACCGTTTTTTTAATGGTGTGTGATCATAGATTCATAGTGAACAAATAATTTTCGATTGGGCACAACTGCAGACACGTGAAACTCTTCAACAGCAAAGTAATGTCATCGTGATACGAAAGTGGCAATAGTAAACCCACGAGCAGCAAATGGAGACGAAAAACAGGGCAAGCAATCAGCAAAATGAGAACATTTACAGTTTCACTTACTAGGCTAACTCTGAAATACAGAAACTATACACAGTAAGCATCTTTGATATTCGCCGTGAACTGTGTGTTCAGAACAAAGGTTTACTAGAAAAGAGCTCTAGAGCTTGCAGCCTGGTTTAAGAAACCCAGAAGCCTAAAAACAAGGCCTATAGTTTCTATTTGCTGCCTCAAACGACTCAAATTCACATTCACCCCCGTATTCCGGAGATGTCTATACAGAAAGATCAGAATTGACTGTATCTCCAACACGCAGTTGGAATCGTTCAAGTATGGATTAGACACCCGAGTTTCTTAACCCGGCCTTGAGCTGGAGAAGGGAATTTCACTTGGGTATATAATATTGTTTGTATTTGGGTCGTCTGGATCAACTCGTTTGTTTCTTGATTGGGGCTTTGATTTTAGACCTGTCGACTTCCCTTTTCACAGCAGAGCCTGCTGTTTTTTCTTTCATGGCTTCTTTTTCCAGTTTCTTCCTCTCAGCTTCTGCTTGTTGGGCATTCTCATCTTTGGACTTATTGAACAGTTTTACGAAGACGAACAATATTTGAGTAACTGCAGAATAGAGAAACAGATAATTAATTAATCCTTCCGATTTTATTATCATCAGGAGCAGGATAATCAATTGGTAAGGGTGAAATAGTTTTAATGAAATTTAATTGAGTGCCTCTTAAGGGTTCATGTTTCAAACTGCATGCGGAAAACAAACTTTAGATTCAAATTTGCCAAATTAGAAATGAGTCGATTCCACTTAACGCAAACAGATGAAAACGGGACAATTACAAAGAAAGAAACGCAAATTCTTATTTCAGACGGACCATTTTGGTCTGAAGCAATAAGACGGGATTATGTTGCCACTTTTTGATGAAATGTAACCACAACTTATATCAACTTATTTTCAATAGTTGTTACATCTAACGGTAAAGTGGTTACAAAATCCCGTCTTATTGCTTAAGACCAAAATGGTCCGTCTGAAGCAAGACCAACTGAAGAAAGAAAAGGGAGTCGCTACTCGCTACTAAGATGAGTAAGATCAACATATATCCAATTTTTAAGTCAATTACATACTCCGTACTAATTAATCAATAGTAGTAGCATTAACCAAAACTTCAACCCCGAGCACACAATGGAGCCGCACACAAGGTCATGTGGTTGCCATGCTGCCGGGTTTCCCGGTTTCCTTATGGATTAAGCAAATAACAGGTAGCAAGACTACCAACTGTATATTAATATGAAGAAAATAAAAAGATTACTACAGTCAGAAAGGTCTTTGAATCAGACCTTGCTCAAATGGACATCGAGCTGGATCTTCCCCGAAGTATTGGCAAAGAGAATCCGCATTTCTTCCCTGTAAAGTGAGATTTAAAAATGGAAGTAAATAATAAGAAAACAAAAACACCATGGAAATGACATTGGATTTAATTTTAGAGGAGGACCCACCACTTCCGAATACAAGGAGGTAAGAGACCTAACTTCAGCTTCAGCTGTATCCAAGAATTCTTTCAAGGCCTACACATAGGATAATATCAACTACTAAATTCAACTTTAAGGAAAGGAAAAACAAAACTAAGAAAAATTGACCCTAATGAACACCAAAGAACAGTATTTAACAAAACAGTATGAAGCTTGAAAAAGGTTACGAAACATAAAGTGATTCCGTTACCTTTCGGAAGCCTGCAGAAATAATCCCATCATTTTCTGAAGCAGCAAGCTCTTGCTCAACCTTTTCAAGACCTTTGCTCACGGCTTGCATTTCTTCGGCTAAAGATTTTAGTTGTATCTGGTTGATAGATGCAACGTACGATCAAAACATTGATGGTCTAGAACAGGCTTAGATGAGATAATGTTGCAGAAGTAATGAGACATCGCGTACCTTAGAAGCAGCTTCCAAGTGCACTAAATCCTTGTCGAAATCTAATAACTCTGACAACTTTTCAGCTAGAAGCTGAACATTAGCACCATAATCAGTATCCCCATCAAAATAATAATGAAAAGAAGATGTATTCATTCAGCAACACGAAGAAACAAGTAGGAAATCTTTTCATGCTATCACAAAAGTAGCGGATCAAATGTGAACAGATCACCATTTCTAAAGCAGCATTAGTAATTTAGTAGCATAATGTTAGACACGGTTTAAACATTTTTTCACAACATAGTTCAACGAAATGGACCTTTCAAATAAAAGTAAGTCATGTGTTAAGACAGGCAAAAGAAAAACTGTGATAAACCTATATTAGAACTACATATAAACAGCAATTCGAATTACGTGCGACATCAACAACCAGAACAAATACAGCTACTACAACATTTAATTACGTGCTTAAATGAACTAGACTATTGCTCTATTCGCCATGGTTATTTAATTTGTAACAACTACATACCTTGCACAAGTAATGCATCAAGGTCATTTTGTTGTTCCTTGCACGTGTATCAGACAGTTTAAGAAGGCTGTCTAGCTTGAATCCAACAGCAGAACCTGATTCCCAAGACTTGTTTAAGCACTCGTGAAGTGAGTCAAACATAATTTTTCGTGAAAATGATGTCAAGAACACCCATACCTCTTGCAGTGCCTTGATTTAACGCATTTCCTAGAGTAAGTATTGTTTGCATTATTTGTCTCAGCTTTACAGAATCTCTAACCTACAAGTGTACGCTAGAATCAGTCTAATACAACAAAGAACGACAAGAGTCAATATATGTCATTTCAAGAGTTGATAAGAACCTCTCGAGAAGCAGCATTGATGGTATCCAAGTTCCCTTTCAAATCACTGACCTGTATCATTGACGGATAGTTGTCAACTGATCATAACATCAAAAATTAAACAACTAAGAGAACTGCTTGGCAATTAAAAACGATATATCTTATACCTGAGTTGAAAATGTTATTTTAAAGGCAAAAACTCGTAATTTAGACTCAACTCGGGGAACCTTCATCAGCTCTAGGAAAAACTGAAATGGTCGTGATGAAAGCATTGTCAGAATAGATCAAATATATTTGTAGTACATCATGCCGAAAAATCCAAGTCCAAGAAAACTACCTGTTCGCATTTCCCGAGCATTGCTTTGTCCCCATTATAATTCTGTAAAAGAGAAGTAAGGAAATCATACAATACAGCAACAAGAAAGAACAAGGTTTAGGCAACTTATTTAACAAGTTAGAGCCTGTTTAATCCAAAACTCATTATTCCACAATAAGAAAAATAATTACATAGTACATCAAGAATAGCTTTAATAAATGAAACGTTAACTTGCCAATTTTACCACAAACACCTACAAAACAAGACTCCAAGGTCCAACCTCACCTAGTTTACGTATTCCATTTAAAACTACCCAAGCCACTAGTTTGACAACCTTCGTCTTTAGGCATATTTTGTGTGGTGGAGAAAGGATGTGAGACTTTCTAGCCCATTTGCGCATAAAATCCGGTCCAAACGCAAACCCAAACCACAGAGAGTATAGAAGAGTGATATTTCATGTGATGACGCAAGTGATCGACCACCATCTACTTCCAAACTGATTGTCTTGACGGAAGTGGTCGACCACCATCTACTTCCAAAGCAGTTTTCTATATTGGCTTTCACTATCACCCACCAAAACGTTATGTGAAAATCAAAAATACGGGACAAGGACATGCTCATTGCTCTAGCCTAAGATCAACAAACCTAAACCTTAGGAGGAAGCATGCCACAAAAAAAAAGTGCAAATCACTGTCCATTGAGTCATTGACGCATAGCACATACATCAGGACTAGACATAGTACAACATTTTTCTGTGAGGAAAAACATTTCTATAATTACATGTTGGTCAACTACTACTTCGGGAGTTGTGAATAAGCTTTATGAAATGGCCACTGCCCAAGGATTAGATTTTGAAAATTCTGCACACTTCCCCAGTTTGCAGGATCTGTACTCAAATTCGTAACTAGGAACTGGATGAAATAATCACATCATCACATAGAATCGCTAGTTTATATAAGCTCGGAGAAACAGAATATGATTACCTTTAGCATCTCCATTTCCTCTTTTGTAGGGCAAAATTTTATTAGATTCTCAACTTGATCAATATCCAATGCTGACGAATCCAGTGCAAGGACAGCACTCTGCATATATCAGTCAACAAGTAACATTTTTTTTGAGATCCTAGAAAGGGGGTTAAGATCGGATTGGCAGTACTTCAGATAACAAAAAGAAATATTTAGCGCACACCATTTTATATAAAAAATTTGAAAAAGCCAAAGGTCCGAAAGTATAAAATCTACAGTTCAATTTCTAATATTACTTAAGAAGTAACGAAACCGTAACTAAAGCCATCTGACTCAATACAACAGTTCAACAGATATAGCATGCACAGATGCACTAGATAATACTCACAGTCCGTGACTTGGATTAAGAATCCCCTAAAGGAGATGTGATTCCAGATAAAGAGAAGTATGAATACGAACTGGCCCACACGTGAAAAATTCTATGGTAAGGGAACACACATGGAGGCATGGCTTCTCTATTTTGCTAGATGTTAAACTTTAGAAGTATTCAAACTGGAGAACAAGAGGCGGGAAATCAGGAATGTTGGCTATTAAATTTCTGGGTGAGAAAAGCAACATTCCACAAGCAATTTCAGGTACGGCACCCACATCCAAGTACGACTAACATACGTAGCAACTAGGAACAACCATACCTCATCAAGAAACAACAATAGTAAATTTGCAAAAATTCCAATCAAGTAATTTCAATGATTCGCACACTTTCAGCCACTAGCTAGAAGCAGGTGTAAATATGTCACACTTTGTCTGACATCTATATCTTCCTTTCTGCTTCCTTATATATAGCAAAGTAAAAAAAAACAATTACAACTATATAGCAGAGAGGTTCACACCTAACTATCGTTTATAACTTCTTTGCGCAATATCGCATTTCACATAAACATCAAATTATTCATGCCGCTGTCAAGGGCTGGCCGGTAAATTTAACCAGAATTTCCAGGATGAATCTAATAATATGAATGCAGAACTAAAGGTGAAAGCAGCAATGAATAACGCAGGAAGCATAAATGAAAGTGTCCAGTCACATATCAAAAATACAACTCTTTACGCCTAACAAAAGTTCTCCAAGATAATACTTCAATTATTCTGCAACCTGAAAATAAGAGAGAGCTTTACCATCATATCTGGAAGAGGAATCTTTATTTTCGTGAGCATTATTTCACAGTTATTTGCTCTGCGCAAATCAACCTGCAAAGGAGAAAGGAATAGTGAAGACAGTTGAGAGAACACCAAATCTGATAACCTCTTGATATATCCAGACAAGGTAAGAGTGGATCAAAGAGGAATCAATTAGTAGATAACATTAGTAAAGAGTCTAAACAAAGCGATCAGAACCACAAAAACTATTTAACCTAAAACAATTCCTCTTATAAAGTTCCAAGTAATAGCTTGAGAGGATGTGTAGAACGCTTGGTTCTTCTAAGTTCTAACCATTCTGAAACATCAAGGGCAATTCAAGTCACTCCATAACAAGGCAATAAAACCCTTATCAAGTTATGAAAACGACATTAGGCAACAATTGCGATTGCAATGACAGCACTTGGGAAAGGGGCGTAAAAAAACAAAGTACATCAATTCCCCCTCAAAAGTGTCTATAATAACACAAACCTTAACGAAACAACACTAACACAACTGGAAAGTGATGGTGGATAGAAACGGATGATATGAAAAAAGCGGATGGGGAGGAGTGAGGCTCAATTTTTCCTCCAAGTCTTTCATAGGAGGCAGGGATTGGGTATATTAAAGAGGGACGAAAATTGGACTATCAATCCCTCGACTTTCCTTCCTTCAACCTTATAGCCAAACAAGTGGAGTTCAATATTTAAGGTCCACCGTAGATAGGAAGTGTAGTAGTGTACAATACGACTAGAATTAGTACAGTAGTTCAAGTGTCGTTTTGTTAAAGGTTAGAATTGTATATCGGCAGGTTCTATGACTGAAAAAAAAAGAAAGGAAAAGGAAAATGCAAATAAGATGTGCTTAATTAAAAGCTTATAGTTAAACATCACTTACCAGCTGAACTTTTTCTGGCTTATTAATGTTAGGGCCACGTCGAACACCTGCTTTACCTCCACCACTTACATCAGTACCAGCTGAGAACAAAGTCTCGAGTTCTGAGATATCTATCTCTGGAGCACTGTAGCAACATGTTGACATACCCATATTTTACATTTAGAAGTCGTTTTTTCACAAGTACGTTAAAAAGTCCAGAAAGATAAAGAAAATGTACATAAAAAGTTATTAGAGCACGCGTTTCGGTAAGTTGGATAAAGAGTTACACCAGTCGTAGCAGGGAATGGGGATACTTTTTTTAAAAAGTCGCTGACATCTATATCACTTCAACACTTCAAATTAGCCGCTTGTCGCGTGTCCGACACGACAAGACACTACACTTTGACACTTCATTTTTTTATCAAAGAACAGAAATTTTCACCGAAAATAACCGTATACAACACTCTGACACTGTGTCGTGTCTGACACTTGCAATTGAGTCACAGTAACATAAGCAGACATACTTTCCCCCACTGAGGCAGTGAGAGACAAAAATTCTATTAGCAAAAGAAAAAGAGAAGCACACGCCAGATAATGTGTATGAAACTGGACAACAAATTAGTTCACCACAGGTTCACAAATGATATTCAAAGATTTCAAACACGAAAGCTAAGGTGTAGCCGTGTAGGTGCTGCACCAGTGCAACTAAGGCGTGTGATTCATACCTTGATTGACTTTCCTGTTTTTGAGTATCAGCCCATAAGCTACCCTGCATTGCTCGAGTAACTTTTACCCAATGTAAGGGTTTCAAAGAAGCTTTCTTTGGAGCAATAGAAATAGAAACAGCACCTCTACTTCTGCTTCCCAGCCCTAAGGTCCTTCCCCTTCCAGTAGACAGCGGAGGTGGAGGAGGTGCACCAGGTCCCTTTGGTGCTGGCGGAGGAGGTGGTCCAGGAATGGCACCACGGCCTGATCCTTGTATTGCTCGTGGAGGTGCAGGTGGTGGTGGTGGTGGAACCACAGATTTAACAGAAGAATTACCTTTAGATGGAGGTGGAGGGGGAGGAGGAGGTGATGGTCCTGTAGATGTAGAGTGTGGAGGTGGTGGCGGCGGTGGAGGTGGAGCTATTTGTTTCGAATTGCCTTTCATTGAAAAAGGTGGAGGTGGAGGAGGTGTTGGAGGTGGGGGTGGACATGAACGGGTTGATAGAGGTGGAGGTGGAGGTGGAGGTGGGGGTGGGGGTGGACATGAACGGGTTGATGGAGGTGGAGGTGGAGGTGGAGGTGGGGGTGGTGGAGGAGGCATCTGTTGCTGATGACCACTCCTTGGAGGTAGAGGAGGCGGTGGGGGTGGAGGCGGGCAGGAACGGGCTGGTGGAGGTGGAGGTGGGGGTGGCGGAGTAGGCATTTGTTGCCGATCACCACTCCTTGGTGGAGGTGGAGGGGGCGGCGGAGGTTGGGGTGGACATGACTTTGGGGAAGTACCTAGACAAGCAGGTAAATGAGGTGTAGGGGGAGGAATATATGCCTTAGATGAAAGTGGAGGTGGAGGCGGAGGTGGAGGTGCTGGGATACATATCTGAGTAGCCTGTCTAGGCGGAGGTAGAGGTGGTGGAGGGGGAGGTGGTGGAGGAGAAGCGATATAAGGCTTTGCAGAGTTACTATGTACCCGAGGTGGCGGCGGCGGTGGTGGTGGAGGCGGAGGAGAAGCGGAACCCTTTGCTTGAGGTGAAGGGGAAGGAAGATTTGCCGTCGTAGAATAACCAAAACCAAGTGGTGGAGGGGGAGGGGGAGGAGGAGATGCATCCTTCTTAGCTGTATCAACATTGGGGGCAGGTGGAGGAAGTGGTGATGGTTGTGGCAGTGGCGGTGGATGTGATACTGATTCCAGGGATGTTAGACTCTGAGAATCTCCAGAAGGATAGGACGGAACATCTTTTGCTTCATCAGATGCAGAATCTTGATATAAGGGGTCATCAAGGAAATTACTTCCAGTAATACTAGTGTTCGATGATTCGTAGAAATTATCAGGCTCCGTAAAATCACAGCTATCGGACACACTACATGCTTCTTCAGAATCAGTTGGAGATGTGTTTGGACTTAGTCTGTTTTGTAATTCAGAAAGTTGTTTAAGCAACCATAATGTAGCATCATCACTGTTCTCACCCCAATCTGCACCACTGAATAGCTCCTGAACCCTAGAAAAAGCTTCGATAGGCAACCCACCCCTCTCTTCATAGTTCAACACTGACGTTGGCTCTTTTAAAGGAGACAGTTTCTCGATTTCGCCAAATATAACCTATGTTTTCAATAGTCATGATTAGTAAATACCCAAGTGAGTTCTCGGAAACACATCTTCTGAAACGTCTGCCAAGATATTTAAATGCTCATTATAATATTCCCTCCGTTCAGTTGAACTCACTACTTTCACGATTGAAACAAAGTTATACGAGGTAAAGAATTTGTAAACAATCACATGGAAGTTTCTTGTGGGTTATTTCTAATGTCCTAAAATAAAAAAGGTAGTAATTCCAACAAAATGAAGGGAGTGAGGGACTAATACATACCTCTGCTCTGAAACCTTTTGGATATCGCTCTTTAGCATCCCAAAGTATTTCCAGGTTCTCTGAGTTGAGCATTAGTATGTTTGACCTAATAAAGGCAGTGTTGAACATTATCCTGAACATCATAACTTCTCGTTCCAGGTCCACGTCTAAATGGACGCATTCAAGAACAACATCCCCTTGCACCGCACACTGTATATCAATCTTAATCACTTCAGAATCAGCCTGCAGTAGATATCATTCAGATTAGAAGAGCCGATGGTAGTGTAAGAAGACAAGTTAACCTTGATTTTTTGGATAAATACAGACCTGCTGATAATGCCTCAAGCTCTTTTTCTTGTTGACCATCGAGAAAAGCATTTGAGTTGAAAGACCATCCTTATTACGAAGATTTCTACCAAAGATACGGATGGCAGGCCTACAACCCTTACTGTTATCATAGCTAGGAATACCTCGAAGAATAAGACAATCTAAGGATAGAGAGCGCTCGGGGGGTGGCCACTCCGGTGACAGATTCCTCCGTGCAACATACTGAAGATAACGAAGCTGGGACGCGAATGGATTTAGAGGAGATAACAGCTTTAGAAACCCTTTTGGTGCCTCACGGTGGACCATTTCAAGTGTTTTCCTTTCACCGCTATGTAATTTTCTGAAAATTAGAAAACCAGACAAAAGAAATGCCAACAGTGGCCAACCACCTCTCTCGCAATGCAGCAAAATAATATTATGCTGATTGCGCCCAGATAGCCAACTGTCTGAAACACGAAGAAAGTGATGTACCAATGAAAGTGGCAAGATGGGGCAGCCCTCATATTGCCTCGGATAATCAAATACTGTGACATCATATTCACACAATATCTCTGCAAATTGACTCTGTTTTTGGCCTTCTCGAAAGTTGAAAGCCAGAAATGATGAACGAGGAAATGCTTCACGCAATTCATTTATAACCCCGTGAAGGTACATATGGTAGATTCCATCGCGCAAAACATCCGTGGAGAAACAAGAATCAAAAACTACAAGGCAGGACAAAAAATTACCAATTAGAGACATCTCCAGACATAATGGTTCTACAAATCTTCAAAGTGTGACATACCACAACAACAAGAACGATAATAAATCTAAGTTCCACCCTGATTTAAGGTCTGCTCAAAACTTGAAGAATTAGTATAAAATGGGGTAAAAGGGAGTAAACAAAAGAAGAAAAATAGCGAAAGAGGCGAAAGTCATAGGAGAGAAGGAAACATAGGGAAGCAAGTAGACCCACTTCATTCTCAATCTACATTATCCATATTTTCGAGATCTTCCCTAACCCTCACAATTTCATCACTTCACCAACCTTCATCTTTGAAATGGGTGCATCACTCGACCGTCAAGGCGTCAATAAAGGTCATATATCACCTCATGTGATGCTCCTTATCTTACCTTCAATGGATACAGCTGCTAAGTTCCTACATATAATGTAATTCTATGACCAACCATTCCTTGCATGGCCCCTCTCAAGTGGCTACATCACAGTTCACAATATAGCGTAAAGCTTACTCTTATCCCCTACTATAGTCTTCAATGTGCTTCCCTACCTTCTACTTCCTATCATTTTTTATTCTACTGTCAAGAGAAGGATACCCTCGATCACCACTATATTTCAGCAGCCTCCATACGACTCTAAACTAGTCAATGACACAGCCGCATACAGCACATCCCAAACCAACAATGCAACTCATACAAGATCATCTTCACATTAATATTGTTGTGATACAGTTCAGGCTCCAAACAACACTAGTAACTCTACTTTATTCCTAGCACCTCCATGATAATAACACCTCGACAACAACAGACGCAACAACGTCAACAATACCCACACTCACAGTATAAATCCCTCTAATAGTACGGTAACCTCGATAATATAATTAAACTAACCACACACTTAACCCACAAAGGCACAAACTATGAGAACATGTGACATACTTACACATGAACACATTTATCAACAAAAAACATAACATTACACAACAAAATCATACCGCCTCAATCCCGATCATTTATTTACCTTTTTCATTCTTTCTGAGACGTATTTTAATCAAACGTAAACAAATAAATGGGACGGAGGGAGTACTACCAACAATGAAAGCTATGATTCTCACCATAAACTCTATCAACAAATTCCAGCAAACCATCAGGAGGTCTCTTATGAAAAAATCTGCTAAGTATAGACATTTTTCCAGCTCTTCAACAAACAATCAAACTTCTACCCACTATTCAACAACCAATTTAAACACTGCCCAGTATCACCAATTACCCTGTAACAATAAAACAACAAAAATTAAACAAAACCCTAGTTCATAAACTTCTAAAAACACCATAATCCCACAAAATAATCTAAAAAATAAAAAATTCAGCAATTACCCAATAAAATTGACACTCAAATAAACACAGTAATTTGTACCAATTGTAAAAACTATAATTTGCAGAGGTTAAGTGAAAGAAAAGCTAGTGACTTTCACTTGGTTAATTAATTAAAAAAATGTTGTAATTTTGAATGTGTAGGATAAATTTGTAGAAGTGGTAATTAATTTGTGGTGGAGTAATTACTTTATTTGATAATTTAAATTTGAGTTATTTTTTTCCGTTTGAAATAATTTGCCCCCACAAAACAAAACTGAAATCACATTGAATTAAAAGTAATTTATATAAACGTTGTAATTATGAATTATGAGTATATATATCAAAAATATTGTATTTTTGTGATTTTGTGTTTGAGTGAAGTGAGGTTTGTCTTTGGTGTGAATTAGTCATGGTACCGGGCCGGGTTCGGGCCGGGCCGGGCTGACCCGGTGGCGGGCCGGGTTCACCTGGTCTGACCCGGGCCAGGCCCGTTGGGGAGGGCGGGCTGAGCCGGGCCGGGCCGGGCTCTTTGAGTGTTGACCCGGGCCTGGCCCGTGGGGGTGGGGTGGGCGGGTTTATTCCGGGCCGGGCCGGGCCAGTAGACTAGTTAGATTTTTTTTTTTTTTTGAACTAAATGTGGAGCGGGCTGGAACGGGCCGGGCTAAAAATCATGGACCCGGGCCCGGCCAGGGGGGAGGGGCGGGCTGGAACGGGCCGGGCAACGGGCCGGGCCGGGCCATAATAGCCCGATGGCCGGGTCGGGCCGGGCTGACCCGCCCTTTTCCCCATGTCTAGTGTGAATAATATGCTGCCGTGTGTGGTAAAATGGGCCAAAATGGTGGAACTCAAGCTTCAGTCCATAACTTCATAAATCAATTCTCATTTAAGACCGGTTAAATCCTCTTACAAAAAGCAAATATGGGATAAGGATATATTCAAAATTGAGATTCTGAAAACCGGATACCCGATACGGTTTTGAAAATTATATCGGCTATACGGTTTTGCTCACCTCTAGTGCTTGCCTAGTCTGGGTTGGGTAGGGACAAATGGTGGTGGCATGTTTAACCTTTGGTAAGATTATAAGTCGCTACAAAAGAAAATGCATATAATCAAATAACACATTTACACAATTAACAAGAAAAATACTTATCTGCATATAATCAGTCTCTTTTTTATTAGGTAACTAAATTATTCTCTTATTATTTGTTCATTTTTTCTACAGAGTTTTATTATGGTAAGTAGTTATTTTGTCAAGTCTACTATATAAAGTTAACTAGTCCTTTATAAGTACATTTCTACGAGGTGTAAAATGTCAGGACTCGAACCCAAGACTTATGATTAAGTTAGAATAACGCATTACCAGTCAATCTAAGTGCCTATGGGTTTAAAATATGACGGTCTTTCGCAAGACAATATAAAGTAAAATATTATACATCTGGTGTAGTAAACATATAGTGAAATTTTTGAGCTTTATAATAATGTTTTCGAGCATTGTATTAAAAATTATGAGGTTTATTATAAAGTTTCTGACTCAGTTCATTCGAGCATTAACATCAAAAAATTCCAATAAAACTCAAAATACATCACATATACAATATAATTAAAATGTACTCCGTAACTTATAAACTTTAAAAAAAACTCAAATTAAAATTAAGTATGATCCTCAGAGGTATTACATCTTAATTTAGATATAATCGTATAAGATAATACATCAGATATATAATTTTTTTTCGTAATGAACGATAAAAGTGGAGTTTTAGTATTACTCCCATGATCGAGATTTTGGAGTACCCATCGTAATCTACGAATGTATTCGACTTGTTATTTGCATCCGAAATCAGTAATATGTCAAAGAACGAATTCATAAAAGTTTATTTGTCGAAACTTTTATAGTAAAAATTGGGGTTTTGTCAAACAAGAACAACAAAATGCACGACAAAATTAAACACCCAGATGTCACTATTTCCATCTCATGGTTTGTTTTTATTACTCACTTTTTATTTTATTTTCCTTTGTTTATTTCGTTATGATCGGTGTATTTCTATATCATTTTTACTGTCATTAATCTCATTATTGTCATCTAAAAGTGTAATAACTTGCCAAATTATTCACTTCTGCTTCACCCCACCTAAAAAAATCCGATCTTTCATGTAAATTGTGCTTGTTTTTGTTGAAATTGTGGAATTTCTTCATCTGGGTATGTGTTTTTTTGGCAAAATGTATTATGATTTGTAAGTTTTTGAGAGACGGTATTTCAATAAGTTATCGAAAGATTACTTTTTTTTGTTCTTACCTGTTTATGTGTTTTCTATCCCTTTTATTATGATGGGACTCAAAATATGTCTTTCATTTGGTAAATGTATTGCAGTTAGTTTTTGTTATTGTTTATCTATTTGTATCAGTTGTATGTGGGTATGTGTTCATGCAGCAAAATGTGAGCTAATTTAATAAGTTTGACTTTTTTTTATTGCAATTTGAGTGATTTCTTCATTTGGGTATTTTGTTTATGAGCTAGTAATTGCATTGTTTTGTGAATTGATTGTCTTAATTTTGTAATTAGCCAGTGTTTATTATTCTTTGTGTTGTTACTGAGGAAAAATATGGCATTTCCGGTGATTATCAAGGCAATTATCATTATAAAGCATATACATGCAACATCTCTATGTGTTTTCTAACAAGTGGTTAATGCGTGTACATTCGACCCCCTTTACCCTTCCACGGACGGGAGCCCTTGAGACATTGGGGAAATTCTGTCGTTGTTGTTATACCTTCGTATGGTGCTAATAGTTTTCTGCTTGATACCTTATTGCTTCGTTTAAGAAAATAATACAATTTCTCGACCTCTCGTACTAGTTTGGGACTTGGGAGTTTAGGGGTTAAGGCTGCATTCAAAGGGAAGTCAAGAAATCCTCGTTCTGTGATTTGATTTCAGTTATCAAGTGCCTTTTGGGATGTTTGGCTGTGATTAACTTCTCTGAAAAGTTGCATTTTTTATGGCTTGTGGAAACACCGGAGGAAACTGAATACTGACTGTTGTAACTTTGCTGTTGAATGAGCAGAAACTTAGGCAAACCGTAGTTAAGATGGGGCATTACAATCGAGCAGAATATTCCACTATCGACGATGACCTACCTTCCCCTAAGGCTAATAAAAGTCAAAAGGTCTCGATATTACCACTTATTTTCCTCATTTTCTATGAGGTTTCTGGTGGCCCATTTGGAGTTGAGGACAGCGTTGGGGCAGCAGGACCACTCCTCGCTCTTGTGGGCTTCCTAGTATTTCCTTTCATATGGAGTGTGCCAGAAGCTCTTATCACTGCGGAAATGGGGACAATGTTTCCTGAAAATGGGGGTTATGTGGTTTGGGTTTCGGCCGCATTAGGGGACTACTGGGGTTTTCAGCAAGGTTGGATGAAATGGCTCAGTGGTGTGATCGATAATGCATTATACCCTGTCCTCTTTCTTGATTACTTGAAATCGGTTGTTCCTTTGGTTGGTCAAGGCTTTCCACGGACTTTATCGGTTCTGGTTTTGACTGTTGCCCTCACTTACATGAACTATAGGGGTATGACTATCGTCGGATGGGTTGCTGTCCTGTTGGGTGTAGTTTCCATCCTTCCTTTTGTTGTCATGGGTTTGCTGGCCATACCAAGGGTAGAACCTTCAAGATGGCTTGTGGTCGATCTTCAGAATGTCAAATGGGGTTTGTATCTAAACACGCTCTTTTGGAATCTAAACTACTGGGACTCGATAAGTACTTTAGCCGGAGAAGTGGAGAATCCCAAGAAGACGCTTCCGAAGGCTTTGCTTTACGCTCTCATCTTTGTCGTTTGTGCCTATTTCTTTCCCCTTTTAGCCGGCACTGGGGCAGTTCCTCTTAATAGAGAACTGTGGGAAGACGGATATTTTGCTGAGGTGGCCAAGATAATTGGTGGGACATGGTTATGTTGGTGGGTCCAAGCGGCGGCCGCTATGTCCAACATGGGGATGTTCGTGGCTGAAATGAGTAGCGACTCTTTCCAACTTTTGGGAATGGCAGAGCGTGGAATGATCCCCGAACTGTTTGCCAAGAGATCACGTCATGGAACCCCGTTAATCGGCATATTGTTCTCTGCCTCGGGTGTGATTTTGTTATCTTGGTTAAGCTTCGAAGAGATAGTGGCTGCCGAAAACTTCCTCTATTGTTTTGGGATGATTCTCGAATTTATAGCGTTTATCGTGTTACGGATTAAACAGCCAGCTGCATCTCGGCCTTACAAGATTCCTCTCGGGATTACTGGATCTGTTTTGATGTGTGTTCCTCCGACCATATTGATTTGCGTGGTTCTAGCTCTTGCTTCTTTCAAAGTTATGGTTGTGAGCCTCATTGCCGTGGTAATAGGGCTGGTACTACACCCTACTCTCAAGTACTTGGAGGCCGAGAGAGTGCTCAAGTTTTCAGTGAGTAGGGGTCTTCCCGATCTTCAACCGGACGTGCACAACGACAACTATCAATCTCTGCTCTCTTAGCAAGGCGGTACCAGGAAACCTAATAGTATACCATCCAAAGGTACATTTAAGGAATTATAATTTGAATATTCTGAATTCTTGGAATTTCCTTCTAGTTTGGTATGCACTGATACAGGTGACATGGATGATGTACTAGTAGTGCTCTTTTCCCACTTTGGTCTTCACCTTGCTCTTAAGCCTCTAATTTCTGTCTAGTAGCTGTAAATCGTCTTATTTTGGTAGCGACGATCAATGAAAATGATGATTAAAATTCGTGAATCGTTCAGGTTGTTGAATATCGACTGTGATTATTGATCATAATGAGATTTTGTCTCTTTTTCGGATGTAATGATGTGTCTGCTAGGAAAATCCTGTTTGGTTTAATTAGATTTCTGGGTCAGTACTTTTGTGCAAATTCTCATTGTAGACGGGCACTTTTCGTCTTCATTGTAGACGGGCAAAATTGGGTCATTTTAACGACAAAATGTTACAGCTTAGATAATAGCTTAGAAAGTTGCTTTGGCAACTTTTTATCAAAAAAATGATTACATTTTATTGTAAATAGTGCACATTTACTCCGTAAACGAAAAATTACCGTCCTAAAGGAGACCTAACTGATACTTTTGTGAACTGTTTATTTGTGATGTTGCATTGTTAGCGGATTACAGACTGACCATGAGAGGACAGGTGAAGTTTAGGTTCAGGTGCAATTTCTAGGTCCCGAGTTCAAAATTCATGACCACACTGCTTACCTCGAGATGTTCTTTATGAGGACCTTCTTACCCAACGCCAACGTCACTTCAGCTTTCCTCGTCTAGGGCCGCATCCGTGTTCAGCGTGATATCAAGGCTTGGGTATTCAATTTGTACTGACTCTTACTAATTCGACACCTCCTATCATGACCATATCTGGAGGCTTGCATGCCAAAAATAAAGCTATATACGGTTGACAGGTAACTGGGTAAGGGTCTTAGGGAACTCTTAACGATTTTTAC
Source organism: Heliosperma pusillum (assembly GCA_022085475.1). Classification (NCBI taxonomy): domain Eukaryota; kingdom Viridiplantae; phylum Streptophyta; class Magnoliopsida; order Caryophyllales; family Caryophyllaceae; genus Heliosperma; species Heliosperma pusillum. The sequence continues at coordinate 3,838 of JAIUZE010068997.1, read as the reverse complement.
CTATTCAAAGTCTTATATCTCAACACACTCGCTATATTACCTCCAACCATCTAGCCATCCTTCGATGCAGTTCTCGACTCAATTTTCATCTTGGGTAATTTGAAACAACCTCTTTGTGTTGCTAAGACAAGGTCTTAGAACTTAGAAGAGTCTTGACAAGCTGGACTGGTATACTGGTATCCGACCTCTGTAACCGACTTTGAGTAACATAGGCCAACGACCTAATACTTGGTGTATGATTTTTTCTTCCTCTTGTGGACGGTTACGCCGTACGCGTAACAAGTGAACACAAAATTTTCAAATAATCGTCAAGGTACATGATTTGGCTAATGTCAAGTTCATACACTATTGACCACATTTTTCTCCCATGGCATGCCATAATTTTTGTATTTTAATTGTTGGAACTTTGAAGTTGTTGATAGTGTCGGTTGCATGGTTGTTGGCTTTGTATTTTCACTTAATTCTACTAATTGACCCCTTTCTTGTATGATTTAATGTGACTATATTAGATGATAGGTTTAGTTACTTAAATGAAAGTGTTTAATCTATATAATTATAGAACTACTCAATTTATCCCAATTATTATTATTATTATTATTATTTTTTTTTTTTTCATAATCAAAGGCAAATAAATGATTGGTGTAGCGGGAGTACCCGAGTATGTGAGATGCTATTAAGACCCTAATATTGTCGAACGCATGGACGTGGAACTAGGATTTAATGTTAGAGAGCGAAAACAGATTGAAAATTTTCAATTAGAGCGACTAGTATATATATACTCCGTAACAAAGTACCAAGAAAAAAAAAAGTATAGTTATCGTCTGAGCAAGACTCATTGAAGACAGGTATATACGTCTTCAATAAAGACGGGTCGGGGTGCCTCTCACAAAGCGGCAAATGGGAGTGCAAGTGAAAAATCTCATTTGTCTTTTTGTGAGAGGCAACATGACCCGTGTAACAACCCGAAAAGTACCCGATTTTTCTAGTAAAAATATTTACTAACACTTTTCAGTAGAACTTAAGTTTTAAAATAGAAATTTTCGTTCGGAGTCGTATTTTGAAATTCCGCGTTCGTATTTGGAATTTTTGAGAGATTTCATGAAAAGACCGTTTTTGGTCAACTTTGACTTCCGTTGATTTTTCCCGACTCGTCTCATAAGTATGAAGACCGAAATTTTATTTAAAAAAATAATATTTTTGATTTATTTTTATTTAGATTTATTAAGATTTATCATAATTTAATATAATTATTTTGAATTTATTCGGAATTTAAAGAATAACGTTTACGGTTTTAACCGAACGTCATTTAACTATTCCCGACTCATCGTAAATCCCGTAACAAACTCGAAACTCGACTTTGGCATGAGTCACGCGACCATGTCATCGTTTTCCACTCACTTGATATATTTTAATTGTTTCGATTAAACTAATACAAATATCTAAGATATTTGTAGCTTTATCGATCCGTCCGGAAATTACGCAAATCGAGCAAAAACAGACCCGATGATCACCTTACCCACACGGCTCACCCTCTCCTCTAATAGACTTTGATATTTTTATTTCTTTTGATTAATATATCATAATATCTAGATATTATTTCACTTTATCGTTCAGTTAACGGAAATTACGCAAAACGATCGAAATCGGATCCGTCTCCTCATCATTCCACACGGCTCCATCTCCTCTTTTTGTCCTTGATATTTTCTTTCTTTTTCATTATAATAACATAATATCTTGATATTTATTGTAATTAACTTTATCGTTAATTATATTTAATAGTTTACCGTAAAATAATTATTAAACGCGAGTCAATTACGGAACAACAATTTCAAAACTCGACATCCACTTTGGCCTATATGTACACGGCTCAACACACCACACTTGACTCACAAACAACTTTTCATTTTACAACAAATCAAATAAAGATCAAAATGTCACTTTCTTTGATCGTTCTTCGTGTTCTTCGTCGTTCATCATTTGTTCTTCATCGTTCTTGAGCAAATCCTTCATAAAACCTTCATTTCTTAATTAAATCCTTCCTAATTTATATTTCTAGACTCTCCTCTTCGCTCTCCATCTTCAAGTACGGTTTTATTTCAATTCCGACAAAATCGTTTTTAAGACTTTAATTATGGAAAAATCATATTTTAAGTTCTAATAATGTTTTCTTGTCATTTCTTATAGGGGAAGATTTGAAGACGAGTTTGGAGACTCGTATATTTTAGGTGAAGATTAGTAGGAGGGATTCTTGGTTTATACTTCTTATTATTTTGGTGCTACTTGATTTTAGCTAAGCTAAGGTAACGATTCCGAGTTACTCGACGATATAATGTCACATAGCCTTAGTTTCTTAGGTTTTAGTTCATATTATGGTTACTAATGATTTTTGGTGGTAACATGTTAAGTAGTATGATTTATATGTTGTATGGAATTTTTAAATATGTTAGTATTCTAGACATGTTAGTATGATTTAATTATAATCATGATTTTTGTATGATGGATGGTTGTATTGGATGTTAAAATGGTTGTTGATTAATTAGAACATGTTAGAAATAATATGGTGTGAGTGATGGTGGTGGCCGGATTAGTTGGCCGGAGAAACCAGCCCAAACCGGCCGGTCCAGGCCCGGTTCAGGCCGGTTCAGGCCGGTCCTGGTCCGGTCTGGATTGGTCCGGTCTGGATTGGTCCGGGTTTTGGTCTGTGGGTTGTGTCGATGTTTGATTGTTATGTTGTTGTGTTGACGGGTTTTAATTATGATAAGCATGCGGGAATTAATTAGAAACGGTTTTTACTAAAATTGTCAAAACAGCCACTTTAGCCAAAATCAGGCCGTAAGGCCCAAATCAGGCCCATGTGGGTCCGGCCCAACTCAGCCCGTGGGTCCCACTTTGGGACTTGTGACGGGTTTTGAGTTATCGTCATTTTTATCGTGTTTTGTAATATTTAGCAAGTGGGAAATGTTAATAAGTAAAATATTTAATTAAAAAGGTTTTTCATAAATTATTATTTCTCACATGTTCGAAATTATAAGACGAGGTCGTAGTTTAATTGGTTATCATTTAAGTCAAGCGGGTTTTTGGGTATAATATGATAATTCACATGTTAGAAGTAGTAATAAAATAACATGTAATGAATATGTTGATTTTATGTCTATGTGATAAAGACTCTGCTTCTAGCCGTTTTGATCCAACGTGTTTGGTCAAACTAAGATCTAGTCAGCCCCGATTTGACTGATGACACCTCCCGACTCGGGTCGGGGATTTGTCTTCAAGTATGGTTGTATTTAATTAATGAATTAGCCCTAGTAGATATGAGGCGATATGATATTTGGTTATTATTTATATGAAATTAGTCACATGATAGGATGTTTTTCCCGTGACTGTTTTATTATATGGTTGGTGTCGTGTTGACTAAGTACCCTTAGAGAATTATGAGTATATGGCGTCTTGACCATTCTAATTCTAAATGAGTATCTTGGACCATGACATTGATAGGCCTTACTATCTTTAACGAGCATATGGAGTTTACAGCTTGATAGCTTTTGTGTCACTGGCTTGGGCCTTTTGATACCAAGCCGGGGGCATGGCATCCTAAGAGTTTCCACTTTGGGAAGGGAGCCAGCTTAAGTACTAGCCATCTCTGCTTAGGGGGTCGCCTAGCATAGTTTCTCATGTACGGTTATGTAATGAGACAGGGAATGGGTTAGCTGTTGTCGCTAGGTCTGATCAGTCTAGGGCTAGGATGTTTTCCTACCTTGTGGTATAGACTCTCGATTACAGAAGTCGTCCTTGACTGTCCTGAGAACGTTGCCTGTTGAGACGTGATTGTCTTTCATGT